>OU452187.1:1200000-1898133 GCA_911728515.1 Peribatodes rhomboidaria | reverse complement strand
AAGTTAGATTGAACTGCACACGGTGTGCAAATTTGATTGAAATCGGTTAAGTCGTTTAGGAGTCTATAGAGGACAAACAACGTGACACGTAATTTATATATATTATTACTAGCTGTCACCCCGCGACTTTGTTCGCGTTATAAATAAATTAGCAATAAATTAAAATTGCGACTATAATTTGAGATTTAAACTATCCTATCTCTCAAGTTGGATCGAACTGCACATGGTGTGCGAATTTTATTATAATCGGTTAAGTGGTTTAGGAGTTAATTGAGGACAAACATTGTGACACGTAATTTATATATATTAAGATATATTATTATATTATAGAGGACAAACATTGTGACACGAGATTTATATATATTAAGATATTATATCTGGAAGAGCACATAGTATACTTTTTAACCAGGGGAGCAATCGCGGGGCGCAGCTAGTATTAAACATAGTGTAGTAGTATACATAAAAAAATCAGTCGAATTGGAAGCGCCCTGTTTATTATGAAGAAGATATACTGGCTCAAGACAGACAAGGGTTGGGCGGTTCTTACTATCGAAGGTGTGACACAGTTCGGGTCGCTGTGCAAACAAAAGTTATTAAGATTATTTAAGGGGTTAATTTTGGATTTGTATGGAATATTGTGCGAAATCAACACTGAAATGTTGTACGAAATCAATACTAATATTGTACAAAATCAACACTGACCTCTCATTTGCTCCTGGCGACACTTACTTGTTTTTTTTTTTTTTTATGTATAATAGGTCGGCGTTTGACCACCAACTCGCCTGATGTTAAGCGACGTTGTGGTCCAAGATGGAGCACGACGACCTAGAAGGTACTTATTCACTCTAGCCTTGAAGTTTACTAGAGTGAAGAAGTACAAAGACGGCAGTTGAGTGAGGCGCTACAAGTGCGCCACTGCTCAGACCCGTCTTCGGAACGGTTACACCGGACTACATCCCGAAACACGACTAGACTTGTACTCTCACTTATTTGTAACTCATCAGTGCTATTTCATTGATATTGTGACAGAACTTCGCGCACTCCTCGCCACGTCTACCACAACTTCCTCGCCGTTCCGGGCCATAATACGAGCTGATGTGCATTAATGTGATCCCGCGCTAGAATAGATACCTAACAATATGCTGCGCTGAGGGAATTTAAATAACTTTGCATGGAATATATTTCATGCTTAGGCCATTTTCACGCCACGCGCCACGCGACCGAACACGGAAGCGCGTTTTTAAACCCCTTCCACGCGTTAGAATTCAGATTCTAATCTCAAGGTCATTGGTTGATCCCGTACCTTGAATTTCATTTCACCGTTCCGAAGACGGGTCTGAGCAGTAGCGCACTTGTAGCGCGTCACTCAACTGCCGTCTTTGTGCGTCTTCGCTCTGCAGAACTTCAAGGCTAGAGTGAATAAGTACCTTGTAGGTCGTCGTGCTCCATCTTAGACCACAACGTCGCTTAACATCAGGCGAGTTAGTGGTCAAACGCCGACCTATTCTACATAAAAAATAAAAAAAAATATTTTCTATACACGATACAATTTGATTGCCAATCTCGTCGAATTGTCTCTGGGTGCGTTTCGGGCCTGTTCACTAAATCTGTATAATTATTTCAGTTAAGATTTTCTTTTATTTTTATCTTCCTGTTTTGTGGCCAGTGGTAGCATACACTAATTACTTATTAATTTCATATCTAGATGCGACAAATTAGCTAAGTCCATATCTAGTAGGAATAACATTTCATCATCATTTATTATTCATGTGATGAACATTTTGTGTTTGTTCTATGTCTGGGTGTTAATATAATTATATTTTAAGTATGTATTTAAAGATATCTAAGTTTGTATGTATACTCGTATCAGTCTCTGGCAGCCATAGTACAAGCTTTGCTTGGTTTGGGGTCAGGCGACCGCGTGTGGAAGTGTCCTGAATTTATTTATTTATTTATTTATTTATTATATTACTAGCCGCGCCCCGCGGATTCACCCGCGGTCCCACAGGAATCGTTAATTTTTCGTGATACAAACTGTGCTATGTCCTTTTCTATAGCTCAGACAACATGTGTGCAAAATTTAATGGAGATCGGTTGAGTAGTTAGGGCGTGGAAGCGTTACAAACAAACAAACGAACAAACTCACATTCGCATTTATAATTTTAGTTAGGATTCAATTGTTTGTTGTTTTTAAGGTAGTTTTTTAGAAGTGGTATTGCAAAAAAAGGTGGTCGTAAATTTGTACCTGCTACAGACAGGGTTTATTTTGAAGAGTGTATCATAATTAATTTACCAAGCAACTTTTGAACCACTGAATATCGTAGAACGAACAGGGGTTAAATAGATAGCATCTCCGTAGCCCCGATGTTTACCACTGACTATGGTCACGGGTTTTTAGTGAGTAGGCCATCAGTGGCGGGACTCCCGAGCAACCCTGCCTGCCCCCGAGGCGGTAGTGGAATCCGTATAGTATTTTCCCTAGGTTTAAGAAAGGGAGCGACGCGTGGGTGTCATACACCTCGGAGGTGTTAGCCCCATCGGGGAAAAGACGTGACGATTTAAGTATGTAATATAATAATTTAAAAAGCGAAGTTTGAATACCGATTTCCCGTCCTGTAATTCGTCATCCATGTGAACATTTTTTTTTATTTTCCTTGATATTTTAAAAACTGCTTCACCGATTTCAATAAAATTTATATGAGACCACCTCTAAAGTATAGGGTTTGGTATGTAAAACAGGCGCGTACGCACTGACAGCACCACTTCGCGCGGGACGTGTGGGCTAGACATCCCGCGCAACGTCACGTGGGTGGCGTGGAGGAGTGTGGTAACTGCCTCAGGTATGTAGTACTGCATGAAATCTTCTGAGCTCGTTTACTCCTGATATTTTAATGCCAAGATGGTTAGACTGCTTACTGAGATTGCTCTGAGAAATAATTGGGCGCTATACAATATGCACCGTACTACAATTTAAAACCTTTGAAAACAAATTTACAATTATTCGGCAGAACAAGGTTAATAATAATAATAATAATAATAAATTCGGGACACTTCCACACACGGTCGCCTGACACCAAACTAAGCAAAGCTTGTACTATGGCTGCCAGAGACTGATATACATACTTAGATATTTTTAAATACATACTTAAATAGATATTAACACCCAGATATAGAACAAACACAAATGTTCATCACATGAATGTTTGTCCTAGGTGGGAATCGAACCCACGCTCAGAAGGCAGGTTCACTACCAACTGAGCCACCGAGGCAGTTTAGTTAGGCGACTAAAGCGATTTCTTCCAGGTAACTTTTAGTCATAGTAATTTATTTCGTAAAGCCAAAATACATGTCAAATTAAAATAATAATAATTAATAATAGCTCAAGGGCATGGTTTCATCTCGCCCGATAGCCCGGTCCCGTTATTAGGCAAATGCCTCTGTAACGGGACCGGGCCACTGGGCCAGATAAAATCAAAACATATCGTCACGCCTTTCCCCCTAAATATCTACCTATCGTCACCTATACTTCGCGGGACAATATTCAGTCCCAAATGTGACTTCTGTGATTTTTAAATAGTTGCAATATGTCACAAGGAAGGTTTTTGTTTACTTTTTTCTGAATAAATAAATCTTTAAGTCATTAAATTCTGTAAATTAATAAAAATTAACGCGCCGCTTACCAAATGCGTCAGACAACATCACAGAATAGGACGTAGTTGGTACTAAAATAACAACTGACTACTAAAATTAAAACTCCGCTCAAAACCAGCCAGTATTTTTTATGTTGAACTCTGATCTCTTTGTTAACGAATTTTTATTCATAAGTTGATAAATAGTTACAGCATATCACGAGGAGGGTTTATGGACACTATATTTTGAGCTGCGCCCCGCGGTTTCACCCGCGGATAAAAAGTATCCTATGTGCTATTCTAGACTATAATCTATCTCTGTGCCAAATTTCATCCAGATCTGTTCAGCCGTTCTGGCGTGAAAGAGTAACAAACATCCATCCATCCATCCAACCATTCTTACAAACTTTCGCGTTTATAATATTAGTAGGTAGGATAAACGCAAACGAAGTTGCGGGAAGCAACTAGTAAATGATTGAATAATAGTAGTGTCACGAGCGAGCAAGGCAGCTGCAGCGGCTTACCAAACACCTTCAGAGGGCCGCGACGCTCTGAAATTTCCATACAAACGCGCTACTCAAATTTCTTGAAAACCATTTGTCAGATTATGATGAACTTTAGCATGTACAATTAAATTAACAATATTTCCGCCCCTATGTTCTTGGTTTTTTTCAAAAACGTTCTCAAGCGAAAATAGAGCTATGAAAAATATCCGCATTTTTAAGGGGTCACTTTTGACTGATTTATTCAATCAAAAATTCAAAAAATCAAAAATTCCATTACATAGAGAAGTTGTCTACATCATTAGCTGTTAAATGAATCCATAACACAATGGGAAAAAAAATGTTCCCAGGAAGTTTACTAGCTACCGCCACTCAGGGTATCCTACCGCGGTGGCTAGTGACCCTAATTAAAATTTCCTTTTTATTTGTAATTTTTTTAAAAATGATTGTAATGTGTATTCAATGTAGCCAGAAATAAATTATCTTATCTAATGGAAATTCTTAGATATTTAAGAATGATTACAGAAGTGCAAAAGTCATAAAAAAATTGTAATTGCACTTTGTCATTCTGTAGGTAACTTTAGAGGCTCGTCAGTATCATTACTTGCTCTCTTCGCTCGTCTTCTTCTTCTAGACGAAATGGCTATAGAATACCTTAACCCAATGCGAAGTTAGTCTAAAGTGGTCGCCGGACTCTTAATATTAAACTTTATTAACTGTTAATTCACTCAAAAACAAATTGTATTTCTACCCTGAAACACGAGGCAAAAGGCACACAGTAAACTGATTACCTTTACTTAGCCGCTAGAACCGACACTTAATTCTATTTGCCGCTGACGTTCAAGCCAATTTCTACTCTATTCCTGTAAATGAAAGCAGAAAACACGGCTGCTATATGTAGGGTTGGTGGTAGAATTTGAGCATAGTTCTTGTGATTTTATTTAGGTATCTATTTGTTTTGCTGACCCTGCTTACGGTCCGGACTTGAGCTACGGTCAGAAAAGACAAACTAACATTTCTGCGTGTATTGTGTGGAGCAGCGAATTTACCATTATGACTACGTAACATAACATATTGTCACGCCTATGGCCCGAGGGGGCTGGCAGGAGTGTAATACAACACCTACATTTCGCCGGACGATATTCAGACTCAAATGTGACAGGGGTGAGACTGTAGCCAAACACCAGGCTCCAGTCATGTAGCAGATGACATACAATACGCACATATCTTCACACAATGAATAAATTGGTGCCATCGACTGGGTTTGAACCCGCTCCCTCTGGTTTGAGAGCAGGGCCTTCTCCAACTAGGCCATCATCGCTTTGACTAGCCAAGTAGAAATAGCTGAGAATTACTAAGGTTACATAATAACAAAGGGATGCTTTGTAATTATCTGACCTTAGTAATTCTCAGAATTTGAATGGATTTTGGCTCATTGTCATTGGTCAGTAGGTCCCGCATTCTGTGTGCGGGCTCTCACATGGCCATTTGCATGGCCCTTTGCAAGACCCGTTTTCATTAGTCGATAGAGCCTACATAAGGCGTTCGAGAGATTTTCTGTTTTCGAATGTCATTAGTCAAGGCGTGCGGGCAATACCCGCAAGCTGTGCTTATAACCGAGGTAAAGATGACAAACTTTCGATGCGGGGTAACGATTAATGATAACCTACACCCCTTGTTTGGAATTAACGATATTCCAAGCAAGGCGGTAGAGTAATTGTTAAAATCTAACTTTAAGTTTAACTAGAGCAAACCACTTCTGGGCTGACGGGGTAATTCGACTGTCCTTCGGCGACAGCCCAAGCCGAGGCCGTACCGTAGAAGTGCCTTTGAGCTAGTCGCCCATAGATAGAAACATTATTTAGCCATCTGCGCTTTCCTAATGCCCGGTACGCTGTCTTCCGCATTTTACAGCAGAACAAGTCGGAAAACGCCTCTACCTTCTTAATATGAACGGCTAGAGACTGGAATCGTTTGTCACCGTCTGTTTTTCCGACTAACTACAACCTCGATATCTTCAAGGCCTACTATAATAAATGAATAAGTATCTACTAGGTCTTCGTGCTTCATCTTAGGCCACAATGTCGCTTCACATCAGGCGAGTTAGTGGTCAAATGTTGACCTAAGAACATTTGACCACCATTAGTGGTCAAATGTTGTCAAATTAATTAGAAAAAAAAGAGAAGAATCCTCAATGGCCAACAGCATAGAGTCATTAAAAAAAGCATGTGAGAAGTCCCCTGAATGCGGGGGTAGTAATAATAACGACCGAGTTTTCGACTGATGTAATTGAACCTTTTGGATAGAAACAGAGGCGGACTTTCGTAATGGTCGATTAGGTTTGAGCCTAGAGCGATCTTAATATTAGGGACGATCAAGGGAGGATTAAAATACAATGACGTGAACAACAGACTTGGCAAGAGCCTCGGTGGCTCAGTTGATAGCGAACTGCCTTCTGAGTTTAGGGGTGTCGGTTCGATTTTCGCACCTAGGGCAAACATTCATGTGATGAACGTATGTGATTGTTTTGTCTGGGTGTTAATATCTATGTATTTAGGTAAGTACTAAAAATATAAATTTAAAATATGAGTATGTCAGTTTCTGGAAGCCATTGTACATGCTTTGCTTAGTTTACGGTCAGACGACCGTGGGTGCTAAAATGTCTCGAATATTTATTTAACTCTGAACTCTGAAACAAAAAGCGATGAGAGTTGGAGAAGGCCCGCCTCTCAAACCAGAGGGAGCGGGTTCAAACCCAGCCGATGGCACGCACCAATTTGTTCATTGTGTGAACTTAATATGTGCGTACTATACATTTGTCATCTGCTGCATGACTGGAGCCCGGTGTATAGCGACAGACTCGCCTTAGTCACATTTAGGACTGAATATCGTCCGGTGAAGTGTGGGTGTTGTATTACACCTCTTCCAGCCCCCTCGGGTGAAAAGCGGTGCGATATGTTATTTTATGAACTCTGGCGCTGAATAATGAAGACCGTAGACGGATATAGGTCATCTCGATTAAACTTATAGTTTTCGAGAGAAATTTTCAAATTAAGTTTACTGTAGGTATGAAGGAAAGGAAAGTGTGGGATACTCTGCCAGAGTGTGTGTTCCCTGACACTTATAATCTGGGTGTTTCAAGTCTCGAGTGAATCGGTTTCTTCTAGGCAAGCGTGCTCCATCGTAGGCCGCATCACTGCTTATCATCAGGCATGTTGGCGGCCAAACGCAAGCCTCATAAGTAATGAAAAAAAAGGAAAAGATTGCAGCTGGTACATGGCCTAAGGCGATTGAGACTGGGCCCGATCGTTACGAAAACTTTTTTCGTTTTCGTTCGGCTCCATATATTTCAATAAAGCGCCCCTGGCGGAAACGATAAAGAACTAGGTTAAAGGTAAGCCAAATAAAAAAGAAAAAAACTTTCGTTAACTGTCAAAACTCGGTAAGCCCCCTAGTCCGCCTCTGAATAGATACTTTCAAAATTTATATTCAAAGCATAATTTTGGCTTTAGGTAGAGATATTCTGAATTTGCAATAGACTCAAGTCAAAGTAAACAACTGTTAGAGCATAAGTTTACAAAATTCGAAACAAAAATAATCGAGTCTTCATACAAAATAACTAGTCACGTTCTCAATTTTGTATGAAGACTTGATTTTTATTTCGAATTTTGCAAACTTGTGTTCTAAAAGTTGTTTACTTTGAAGAATAGAACAACACCCTATTGCCAAAACCAACACCTTGTAAAAGTATTTATTTAAATAAAAGCCTTAAAACTACTTACATTAGAGTGTAAAATACTCTACCTGAGTGGATGTTCCCCGTTACCTAGAGTCTGGGTGTCTTCAAGTCTCAATTGAATCTGATCAGATTCTTGACGCTCGAGATGTTTCCTAGGCACTTTCACTCCTATGACTTTTCAAATGAGAGAGACAATGACCAAAAAATATTTCAACTAGTAGGAATAAGGCTCCTGAAGCGAGGTGACTGCCATGTGCTAGACATGTTAATACTTACTAATTATTATAAAATCAAAAGTAACTCTGTCTGTCTGTTTGTAGGCTCTTCGACTAAATGGCTGAACAGATCTTGATGAAATTTAATCACTAGTTACAGTTTATCACGTGGACGGTTTCTGTGTACTATTTTCTGAATAAACGCGAACGTAGTCGCAGGTTATAGCTAGTAAACAAACAAATAAAAACATTGCAAACTTTCCTCTTAAAACAGGATAGCATTATTTTCTCCTTATGCGAGTACAAATATTACGAATATCTCACTATCCGGCATAGACGTGTATTACTTTATAAGGACTGGGCAAATAAGCAACAAGTGGCATCAACTCAATGGTGTTAACAAGTATGCGTCGGACTATTGCTACTACTCGTTTTCTTTGACGCGCGTTCATGAGTTATTCCGATGTACGATGAGTACGATAGGATCAATTTACAAAATACTGAACATGAACAGTAATTTCGTATAGGCCGAGTAGATAGCCCTGATGTCACCAATTTTAGGCCACTTAAAGGCCTCTGACATGGTTGTCAGAAATCGAAGTTGTTGGCATGGAACAACGGGAATTAAAATTTCACATGTCAAAGAACAAATTAATGATAGCCTGTAGTTGAAAGGAGGCTCGTATCTTAGATGGTGTAGCTTCAATTCCGGCACGCAGCAATTTGTTAATTTGCGAACATAATGTGTTATTGGCTTGATAACATAAGACGTATGGCGACAGGCTTTCCGCCTGTCAGATTTAGAACTGAATATCGTCCGGCGAAGTGTGGATATTGTAATACAACTCTAACCCTCCAACCTTTTCAGGAAAAAGGTGTTTTTTTTTAATGTAGAATAGGTCGGCGTTTGACCACCAACTCGCCTGATGTTAAGCGACGTTGTGGTCTAAGATGGAGCACGATGACCTATAAGATACTTATTAACTCTAGCCTTGAAGTTTTGTAGAGTAAAGAAGTACAAAGACGGCAGTTGAGTGAGGCGCTACAAGTGCGCTACTGCTCAGACCCGTCTTCGGAACGGTTACACCGGACTACATCCCGAAACACGACTAGGTCATTTCACGGCATGGCTTGGTCCGGTGGGTGGTAACTAGCCACGGCCGAAGCCTCCCACCATAGTTTGTGTAACAATATAATTATTACGTTTTGTTTTGTAATGAACAAATTGGGATGCAATTTATTCATTACAATAACATCCGTCTCTACATATTAACCTCAATGCAATCCGGTTACAAATGAATCATAATCTTTCCCGAACTATTTAAGCCGGACAAAGGCGTGTTCTGATTCACTGCACGCCTATAAATACAAACTCCTCTACCAACCGCTCTTATTTCCTTAGCTGAGAGACCGAAAACCTTTTAAACTTCTTTGGCTTGGATTTTGCCTTTGAATTTTAAGTTAGACTTAGTTGTACGGGACGTGAATCGACATGACGGAAAGTGATCAAAGTAAGATTGTGTTAGTAGCAAGCAAGTTCGTATAGGCCGAGTGGGTAGGTGTCTAGGCCGCCTAGGCCTCAGATATGACTTGACGATCGTCGTTATAAAACAACAATTTAACATGTCATCCGAGCCACGGTAGCGCTCAGTTGTAAATTTTGCCCGCGGTCACTCATCCGAAGACTAACCGTATCGTACGTTGTTTATATTGTGATAGTGAGTTTTACCTAATTTTGAATTAAAACTATTCATTCAATTTACACATTCTTAAATGTTCAATAAGGCCAAGAAGGCAGGCGAGTTGTCAGAGGATTTAGGCTATCTGTAAGCCAGAAAACATGGCTGGACAGCTGTTGTTATGTTTTAATAATCAGCTGAAGGACATCGAAGTCTCACCATAAGGGGTTTTTTTTTACTGTTTTTGTACGGAACCCTAAAAATTACCAGAGCTGGTATTTCACCTATTTCTTTTAAATCAGTTATCATTCTAACACAACTTACTGACGGGTTTTTAGGGATCCGTAGTAAATTAACGATCTGTTTTAATTTCGTTATGTCTATTGTCTGTCCATTTGTCTGTCTGTTTGTAAATAAAACATAGCGAAATATCGTCACGCCATTCCCCCGAAGGGCCTGGCAGAGGTGTAATACAACAACTTATACAACACTTCGCCGGACGATATTCAGTCCCAAATGTAACAGGAGGCGAGCCTGTCGTCATACACCGGGCTCCAGTTACGTAGCAAATGACTTTAAATACACATGTAATTATGTTCACACAATGAACAAATTGGTGCGTGCCTTTGGCTGGGTCTGAACCCGCTCTCTCTGGCTTGAGATTTGAGCCTTCTCTAACTAGGCTAAATCGCTAAAAAAAACACTTGTTTTAAACATCAAAACACAGCTTGCTTTTTAAGACCCACCAACCACGTCTGTGCACTTTCCGGACAGCTATTATAACCTCTAAAAGACCTACCTATATAAAAAGTGAAACGAATCAATTAATCTCTGTTCAGCTTGTTATCACCCGCATAGTTTTTTGCTGTTATTTAATTGTTGTCGAAATTGTTTCAGTTTAATTGAAGACCTCATGAAGATAGAGCGTTCTGTGGTTTTACTGTATTAAAATGGGAAGAAGAACGTGTGATATTTTTGTGGTAAGTGAATCTAATATTTACTATGCTACTAACTGAATCTTGCGGTTTCACCCGCGGCATCTTATGTGCTATTCCAGACTATAATCTATCTCTGTGCTAAATCTTATCCAGATCCGTTGACCCGTTCTGGCGTGATAATGTAACAAAAATCGATCCATCCATCCCAACTAATATTTAAGTGTTATGATTATGACACGGGAATTACTCACGAACGATTTAGTCGACTATTCCGGCTATAGTTTCAACCGCATTCGGCGGTCTTCTTCAGGGCGAGTGCGCGCGCGCGTCTGCGTCTCGCATAGCACTGAATCGTACGTGAGTAATTCCCGTGTCATAATCATATTGTGTGAAAACCACGTGTTTCCATAATAAAATAATATTTATGTGATTTTCATTGGAGTATGGTGCAAGTGACATAAGAGAAATAGTTCCTTTTTACCCTTTAAAGTTGCTGCAAATTACAAATCATGACTTAAAACAGCACTAAAACTTCACCAGCATCCTAAAAATCACTACCTATACTAAAATACGAAACATCAATGACTGTAGTAAATAGGACTATCACAAACGCCATTCTTTAGTGAGTAAGTAAAAGATAAAGTTTAGTTTACAAGAAGTGAACATCAAACATTTTTTTTTACACTTTAACACAACACGGTCACCTGACCCCAAACTAAGCAAAGCTTGTACTATGGCGGCCAGAGACTAATATACATGCTTATATAGTTATACATTTAAATACATACTTAAATAGTATGTATTTAACATCCAGGCATAGAACAAACACAAATATTCATTACATGAATGTTTGGCCTAGGTGAGAATCGAACCCACGAACACCAAAATAACACCAAAGAGTGACTTTCTATCTCCTTTGTTATTGAAGTAAGTTTGAATCGCCTGAGTAGTTTGTGTTTTTCCTCCAGTGGCCTTATTTTCAAAGCGTAATCAATGATCATCGCGTGTCACCCCGCTCACGTCCATACTCGCGTCACACGAGCAAGCGTGAGGTCACACGATGACCAGTGTCATTTCGCTTACAAAATAAGCTGGTTTGGATCAGGGGTGTAAAGCCACGTTCAGACGCAACGCGCACGTAACATGCGTCAGCACCCGCGTCTAACTCACTTTGCAATTTGTTTTTTTTTTTTGCAATTTGTTGTAAGTATGTAAATTGAGTCTTATGTCACATCAATGAATCTTAAATTGCATTTATCGAATTCCAATCGCACACCCTCGCAAACACCAAACGCCCGCCCCGTGCCAGACTCGCGCCGGCCTCGTGCTCACCCCGCACACTGCATTGCACTAGTTGTAAAAACGGGCGGCGTGAGCGATGCACGCTCTACCTTTGCGCGTGGCGAGCGTATTGCCTGTGCGAAGTCGGTGCGGGTCACCTGAACACGCCCTTGGAGTGTCGGTCGCAACGAGGCTTCTGTTTATTTCTTAGTTACAAATTTAAAAAATATTTTTTAATTTTAAAATTTTTAATTTTCATCAAACATACACTCCCAACTAAGCTTTTCAAACAACAACAAAAACAAAATCAAAATCGGTTCGTCCGTTTGGGAGCCACGATGCCACAGACAGACAGCCATACAAACACACGCACACACAGAAACACACAAGTAAAAAAAAAGTAGAGTAGAGGTACTTGCATTCCTACGATATTAAAAACTGAAAAGATCCTTGAGAAATATGTTGAGACTGGAAAATTATGAGTAAAACCGCATGACACAACTTTTATTCACAAAAGAAGTTTCTCCAACTAGTGGTTAAATGGCTAGAAATAATTAATTAATGTGTCATCGAAAAGTTCTTGAGGTTTCTGAAGACAGAAAATCGCAGTCAATTATTCAAACCCATTTAATACCCACAAACATATATAATACCCACATATCATTGATTGAGATCATATGACATATCATATATGGTTTAATCTGATAATTGCACAAAATTCGAAGGATCTTCAGCAGTAAATTTTAAATTAAGTGTTTGGTTTTTTAAGGACGGCAATAAAACACTTTATGGACCTATAGGTGATAAAAATATGCATCATCTTTAATCTTGTTTTATCTTTCAGGCACTATTAATGCTGGCAACTTCGTCAAGCTTCACCATCAATCCGTCAAGCACAACTTTCAGTGACAGCATCAATCCATCGAGCACTTCAAGCCCCATCATCAATTCAGGAAGCACTTCAAGCTCAGTCTCAAATCCATCAAGTACATTTTCAAGCTTAACCGTCAAACCAGCAAGTACGACTTCAGGCTTCACCACCAAGCCATCAAGCACTACGAGCTTCGGATTCTTATCCCCCAAACCGTCAAGCAGTTATCAAGTGACTGAAAATGTCATAGACACCCCAGATAACAGACCTTTGCCACCAATCTTTCCCAATTTCGGCCTGGTCAAACCTTTAAACGTCGCTAACACTACTATTACTGTCAACAAGGTTACCAAAAACGATACAGGCGACGAAAATAATGAGATAAAAAAAACTTCTTTCACTTATGTCCATTTTAATCAAGATACCGAAAAAAAGAAAGAAAAAGAAGAAAATGGAATCAGAAAACTATTTAGAGGTATAAGAGACTATGTTTTCAATCTTAAAAAAGGTGTAGTAGATGGTCTGCATAGTTATTTCTATAGAAGTGACAGAAAAAAAGATAAAGGCGGATCTTTTTACGATGAGTTTCACAGAAGTAATGATGATTTTGGCAAAAATGATGAAATAGATTTTCATCACAAATTTCATAGAGGTTACCACAGTGATGAAAATTTTGATGATTACGAGTATGGTATTGATGAGTTTGGACGTGAGTTTAAAGACTTGAATGATTAGATTTATTTGTTTTATTTTTATTTATTATCATACTTGCTTAATAAATTAAGTTTGCCTTATAAACTATAATCGTATTTTTATTCTTTTTTTTTATGTAGAATAGGTCGGCGTTTGACCACCAAGTCGCCTGATGTTAAGCGACGTTGTGGTCTAAAATGGAGCACGACGATCTATAAGGTACTTATTCACTCTAGCCTTGAAGTTTTGTAGAGTGAAGAAGTACAAAGACGGCAGTTGAGTGAGGCGCTACAAGTGCGCTACTGCTCAGACTCGTCTTCGGAACGGTTACACCGGACTACATCCCGAAACACGACTAGGTCATTTCACGGCATGGCTTGGTCCGGTAGGTGGTAACTAGCCACGGCCGAAGCCAGAGTAGTATTCCCAATGTTAAATTCATGGGAATAGGGGGCACTCTGTTATTAAATTATTATGTGCTAGTATTTTGTAAGTACGTAATACATATTTATGTTGGTTTTGACAGCTCTATAAAATGTAGGTACCAGAAAATTATGTGTGTGTGTGTGTTTGTTTTTAGTGTTCTAACTAATCTTATAAAAGCGAAAGTGAGTTTGTTTGTTCGTTTGTGTGTTACTCTACCGATCGTTATGAAATTTTGAGCCTTATTTATTATTATAGCCTTAATTATTATAGCCTACTAAATGCGCCGCGCGGTTTAATCCGCAGTTAAAAGTATTCTATGTGCTATTCTAGACTATAATCTATTCATCCAGATCTGTTCAGCCTTTCTGGCGTGAAAGAGTAACAAACATCTATCCATCCATTCTTACAAACTTTCGCGTTTATAATATTAGTAGTACATATATTAGGTCCTTACGTATGAAATTGGCGTTTTCTACGGGAGGAATAAAAAGTCGATTTTTTTTTGTAAAATATATTTAAATAATCAAAGTATGCACCGTTGTTATCTATGCACTTTTGCCATCTTATGGGTAGTTCATTGATCCCTTTACTATAAAAACCATGGGGGCGAGAATCAACAAACTCTTTGAAGGCGGTTTGGACTGCTGCATCGAAATGGAATTTTTTTCCTTGTAAGAAGTTGTCCAAATTCCGGAAGAAATGGTAATCTGTTGGAGCAAGGTCCGGGGAGTACGGTGGATGTCGCAGACATTCCAATTGTAGCTCAGCTAACTTAGTGGTTGTTTGTTGTGCAGTGTGTGGTCTTGCGTTGTCGTGAAGCAGCAGTGGCCTAGAGCGATTGACCAATCTCGGTTGTTTAACAGCTAGTTCTTCCTTCATGGTTTGCAGTTGCTGACAATAGATATCTGCCGTAATCGTTTGGCCAGATTTAAGAAAGCTGTAGTGAACGACACCGGCGCTAGTCCACCAAACACTTACAAGTAACTTTTTCTGAGTCAATTTTCGTTTAGGGCAGGATTTGGCTGGGTCTCCAGGGTTCAGCCATAGCGATGAGCGCTTTTGATTATCGTACAATATCCACTTTTCATCACAAGTAATGATTCGATTTAAAATCCCTTCATTATTGTGTCGGTTGAGCAAAGTAACACAGCAGGCGACCCGTGTTTGCAAGTTCGATTCACTCAATTCATGAGGTACCCATCGTTCGAGTTTTTTTACTTTCCCGATTTGCTTCAAGTGGATTAATACAGTTTTGTCACTTACCCCGAAGCCTGCTGCTATCTCTGAAGTGCTTTGTGATGGATCCGCTTCCACAATAGCCTTTAATTCTTCGTTTTTCACTTTGATCTCCGGCCGTCCACGGGGTTGGTTCTTAAGGTCGAAATTTCCAGAACGAAAACGTTGAAACCAAAAACGTACCATGCTGTCTTTAGCGACACCAGCGCCGTACACATCATTAATTCTTCGAGCTGTTTCTGCAGCACTGGTGCCACGGTAGAACTCGTACTCGTAAATATACTGATATTTCATGTTTTCCCGCGCGCGGTAATAAGCGACGCCAAAGAAAAAATAATGAGGAAAATAACAAATGAATGACTGTATTCCAAAGAAAAAAAAACCAGCTAAATGAATTTATTAATTTGAATTTCGAATTCTTAACCAAAGAGGAGATATTTCAGATCAAATTGATCAGTACGACGAAACGCTGATTTCATACGTAAGGACCTAATATTTTAGCCAGGAATACAAAAAAGGACATAGGATACCTTTCATCCCGAAAAAAAAATTAAGTAATTTGACTGACTCGGACGATTTCTGATTATAGATGAAGCTAATTTATTTATTTATTTAAGTACACAACACAAATTACAATCATTACAAAATACTTATAAAACCAACAAAAAAACTTATGATCTAGATTGTAATTCAAGACATGCATACATAGAAAAAATAATATTATGAAGACGAATTTAAGACATTTAATAAAAAAGAAAGAAATGCACAACAAGAAGAATAATGCGCGCGGGTGGGCGCACTCACCGACATTGTTTTGAAATGTTTTTACAAGTACAATTATATTACTGACGTGTTTGGGGCAGTCAGACTCGTACCAGAGGTAGCGTCTGAACTGGAGGGCCGAGGGTAAAGAATATCCTTTAATGTTTTAACGTATGATAACATTTTTGGCGTAAATATATCGACATCTATTTTATTTCCTACAATCTCGTTGTACTGACGTGCCATCCTTATACCAACTGATTATAAAATGAAATGTTATTTTTACAAACTAGTAAAGAAAATAGATTAGTACGATTCGACCTACGTGCACTATACTTAATATTAAAGTTTATTTGAGAGAGAAGTTCAGGGGTGTCTACTATTGAGTGAATAATTTTGTAAAGGTACAGGAAGTCGAAGAACTTCCGACGCGATTCCAATTTATGAACATTGAATCTAGCCAATCTCGCCTCGTAGCTACGCAAGGGACGCCCCAGATGCAGACGGTAACATAATATTCTGAGAAATTTGCTCTGTACCTTCTCTATTGTATTAAGACTTTGTAGAACGGTGACCAAACTGGACTTCCGTATTCTAAGATGCTTCTGACAAGAGTAAAGAATAGGTAAAGAGTAGAACGAGGTCTTTTAAAGCTTTTGGTGGATCTTAGAACAAAACCGAGGAGTTGGTTCGCTTTTGTTGTAATATAGTGATAATTAATTAGACATTTGTCTTTGTACCCGGATTCTAATACTAAAGTAAATTTACCGCCTATTTTTAAACTTACATAAAAGTACATCATACTAATATAATACATTCTAGTACTTAAAATACCTATAGTTAATAAAATATACTAATTATTACATACTTACATAAACATACTATATACATATAATTAATATTACATACATAAAAAACTGATAAATAAAACAATCAAGGCAATTTCGATAAATACAGCTTTTTACGGCGTCTTTAAAAATAGCAAGTGATGGAGCGAGTATATCTAGTAAAAAGTATCTTAAAAGTCACTCATCCATTTTTCCAAACTTCAGCGTCGCTACTAATGATCGTTTAATAGCTAAGGTCCACAATAACAATTTCGTTAGGTACGTTATAGAAACCCTAATTGATTTTTCCGACTCGTTAACCTCAATTAGGTTCGTATTATAAAGATGTTCTAGTTTTTCTTTCATATTTTTGAGTCATCTCAAATTTTTGACGCTCTAATTAGAGATGGAGAAGGCCGGCCTCTCAAGCCAGATAGCCGACGGCACGCACCAATTTGTTCATTGTGTGAACATATGTGCGTATTGTATGTCATCTGCTACATGACTGGAACCTGGTGTATGGTGACAGTCTCTCTCTTCTCACATTTGGGACTGAATATCGTCCGGCGAAGTGTGGGTGTTGTATTACACCTCTGCCAGCCCCCTCGGGGGAAAGGCGTGATGGTATGTTGTATGTAATTCGGCGTAGCACCCTTAATAACAAGCGTGCGATTGTAGCTCAATAGAAATCGACATTAAAACATTGAGCTTTAATACTATGTAGGTAGAGTTCAATGCATTGAAATCGCAAAGCATGATATTAAGAGTCCGGCGACCTAACTAATTTTGACCTAGGCGACCTAGACTAACTTCGCATTGGCTTAAGGTATTCTATCGCCATTTCGTCTAGAAGAAGAAGACGAGTGAAGAAAGCGAGTAATGATACTGACGAGCCTCTAAACTTACCTACAGAGTGACAAAGTGCAATTACAATTTTTTTTATGGCTTTTGCACTACTGTAATCATTCTTAAGTAACTAAGAATTTCCCTTGTATTATTGATTCATTTAACAGCTAATGATGTAGACAACCTCCCTATGTAATGGAATTTTTGATTTGCTTTGTCTACCTATTGAATACATCAGTCAAAAGTGACCCCTTTAAATGCGGATATTTTTCATAGCTCTATTTTCGCTTGAGAACGTTTTAAAAAAAAAAACCAAGAACATAGGGGCGAAGATATTGTTAAAATAATTGTACATGCTAAGTTTCATCATAATCTGACAAACGGTTTTCAAGAAATTTGAGTAGTGCGTTTGTATTGAAATTTCAGAGCGTCGCGGCCCTCTTAAGACATTGAGCTCTATTACTATGTAGTAGAGTTCAATGCATTGAAATCGCATTACATTATAAAGTGGTTTATTATGATTTTGTTGTATGGACCGGCTAAGAAGTCACGGAACGGTTTTCGCCAGCGCCCGCCAAGGCTGCGGGCTTAGTCCCAGCGACCACCACCAAAACGGCCACCAGTGGTGGTCGTTACGACAAAGTTTTAATTTTTGGCCCAACTTCCGCCATTGTACTCGTTGGGACATACAATTATTTTTGTGCCGACGACCATCACCAATCTGCCAACACTGATGAAAACTGCAGGCAAACTGACAGACCATGGAAAATCAATTTTTGATATTTTTTTACACTGTAACACAGCTTAAATACTTACAAAAAAATTAATTACATTATAATGACAAAACCCTAAAAATAAAATAGTGCGTGGAGTACCTCCGCGCGGAAGAAGTGAAACTTTTGTGTATCTCTATTACTACGCGCATGCGTTCGAGCGCCACGCATTCACTCTCGCTCTGTCTCTTTCTATTCCCCCTCCCCAGGAGCGTTAAACGTTTAACGCAAACTTGTTAGAAGTCGCATTAAAAGTTTCACTTCAAAAAAATGTTTTATTACCTAACGAGCCCTTCTGGCGGCAGTTGGGCCAAAAATTGAGACTTTGCAAATCATAACGACCACCACTGGTGGCTGTTTTGATGGTGGTCGTTGAGAGCAAGCCCGGCGCAGGACCGCCGGATTGTTTAGAAACTCACGCCACTGCAGATTGACTCACGTCACGACTCACAACACCGCAAACCGACCGACCACAAAGCTCGCGGTCGACCGTCAACGGCCGCCAAGCACGCGGTTGACCGCGTGCCGCGTGGTAGCGTGGTAACGTAGTGGTCACGTAAAAATGACGCTGGAAAAAGTGGAGTTTTGTGTTTCCGTATGGGTACACTCGCACACTAAAGTATTTAGTTAGTAGTAGGTAGGTAGGTTAGTTATAATAACTACATAATATTGACATAAGTAGACATAGACAGACATAAACTAAGTAAACAGGTAAAAACAGTAGTTTGGCTTTTTGCCACAAACCAGCCGCAACTCAGCATGGTGCTGGTTGTATCCAACCAGCGCTGGTCTTCCGTTGCGACCGGCAGGTGACGTCACGCACGAGCAAGAGCTACTAAGACTAAACTAAAACTAGAACTAAAATGTAACAACATAAACAAAAATTTTACAAAGAAAATTACACAGAAAGATAAATAATGAGGTAAGTAAGTATGTATTCTGAAATTCGGCTGACTATATAATAAAGTAAGTGTCGACTTATTGTTTTTTGGTAGTTACCTCATACCACCAAATAGACCGATAAATCACCTAATGGTCAGCTTGACCAGAGCGTTTTTTAGCCCGCAACCGCGGCGTGCGCGGCTAAAAAACGCTCCGTGAGTTCCTATCCTTATGGTAGTGTAAATCCAAATTAGCTGGTTTTTGTGTCGATTTCTGCTAGGCTATTGGGAGAACTCATAACATAACGTCACGCCTTTCCCCCGAGGGGGCTAGCATAGGTGTAATACAACACCCACACTTCGCCGGACGATGTTCAGTCCCAAATGTGACAGGGGGCTAGCCTGTCGTCATACACCGGGCTCCAGTCATGTAGCAGATGACATATACAATACGCACATATATTCACACAATGAACAAATTGGTGCGTGCCGTCGGCTGGGTTGAACCCGCTCCCTCTGGCTTGAAAGGCGGGCTTTTTCCAACTGGGCTATCATCGCTTCACCCCAATTCGGAGAACCCAAGGCTTGTAAAGCCTTTGTACACCCTAAGTATTTCTTCTTAAGGAAACTCATACAAACTATATACTCTTACACACTACATAGAAACCGCAAAGCCTAATTCAGTAAATCTAGGAGCAACTAATTAGGCCCAGAAGTTCCTTAAAACATTGGTCAAAGGAAATATGAGAGAATTCTTGGGATTCCATCCCTTAAGGTCTTCATCAAAAGACTTGAGCTAAGATATAATTAAATAGCTATTTACAATGGACTATATCCGGAATTACTGAGATGATAAAGATGAAAAGGCCTACTAAGTACCTATGCAGGATTATATATTTATATGTTAGATAAATGGTAAATAAATGTAACACAAACTATGTATAAATAAAGATATTCATTTATTTTATTTTATTCGGAAAACACACAGTGTTATGTACCAAGATTACTTATAAATTAAATAGTTACACACCATTTATTCGTTGATATTTTCGCATTTTAATTATTTTTTTTTTATTATGATCATGAGAGTCTACTCTCATGATCATACACACACGTTATTATTATTACACTAAAAATATACGACAGTCAGAGAGACACACAAAACCAGTTTTTATGTACAACATATCGTCACACCTTTCCCATGAAGGGGAGCTGTACAATACCCACACTTCGCCGGACGATATTTTAGTCCCAAATGTGACAGGGGGCGAGCCTGTCGCTATACACCGGGCTCCAGTTACATAGCAGATGATGACATTAAATGACAAACGACAATTGCATATTAAACAATAAATGACAACAGACGGTCTAAGATGACAACAAATACTAAATAAATATAGTTAAATAAATATAATATAACTTAAATAAATATAGTTATAATCTAGATTTACCTATATTATGATATCTTATATCTTTAAATGAGCAATTCTTGTATATATATATATAATTGGAATCTCGGAATCGGCTCCAACGATTTTCATACAATGTAGTATATAGGGGATTCGGGGGCGATAAATCGATCTAGCTAGGAATCATTTTTAGAAAATGTCATTTTATTCGTGTTTTGTCGATAATCAACTTAAACATAAACTTGGGAGAAAAATAACAAAAAGGAGGCGTTTGAGTAGTCTCAACTGAAAAATATGACTCTTCTTGACATCTATTGGCGAATAATAATACTATTTTTTGTGAGCAACTAATTGCTTTAACGACACAACAGCAGATGGCGTTGTTAAGTAACACGAAGTCAATGAGTGTTTGCTTTGAGGTTAGACTAAAATCAATTGTTTATTTTCCAAAAGACACAATTTTAAAAAAATGTACCGAGCAAAGCTCGGCCATCCAGGTACTAATAATTTAAATGTTATTATTTGTGTTAACCTCTATAGGGTCAACTGGGGCAAATGCTTCTGTGGGGCAATTGCATATTTCGAGAATTTCTGACAAACTCTTCACAAATTAGGCTCCATCTTTTTTTATTTTAAATAAAAAATGAATTAATTTTTTAATTTAAATAAATGAATTTAAATAAAAAAAAAATTAAATTAAATAAAATTTAAAATAAAAAAAATATTTTTTTTAATTTTTAGTTGCAATAATCTGTACAAGATAGCGTTTGTAGCTTAATTTGTCAGTAATTGTCGAAAGACGCAATTGCCCTACAGACGCATTTGCTCCAGTTGACCCTAAGTGTTGAGTATGATCGATCTAATACTGTGTAAAATTTGATGGTATACTATTGTTTAAGACGACAAATACTTACTTAAACTTATTTTGCAGCGCCCTTACCCCACCTTTATACGTGTACTTAAGTAAGTCTAAGCACTAAGCAGCACTGTATATAGGCAATAAATAAAGAAATTAATAAATGATTTCGGACTACGTAAGTCACCAAAAAAAAATTTCTAATTTTATTTATTCCCACTAGTGACCTTAAGTATACTCGTACCTACGAGCTACCTACTGAAGAAGGTGCTCACGTTTTTTGTCGAACACGAATTGAATACAAATACTTGACTTGTGTGTGTGTGCGTAATAATTTGTGTATATGTATCAGTAGGTACAAATGTGTATGTAAGTATCCTAAAATACAGAGACGAGTAAATTTTACCTGAATGCTAATATATTACCTGACGAAGTCGATGAACTAACGCTATACTGTTGGTCCTGATTGGGAAGTGTACAGAGCTGTTATAACCAATTCCTGCTCTTAGAAGAATTAGATTAGAACGCAACTAAATGTGCGAAAAGCTGATTATTTTTCGCGATTTCACGGTTCATTTTTTGCTAATACCCAACTACTTAATAGTCGATTAATTAAATGTCAGTTAATTATAGTATTGCAACTGATTATGATATATGTATTATGTAATAATAAACATGTCTTCACGCCTTTCCTCCGAGGGGGCTGGCAGAGGTGTACAACACCCACACTTCGCCGAACGATATTCAGTCCCTAATGTGACAGAGGGCGAGCCTGTCGCCATACACCGGGCTCCAGTCATGCAGCAAATGACATACAATACGCACACGTGTTCACACAACGAACAAATTGGTGCGTGCCTTCGGCTGGGTTCGAACCCGCTCCCTCTGGCTTGAGAGGCGGGCCTTCTCCGGCTAGGCTAGGATCAGCCAGAGTGTGTGTTCCCTGACACTTATAATCTGGGTGTCTTCAAGTCTCGAGTGAATCGGTTTCTTGTAGGCAAGCGTGCTCCATCGTAGGCCGCATCACTGCTTATCATCAGGCATGTTGACGGCCAAACGCAAGCCTATTATGTTAAAAAAAAAAACTATGAGCGCTATGTAATAATACTAATACTAATATTATAAAGAGGTCAATACAGTTCGTAGTTTTGTAGGGTAATGTAGAGGTGAACTACGGCACTACGGATCCGACGTGAAAAAATCTTTCACTTAAATAAAGTTCTGCAATAATCACCGAGTGCTAGGCTATGAAACGTGAGCAGAGTCGCGGGAAGATAACTACATAGTAGAAAATAAGGAGGTTTAAGAATTATAACTTACTACTTCGAATTCTTGAGATTTGGTAGGAGGGAAGGGGGCCTCCCATCCGTCTTTCCAACAATATTCTCTAGATCAGGGATTCTTGAAGTGGTCGATACCGACCCCTTGGGGTTGATATCGGTGTCCTAGGGGTCGACATAAAAGAAAACTGATTTTGGGGGTCGACGAGGTCTAAAATCGACCCCTATTCAATCAACACAAGTTCTTAACTAACTTAGCACTTAGCTTTAAGCTAACTTAAAGCAAACTCACTCTGTCTTCTTCTATTGACCTAAGTCAAAATGAAAAATAACACTATGTAGCAGCTGTTTTAAGTTAGCGGACCATTATGAATAAGAGGGTTGATCTAAAAGTAGGTAATTTGGCCACGGGGTTCTGAGGTAACAGTTCATTTTGGAAAAGGGGTCACTTGTCCAAAATAGTTTGGCTTGATATGAATAGATTGACTTTGACTTTGACTTTGACTTTGAATATTTTGTAGTAGGGTCAACTGGGGCAAATGCGTCTGTGGGGCAATTGCGTCTTTCGAGAATTACTGACAAACCCTTCACAAATTAGGCGCCACCTACATCTTTTTTTATCTTTAGTTGCAATAATTTGACTGCCTCGGTGGCTCAGTTCGTAGTGATCTTGCCTTCTGAGCTTGGGGGCGTGGGTTCGATTCCTACCTAGGGCAAAAATTTATGTGATGGACATTTGTGTTTGTTCTATGTCTGGGTGTTTATATCTATTTAAGTATGGATTTAAAAATATCTAAGTATGTATGTATATCAGTCTCTGGCAGCCATAGTACAAGCTTTGCTTAGTTTGGGGTCAGGCGACCGTGTGTGGAAGTGTCCCGAATTTATTATTTATTATTATTTATAATACTCTGTACAAGATGGCGTTAGTTGCCTAATTTTTATAGGGTTTGTCAGTAATTCTCGGAATTCTCGAATTCCCTATAATATATAAACGATATCGGACGAGAAGCTATGGTGATATCCGTTCCGTATGTTCCACGAGGCCTCCGTTCGAGCGAACTACTAGCTAGTAATAATTAAGTTGTTTTTTACAAAATGGTTCTATCAGCTCTGTATCTAAGAAGGAACAGGTCAACGTCCGAGGGATGCTGCGCAGTGGAGAAGTGTTCAGTTGCGCGCGCGCATGCCTGCCGGAAGGTTGTTACACAAACGCTTTGCAATTTGAACATCGAACACGCGAGCAACGGTAAGTCAGATTGATTCTAAACTCTAGAGCTACAAGTGGTCTACGGTAGCGTTTTGATCGACAAATTTAAGGTTTGCCGTCGACAAAATTAACTTTGGTGGCGCTAAACGTAATGTTTAGCATTATTAGTCGCAAAATTAAATTTGTCGATTTGAAATACCTATCGAATTAGTCGGCCGATAATTACTCAATAGAAAATTAATTCCAAACAACTATCATATTTGTGGTAGGATGGTTTATTGTGGAAGATTTTTTTGACATTGACCAAATAAAATACAAATCCACGATCTTAATTTGAACGAGAATCTTTCATTTTGTTTTTATTTTTTAAGGAACTTGATTTATGGAAGGAAATTGTTTAATACTTTTTAGGGTTCCGTTTTATTCTATTTTTTTACGTCCTTTTATTAGCTTTTACTTATCACTAACATAATAACAAACAATATAGATAATAAACTCTTAGAAGTCCATTTAAACCTACTTCTAATTTGTCGTCTTTAAATGAAACTTTAAATGTGTAAGTATAGGTAGTTACAGATTGAATCAGGCGTTACTTTGCGGAAGTTCATCTTCAAAATTGTTACTTGAACTAATATCTAGTGTAATTCCGCTTTAACGTTTAATTAGTTACTTAAGTGTAGTTCAGGTACAAAACTATAATTTGATATTTGAAAACTGGAGCCCTATTATGACGCGTGAGATTTATCTTGGTTACACTCCTATGACTTTGCAAACGAGAAAGGCCAAGATAATTCACGCCTAAGAATAGGGGGTCAGTAATGCGAGCATCGATATTCAAACTGACGTTTTAAATCGGTAATTTCCGAACAGTTTCGTCGATTGTCGACTTGAAATGTCAGTTTATCGATTGATGCTAGCACTCCTGATCTGATGATGGAGCCAGGAGATGGAAACAACAACAACAACAACTCTTCATTAAAAACATAAAATAATTACAATAGTACTTAAATGAGGCTTAACTAAGTTTTTAATGGGCGGCCTTATCGCTCAAAGCGATCTCCTCCAGGCAACCTGAATGGACAGGAACATAATATTTATAATAGATGCCTTGAAAGTTATAAAACATATTTTACAAGATTTTACAAGAGGAAACTCTATTTTTTTAGTTTTTTAACAACAACGTAGGTAGTATTTAATTTATGTTAGAAGATTTATTTTATCTGTTGAGTGCTCTCGGCTTTTGGGTCAAAACTTTAGTAAACAAAATTCTATTTTAGGATGTCGAGATTGTTGACAACGAACTTGTGGCTTTTCATGTTTTTGGCTTCGAGCGGCCAATATATTTTTATCGATGTAAGTATTGTAGAGTATTATGTCTATTCGTTTTTGCTTGTGGTTTTGCCTTAGCAATTCTGTCTGTCTGTTTGTAGGCTTTCCTAATCGCCTGAATTGATCTTGATTAAATTTGGTAATTATTTACAATATTTTACGAGGAAGGTTTTTGGATACTGTTTTCTGAATAAACGCTAACGAAGTCGCGGGTACCAGCGATTTACTTTGAAGTTATAAATTCAGTAAATAATGAAAAAAACAACAATGCGTAAATTAATTTATTCTGCTGTACATTTAGTAGTTTATGTGTAGGTCTACCTATGTTTGTATCTTATCACGCTAAAACGGCTGCAACAGATTTGAGTAAAACTGAGAAGTCTAAAGAAGATAAGATTTTTTTTTTATGTAGAATAGGTCGGCCTTTGACCACCAACTCGCCTGATGTTAAGCGACGTTGTGGTCTAAGATAGAGCACGACGACCTATAAGGTACTTATTCACTCTAGCCTTGAAGTTTAGAGTGAAGAAGTACAAAGACGGCAGTTGAGTGAGGCGCTACAAGTGCGCTACTGCTCAGACCCGTCTTCGGAACGGTTACACCGGACTACATCCCGAAACACGACTAGGTCATTTCACGGCATGGCTTGGTCCGGTGGGTGGTAACTAGCCTCGGCCGAAGCCTCCCACCAGAGTTTGCTACCCGGTTAGCACTACCCGGGGACCACGTGTAGGGAATCAGAATAGAGTACACTCCTACGGACGTGGGTAGCTCAGCCCCCGAATTGCGCCCTGGATTACTACACATCTAATACTAATATTAAAAAAAAGAAGAACATAAGAGTTGTATTTTTGTATGTTTGAACTACGTAGTAGTCCGATTTCAAAAGTTATTTCACCATTAAAAAGCTACACATTATCCCTGAATGACATAGGCTAGTTATGTTAGTTCTAGCTAGTTAGAAATAATGCAAAAACTATTATATTTTAAAGTTGTTAGTATAAAATAACATTGACTGCTAGCCAATCATGGGTTCTAAACTAATTTAATATGTACTTTACGCTTTCTTCAAGTTATTGTCTTAGGTCATGGCTATTACCTTTGTTCAAATTTCACTTGTTGTTTCATACAGAAAATAAAACAAAAGATTTAATGCCCCGTAGTTTGTCTACGCGGTCAGTATTTAGTGATTTTTTGCTGAGTAAGTGACCCTAAAGCTTGTAAACAAAAAAGTTGGATCGGTAATATAGTGCGAGGTTTAATTCTATTTTTACTGGCCTAACGAGTGTGTTCAGGGTTCATTGAAGGGAGATTCAAATCACCTGTAAAAACTACACGAACGAAAAGAGGAGGATAATTTTAACAATTATTTAGAAGACGAAGATGTCTGGAGCTTTCCACTTCCGCCAAGTAGCACATAGAGTGAGACAGTTAACTAATTATTTTTTGAAAAAAATTATGCCTTTCATTTTCTTGCCTGTTCTTCTGAGTAGTGGCTCTCTTTTTGCGAACAAGACTATTATGAAACTTGACGTTCATAAGTGTCTGATACCCAAATTTGAATAAAAACATTTTTACTTTGACTTATTTAGTTAGTTATAAAATTGATTGGAAATAAGAAATATACCCAATGACGTTTTTAGTTCCTAGGATTCCCTGTGTCGGGGATCCAATGGAACACACTAATACCACTTATTTATAATTATTTAAATTAATACATTCATTTATTGATTTTATTACAGCAAATTAAGAGTACTAGGAACACAATTTAGCAATAAGTACTTCCAATGGAAGAACTAGCTCCCAAGACACGAGTTTTCAACACCCAGCTTGGTGGTTAGTGCTCGAATTAGATGTAGGTACATACGGAATACATAGTAATAGTATGTACAATATGTACGTATATTATTATGTTGGTGTATGGCGACAGGCTCGCCCCCTGTCACATTTGGGACTGAATATCGTTCGGCGAAGTGTGGGTGTTGTATTACACCTCTGCCAGTCCCCTCGGGGGAAAAGCGTGACAGTATGTTATGTTTTTTTTATGTTCTTTCTATTTTGTTTTTGAATTTTTCACCTTCTTCAATTCTATCCAAGTTGAACTACTTCAATTTAAATTCAATTTAAATTACTTCAATTGAAATCTTTCTCTTTGACTCACGTACATAGAGCGAGAGAAGAATTAAAACTTCTAAACAAGAATAGGTACGATAAAAGATTGTGTTCAAAAGTCCCCTGAAAAAGCAGACGCAGATACACGTGTCCCCAACTTTTGTCCCCCGTGAATAAACCGCTTTAACGCCAAGTCAAACAAGACCTGAAGGGTGATTCAACTAATCATAGCCGATTCTTAACTGCACCGTTGACGTTACGTTTGTAAAAAAAACGGATGGGAAACGGCTCAGCAAGGCTAGCACGGGGCTTGGGCAAATTGTCTTTGCGCCGTTTTTATGCGCGCTTATATGTGGAAACGATGATAGCATATCGGAGAAGGCCCGCCTCTCAAGCCAGAGGGAGCGAGTTTCGACCCAGCCGAAGGCACGCACCAATTTGTTCGTAGTGTGAACATAATTATGTGCGTATTGTATGTCATCTGCTACATGAGTGGAGCCCGGTGAATGGCGACAGGGTCGCCCCCTGTTACATTAGGGACTGAATATCGAAGTGTGGGTGTTGTACACCTCTGTTAGCCTCCTCAAGGGGAAAGGCGTGACGATATGTTATGTTACGTCAGATGTGACAAAGCTAGAATATGGGAATGTTTTTCTTTTTCTCACGGGATAAAATCGATAGAAAAACAATTTGTCTCTGGCCCGTGCAAGCTCTACAGTATCACTAATTGTTTCACAAACGTGTCACCGGTAGTCCAGCTGGCACGTTTGTGAAACATTAGTGACACTGAACCGTTCTCAGTCCGTTTTTTAAAGTTAACGCAACTTCAACGATTCAGCTTTGATTAGGCTTTGAATCGGCTTTGATTAGCTGAATTGCCCTCCTGTCTTCGTCCCTCGCGATCCGTTGTCTCGTGACGTTTCGAACCCTAATCACAAACGAAAACAAAATCTTTGTTCCTTGAATCCTTGACAAACGTCAAACAGGTGAATAAAATAAAAGGCGCGAATGGTCATTTTGTTTCAAGGGTTCCTTACATTATTATTTTTTTTAAAATGGTTTGATTAATACCCACAGTCAAATTACCTAAGCACTTGTCATTCATCAAAAAAAAACGTTTTAAATTTATAGCTCCACATTATCATTCCATGTATCAGGAACGCCGTGAAACACGCACAAGACAAAGGAAAACGAACACTAATACCCAGACCCAGAGCAGATTTTTTTAACATTAAGTGTTATTTCATTTAATTAAAAACTTAGTAACATTATAATAACAAAATTAGGTCCGATAATACCTGACTCAGCTGTCAAACCACGTGTACTTTAATTTTACTTCATTTTCCGAATACGGAACCCAAAAATAAGTGAAAGCCAAAATTAGGTCCGCCCCAGCGGGCTTTTTATCTGCAAACCTGACGGTCCCAAACCGCGAACAACAACAAAATCTTTATTCTTCATACCTAAATCCCTCACAAATGGCACGATTTTATACTTTTTAGTCCCCGCGGTAATCGTATGGCGGCAAAACAGAGAAGTTTTTTATTACAGAACAAACAACGTTTCTGTTGACTTGACTGGGGGAGCTACTGTCGTTTTTTCTGAGCAAAATTGAAAGCTGGCAATGGAAATTTTTAGCTCCGTAACTTTTCCAGCTGTACTAATAAGTTGGTGGTTCAGTATTGAATTTATGAGGGCGATCCGAAGCCGGTTTGTCATTTGAAAAATAATGGCTTTATACCGAAATACTAATGTCTTTTCGAATTGGATGTAAATTATGAACGTTTTAGTGTTTTAGGTATTTAGGGTCCAAATTAATACAGCTTTATATTTCTTGTTGTAGGGTCATTTTGTGACTCAGATAAATGAAGGTATCGCGATCAAAATCCGCGCTGTACTGGTTCTGCAGCCGGCATGGCTTATGTCAAATACGCAGTAACATCCTACCAATATTATAAACGCGAAAGTTTGTAAGAATGGATGGATGGATGGATGGATGTTTGTTACTCTTTCACGCCAGAACGGCTGAACAGATCGGGATGAAATTTGGCACAGACATAGATTATAGTCTAGAATAGCACATAGGATACTTTTAAACCGCGAGTGAAACCGCAGGGCGCTGCTAGTAAATTTTAAATGCACCTTCTACCTACTGTTCTGTTTTAAGTCCCGACGCAAAAAAGACGGGGTGTTAAAAGTTTAACGTGTGTCTGTGTCTCTGTATGTGGAATCGTAGCTCTCTCCCGAATGGATGAACCGATTGTATTTTATGTTTGAAAAGTCAGAAGTGTTCTTATCTTTGTTTGATGAGAATCGGTGCTGGTGAAAACCGGTGTCGGGATTTTTTTTTAATTTTTAATTAATTTTTACATTTTTTTTTATCGACAATTTAAGTTCTGTATGCCAGTAATAAACAGTAGATAATGAACAAGCACATTACAGATTCAGATTCTTTATTGACCTTATAACAATGGCAATATTAGGCAAGTCACTTACAATTTTTCTTAAATATAAGTAAATAAATTTAGCTATCAAAAGATTCGAATAAAAACATTAAAATAACAATATTTTTGCATGCAGGTGTACAAATAAAATTTAAATAATTTATTGTTTGTTAAAATAAAAAAAAGAAATTAAAAGTAATTTTATGATTTAGTGTTAGTAAAACAAATAAAAACAATAAAATAAAGCTATACAATTTCATTTGGAGAAAAAGAGTTTTCGCGTAGTTTAATATTCATAAAGTCATTATTTCATTTATTTCAGTACATTATTTCTTCTACTAAGTACTTATTACGTTATGAAAATAGTCACTTCCTTACTTTATACAATAATTTGGTTCGCAAAAGCTATACACGTCATAGAATAATAAGGCTGGGCCCAAACGAGCTTAATTTTTTGAGTCGCATGTAACGTAATATAAGTTCTAACTTAAAACGTAACTAATTTTGCTACAGCATTTTTATTATTGACTGCATCTCACAGCATTTCGTTAGGAATAGAAAATGTATACCAATAATAATCTAATACCATTGTTATAAGAAAGCAATAGATCACACATACAGTCCATTCAATCTATTATTATATTTTTAGAATATAGTCAATTCTATTAACCAATTGTTTCTACATTGATACTGAAAAATGAAAAATGTTTTATCGCAGTAACTAATTACAATTTTATTAACAAAAACAGGTTGAGGCCTTCCGGTAAGTATTAAATACCTGTGTTAGAAGACCCTGCTCTTCCATTTCTACATTCCATAGCATTTTATAGTTACTACTAGGTAGGTGTTAACAGAATTTTTTAAACTTTATACAATTAAAAAAAATGGTAATGAATTGCCTCAAATTGTTACTTTTTGTATGCTAGAAGTGTCAAAAACAGACAATTCATTAACAATTTAAAAACAATTGCTTAGTAGAATCAATGCTCATGCCTTTTGTATACTCGTAAAACCGAATGCTGCTTAAACGTTGACTCAATTAAAATTTACGCTCTCAACTCAAGCAATTACGCTCGTTTGGCTCCAGCCTAACCAGAATAGTTATACCTCCAACAGCATCTACTCGTATAGCTAAAGATTAAAGACAAACACTGCAACTATCTAGCCCAGGGGTCCCGTTACAATCCGGTCTGCATTTAGGTCCTAGGCTCCATTGTACCTATCTAGATACCCTAGACCGAGTCCACCCACTTCGAGCCAGATACCTAGCTGCCCAACGGTACTTTCTAAACTTATTTGTGGGTCAAAATCGGAATTATTTAAAGCTGTGTTTGAATATTGAACTGATCTTGTGTATGTTTTCGTTGTGTTGTGATTTTTATGACTTAGGTGGCCAACAGCAAGCAGAATGGCAATCTGGAGGCCTAAACAATTTGCATTCGCTTAAAAGCGAATCTACTTGTTTAATCACTGACGTTCGAACTTTAACAATTGATTAGATGAAATACGAGCAATATAAATATTACGTGATCATCATTGTTAAGTAGTATCATAAATAAAAATAAACTTAAATTGACTGGCTCAGTCGGTAGTGAACCTGCCTACTGAGCTAGGGGGCGCGGGTTCGATTCCCACCTAGGGCAAACATTCATGTGATGAACATTTGTGTTTGTTCTAAATCTGGGTGTTAATACATATCTATTTGATTATGCATTTAAAAGTATACCTCACCTTTCAAACAAAACAAAATAGAAATCGGTTCATCAGTTCGGGAGTTATGATGCCACAGACAGGACACATACATACACAGACACACACACAAAGACACGTCAAACATTGTAACATCCCGACGTTTTTGCGTCGGAGGTTAAAAATATATGCTTGTCCGAAATAAATATTCATTAAAATTACAAATAAATATTACATTTCGTCAAGCCTTTCCCCGCAAGGGCTGGCAGAGCTGGATTGCAGCACCCACACTTCGCCGACCGATATTCAGTCCTAAATGTGACAAGGGGTGAGCCTGTCGCCACACACCGGCTCTAGTCATGTAGCAGATGACATACAATACCACACAATTAACAAACTGGTGCGTGCCGTCATCAGCTGGGATCAAACCCGCTCCCTCTGGCTTGAGACTTTAAAAAAGCGGCCATCTTCACCTAGGTTATCAACAATCTCGAAATAAATACGCTGCGTATAATCACCCGCATCATGCTACAGTGAATAAATAGTAACATTATTTTTAAAAAAAACCACCGACTGCAAAATATTGTACCATAAGTCACTTCCACTATCAAGACGATTCAAATGACACCTCACATGTCGAAATACATCAAGCTGTTAAGGCTGTAGAGCGTGCCAAAGAAACCTCATACATACATACCCACATACATCCATTTACTCGAAGACACAACCCTCCTTCTTGCGCAGTCGGGTAAAAAAAAATTAAACTAAGTGGTAAAAAAGGTCAAGCTGGGTTTTGAACCGCAACAGGTGTCGTATGTATCCGTCCAAACAACTACTGAGCTACATGACTTCAAAGAAATAACTTTAGTAACCTCTTCGGCGTCACCTCGTCCCTATATTGACACCGAGATTTATTAATGAATCTCGGACCAACCAAATTATTTGCTGTTAGTCAAATGATGGAACCTAAAGTCTCCATACGGAAGCCTCTCAGTTTTGATCAAAAATGCGATGGTGGCTCTCCCATTCAACTGTGAAGATAAGTTGGTCTTTCTCCGCCTACTTTTATCTATTCTGTGGTGATTGGGCTGACCTTCAGCCTGCTCTTGGCCTTAAGGGAGGACTGATGAGGTGTCGTGTTAAGGGCTGATTATGTTGACAAAAGGATATTCGGGAAATACGAGATTAAATTTATGATGGAAGAGGAAATGTTTCTAAAAATAACGGTAATTTAGGTATATAATATACCTACTAGCTCCGCCCTGCGGTTCCACCCGCGGTCCCACTAGAACCGTTAACTTTTCCGGAATAAAAAGTACCTTACGTCTTATTTTGGACCACTGACAACGTGTATGCCAAATTTCATTATGATCGGTTGAAAAGATAGGGCGTGAAAGCATTACAAAAAACGAACAAACTCTATATCGCATTGCACATAACACAATAGGACATCAATATGTACAGTAGTAAAGACAGCCTTACAAATAAACGTTATATAGCCCCTGAAGAGTTAGTTATACACAGTGTTTTGTCTTTAACATTGTTACTTGAACTAATATCTAGTGTATTTCCGCTTTAACGTCGCATTAAGTACATCAAGGAATATGATTTTTTTATTCTATTTTTATATTTTGAAAAATTTTGTACAAATTGATATTTGAATCTAATTTAAATGTATTGATATCATACAATTTGATATTTCAACTAACGAATTTAACAGACCTAATTTAATGAAATCTACTAAAAACTTTATACAATTTGATATGTGAAGCTAATTCAATAAGGAATTTAACAGAAATGAAGATGAACTTCCGCAAAGTAACGCCTGATTCAATCAACTAGTGTTTTGTCTTTATCAAGTCAAAAATTAAAAAGAAAGGAAAAGAGAAACACTGCAAAATCATTCTAAGGCTATACAACGTTTATAAGGGGGACTATTTACATACATACTTAAACATAGAATCTATTTCGTCACGCGTTTTTTTCGTTTTTCCCTGCCAGTACTGTATTACAAAACCCTTACTCCACCAGACGATATTCAGTCCCAAATGTGACAGTGGGTAAGCCTGTCGCCATACACTGGGCTCCAATTATGTAGCAGATGACATTAAATACGCACTTACGTTCACGTCACAATGAACGAATTGCTGTTTACCTTCGGCTGGAATCGAACCCGCTCTCATCTGGAGGGCTATTCCACCGCGTGAGATGAGTTGAGATTTTATCTTGATCACTCTCACACCTATGACGTTGCAAACGAGAGCAACAAGGACGAAAAACGGTGAGATGAAAATATCAAATCTCCGAATAGGGCTTGAGAGGCTTGAGAGGCCAGCCTTCTCCAACTAGGCTATCATCGCTTTTATGTCTAGCCCTTACATAACAGTTTAATGTGCTCACATAATTAATTTGCAAAACACATTTGCCAAAATTAATCCGCGTATGATTCGCAACCCTAGTACCGAGTTAACGTCAGGATTTTACAATGTCTCCGTTTTACTGCGCTCTTTACGAGGCATAAAGTTTACGAGCCCGTCAGATGCGAGATCACAACAACTATCTCTCAACAATCAAAGGGCGTCCAATATCTATGTTATAGACACCTCATGCCACTAGCCATGCTCATTGCTAGCACGAGAACATGCCATTGATGAGCATTTGCTAATTTGGTGTGTGTCAAAGTGTTGCTAGGAATTGGCACGCTTATTACGAGCATAATAATAAAAAAAAAAAAAAAAAATGAGAAATTAAATTGTTCTTTACATTTAGCAGAACGTGTGCCAGTTTTATATACTTGTAAGCTTGGTTCTTTTTAAGCATGTACCTCAGTTTGTGTTTGTTGCCTGTGAGTGTGGACCTACCATCTTAACTAAATATCTGGGTAGTGGCTTTTTTTTCAAACAAGGTGTTAAAGTCATTTTATAACTTTGACGTGTATCTAAGATACCCAATTGAGTAAAAGACATATAATTTGATTTAACTACTATTATAAGGTTAAGACTTACTTAGACAAAGATGTCTGGAGCCTTCCTTTTCCGCCAAGTAGCCACTAGTATGTATGGATATTACCTAGTTGTAAGCCAGAATTTGTGAGACAGTAATTTATTTATTCTTTGAAAAACTAATGCCCCCCCAGTTTCTTGCCTGTTCTTCTTTATCGAAACAAGGCGGTCGCGTCTATTTAAAAAAAAAACTTTGACGTTTATAAGTGTATTTTTGATACCCAAATTGAATAAAAACATTTTGACTTTGACTTTGAAAATGAGGTACATTTCACCCCGAAAAAAATAACAGTTCTTGTGGGCCCGTGGTCGAAGCACTGGAAATAGTATTTATTATGTACCTACTAATAATGTACTTACATGAATACATAACCCTAAGCTCCGACGGCATTTGCTTCCACCTACTAGGTATATAATGCATGCAGAGTATCTAAATGTACCACTACCTGTATGTATACGTTTGCCAATACGCGCAGATCACAGAATATCACAGAATACCTATAAGCCCATACGCATAGTATCAATGCGTTTCCGGGTAGGTTGCTTGTCTATTTCCTAAGTTGTCAACGGTCTCACCTACACACCTATATTTTTCTTCAATACCTATCGCTCTGCTCTGTCGGTTCCCGATTAAATATAAGTCAATGTTTTATGATCGGGGTAGATTAATATTTTGTTGCTAGGAAGGGGTTAAACAAATCATATTAAATGTCTTTATTCAATTGGGCGCATTGGAATTGTTTAGATTAGTCTGCCTAGTTTGCCTAGTATTAGTTTGCCTAGTTGGGAGAAGGCCCGCCTCTAAAGCCAGAGAGAGCGGGTTCGCACACAGCCGACGGTGCCGTCGGCTGGGTTCAATTTGTTCATTGTGTGAACATATGTGCGTATTGTATGTCATCTGCTACATGACTGGAGCCCGGTGTATGGTGACAGGCTCGCCCCCTGTCACATTTGGAACTGAATATCGTCCGGCGATGTGTAGGTCTGGATGTGTAGGATTACACCTCTGCTAGCCCCCTCAGGGAAAGGTGTGACGATATGTTGTGTTCAATTGGGTATCTAAGACACACTTATGAACTTCGAAGGTATAGAAATGACTACGACCTTGTTCGGAAAACAAGCAACTCTCGGAACTCTCCCACTACTCGGAAGAACAAGCAAGAGACGGAAGCCTTTTTTTTCAAAGACTCGAACCGTGAGTCTTATATTGTAGACTTAGAAACGAACTAAACTTATTTAGCTTAGTCCATAGAAAACACCATTTTCGTATGAAGATTCGTAATATACGTTGAGCTGAATGGACGCGTAGAATCCATTCCACGTTGCTCTTCACAACCATTCGGAAACGTTTCCCATCGGATCCCACAAATTTCAAACTTAAATGGTTCGAATCTCAGTCTCCTGTTACAAAATTTGGAATAGGGAATTAAGCATAAATTCGATCAGAAGAATGAATCACGTTTAAAAACTTATGAATACGGACTGAGATTCGAATAATTTAAGGTTACAATTTTAGGAATCCGATCGGAAACGTTGATGTGTGAGATATTTATCTTGGTCACTCTCGATCACATCTCGATCGATTGTGACTTTTCTAACGAGAGAAACAATGACCAAGTAATAAATATCTCATGTGTCAGAATAGGGACCAGTCGCTTCGTCTGTTTGTTGGTTTGCAATGACTCTTTAGTTGTCGAAAAGACAATGTAGAGTTATATTACTATAGTATAGCTTTCCTTTGAAGTTGAATCTCTGTTAATTAACCAATCATCTACGACGATTTATAATGCGTTGAAGGGTTGTAGGCGTGTCAATAAATTTTACATTTGCATAATTTTATGAACATCAGATAATTATTGCTCTTAATTCAAGTTTGGATCATTCTACCGGAAATCATTTTAAAGAAAATTGACACCATTTTATTCAACTTAAAAATATTATCAAGTTAGTCATACAGGGTGTAACTCAAGAGATTGAACGACAGTAGCTGAATAGTATTAATAATACCGATTTTCTCGTAAATAACCAAGTAATACTAAATTATTTGAAATGTAAAATGTGTTTTTGGATAGAAATATCATTGACACAGGGCAAATTAACAGCAATTTCAAGCTAAATGTCATAGTTATTGCAGAGATATTCTAACACCCAGCTCCCACTGATCCACTTTTTTACCTGTATAACGACTCTTACATATGTACTTAGTTAATGTACTCTTATTTGTGTTTTTTTTTCAGGTAATCAAAATGATTCGACATACAACGCTGGTGACTTTGGCTCTACAATTAACAATACTAGCGGTGGTAAGTTCATAATTTTTAAGCTTTTATTTGCCTCCTGTATTGTGGATGTATGTACTTGTATAAGTCTCTGGCAGACATAGTACAAGCTTTGCATAGTATGGAGTCAGACGACCGTGTGTGCAAGTGTCCCGAATAAATTTATGAAGTTTTCGAATTTGCCAGACACCCTGTATAGAGTACTAAGGTAACTCTTACTTCAAGCCGCATTAGGTCCTTTTAAATAATTCATGGAATACATCGTGTCCTCTCACAATTGCGATTTTTTGCGGTGTCTGTCACAAATTTCACTTTCCATGAAGACATTCTAAAGGCTGTTTTGTATAGTAATTTCTATCTTAACGCTAAGAATTAAGGTAACTATTGCATAACCAGATGTTTATGTTAATTATAGATAAGGAATATTGGTTGTTTGTTAGTGTATTTCTTAGAAACTTTTACTTGGAAATTTCTTAAATTTATTTTGTTATGAAAGACTTGAACTTAAAACAATCGAATAATAAAGATAATAAAAAAAAAAATTGTAGGTAAGTACTTACACTTACTATTTATAAATTGTTAAATTTTGATTGCGGTTTAATGAAAAAAAATAACTATAAAAATTGACAAAATTTACAAATAGATGCGTAGGAAATAACTTACAATCTCAAACTACTTACTTTACCATTTTTATCTGACTGCGCAAGAAGAAGGGTAATGTTTTTCGAGTGTATGTATGTATAAATGTGGGTATGTTTGTGTGAGGTTTCTTTGGCACGCCCTACAGCCTTAACAGCTTTATGGTATTCTTATTCTTATTCGAGGTGAGGGCGATAAGCCCTGCACTGACGTCCCGCTTGGGGTGTATTGTGCATTTCCCCCTACCAGCGCCTACCCGAGCCAGCCCAACTACTTGAAGTATCGGAGTGCGGCTCTGGGCCGCTGGCATAGTTGCTCCAGTGGCGTATATGGTAACGTGCATAATGATAATGAGAAGCAGTCTATAATGATAATGAGAAGCAGTCTCGAACAGCTTGATGGTGTTTAAGTAAGGAAGTTCATTACGTCATTAGACATCCTACTAATATTATAAACGCGAAAGTTTGTATGTATGGATGGATGGATGGATGTTTGTTACTCTTTCACGCCAGAACGGCTGAACAGATCTGGATGAAATTTAGCACAGAGATAGATTGTAGTCTAGAATAGCACATAGGATACTTTTTAACCGCGGGTGAAACCGCGGGGCGCAGCTAGTTAGGAAATAAATATTCCTTGGGGTGCTTCTAGACGAGCCGTTTTTTCATTTCAATACTGACCCTTGCTCCCACCACGGTCCTCGTGAAGTCCTCTAAGTTGACGCATGTCATGGCCCCGACTGTCTACAACAACCTGCCAGACGATGTCACTGCACCTATTAACTTGCAATCTTTTAAATACGAGTAAGACCAAATAAATGGCTCATTGAACAAGCTTTTTATGATTTTCATTAATTTGTATAAACTCGGACATGTGATTTTATTAATAATTTTAATTCTTTATATTAAGTATTTGTTTTAGTTATGTGTTCTTGTGTCGTGTAATTTTTGAATTTGACATTTTTGCTGTATTATTTTAGTATACATTGATTGTATTATTATTTAAATTGACATGTAAAATTACATTTAATGAATAGTACCTGGATGGCCGAGCTTTGCTCGGTATTTTTTTTATTTTTTAATTGTGTTTTTTGGATAATAAACAATTGATTTTAGTCTAACCTCAAAGCAAACACTCATTGACTTCGTGTTACTTAACAACGCCATCTGCTGTTGTGTCGTTAAAGCAATTAGTTGCTCACAAAAAATAGTAGTATTATTATTCGCCAATAGATGTCAGGAAGAGTCATATTTTTCAGTTGAGATTTATTATCGATAAAACACGAATAAAATGATATTTTCTAAAAATGATTCCTAGCTAGATCGATTTATCGCCCCCGAAACCCCCTATATACTAATTTGTATGAAAATCGTTGGAGCCGATTCCGAGATTCCAATTATATATATATATATATACAAGAATTGCTCATTTAAAGGTATAAGATTAATATGAATATGACCCTGCGATATTGCGACAATATTTTGAATGTGGTCCAGCAATTTCGTCAAACATTTCTGACATGGCTGATGATGGCTGGGCTACAGTCAGCAATATTAAATATATAAATAAGTAAAATAAATATTCGGGACACTAGCACACACAGTAATCTGACCCTAAACTAAGCAAAGCTATGGCGGCCAGAGACTGATATACAATTACATGCATAAATAAATATATTTTTAAATATTAGGTCCTTACGTATGAAATTAGCGTTTTGTCGTACTGATCAATTTGATCTGAAATATCTCCTCTTTGGTTAAGAATTCGAAATTCAAATTAATAAATTCATTTAGCTGGTTTTTTTTTCTTTGGAATACAGTCATTCATTTGTTATTTTCCTCATTATTTTTTCTTTGGCGTCGCTTATTACCGCGCAATGGAAAACATGAAATATCGGTATATTTACGAGTACGAGTTCTACCGTGGCACCAGTGCTGCACAAACAGCTCGAAGAATTAATGATGTGTACGGCGCTGGTGTCGCTAAAGACAGCATGGTACGTTTTTGGTTTCAACGTTTTCGTTCTGGAAATTTCGACCTTAAGAACCAACCCCGTGGACGGCCGGAGATCAAAGTGAAAAACGAAGAATTAAAGGCTATTGTGGAAGCGGATCCATCACAAAGCACTTCAGAGATAGCAGCAGGCTTCGGGGTAAGTGACAAAACTGTATTAATCCACTTGAAGCAAATCGGGAAAGTAAAAAAAACTCGAACGATGGGTACCTCATGAATTGAGTGAATCGAACTTGCAAACACGGGTCGACTGCTGTGTTACTTTGCTCAACCGACACAATAATGAAGGGATTTTAAATCGAATCATTAGGTACTTGTGATGAAAAGTGGATATTGTACGATAATCGAAAGCGCTCATCGCAATGGCTGAACCCTGGAGACCCAGCCAAATCCTGCCCTAAACGAAAATTGACTCAGAAAAAGTTACTTGTAAGTGTTTGGTGGACTAGCGCCGGTGTCGTTCACTACAGCTTCCTTAAATCTGGCCAAACGATTACGGCAGATATCTATTGTCAGCAACTGGAAACCATGAAGGAAGAACTAGCTGTTAAACAACCGAGATTGGTCAATCGCTCTAGGCCACTGCTGCTTCACGACAACGCAAGACCACACACTGCACAACAAACAACCACTAAGGGGGCTATTCCTGTGCGTGAGATGAGATGAGATTTTAACGTGGTCACTCTCACACCTATGACGTTTCAAACGAGAGCAACAAAGACGAGAATAGGTGAGATGAAAATCTCAAATCTCCGAATAGGGTCCTAAGTAAGCTGAGCTACAATTGGAATGTCTGCGACATCCACCGTACTCCCCGGACCTTGCTCCAACAGATTACCATTTCTTCCGGAATTTGGACAACTTCTTACAAGGAAAAAAATTCCACTCCGATGCAGTAGTCCAAACCGCCTTCAAAGAGTTTATTGATTCTCGCCCCCATGGTTTTTATAGTAAAGGGATCAATGAACTACCCATAAGATGGCAAAAGTGCATAGATAACAACGGTGCATACTTTGATTAATTAAATATATTTTACAAAAAAAAATCGACTTTTTATTCCTCCCGTACAAAACGCCAATTTCATACGTAAGGACCTAATACATTCTTAATATACATAAATCTCGTGTCGCAATGTTTGTCCTCAATGAACTCCTAAACCACTTAACCGATTATAATAAAATTCGCACACCATGTGCAGTTCGATCCAACTTGAGAGATAGGATAGCTCAAAACGCGAACGAAGTCGCGGGGTGACAGCTAGTACCTAAATAGATTATTAACACCCAGACATAGAACAAACACAAATGTTTATCACATAAATGTTTGCACTAGGCAGAATCGAACCTACGCCCCCAAGCTCAGAAAGTAAAGTCACTACCAACTGAGCCACCGAGGCAGACAGTATTGGCAATATTGCCGGACCAGTATTGCAATAAAAATATGGCCCGTCTAGCAGTACCCTTAGATACGAGGATATAATGACAATTAGACATAATCTAGGCTGATGCGGGCTGATGAGGTAACTCATTAGGGCTGCCTTTGTGTCACTCATTAGGAAATGTGGCCTACTTGAAACAGTTGACAATCAAAATCTTGCAAAATATTTTATCCTATTTTTATTGATAGATAGATAAACACTTTATTGTTCACACCAGAAATAACAAAACAACAGAACAGAAAACTTAAACAATAACAACTGTGTAACAACTGGCGGCCTTATCACTAAGAGCGATCTCTTCCAGGCAACCTTAGGATGGAGAGGATACATACGAAAGAGTATGGGACAGGGTGTGCAAAAATTAACAAAAATAAAAATTGATATTATTAACAAAATAAGAGTGAGTGTTCTACACACCTACTTAAACTATTTGAATTATATTTACTCATACATGTTATACTAATTTTTTACTACATTCTAATACTTAAAATACCTAAATTTACTATTTATTACATATGATATCACTAAAATAAAGTTACATACTTATTAGATCAAGAAGGCAATTTTGATAAATAAATCTTTCTAACGACATCCTTAAAAATAGCAAGAATATTGTAGGATGATCCAAAAAAACAAGGTCTAGCATTCAGCAAACACATAATGACGTCATTGTCATCCGTCTCTTTCAAACTTGTTGTAAATGACCTATTTCGGTCTTGCTTAAGCATCGATTGACGTCACTACGTGTTGCTGAATGCTATAACTAGTTGAGTATATTTTTATACCATGCATTGTAGGATGATGCGGATGTCATTGGACTAATCGTCATTTATCACTCTTGAAGTTGCCGCGATTTACAAATCATCATTTAAAGCTTCAGCAGAATCCTAAATATCAGAATACTTACCAAAAAAACGAAATCTTCAAAAACTGTAGTAAATTTAGCAAACGAATAGCAAAGTACGAAATAAATGCCTCTGTCACCCGCACCATGCTAAATGAAGTAGATAAATAGTCATTGTGTAGTTATTGTTTTAAATGTTTAGCTTATAAGATGAGATTATGATGTTGATGAGAAGTGTACTCTTCTTCATCGTCACGGATGTAGTTATAACCCAATTAAACATGGTTATTTGTAACTTACCAGAAAGCTCTTAAGGGTTCATTGTACTCATCAATATGAACAACTTTTACTATGGGGCAACTCCGAAATCGCGAAAAAAAATCAGCTGTTTGTCAAAAGTGATCGAACTTTTTGTATGGAACAGCTGTTTCTTTTTCGCGATTACAGGATTGGCTTCATAGTAAAAAGTAGTTCGTACTGATGAGTACAATGAACCCTTAAGAAGTTTTTGATTAGGTACAAGTAACCCTGTATAATGGCAATCGTCATAGTAAAGAAAAAAAATCAGTGCCTTTGCTTCATTGCCAGGGCAGATGGGAAAATAGTTCTATCTGCCTCGTATACCTATCGTAGGCGCTTAACGTGGTAGATGGCACGGACTCATATTGACAGAGAATATGAGAACAACAACAGTATCTTGTTTTTCAAATTGCAGGTCCAAACAGCGAAACAGCAGGTCCAACTCTCCGACTCCTACCTACCAGTAGCAATGCAGATCATTGCTCACCTCACAGACCAAATGGCGTTCGAGACGCGGGATGACGTCACGCCGACCACGGCTCGTGCGACCACTCCCCAGACGAAGCCCACTACCCGACCGACGACGCGGCCGACTACCCAGTCGACCACACAGCGGCCGTACGTCACTACCGCGTGGCCTGGATTTAAACCTACCACTCTCGGGTGGTGGCAGAAACCATCTACCAGTAATAATGGGTGGTGGACAACTAAAAGGTTGTGGTTTGTAAATAATGTACATAAATGACACGTAAATGAAACAAATTACTTAAATTTATCCTGACTAAAGACACCTATTTAAAAAGATAAGTCAATTTGAGATTTAATACATAAAGAGAGTTATAAACCTCGTGATGTGGAAGTAAGAAGTATAGCATTAGGTGAGTTTTCCTCAGACCAAGCGAGCTACTAAACCATCCACCGAGTCGACCACAAAAGCTTATCGCCTGACCAAATGGCCTGGTTACAAACTAACCACTTGGATGGTGACCAACAAGAAAACGATGGTAAAAGTAAAGGTGGTGGTTTGTAAATACATAGAGCTATAACAAACATAAATGAAAGTTTGTATGTAAATAATCATGACCGTCATAGATGATAAAGAAAAGCATGGTTATAAAAATGGGGAGAAGTGGTTACCTATTTGAAGATGGTTGCGGTATTATTAAAGGATATAAGTTGGTAATTCGTACTTTAGCAAATTACTGAATGAAATATTGGTGAAGGATAAGGTGACATGTAAATAAATAATATAATCTAATGTAGGTAATTAATCTGATTTGTAAATAAAAACTTCGGATTTTTTTACCTAATATCCACCTGAGCATCATTCATCATGATTTAAACCAAACTCAATCTAAAAGACCATCTATTCTTTCAGGCCAGACGAAACCACTCCATTCCACAAGCCAGGCCTATACGCCCCCTTCTCCCCTCCCAAACCCTTCCTCAACCGCTACGAGAGCAGAAACTTCCTCCTACCCATGTACAACTCCCAGTACACCGTCATAAGACCAGAGCAGACCAGGTCTGAAGACCCTCTGCTGGCGATACAGCAGGAAGAAGTGAAGCCTCTGGTGGAGCCGTCGCCTGACTCGCAACCATTGCTGCCTCCGCATTTCGATGTTAAAATTTCTAGTCGTTCCGACGGTTAGTATAATTAAAACAGCGCTGCACGCTCTTAGGACCTTACTAGGTTCTCCAGTTTCGATGCCACGGAACACACACTTAGACATGGACAACTAAACCCAGACATAAAACAGATACTTAAGGGTCCGGCGACAACTTTAGACTAACTTCGCATTGGCTAAAGCTTTTCTATTGCCATTTCGTCTAGAAAGAGACGACAAGCGAATAGAGCAGGTAAAGGTGCTGATGAGCTTCTAAAGTTATCTACAGAGTGACAAATTGCATTTTTAGTATTTTTATGACTTTCGCACTTATTTAATAATTCACAAATAACTAAGAAATTACCTTGTATTAAGGATTAATTGAAAAGCTCATGATGTAGACAACGTCTCTATGCCAAGGGATTTTTGATTTGTTGATCAATTAGATAAATCAGTCATAAGTGACCCCTTTCAAATGCGGATCGTATATTTTTCGTAACTCTATTTTCCCTTGAAAAAATACCAAGAACATAGGGAAGAAGACATAGTTAATTTAATTGGACATGCCAAATTTCATCACAATCTGACGAATAGTTTCCAGAATATTCGACAAGCGCGTTTGTATGGAAAATTAAAAACAAAATTAAATTAAACAAACAATAACAAAAACGCCTCACGCTCATAGGTCCTCAACTCCTCACTATTTAGGCTTTCCTGTGTGAAAGCTATGGAACACACAAATAGATATGAACAACTAACATCCAGATCCAGAGTAGATATTTAAATTCTACGATTGAATAACAAAATAACCACTTCAAAAATCATCTGGGTTTCCCTGTGGGTGACAATCAATACACAAAGATAATAGAAAACTAGCACACATACCCAGAGTGAGTTATAATTACCCAGATATAGTTACTTCATCATTCTAAACATCAATAGTAGGTGGTTCAATAATAATATTACCTAATATTGCCATTCGTTCTCTTGCTCTATTCGTAAGACACGAACTGACCAAGGTCTGGAAACTTTCTACAGTGGATAACCATACAAATAAAGATTATTATAAATGTTAATATAACTTAGTAACTATTGTATGGTCTACCTACAGCTCAACTAAACTAAGTAGCATAAGATGGGAAAGGACTGTGTTCCACAGCACAGGACCTCCTAGTGTGGTACTCAGGGTTCACATATAAGCTCTGTAATATTTTTTGCTCAAATAAAGTTATATTATATTAAAAGTTATGTTAGAGATCAGTTGTTCTGTGAAACTATTACCTGATCCTTGATCTCCCTAAACCTTTCAGGTTTCGTCATCGATGACATAAGCGAAGATAGTCTCCAATACCTGTCTGACGATGTACGGGATATGATCAGGATGGCCAAAGACCCCAACGATGAGAGAGTGGTCGACGTCTGGGAGCGGTCTGGTCCTCAGCCCGTGACGTCCAAAGCCAAGCTGTCGTCTTCGAACCTGAGGCTGCTGCTGCTGTATGACCTGCTGAGCCGAGATGCGAAGGCGCAGCGGCTGTCTGACTACAGTGTGAGTACTTTCTTTAATCATCATTGTCAGCCCATCATGCTACAGCTGGACATGAGTCACGCCTCTCAACCTAATATTTATCATCTCTTATTCTCTATACTAAGAAGGAATTGATGTTCGTTAGCAAGCGGATCACTTGAGAAGGCTTGACCGATTTGAATACAATTTCCTATAGCAAGCAAGTAAGTAGGTATAGGCCGAGCTGCTAGCCCTGATGTCAGATATTCTAGACCGCCAGAAGGCCTCTGACACGGCTTGATGGCTTGTTATGGGACAAACAACCGGGGACTACAATTAAATATGACTTCAGAGCCACGGCAGCGCTCAGTTATAAATGCCACCCGTGGTCATCCATACTAGGACTAACCCTATCTTTATCCCATATGATTATCAATTCTTAGCCCCAACCCTGCTAAGCCAAGGGCCGATCGTCACCGTACTGCCTTATCAGCTTGAGGGAAATAAATTTAATTTACAGTAACATTGTAAATGCGACAGTTTGTAAAAGTATTACTGAATTAGGGGGAGAGAGGGGGAAAATAGAACATGGGGTACAATTTCGAAGAGCGGAGTAAACATTAGTTAAGACTAATCGGTTTTGTTCACAACACCTGAGCCCGTTAAATCCGTTGATGGTGGCAAATTCACGTAATTGGCAGAAATAAATCACCGCTATAAATAGCAACACATTTGAGGTGTAACTGGCAACACTAAGGAACTAGTGGGACGAGAGACAGACAAATCAAAATCACGAACGGACACCCCGAATGAACACTCCTACACAAAATACTAGTTATTAACTACTATTAAGTTTACCTATTAAGTTAAATTAATAAATTCGGGATCGGGACACTTCCACACACGGTAGGCTGACCCCAAACTAAGCAAAGCTTGTACTATGGCTGTCAGAGACTAATATACATATATATTTTTAAACACATACTTAAATAGACATTAACACCCAGACATAGAACAAACATGTTCATCAGATAAATGCTTGCCCTAGCTGGTAATCGAACCCACGCCCCCAAGCTCAGAAAGCAGGGTCACTACCAACTGAGCCACCGAGACAGTCATTAATATGAACTACTAACCCGCAATATCGCAATATATTATCAAAAACAGAATTAACCGTACCTAATCAAGTAATTATTAGACAACTAATTAATAATTCCCAAATACATGCAAACACTGAGTTATCTTATTTGTTTTTAAAGAGTCAACTGGGATATGTTGTAACATGAAAAAGAAAAACAATATTTATGAAAAAGAATAACTGAAATTCATGAAAAAGGATAACTCAATTTAAATACAGTAGCGATGGCAGCCTAGTTGGGAGAAGGTCCGCCTCTCAAGCCAGAGGGAGCTGGTTCGAACCCAGCCGACGGCACGCACCAATTTGTTCATTGTATGAACATAATTATGTGCGTATTGTATGTCATCTGCTACATGACTGGAGCCCGGTGTATGGCGACAGGCTCGCCCTCTGTCACATTTGGGACTGAACATCGTCCGGCGAAGTGTGGGCGTTGTATTACACCTCTGCCAACCCCCTCGGGGGAAAGGCGTGACGATATGTATGCTCAACAGTAGACCCAAGTCGGGTGTGCAATGTGATGTACCTATGTACTTATAAATGTACTCGTAGTTAAACAATCACTACATAGTATAAAACAAAGTCGCTTTCTCTGTCCCTATGTCCCTTTGTATGCTTAAATCTTTAAAACTACGCAACGGATTTTGATGCGGTTTTTTTTAATAGATAGAGTGATTCAAGAGGAAGGTTTATATGTATAATAACATCCATTAAATAGTGGAGATATACTGTTATTTTTGAGGTTTCTAATGTGATGTCGTTAATAATCAATTTTTTTCCGCTTACATTGCAAACCCTACGAGATTAATCAAAATAATGTACTAATTATTTGTACACATTGGAAAGGTCTACAGAAAACTCCGCGATGGTATATGTCTATCTCTTATGGATATCCCACAATAAAAAAAAATTGTCATTTACTTTTTACGACAAATAAGTTTTTCTGTAGTGTATTTAGTATCAGCATTGCACCCGTGCGAAGCCGGGGCGGGTCGCTAGTATGAAATAAACAACACTATCAAAATAAGAGTAAATAATCGCTATTTTTTTTTATCATTTTATAGTCAAAGTCAAAGTCAAAATGTTTTTATTCAATTTAGGTATCAAAGATACACTTATGAACGTCAAAGTTATTTAAATAGACTCGACCGCCTTGTTCGGACAAAAAGCCTCTACTCAGAAGAACAGGCAAGAAACTGAGGGGCATTATTTTTTCAAATAATAAATAAATTAGTCTCACAAATTTTGGCTTACAACTAGGTAATATCTATAAATACTAGTGGCTACTTGACGGAAGTGGAAGGCTCCAGACATCTTTATCTTCTAAATAATTCTTAACCTTATAGGTAATATCCTCTTTCAAATCGTAAAACACTTTTGTCAATAGCCATGGCGGCAATCGTGCTTATCCATTCTATGATAGAGGCAGGCAAGGAAAAGCAGCAAAGATTGGGTAGTTTAGTACTTTCTCAGTTTCACTCAGCCTGTAAGTATGTTCGAGATGGTGTCATAAAAGTTTTACACTCACATAAAAGCACTTTCGCCTTCAACCTACGTCTTTGAGCTGCGTATCCACTGGAGATGCGTGAAGGAAATAAATGAGCGATGAGCAAAGATGTAACTGTAATTTTACTTCTATACTAGGCTAGGCTAGGCTTTATAAGATGAAGATCTCGCCAAAACGAAAAAAAAAAGATATTTCCGGATTTATGAAAAAATTCCTAAAACTGACTTGACAAAATAAAAACTATTATACTTATCGAACCTACTCATAAGATTTCAAGACAATCGGTCAAAAATGCGACCTGTAGCGGAAGACAACAATCCGAACATACGAAAAAAAAGCAATTTACGACATAATAAAGCATTTTTGTCGAAGCTAAAGCGTAGACGCTTCGCTTGCTAATGCTCACTTGGTCGATAACAACTATCTGTTAGAACAGCCCATTATTTGCATTATATATTTCTTTTTTTTTTCAAGTAATTAATATATTTAAACATATCGTCACGCCTTAATAATTATATTTAGGTACATAATAAGCAAACAATTTTGCACGTGGCTTTGAATTTTTTTCCTCACGTCCCTCTCTCAACTCCAGTGAATACACACCCTTACTGCTGTAAATGGGAGACTACGTACTAACTCGCTGTATTTCGGTAACAAGATTTAATTTGGGAGATGAATTTCACAAGACAAGGCGACATTTTGTTGAATGTGTTTGTTGAGGAAAATATTGCAGAGAGAGAAACCATGAGAGATTTGTCTTTTAAATTGATGATTGAAAAAGATATGAGAATGAAAAAAAAATAGTGGTGCGGAAGAAGTGAAACTTCTGTGTATCTTTCTTTCTCTCTCCCTCTTGCGTTGTAACATTGGACGCAACTCGTTGCTAACGCTCGCGCTGGCCTGTAACAGGTATACTACGCGCATGCTTTCGAGTGCCTCGCGTTCACTCTCGCTCTGTCTCGTTCTATTCCCTTCCCAGGAGCGTTAAACATTTAACGCAACCTTGTTAGAAGTCGCATTAGAAGTTTCACTTCAAAATATTGCATTACTGTGTACAACGTTCTTAATCAATAATGAGTAATCCTATGTTTGATATGGATTATTATTCCTGTGTTGGAAGTAGAAGAAGCGAAAGATGTGTACCAGGATCGTAGCAAGTGGAGAGAAGTGGTCTCTGCCTGCCGCTACGAGGAAGAAGTATGAATGTTTGTATGTGCATCCATGTACCTATGCTAACGCAATCTATGGTCCCAACCGGCAGTAGGTATGAACTTGGCATGTAGGGTCAACTGGGGCAAATGCGTCTGTGAGGCAATTGCGTCTTTCGAGAATTACTGACAAACCCTTCACAAATTAGGCAACTAACGCCATCTTGTACAGATTATTGAAACTAAAGTTAGAAAAAAATGTAGGTGGTGCCTAATTTGTGAAGGGTTTATCAGTAATTCTCGAAGTATGCAATTTCCCCACAGACGTGCTTGCCCTAGTTGACCCTATATATGTAGCTTACGTAAGCGTGCTGTAATTCTGGAGTAGAAACACGTCAAGAAATGAATTTTGCCCCAAATATAGCGTTCATAAACTTTTCAGCGTAAGTGCTTTAGGTTTCGGGCGGCTTATAAACTTGTAGATCAAAGCAAGACACTTAGCATAAACCATGGTATAATAATATACTCCGCCAAGTATTGCATTCCGGTCACGTGGGCAATAGTCATCGAGTCTATTTAGTGCAGTAGCAATAGTGGTCGAGTCTATTTAAAAAAACTTTGACGTTCATAGGTGTATCTTTGATACCCAAATTGAATAAAAACATTTTGACTTTGAATATATGCTGACGTCAATCGATGCTTAAGCAAGACCGAATTAAGTCATTTACAAATAGTTCGAAAGAGACGGATGACGGTGAAAAGTGACGTCATTATGTGTTTGCTCCCGGAATGCTAAACCTTGTTATTCAAAACATATCGTCACGCCTTTCCCCGCTGGCAGAGGTGTAATACAACACCCACACTTCGCCGGACGTTATTCAGTCTCGAATGTGACAGGGGGCGAGCCTATCGCGATACAGCGGGCTCCAGTTATGAAGAAGATGACAAACAATACGCACATAATTATGTTCACACAATGAACAAATTGTTGCGAGCCGTCGGCTGGGTTCGAACCAGCTCCCTCTGGCTTGAGAGGCGGGCCTTCTCCAACTAGGCTATCATCGCAATATTCAAAACACGTAAAAAATACTCATATACTTATACAACAAGTTATGTGCCTGTAAAACTCTAATTGAACTCCTCTAAAGCTATATTTTATTGTTCTTTTATGAAGGCTGTATCTCACTGTTACTAATAAAACACATCCCAAAAAGAATAAAGTCAAATTAATGTCTAATATTAGGATGTTTTCGGAGTTATTTAGGACATTTTTAGGAGATTTTTTCCTGTTATCAACATCCAATCTGGCTTCGGATTTTTGCACTTGTTAATGGAATTTTTATGAGTAGGTTGATATAGTGTCAACTGGAGCAAATGCGTCTGTGAGGCAATTACGACTTTCGAGAATTACTGACAAGCCCTTCACAAATTAGGCGACACCTACATCTTTTTTCTATCTTTAGTTGCAAGAATATGTACAAGATGGCGTTAGTTGCATAATTTGTGAATGGTTTGTCAGTAATTCTCGAAAGACGCAATTGCCCCAAAGACGTATTTGTCCCAATGACCCTACATCAAATACCGGCTTAGGGGCAACTCACCGATTAAAAGACTCACCTTTATCGGTAAGTTGGCAACTCCTCAAATTTTGAAAGGGTCAATTCACCCAGTGTCTGAGATTTTCTTAGCGAGTTGATTTCTCTACTAATTTTGTCCATTCACCCAGATTTTTTGGCATGTTCAATCATAATTATTAAATGTGGGTATAACTTAAAATATCCTATGTCTCATCTTTTCTGGTAAACTATTTATTGTTTTTCCTTTTCCCAGGTTCAAGTGAAATTAGTCTCAAAATCCACGCATCTTCATACTGACCTACAACTACCTACCTGCCTACTACTCTACCTTCCACCAACTTTTCGTAACTCCCTCTTTCTTCCCTACTATGTATGCCAGATCAATGGTGGGCTTACCCTTTATCATTATTCTGCGAACTATGGACTGTTCACGACATTTTTTTTTTTTGTAAGCTTACTCTCCCCTGTCTTTTAGCACTTCGTCTCGATTTTTTTCAAGGGGTAAAAAATTCATAGGCAGAGCCAAGGCAAAGTGCACCTTGGCTTTGGTCAGATTCTTTGAGCTGTCTTTTTCTTAAGTTTTTACTCAACTGGGCAACAAGGAGTGTTATGTTTTTCGAGTGTATGTGGGTATGTATGTATGAGGTTTCTTTGGCACGCCCTACAGCCTGAACAGATTGATGCATTTCAACATGTGAGGTGTCATTTGAATCTTCCAGGTAGTGGAAGTGAATTCTTTCTTTCTTTACATAGGGTACAAAATTGCACACCTGATAATGATCATTAATCATTATCAGGTGTGTCGGACTCCATTTTGCAGTCGGGTTTTTTTGCTCTTTTAATAATGTTAGTTGTTTCATAAGTCATTCAAAAACTTTTTTTTTTCTAGGGCTTCTCTCCCGACGTCATGAAGGTCCTAGTAGAGTCGTCAACCGGCGGTGCGCGGGCGCAGCTTCGCACGGCTCTCAGCAAAATGGTCGAACGGAAGGATTGCGGACACGAGTACGCGAACAACCGAGCTCGGGAGATGGTCGACGAACTAGCCAAGGACGAGTCCAAGCTGTCTTCGGAGCTCAGATACCTGCAGCCTCTAGTTTATAAGTTTTAAGGACCAACGTTCGTTTATAGCGCAAAATTTGAATTTTGAACAGTTTCTTTTGTTTTTGGGCTAGACTGGGCAACTATTGTATATGATAATAGAATTCGCGATTATCTTAGACTATTTATCTTGTTGTTGTGCAGAAACATTTGACAAATATGCACCTGTTTAATAATAATAATTTTCGGGACACTTGTACGCACGGTCCTCTGACCACAAACTAAGCAAAGCTTGTACTATGGCTGCCAGAGACTGTTAGACATACATATAAATTTTTAAACACATACTAACATAGATAAATAACACCCAGACATAGAACAAACAGAAATATTCATCACATGGATATTTGCCCTAGCTGGGAATCGAACACACACCCCCTAGCTCAGAAGGCAGGTTTACTACCGACTGAGCCACCCGAGTCGTCGAAAAGACTTATTCGCAATCTGGTGCATTACTGTTTACTATTTCTGCAAAATATCGTAAGGAATAATTAAAAATTGGCGCAATTTCCATTACTACTTTATTTAGTTGGCGGTCTAGCGCCAAAAACAAACAAAAAACTGTTTACAATTTAAATTTCCCGCGATTTCGAAACGTTACACCTTGAGGGTTGATCATAGCTATAACTATCTATAAAGTGGCGCTATCTAGTGGTTAATCTGGGGGTCTTCAAGTCTCGTGTCAATTCTTATAGGCGAGTGTACTCTATCGTAGGCCACGTCATTGCTTCAGGGCGCTCTCAAACGGGCCATATTTTTACTGCCATACAGGCCTGGCAATACTGGCAATATTGCCGACTGTAGTCCGGCCATCATGAGCCATGCGAGAAATGTATGATTAAATGGCTGTGTCACACTCAATATATTGTCGCAATATTGCCGGACCAGTTTTGCTGGGCCAGAATTGCAACAAAAAAAATGGCCCGTCTATAGGAACGCCTTAACATGAGGCAAGATGGCAACCACACATAAGTAGGTCTAAGGCCACGTTTTCACAAGAAAACTTTTGCTTGAAATTACCAACAGTGTGTCCGACAGCAGCAAATGTCGTGACAGCTCTTGCCAGGGAGTTTACATCTTGCAATCTGCTGTCGGACAGACTGTCAGTCATTTCTCTCGAGAGTTTTCTTACAGGTAGAAACGCAGCCTAATAGAATAGAATATAATGGTATTGTGACATAAAGTTACACTCATCATAATGTAAATGTATTAGGAATGCTCCTGTCATGAACTCGTCATTTTACATACATTGAATTTAAAAAAAACTTTTAACGACAAAATTATAACTATATTTAGATTCGAGATCATTAGCAAAACCTTTGACTACATAGGACACTCACACAGTCATGAATCATGATAGATAGTTACAAAAGTCATTCGGGGTTGCCATAATTGGGTACTAATTGTACCTACTATTTTTTTTATTGCCATAATATCACGTATTACTTTTGTTTCGTATCCAATTTAATTATATTTGAGTAACTATTACGATTTATTAAGATTTTAGTCATATTCTTTTCGATCTCTAGTGAATTTCTAAGTGCATTTATTTTTTATTTGTAAACCAAGAAGTATTTTACTAAATATTATTACTTAGTATAAAATCGAGAACTCTTAATTTTAATTTTGTACTTACTTTTGCGCAGTAGAATTTTTCGAAATATCCACTAATAAAAAGTCACTAAAGCGCTTATGTGGCCACATAGCTGCATTCTGAAAAGCGCTAATGTGCTCATGTAAAATAAAATACTCTTTAATAATAAAGTGAGAAAGACAACTTTGTGTTTTAATTTCAAATACAAATGCAAGCCTATCATAGAGTTAAAAAAAAACTAATCCACTTACTCGCTCAATTACTCGCCCGAGTCACTGGATCAGTCTAAACAGCCGTAACTCCTGAGGTAAGTTTAATTAACAGAAAATGACAACATAATAAACATTGCATCATTTTACTTTGCGGAAGTTCATCTAAAACTGTTTCGTTAACAAATCTTTCCTCCTTGATGTACTCATGGTATAATAATATTCTCCGCCAGGTACAGCATTCCGGTCACGTGCGCAACACGTAGTGACGTCAATCGATGCTCAAGCAAGACCGAAATAAGTCATTTACAAAAAGTTCGAAAGAGACGGATGACGATGACAAATGACGTCATTACGTGTCTCCTCCTGGAATGCTAGACCTTGTTTTTTTGGATCATGTGTGTACTTGAAGGTGCCATTCCGCACCCTAACCACAGACGGCATCAGCAGACGATGGCACTTCTGCAGGGCTATTCACAACCATTCGGAAACGTTTCCGTTCGGATTTCAATAATTTTTAACCTAAATTATTCGAATCTCAGTCTATATTTATAAGTTTTTGAATGTGATTAATTCTTCAGATCGGATTTATACTTGATTCCCTATTCCAAAATGTATTAAAGTATACTGAGATTCGAACAATTTGAGTTTGAAATTACTGGGACACGATCGGAAACTCTTCCGAATGATTGTGAATAGCACCACTGGTTTGTCTATATTTGTATGAGAAGCGTTCCGCAGCGAGCGACATGCAGCTAGCTGCATCTGCCACTGGCATAGTCATAGTCATAGTCATAGTCATTTATTAATAACAAAATGTTACAAGTCAAAATGTCAAAAAAAATTACAATTCGTAATCATTCATTAGAATTATTGCAATTAGTACAAATAAAAATTTCAAAATAAAGATTTTCAATTAAAAATAAATTAGTAGATATAAGTAATAAATTAGGACAACACAACATTAAATAATTTTGATTTTGGTCATATCGCTGAACTTATAGAATGCCTGCTCGATCAACCAAATCTTAACTTTGTGTTTAAAAGAACCCCTAGAAGGTGCATCCCTAAGTTCTCGCGGCAGTCGGTTATACACTTCCGTAGCGGAGATGTGCACCAGCTTAGCCGTCTTGGCGAGCCGGCGTGGGACTGTGCACAGTCGGTCCGGGTGGCGCGGCGCGACGCACGTGCGCGTGTCTCCTAGCCGCGAGTACTCCTCGAGGTGGTCCCAAGCGTACAATGCCGCCTGGAGGCACACCAAGCTCGGTACTGTAAGTATCCCCATGGACCGGAAATACGACATCGCAGACGTATCCTGTGACACTCGTACTATTGCTCGTACGGCTCGTTTTTGCATTTTGAAGGCGCGCTCCCAATCGGCGGCGCGCCCCCAAAGCTCGATGCCGTATTGAAGTATCGAGTGCACTGAGGCGAAATAGCATTGCCGGACCATGGGGTACGGCAAGATTTCAGACACGCGCCACAGTGCGAAACAAGCGCCACCTATCTTCCCACACAGCTTGTCTATGTGTTCCTCCCAGGTTAAAGCACTATCCAGCTGGAAGCCCAGGAACGTGGTAGATTGTACTTGTACCATCTCAACGCTGCCGATTCCCACTCTAAGAGGTCTGTAGGAGCGGCCGGCTAAGTTGAAATGGACAAACTGAGTTTTGCTGGTGTTAAGTAGAAGTCCGTTAGCCCTGAACCAAACATGAAGACTATCTGTGACTTTGTTAAGCTGCTGCTCTAGCTCGTCTACAGTAGTCGCAGTGACAACGACGGCCACATCGTCCGCATACATAAGGACATGTCCACCCGCCATGTTCTCCGGCAGGTCGTTGAGGAGAAGGGAAAACATGATGTTCGAGAGCGAAGATCCTTGTGCTACTCCGATAGCCGTCCCTAGTGACTGCGACCTCACTCTACCTCCATCCCCTACAACAACCTGACTTCGGCCTGACATGAAATCGGTGAGCAGTTTTAGTGCAGAGTTTTCTATGCCATAGTGTCCCATCTTCGCTGCCAAGACCTCGTGATCGGCTACGTCAAAGGCTTTAGATAGGTCACAGAAAACCACCGCTACCTGCTTCCGGTCCTCACGAGCTTCGAGTATCCGTCGGACCAATTCCCTAGCCAGCATAGTAGTAGACCTACCCCTGCGGTATGCGTACTGCCTATCACTTAATGACTGACACTCTGCCAGGTATTTTGTCAGCCGATCACTTAAACCATATTCAAATATTTTGGCTAATCCTGGAATAATTGACACAGGCCTATAATTGTTTATCTCTCCATGTTTCCCCTTCCCCTTATACAAAGGAGACACTTTCACTTGCTTTAAAGCGGGGGGGTATCTTCCTTCTTTGCAGCATTTATTAAACAGGCATGATAAAATGGGCGATAACGGTTCCACCGCAGCATGAAGCAGTGACATTGAAATATCGTATAGATCCTTGGTTCTTTTCCGGGCAACCCCAAACGATATTATACGAAAGACTTCGAGAGGTGTGAACGGCTTTAACCTCAGCGAGCGGTCGGCTGCCGGGCGCGCTGCACGTAGCGCGCGCATCGCGGCGTTGACGTCAGCGGCAGGCGCGCCGCACGCCGCCGCCGCGCCCGTAAAGTGATCGTTCACAGCATTGACGGCATCCATTTTAGATGGAAATTTAGACCCATCGGGTCGCGTCAGAAGCTCGGTATATTCGCTATACCTCCTAGTCTTACCAGTTTCAGCGTTAACTACGTCCCACATTGATTTAATCACGTTGTCAGATCTGCTAATAATATTATTATAATAATTACTTCTCTCGCATGTCAATAATTCGTTAAATTTATTTTGAAATTCATTTAATTTTAATTGTAAATCATTATTTGAGGGAAATTTTAATTTTAATTTGTTCATGTCAATTAGTAAATCATTTAAACTAAATATCTCATCAGTTGCCCAGACGATTTTTTTACTATTTTCATTTTTCCGAGTTATTGGAAAACATATTTCATTCTTATTCTGCAATATGTTAATCACAGCCTGAGCAAACTCGTCCGGTGAAGCCGAATATTTGCGTTCGATTTCTTCCCAGTCAACACTCGCCAGCGACGTGACGAAGTTGCACTTGTTGGCTCGGGTATATGACCTGGAAAAATAAGGAGGCGGGCGAACCGGGCCCGGGTCGCATGGGATCACAGCGCGGACCGCGAAGTGGTCCGAAATCAGCGTGTTCAAAGGGCGCGCGCGCGCCGCACTCGCCGACCCGCGACCGACATATACATGGTCTAGACAGGTGCTAGACAAACCTTCTTCTCTAGTGGGAAAATCTACTATGTTACATAAATTATGTGTTACTAGCAGGTCATTCAGTTTTTTAATGTCTGACTTAATAGGGTTTATTGTGTCAATATTTACGTCACCTAAGATAACAAACTCTCTATTAAGTTTCATTAGAGTATCGAGCAGACATTCTAGAACAGGGAAGAATACCAGAGAACTGGTCGAGTTCGATCGATATACACAAACGACGATTAATTTCTTATCTAACAACTCAATTGCAGATATTTCAAGAATTTGTTCGACTGACAAACGAGTAATTTGCTCTAAGTTTTTGAATTTAAGTTTGTTGCTAACATAAATGCACGAGCCTCCGTGTTCTATATTTGGCCGACAATAGTGTGATGCAAGTATAAAGTTGTTGATGGTAACACTCTTTATCTCTTGCGTTTTAAGCCAATGTTCAGATATACACAAAACTTCACATTTCATACTATCAAGTAATTGTACTTCTAGCTTACACGTCTTTTTTTTAAGAGACCGCATGTTTTGATGACAAATGGTTATTAAACCGGGATACCGTTCTTGAGGCAGTCCATCCTCTCGCCCTTGTAGATGATGATCTTCTGGTAATACAGCTTGTTGTATCTCTGGGCAGCCGTTGTGAGTGTCTTCAACGTTCCCCCCGGTCATCCTAGTTGTCACCGTCGCCGCTCGCGGTCCTGGTGTACTTGTTGATTTATACACCTGAGAAACATCCCAGGTGCTCGCTCCTACTTTTCTGTCGTATTCGGTTTCGAAGGGGCACGAAAAAACCAATTGGCGAATCGAATTCCTTGCGGCCACACGTTTGGAGTTGATACACGTGACTTGACGCTCTCGGGCATGCCTATTATGAAGGATGCGTGTCTGTTTGACTTCAGTTGCCTTTTCTCTACATAGTAATCGGTTTTCGCGATCCCGTTCAAAAAGCTTCTGACTTGGTCAGTTGTAGTGTCGGCTTTAAATTGCCAAGCTTGTATATAATAAGTCCTTTCAACGGCCTGAATCCCACAAGAATTATTTCCCATTCCAACTACAACTGAATGTTGATGTTTGTTGCTGCGCCGGCGTTTTGTAACCGCCTTCCATTCGCCAGCACCACCCTGGTTGTCACTAACTCGCTGATCTGCTAAAGTTGAAGCAGATATTGTGCTCGTTGTTCTTCGCTGCTGGTTCTTGCGATTATTTTGCGACTTTTGCGATTTCGTCATGAAGCCTGTATTCCCCGCGGATTGCGTGACAAGTGACGCGGAAGTAACAGAAGCGCTACTCGCCGAGCTAATGTTATTGCTTATCAGGTTACAGTGCACTTGATTAGGCGTGCTGACCGGCGAGCAGGGCTGACCGGCCGGTGCTGGCGCACTGATTGCAGTCACAAGCGCATAAGATGTCTGTGGTTGTTGAAGCTGGGGCTTAGTAGCTGACTGTGTTTCAGGCTTATTACCGCATTCGCATTGCTTGATATTGTCGAACTTTTCAAACATCTTTTCCATCTGATCTGTAACTTTCACTAACTGTTCCTTTATTTTCATCATTTCGCCACGCAATTCGCAAATTTCGTACGTAAGATTATACACTTGCGCTGAATCGACGCTACGATCCTCAGGTTGGTGACGAGGTACTTTTGATCGAACAGTTACATTTGAATCACGGCTTCTTTTCGTAATTCCTACGGGCGTCGAGCTGTTATCCCCACCTCTTTTAGTAGCACAGCGACACTCGGGACAGACCCACGTCTCAGCTTGCGATAGGATTGAGTTCTTTTCTCCGGTACATAGTAAATGGTAGGTCTTATTACAGTTACTCTCAGTGCAGCACAAGTGCTGTTCCTCTTCCCCACAAATCTCGCTGCGACACGCTGAGCAAATCATATTAATTGAAGCGGTCAGAGATTGTAGATTGCAGTCTAATAATTGCGAGCGTAAAGGAATGAACGAACTAAAAAATCCGCACAGCTGGTCACAATAGATAAAAAACTTAGCTTAGCTTCGCTGCGTACGATGACTCAGGTGAGCAACAGGTTGCCTGGCTTCATGTCGCTCTCTGCTCTCTCTGTCTTGTCTCGTCGCTCTCTCTTAAATACCAGAGGTGTCGTCGTCTGCTGGTGCAGTTGGCAGCCGGGCGCGGAATGGTACCTTAAAGCGACGTTAGAGCGGAAATACACTAGAGATTGTTAAAAAATCAGTTTTAATTATTTATTTCAACATGAAATGGAAATGCAATTTAGTGCCAAAGATTGACTGAAGCCGAACCTCGTAACGTTTCGAGTATCTTTTCCTGTAACAGTTAGTTGTATCAATTCAACGAACCAAGCTGCTTGCCGCGTGATCGCGAGCCTGTCGACATCTTGACTCGAGCCTCGCAGCGAGCGCCCTTCAAGGGATTCGCGAAAAAGCCGACAGGCTCGCAAGCTCGCGACGAGCGGCTCGGTTCGTTAAATTGATACAGCAAACTGTGCAATACATGAACACGATACGTTACGATAAAACATTACTAGTTGGATCTCCGCCTTTTTTACACACTACAAGTTTCTTGCCTGTTGCATACAATAATATTGAATCAACAAATAACTTGCGTCGTCTAAAAACAGTTGCTTATAACTCCTGAAAGTAAATCATTGCGTGCAATCTATTGTTCTTGAATGTACTCGTACAAGAAACTGGCGCTGTGTAAATGGGCCTTTAGAGTTCAGGGTTAAACATTTTAGCAATGACTAATAATGACTAACTAATAATGGGTTCGCTCGCTTTTGATAGATTATGACACTCAGTGATTGTATTATATTGTATTAGGGTTTCTATAGATAGAATTTTCAAAGGCGGACCACTGGTTAATTGGAGATTACCCCTACATACAAACTTACAAAACTTTACCTCTTAAATTGACCAAGCGAGTGCGAAGCGTGTCCGTTTCACCTTGGGCAAAAATGCTTTTGCGTTCGGATGTTCGGCTGTTCTTCTCTGCAGGTCGCTTTTTTTTTTTTATGTAGAATAGGTCGGCGTTTGACCACCAACTCGCCTGATGTTAAGCGACGTTGTGGTCTAAGATGGAGCACGACGACCTATAAGGTACTTATTCACTCTCTAGCCTTGAAGTTTTGTAGAGTGAAGAAGTACAAAGACGGCAGTTGAGTGAGACGCTACAAGAGCGCTACTGCTCAGACCCGTCTTCGGAACGGTTACACCGGACTACGTTACGTCGCTCTACTTACTGATTGTCGTGAAATTTAGTGAGGAGGTTCAATAATTAGCAAGAAATTGTTATGGTGATTCAGTTTTTGGAAATGTTTCTAAATAGCGCAGATATTGAGGTTGAAAACGTAAAAAGACATATTTCAAATTGAATTACATATAGTCTTCAACTCACTGAACCACTAGTATTAGTATAGGTTAGTATATATTATAAATTAGAAGTAAAAGTATAATTCAGAAATGTAACAGAAAATGGAACTACCTAATCAGCTAAAACCACTAGCACAGCTTTCGCTATAAAAATAATCTCCCCATTTTGCATCCCTCTACAATTCCACATCCATTATTTAAGTAGTACCTACCCCTAAAGCCTCAAATTATTTACCAGCCAAGTCCTCCGCACAGCGAGAGATCACCTTTCCCTCCCGATTTGTCCTCGGGAGCTCCCATCATGGCACACAATTTGTCTCTACTCAGTATTCTGAACGTGGAGAAAAATACTCATGTCTATATTGAATGGTTGAGGAGCTAGTAGTCCATTTGGTTAAGAGTAGATGGGATGAAAAATAATCACAAATGAGTAATGGCCAAATTGTAAAGGTGGTTGGAAATGGTCTGTGATTAAAGCTTAAAAGCGATGTTACACTATCATTCGTAGAGCTATGATAGCCTAGTCGGAGAAGGCTCGCCTCTTATGCCAGAGGGAGCGGGGTCGAACCCAGCCGAACGCATACACCAACTTGTTCATTGTGTGAACATAGTGAGTATTTAATGTCAGCTGCTACATGACTGGAGCCCGGTGTATGGCGACAGGCTCGCCACCTGTTTTTTTTTTATGACTGAGTATATGACAGTGAAGTGTGGATGCTGTACACCTCTGCCTGCCACTTTGGGAGAAAAGACATGACGATATGTTATCACTAGCATAAACTAAACCAAAATCTTACTTTGATAAATAAAGCTTAAGTACTTTCACGCAGGTAAACCCCCTCCCCCACTACGGCACGCCAATACGGTAGGGATAATAGAAAGTTAAGAGCTTGAAGTCAACTCGCCCAAAATGCTGTTTCAATAAAGCTCTTAAGAGTCCGGCGACCACTTTAGACTAACTTCGCTTTGGCTTAAGATATTCTATAGCCAATTCGTCTAGAAGAAGAAGACGAGCGAAGAGAGCGAGTAATGATACTTGAAGAGCCTCTAAAGTTACTTACAGAGTGACAAAGTGCAATTTCAATTATTTTTATGACTTTTGCACTTCTGTAATCATTCTTAAATTACTAAGAATTTCCCTTGTATTATGGATTCATTTAACAGCTAATGATGTAGACAACCTCCTTAAGTAATTGAATTTTTGATTTGCTTTGTCTACCTATTGAATAAATCAGTCAAAAGTGATCCCTTAAAAATGCGGATATTTTTCATAGCTCTATTTTCGCTTGAGAAAGTTTTAAAAAAAACCAAGAACATAGGAGCGGAGGGAGATATTGTTAATTTAATTGTACATGCTAAATTTCATCATAATCTGACAAATAGTTTTCAAGAAATTTGAGTAGCGCGTTTGTATGGAAATTTCAGAGCGTCGCGGCCCACTTAAATTAGATTGACTCACAAAAGCCAAAAGGACCGGCGAATTTGCGCATTCGCGAGCGTTCGCGACAATAGAGACATATTTAAGGTTAGAATATAGGTAAGTACCTCTACCAAAACAAACGCCAGCTCCTAGCCAATATGATGTGCCATAAAATAAAGAAGACATATATTTCTAAGTAGGAAAGCATTTGGAACGCGAACCGATACATTGTCGCGAGTCTTCGTGACGGGCTTGCAAAGGTTATTTATTATAAGAAATATAGCAGAAATACCTGTGTTCTGCTTCGACTAAAATAAAACTAATGGCTCTGTGGGGTGAAGGCCTCACAAACCCGGAAAAAAATCATAAATAAGCCATCTTGAAAAAAAATATATGTTATAAAACTGAATTGACAAAATAAATATAAAAATCCAAAATAATGATCAAACCTGCTCACAAAATTTCATGAAAATCGGTTGTGAAATATACGAAATAAAGAGGAGAACAATCGGACGTTTGCTTTTTATCTTTTATTATAGGGCGAAGTATATCAGCTGTGCTCAGATCAACTTAGAGGAAAAGATGGAACACTGCGTTATATCTCGCTGAAACCACTTCTATTTAAACGTGTGCGCGTGGTAATGTTGCCGTGAAATATGTACATTTACGATTGTACGAAAACTAATATTAAATCCTAAACTCTACGTTAGCCATTTTTGTTCCAATATACAACCTTGATAGGTTTAATAATCTAAAACTGCACATATTTGTAAGAGTTTAATGTTACGGCTTTTTCAAAATTCACTTGCAAAAAAAACTGCAAAGTTTTTAAAAAGTACCTCAAAATGTAGTCCTGGCCACACTTTTATAATGCACTATGTATATTTATGTACACGAAATTATACCATAAACGAATGGTCATAATGTCAAGGTAAGAATGACCAAGCGAGTAGCGTAGTTTTTTTGCGTCAATGTGTGCGTGATGTGTAAATATACGGCAGTAGCGTAGTTTTTGGATGGTTTTTGGCTTCACCTAAAATCTAAAACATGCGCATGGCGTATATCCCATCTTATTCTCTAGGTTGATCTGAGATTTGAATATGCAAAAGAAGACCCGGCTAATCAAATTAAATTTTCGCGTGTTTCAAGCAAAAAACATTGATATCGTGTTGTTTAAATCCGTCATATCAGGTCACAATATAAATATACTTGTACTTACATCCGTACTTAACTATTTTAATTTTGATTAAGATTGGTTCAGAAATAGGTTAGATACCTATAGTATGAAGCTATTTACGTTAGGAAGTAGAAACAATTTAGTTAAATTTGGGAGTATAATTATAATGTCATCTCTTCATCATTTATTAGATAGCTCGAGCCCGATGTGTGACGACAGGCTTCCATGTCACATTGTGACCAAAATATTGCCCGAAGAAGTATGGGTGCTGTCATACACCGCTGCTAATCCTTTCAGGGAAAATGTGGGACGATATTAATAGCAGAGAATGGTAAATTCTTCGCATTCTGAGCTGAGATTTTTTGTAAGTTAATTATTTCTAATTCAGATAATTAAGTACATCATTTCCATCCTAATAACGATAGTCGCAAATCTAGACAGTAATAAAATGCAGACGTCTAGGCAGACTAGACCAATACTAGGCCAGGCTGAGGACGTCGGCTGTCATAATTCTGAATAAAGCAATTTCATCCAAACTTCAGCCATTACTAGGCACTAAATCTATGACTAATATTAGGTTTGTTTTGAGAAGCGTCTTCTAGTTTCAAGACAGACAAAGAGCCTAATTTCAAAGTGGCCCTTTAGGACAAAATAAATGAGGATAGTTTTAATAGCTTATTATAATATATAAAATAGCCATTACCTCCGTTTCGAATTTTACCAAAATCCATCCATTCACCCAACTGTAGCAGCGTGAAGAAGTAACAATCTGACACAAACACACTCTCAGATTTATAAAATACTAGCAACCCGCTTCGACTTTGCATGCTATCTATAAACTTTCCGAGGAAAATTATCTGACTGGTGCAAATCGCATCAAAATTTTTTGCGGGGTTTAGGAAGAGTTAGTGGATATACAGACAGAGGGACAGACAGATAATCTCCACCACCTTGCACGACCCACACGTCTGGGGGTGACCTTGGTGAGCAAGATTGCCCCTCCCCAGCACATAAGCCCGGGCTTACCATCGGGGCGAGATGGCGAATGCTAGCGCGACCCCATTTCGCCCCACCTTGGCGGAGGACTCATGGGGGGGATTTTAGTGGGTTTGATTCCCACATACCCAGGCATTTACCTCCATTACCAAAAATCAACAACAAAAAAAAGGGGGATAGACAGAACCGGATGCGTAATTTGTTTTATACTATGTAGAGACAGAAATGGAGAAGGTGTAGGATTAGAAGTGATTGTGGCTAGGATTGTTATGTGTCCTTAAAATAAGAAATAAAATCAGGAATTCATTAAATAATTTATTAGTTAAGTAAATTACGTATTAAATGAAATTATTTACACAAATATCACTTCTTTAGTTCGATTTCACTAGTACTATATTGATAATGACAATAAATAAGATAAATTAATTTCAAATAATTTTAAAGAAAGTTTTATTCACATGGCACTAATTTTAAAGATTTTTTTTCGAATTTATTTTAAAAAACACAAAAAAAATATTTATTAAATTATCATACATGTAGGTACCTACCTACTTATTCATAGTTTTTCTTTACTTTTATTTTTTTTCGTCCCATCTCTACTGGAAAAACGGTAATTGGTTCTAAATGCAAGGAAAAGTCAATACAATTGTCAATCTGTTTTTTTTAAATAATTTCTAACTTGTGGTGGCGCAAGACGATTTATCAGATGAGTAAGTATATAGTTAAAAAAAAAACAAATTTAAGCGACGTATATTGAATCTATCGCTACACTCAGGATTGTACTCTAACGCCCAAAATACCGGCTCTGGTGTTAAAATATTACTTTGCTCCCTTGTTATTACAAGGGAGCAAAGTAATATTTTCATTTAATTTAAATACTATTTCCGAGACCTAACTAGAAGAACTCGAAGGCTTAAAAAGCGCTAAAAATCCTCCCCACAAGAGCTGCAACACGCTCCCTATTAATTCTAAAATATATATAAATCCTCCATCCCTCCCTGTCTCATTATCATCACCATCATCATCGTCATCACTATCTACATCATCTAGTTCCAAGCTATTATCATTTGAATCTATGTCGTTATCATTTATTTCGATAGTATTAGTATCGTTTAGCTCCAAGTTCCCCTTTGCGGGTAAATAAGAGGAGAAGAGGGTGAATTTTTCTGGTTTCTTGTTAGATTTTTGTATTGAATCTAGCGAGAGTTCTTCGACATCTCTGTCTGGTACTCTGTTGCTGTCTGTTGCTGTTAGATTAGGGCCTGTTGCTGTTAGATTGGGACCTGATGCTGTTAGATTGGGATCTGTTGCTGTTAGATTGGGATCTGTTGCTGTTAGATTGGGATCTGTTGCTGTTAGATTGGGATCTGTTGCTGTTAGATTGGGGTTGTTTTTGTTGGTTTTCGGAGGTGGAAGTTCGAATGAGCCAAGTTCGATGTGTTCGAATGGTCGCTTAGTTTTCTCTTCGGATGTGCTGTTACCGATGCCGAAGAATCTGTAAATAATATTTATAAGCAATTACTTACTTTATTTTTATGCTACTGCTCTTATTGTATGTGTTTCTTTATTTCGGCTTGCTCCCAACGACCAAAACAGCCACCAGTGGTGATCGTTAGGACCAAGACTTAATGTTTTTCCCAACTGCCGTTAGTGGGGCTCGTTGACACATTTTTTTTTTTTTAATATTTTTAGCGTTTTGTCATTATAATGTAATTATATAGTTAAGCGGTGTTACAGTGTAATAATTTATCAAAAATTGGTTTTCCATGTTGGAGTTGTATCAGTTTGACTTTAGTTTGTACCATTGGTGGCAGTTTGGTGGTGGTCGTTGGCACAAAAAAAAATGTCCCAACAAGTCCTACTGGCGACAGTTGAGACAAAAATATAAAATACCACCGCCGTTTCACCCGTGGTCCCTCAGGAACCGTTAATTTTTCCGGATAAAGAATACCCTATGTCCTTTTCTGTACCCCAGACAACATGTATGCAAAATTTCAGGACGATCGGTTGAGTAGTTGAGACGTAAAAGCATTGCAAACAAACAAACAAACTCACTTTCGCATTTATAATATTAGTTAGGATACCCTTTATTTCTTGTTTAATAAGTTTTTTATGGTTCCTTAATAAAATAGTTTAGGAACTCTGGTGTAAACAATGAAGTGTTTATTCATGCAATTCGTTAAAATAATGAAACTTCAGTTTCTCTCCAACATGTCACACTTATGGCCAAATAGAATTTCACATCATCGACGTCACCATTTACCATCGAATTTCAGCGAGCACTCGCTTGATGCACGCGCGCGTGCTATTGTATTTCCGTACATGAGGTAGATGTCGGTTTCTGCCGTGGTCGGGTGCGTCTTGTACACGCTGAACACTGGCTCGTTCTCAAGGAAGGTTCAGAAGGAGGTCTTAGAGACAACAGTTGTATTCTACCTGTAAATAGGCAGAGTGATCCTCTCAGCCAGGTTGTCAGCTATCTGCCGGTAGACGTCGAGCGGCGCGCCGGTGCCCGCCGTGGTCGGCAGCGTCGTGTACACGCTCACCACTGACTCCTCCTCGTTCAGGGATCGGCTGGTGCATGGCTGGTACACCTGGAAGTGTTCAAAACGTACCTTTAGTAGGTTTTAGATAATATTTATTTTTTGAAAATAGTGTTGAAGTTCTACGAAGGTACAGGCAGCGCCATCTAGTGTCGAGTAGGAGTATTTCAGAAATAATGTACGTTTTCTGTCAAGCAAAAGGTAAAAAAAAAATTACTGGTTTCTGGCGTGTTTCTGGTCTAAAGTTGTATAAAAAGTATTTGGTACTTTTTATGCAAATAAAAATTAGGTACCTGCTAATACTAGGGCTCAAAGCTGAACATTACCGGGATTCGTAGCAATTTGTCTTCTATGTAATGTTTTACGGTCTTACGAGACCATAAAATAAATAATAGTACAAGGTTTGACTTGAAAACATTAGAATTATAGTTATCTATATTTACCTATATTATGAAAATCTAAAGCTGTTAATATTTTATTCTCACCTTTGAGATGCTCTAATCGCAAAATGTATAAAGATAATTACCAAGCGCCTAGCAGAAACGTACATATTTGTGCCCCAAGAACATTAACTGCTATAATGTTAACATTAAAATATTAATGAAGTTAAACACGTTCCATCGTTTTATTTTCATTTTCGAAGAATAAAATAAGTCATGAATGAGTATAATTATCAAACAGAGACGTTTTAAAAACATCTCTGTTCCATTGAAAGCTATTGTTTTATTTCGATACGATGGGTAGATTCCAAGATTCCAATAAGTACTTTTATTATTTTTAACCCACTTGAAAAAAGGAGGAGATTCTCAGTTTAATGGTTTTCTTTTTAATGGATGTTACATCTATTCCCCGATTGATCGAAGAGGGCTGGACCTTTTTTTTTTTTTGGATTATAGATAATATTTTTGGATTAATTTTTAAATTATTTTAATAATTGCTTATTTAATAAGCTTTCAGGTGGTCCCATGTTCAGGATGTGGTCGGTTTTTTTAATGTTATAATACTTAGTAATATCAATCGGAAATTCCACATGCGAGTAATTGTTGTGATTCATACCCAGTGTACCTTCGCTGGTTTCTGATGACACAAAGTATTAGCGCGCCCTTAAAACCTTAAGGGTCCGGCGACCGTTTTAGACTAACATCGCATTGGCTAAAGGTTTCTATTGCTATTTCGTCTAGAAGAAGACGACAAGCGAAGAGCCCAAGTAAAGGTATTGATGAGCCTTTAAAGTTATCTAGAGAGCGACAAATTGCAATTTTAATCATTTTTTATGACTTTCAAACTTATCTAATTATTCTTATATAAGTAAGAATTTCCCTTGTATAATTGGATTAATTTAAAAGCTAATGAATGAATCAAAAATCCCTTTGCAAAGAGATTTTTGATTATTTGCTTTGTCAATCAAATAAATAAACCAGTCAAAATTGACACCTTACAAATTCGGATATTTCTCATAGCTCAATTTTACTTAAGGACGTTTTTTAAAAAAAAACAAGTACGTAGGAAAGGAGATATAGTTAATTTTATTGGACATACAAAAATATAAATCATTTCTCTTTATATAGTAGTGTAGACTGGCGGACCCACCCTTGACGAAAAACGGGAAACCTTCCGTAAAAATTATCCAAGATAAGATGAAAACAGCTTCAAAATCCGTTGCGTTGTTTAGAAGTAGTTAGCGGATAATATACAGACAGAAAAACAGGCAGACGCGGAAAACGACTGTCTTGTGTACTATTTAGAAAAGAGGTAGAAAATATAGCATTAGAGTTATCGATATTTATTTGCAAAATAATTACCTACCACTCAAAAAGTACCTACACTAAATATAGGTTAATTTTCATTTCATTTCGAGTCGCAGAATTCTTATTGCAAAACTTGTTTAACCTCACATAGACAAGGATATACGAGTAAACAAATTAGTCACAAAAACCTTAATACTATCCTATCTACTTCCACCTCCGTCATCCCAAAACGGCACGAATCTTGATCCTTGGTCCCAATGCCAGGCGTTTATACTCGCATCACGTAGTCTTGATACTCGCTGAGGATGGTGACTGACAAGTAGTGACAACTGACAATGGCACATTTTCTTTTATAGGTTTATTATTAGTTATAATTTTGTATTGATTGACGTAGTTAGGTACTAGAATTTCTTTTGGTGGGTTATGGGAGTGGAAACGTGCGGTATAGCAGTCTGAAGATGGGTAACGATGCCGTCATTCAAGTTATAACATTACATTCGCTATTAATAATGTGTTCGCCGCAATGTTAATCTACATTTATTACTATTATTCTACTAATATTATAAGCGCGAAAGTTTGTAAGAATGGATGGATGTTTGTTACTCTTTCACGCCGGAACGGCTGAACAGATCTGGAAGAAATTTGGCACAGATAAAGATTATAGTCTAGAATAGCACATAGGATACTTTTTAACCGCGGGTGAAATCGCGGAGCGCAGCTAGTACTAAATAAAGTTGTTATATAATAAAATCGAAAATAGCTCTGTCTAAATGTCTGTCTGTTTGTAGGCTTTTCACGGCTGAACAGGGAGGTATTATTATAATAGTATTAGATTTCTATAATAATAACATCATAATTGTTCACGTTGGCATCTGAAAATACTCTTTGTGTGAACACAATCCTGAGTTGGCAGGTACTAAGGTGTGGTCTCTACAGAATGAATGCAGTTACGTAATTGAACCGTACTTGCATTCAGGGCTGATGCACCTCCCAGCAATGTCCATACTTATCGTCTAACCACAATATACAGATTTAAATATACAGGTAAACTCTTAATTATTATTAATCATACCAGAAATAGAAAAAATAACTGGTAGAAACACTGATTACTAATAGTTGCGCGCGCGATGTCAATGCGGTTCCACAGGAAGCTTTAGTTTTTCCAAGATAAAAAGTGCCCTGTGTCTTTTGCTGTGCACTTAACAACGTGTACGCAAAGTTTCAGTTCATGATTATCGGTTAAGCTTGAGTAGAAGCGTAACAAACAAACGAAAAACTCAGTATCGCATTTATAATACTTGCTTATTAGTTAAATAAATAATAATAAAATAATAATAATAAATAAATTCGGGACACTTCCACACACGGTCGCCTGACCCCAAACTAAGCAAAGCTTGTACTATGGCTGCCAGAGACTGATATACATACTTAGATATTTTTAAATACATACTTAAATAGATATTAACACCCAGACATAGAACAAACACAAATGTTCATCACATGAATGTTTGCCCTAGGTGGGAATCGAACCCACACCCCCAAGCTCAGAAAGCAGGTTCACTACCAACTGAGCCACCGAGGCAGTCATTAGTTAGGATTACGATTACCTTTTTTATTGGTGTTTTCAGTTGGTCAATCTTAATAATTAACGTAGTGTCTCGTATTAGCGATGACCTACTAGATGTTCGCAACCAACCACCAACGGTAAGTTATGAGTGACACAGTCAATCCTCGGATGGGAGACCGGGGTGGCAGTTATGACTGAGTTCCAGGGAAGGTGGGACAACAGGTTAAATTGCAACATCTCAAGCTATGTCAGAGGTCTTCAGGAGACGTAGGATGATAGCCTAGTCGGAGAACATTTGCTCTCATGCCAGAAGGAAGCGGGCTCGGACCCAGCCATGCACTAATTTGTTCATTGTGTGAACATATTATGTGCGTATTTATTGTCATCTGCTACACAACTAAAGCCTGGTGTATGGCGACAGGCTCGCCCCCTGTCACATTTGGGACTGAATATCGTCCGGCGAAGTCTGGGTGTTGAACACCTCTGCCAGCCCTTTCGGCGGATATGTAGTAATGTTTTGTAAAAACTTAAACACCAGGGCTAGCTATACAAAGCCTAAACGAACTTACTTTTAATATTACACTGGCACATCAAGGGGCTTAAATAAATAGCTTACCCTAACTTGTTTGTAAGTGAAATTCTTAGAATTTTTGATTGACTAGAATTAATGCGTCTATCAAGTACAGCTAGTTTGACTACTAGTAAGATGCAAAAAAAAATTATGCTAATTTTATTCAAAGAAATGTCTGACTAGTTATTACCAATTTACTTCTCATTTATAAAAATAGCACGTTTGATAACAATTTCTAAAAAGCCTTCTAAATATTTTTTAATTACTTATGTAGGTGAATACGACTGATAGCGATAATATTTTAGTAAATAAAAAGTTATGAATTTTTATTTATAATAATATTTATGTTTGTACAATTTGAATGTTAATGTTAAGCATGTTATAAATAAAATATAAATTACACTTTCCATTTTGTATTCTATTTGTTCTCATATAGAATTGCTAGTTTTTATTTCAGATAAGCAGCCAAAATCAACAAAAGGGTCAAGCTATAAATATTAATAATTCGCAGACGGACAGCAAAGTTAACATAAGTCAAATAACTTCATTTTTTTTTTGTTAAGAACCTTTAATGTCGAATTGATGATAAAAATGAAACTTGTCGAAGGAACAGGTTTCGGAGAATTGCCCATTTTTCAAGCAAAGAAAGCAGCCACTTTCGACTCTGCACACCCCAATATCTCAAAATAATCAATCGACGAAGAATAAATACATACATTATGGTACAGAAGGATCAGGAATGTACGAACAAGTTTTACATAATTATTCAAATTATTATGTAGGTATACTTACATACGATACATAATAATAATGAAAATATAAATAAAAGCATTATCATAAAACAATTTCGAAATTCTAAATTGTTTTTAATAATTTATAATGTAATGTAATTATTCGTAGTTTACAGCTATGCGATTTTAAGGCGGTGGTTTAAGAGCAAAAATATGGCAGTTACGCAAATTCGCGCAAGAAAAACTTTGATTTTAGACTTTTTTAGAATATATGCTCGAAAAGCTCGCCGAAAATTAAAAAGTATCTCTTTGATGCTTTTAATAATTACAACTTGTTTCTATTATGATATCTTTGACATCGTTTATTGATTGGGTCTTATTTCAGTTGATGTTATAATGTTAGCTAGATGAAATTTGGGTTATTCTTGCTATTTTTATATCGAGCGTGAGATTAATTAGCCATGTTTCGATATTTGCAAAACAAAATTATACAGGGTGACTGGTTGAACACTTTAGAGATTCTAGGTTATCATAGTACTCATCATTATGAACAATTTTTATTATGAGACCAAAGCGGAATTCACGAAAAAAAAAAACAGTTGTTCTATAGAAAAATGTCAATGATACTCGACCAAATGTATGGAACAGCTGATTTATTTTTCGCGAATTCTGGGTTAGTCCCATAATAAAAGATGTTCATAATGATGATTACTATGATAACCTAGAATATCTAAAGTGTTCAACCAGTCAACCTGTATTTATAATTATGTTGAATTGTCACATTGTTTTCCTTATGTAAAAATTTTCAAGACGTACTTATTATATTAATAAATAAATAAAACTAGAGTATTATAGAGCCTAGTTTTACTGTTCCACCAATTATTTTCGTCTAGATGACATTTTTACATTTTTTTTTCTTTTTTTACTTGGACTATAACTAACGATCTAGGTCATTATATCTAATGAATCTATGTAAATCCGTCTGTAATTCCAAGTGTATAATAAATAAGAGTATAATAACCGTTGACCTCTTATCGGTGACCGAGATGACCATCCATTAGGAACAAAAACTACGTGCCCAAGTTTTTATGGCAAATCTTCAACGAATGTTAGAAAATAATACTTACCCAAAAATATTAATGAAGATAACAATGATTTAGTGTTCATAATTTTTTTTTTTTTTTATGATTGAATGGGCCCACGTTTGACCGCAACACACCTGATGGAAAGTGAGGATGCGGTCTAAGATGGAGCACGCTTGCCCATGAGGTGCCTATTCACTCTTGTCTTGAAAAGACCCAGGTTGTATCCATTGCTGGGGAACACCGAGGCAGGAAGCGCGTTCCACTCCTTGGCAGTTCTGATTAGGAAGGAGTTTTGAAAGCGCTTCGTGCGGGCTTTATTAAAGCTGACGACGTATCGATGGCATGTCTGCCTCGATGACCTATGATATATGATATTTTAAAATAGGAAGTATCGTATTTATCCTAACTAATATTATAATTGCGAAAGTGAGTTTGTTCATTTGTTTATTTGTTTGTTTGTAACGCTTTAACGTTTCAACTACACAACTGATCGTCTTGAAATATTGCATACACGTTGTCTGAGGTACAGAAAAGGACACAGGGTACTTTTTATTCCGAAAAAAATAACGGTTCCTGTGGGGAAGCGGGTGAAACCGCGTGAGGCAGCTATTTGAAAACAAAATAGTTAAGTACTAACACTTATTATTAAAATTGCTATTAACACAGACACTCAGGATAATTAAATAGTTAGCAGTAGTAGTAAATTAGGGAATTAATTAACCGTAGTTCCAATAACTGCGACTATGGCTAATAAATTACAATTCTTGTTATTTTAATTAAGTAATCATCTAGAATTATGCTTAGGAGTTTCATACTAAATTTATAAGGGTTTATACTTCAATAGCAACCCGCCCCGGCTTCGCACGGAATCTTAAAAACTTTTTGGAAGAAGTATCTAACTGATAAAAGCCGCATCAAAATCTGTTGATGGTTTAGGAGAAGTTAGCGGATAAACAGACAGAGAGACTGACTGACGCTGAGAGTGACTTTGTTTTATACCATGAGATTTGATACAGGAGAGAAGATTGGGATACCTTGTTTCATTGTGGTAAAACGTATTTAAGTAACCTTGGCTTCAATCAACTTTATTGTAAATCATTACATTCAAAGCACAATTATATATATTTAACTAAAATAATGCGTTTCCACATAAATAATAATCCTTCCTACTAATATTATAAACGCGAAAGTTTGTAAGAATGGATGGATGGATAGATGGATGTTTGTTACTCTTTCACGCCAGAACGGCTGAACAGATCTGGATGAAATTTGGCACAGAGATAGATTATAGTCTATAATAGCACATAGGATACTTTTTAACCGCGGGTGAAACCGCGAGGCGTAGCTAGGTTATTATATTTCTTTAGATACTTACTACCTGTGTCTCATTTTATATTTGATTTTTAGAAAAAAGTCTTTTTAGCAATAAAATGTTTGTGTTTTAGGTCCCGCAAACAGGTATATAACATATGAAAAGATCGTTTAGCCAACCATAAATAAACATTATACACATAATTATATACTTAGCTATTCAAAAACGGATAGTTTTGCATACCAATGTTAAGGTCAATGAATTTTGGAAGCATTATGTCAAACATAATTTTAGTCTAATTTTTATGGAAAGCAAACATACTAATTTTTGAATTCATAATTCAGACACGTCTGACGTGGTTTTTAAAATTAATAACAAATAGAGACATGACTGACATAAATATTTGAATCTCTTTACAAATTAATCAGACAAAGAAAAAAATAAACAACAAAAAAACTTACCAGCAAAAATGCAGCAAACACCAAGCTCGCTTTCATAATCACTTCTTCAGCTTTCTTGTTCCCGAAAAGTTCAACCGTTGTTCAACCGTTATAATGTCTGTTCCTTTTCCAAAAAGGGTTCAACCGGTTTGTTCAATTTACAAAAAGATTCAACTACTCGAGTGTGCAGTTCCCTTGTTCCCAAAGAGGTTTGACTATTGAAGTTTTCAGAAGATCACTTCTTTCCAAAGATTTTTCGAAACAGCTTGAGCTTCTTGTTACCGCCTCGACGCAGCCGCCACAGCCTGAACACGCGAGATGCGCCTGCGCACATCGAGATCCACTATCGGTTTATTGATACGTTTTATGGAGCGACGTTACGGGTGAGTTGAGGTGGGGCGACCATGGCTTTGAGGTTTTCCCGAGCTGTATGTTTCAAACTATAGTTGCTGGCTGTAGCTTTGTTTGTGTGAACGTAATAATCGTGTACCTATTCATTGTAAAAAAGTAATATAATTATTATGTAATGGTCAATCTTGATGAGATGGATGAAACTTTATTAAAATCTATTCAGCTTTAAAAATGATACAAACAAACAGGCAAAGAGACAGCATTACTTTATTAGTTATAGTTTAGTATGTATGCCATTCTGAAGATTTGAGAGGAATCAAGTGACACTTCGTAGTCTAAAAATGATCAAACCACTGAGACGGTCAGCAGAAAGTCGCAAAATAAGATACATAGGTACTTATTTACATCGAAAAAACCTTCCTTTTGATCTGTCGACCTGAAATTCATCATCATCATCAGCCTGTCATCAACCACTGCTGAGCATAGGCCTCTTTCGTCTACACTACTTATCCTGGTCCTACACCACTCTTATCCAGGTTGGACCTCCTATATTTACAACTAACGCCTCGCAGTTTGCCCTGCAGTTCCATATGAACCGTTATTATTTCTGTTTTAAAGGTGTTCTTTTGTGAACCTCTAACAACGTGTATATAAAATTCCTTGATGACCGGTGGAGTAATTAAGGCGTGAAAGCGTAACAATAAAACAAATAAACAAACGAACAAGCTCATATTTTTGCATTCTTATTATTAAGTTAGAATAGAATAAGATTAGGATTGTAGGAAGGATTAGGATATCGTCAACCCAACAAGGGCAACAGTCAGTCTCCCTTGATGATTGCCCACCCTACTAGGCCACGACCTTTGTTGCTGCGTGCTCTGCAGCCCGATGATTTCCACCTTGCCGCCTCATCAGCATTCTGTACCGGCGTCGGTGGACTATGACCATAAGAAATGAAAATATTAGTGCAAACCTTCATGTCAGTATTTTAGAACAAAAAAAGGAAAAGAGCCAACTTAACTTCCTAAATTAATATCTTCTTCTCTTTTTCTCTACATAGTATAAAACGTCTGTCCCCTCCCTGTCTGTAGGTATTTCCACTGAGTCGTCCTAAACCACACAACGGATTTTGATGTGGTTTTCACCACCAGTTTGATAATTTTTCACGCAATGTTCATAGGTACCGTGCGAAGCTGGAGCGGGTCACTAGTGGTGAATAATTTTACTATGAGACCAATTTCATTTTACCAAATTATAGGTCGACAGTAAATTCGCTAAGGTCAACCCTTTTTGTCAAGGTCAAGACTTTCCTTACTGTTAGTCATTTAAATGATTAGTGACTCTATAAACTGTGGATCTCGCTAAAACGTAAACTCCGCTATCTTTAAAATTTATAAAACTGAATCGATAAAAATGTTCTATTTAATTATCGAATCTACTCACAAAATTTCACGAAAATTGGTTGAGTAGTGTAAAAAAGAAACAGCTGGACATCCGGACATAAATTAAAAAATCATTTTGCCCAAGCTAAAATGGAGATGCTTTCCTCGTGCTTTACGCTCACTTGGCCAAGAACATCAATAGTTTCAAAAGATTTAAAAAAAAAGAGGAGATTCGCAATTCGTTTTTATTTTATGTTCATAACCACTTAACTCCATCACACAATTTTATGAACCTATTTTAATGTTCCTCAATTATAATTTTAGAAACGTCAAATTTTTTCAAAATTCAGAATTCGGTTTTTTGTTTTTTAGTAGATTACTACTCAAACTCAACTCAAATTCTGTACAGAGGAGAAGGTTCTCTATTCAAAAGATATCAAGTAATCAGTTACAGGTGCGACTGCCAACTCAGATTTACTCGTATGTCACTTCATTATGCCGACCACGTCTACTGCTTGTGGGTAATTGTTTCGTAGGTTATTGTAATGTTATGCTGGTGATGTATCTAGGAACTGATATTAGTTCCTAGACCGAACTAGGTGTCGCAGAGCAGTCTAAAATAAGCACTAGGAAGATTTAAGTACCTAGGTATACTAGTTATTATAAGTATTAGTTGGTTAGGTTTCAAAAAAATACAAATCATATGAGACAGATTAAATCTACCCGCAGGCTAGCATGAGCCGTGGACATTTCTTTCCACAATTTTTATCCCGCGAGAAAGAGACAAACATTTAAATATTCTAGCTTTGTCACATTTAAGTTCGAATGAAATAGTGGAAAGACATCACGACCCGCCAGCTGCCAGCCCTATGCTGCCAGTAAGGACATACCTCCACAGGTCCAAACATTTATAGTCACGCGTCTTTCCCATAAGGGTAGGCAGAGAACACTCTATGTATTCGTTTAAGAATCTAGTTTTTAACCTAGTAGATACCTAGTTATTAATTGTATGACAATACGGTGTTTTGGTGTCTATACTGTTAACCATTTTGTGTTAAATTAAATTAATAAATAAATTAACGATAATTAAATAAATTAATATTAATTATTTTTATTGACTTCTGTCCACTTGCTGCGATTCTGGCATACCTACATCTTTCGCTTCAAATCATGTATACTTAGTTGTATACGATGTTTTTTTAAATAGCGTCCTCATTACAGTAAGTACCTACCTACTTATTTGCATTATGTTACTATCTACTTACATTAAGTACTACCGAAAAAATGTTACAGATACATAACTACTGATTTTAGAAAGCGTCCACAACCAGTATTGACATTGATGTGTCCCTACTCGATTTTTACTCACGCTTTCATAAATTCATAATGTTTGTGGGTAACTTTACTTTTTATATAATATCAACCTAAAGTAAGTACAATAACCGACGATATAGTTTTCGACCAACTCTAAAACTCCTATTATTAACTTATAGCATTTTTGCATTAGACCGCCGCCGCACAGTGTTCTCTGTAGAACAAGCCAGGTGGACAAAAATATATTTTCATTGTTTCGGAACCATGAAAATATATTATAATAATATAAAATAAAAAAAATAAAAAATGCATAGTTTTATGTATAAGAAAAAAATATTTTATATTTACAATATTATAAAACAGAAAAAAATACTAAAACAATAATACAATTACCTTAATCTCTACAAATATTACCGCTAATTATATTTACAACCTTACACTATTACATTATTTACAAAAATTACATATACTAACACTAAAAGGTATCTACATTAAAACTAATTGTCAATATCGGAATCATCGGATTCTGTATCGGATGATTCCGATACAAGATAGTCTTCCTGACTTTGCGGAGGTCTTAGTTGCTGTGGAAATCGAGGCTCTATAGTGGGAGCTATAATGAGCTTTAGGACCTCCGCGCACAATTTATTCGACTTTTTTTTTTAAACTTCCCGGAGGCTGTTGATCAGAGGATCAGATGTTATAATCAACATATTGAGCAAATCTCTATTCGTGGCTTGACGCGAGCACTTTCTCGTGTTGTGCTCTCTGAATCTCCGGCAATCTTTATTTCTAGCTTCTTGGGCTTCTTCTGAAAGCTGCCCTATCGGAACTATTGCCGTCTTTATGACTTCCGTACTGTGAATAAGTAATTTATGCACAGTAGCAGGCATGTAATACCACGAGTAAAGACTTAGATAAAGTCTTCTAATTTCGAGACAAAGCTTATTGAATTCAACTAGATTTATATCGAAACCAGAAGACAATGTCCTCAACAGTACATCGAAGTGTTTGATGATTGTAACATCCAACCCTGTGATCTGAGCACTCAGTTCGGGGTTCCCGAAAAAACGTCGAGCCGTGTTTCCATCATTTGAAGAACCAAATCCTGGTTTTGGTTTGTCTACAATTAATCCCATTTCATGCTTGAATCGTTGTTTGATTTCGTCTGACCTTTTTTTCACACTTGCTTTTTCCTCTGTAGTCCTAGCTTGCCATTTCTTAATATCTAACTTATAACTAATGTGTAAAAAGCACTCAAACGAACGAATCCAAGCATGTAATGTTGACAAACCAAAGCCAAAATTATCTTGATTGCTATCAAAATGCCTTCCTTCATCATTCATCATTTTGGGAGTAGCTCCACAAATATAGCATTTCTGCGCTGACTGGGTCTCTGTCAAAGCGTTGCAGACTTTTCCATCGGTCATAGTCAGCAGGAGCTTGTGTTTAACAGAAATTTCAGAAGGACCAAGATCACAAGATGTAGGCTCCAAGTTGTTTATTTGTTCCAAAACTTTATCGGTTTCGATTTTTGTCAACTCTGTAGTTTCTTTGACAAAAATAAATTTAATTGGTCGACATAACATCGTCGATGATGGACGAGGATTTTGCCAGATGATATTGTTAGCTTCGTCGATTAACCTAAGAGGAACAAACGAATAAACAAAAAGGAACTCATCAGTGTCTTCGCTGTTCTCAAATCTCTGTTTGTAAGCACTATGACCGGAACTCCCGTCACAACCCCATTTACTTAAAAGAGTAAATGATGGATTGGGGAGCACACTTGTGACAACTTCTCTCTGAGCTTCTATTAACCGTTCCGCTGTTTTGTTGAGTAAAGCTTGTAACTCAATTTCTGCTCGAGATTGTGTCACAACAATGTGCTCCTCAGAAGGATAACACGCTTTTTTTGATTTAACAATGCAATTATATGATGGAAACACGTGGTGCCCGACTTTCATAGTCCATTTCCTAGTCTGTTTATAGGAGTGAGTGGTCGACTTAGAGTCTATATAGTAGGCTAATGCCTCGTCACTACTTAGTGGTCTATTATTCTGCACAGCACTGGGTTGTTGAAGGCACACACTCGCAGAAGTCGGATTTTCGCCAATGTCCTTTATAACCCTGGCAACGTTTTTGTGTCCAGTAGATCGTGCAGCTACTTCTGCAGCAGTCATCAATTCGCCAACACTCCGCGAGTAAACTAAATCTTCAACTCTACGTTTTTTAGTTTTGAAAGACGAATCTTCGAAGTCTTTTTTGGGTCTTCCGGGTCGAGAGTGGTCAGTGGATGAGGTAGACGGTTGCGGTTGAATTGACCGCACGCAGAACTCTAACTCTTCGCCTTCTAGCCACAACTTATTCTTAATAAGAAAACGCTCCCTTGACTTTCCTGAAGAAACCCATTTGGAAGCGATTTTTGAAGAAATACTGGCTAACTTCATCTTAATGTCTCTTTGACTATCTTCAGAAATTTCAGAAAACTCAAACTTAGACGAAATAAATTCAAATAGACGATCATTTCTTTCGTCTTTTTCGTGTCTAAGCCATTCTTCGAAAAACTCTATTTTATTAATAGAGTGGAGCTTTTCTGCAAAAAAGAGAAAAAAAAATAGTTGTACTCATTTGTGCTACGTAAAATATATGTCACAATAATCTATAGTCATGCAGCTAAAACATATAAAAAAATTAGCCTGGATACAAGAGGATACATGCTTTTCCCATACTCGATAAGTTTGAAATCAAAGAAAAAATATGTTTTTTTTTGTGTTTTCGTTGAGAACCTACTCTAATAATTTTTAAGGCACATTAAAAGATTCTAATAATAAAATATTAATATACATACCTTCAGAATTGAAATCCATCACTAAACTTTCCACAAAATTAAAAACTGCCACAATGAGGTGTTAGTGAAAGTGTCGCTAAAATGCAACTGACCTATATTTTAAATTGCATTTACCTCATTAGCTCACTTTGATAAACAATTACTCATTAGTATGGAATGTTAGACATAAATAGTTCTTGGAATTGGGGGTTTGGGGGTTTTGTTTACAGGTACATAGTACTCATTTCCGGGAATTTGATAACGACTTTTGTCCACCTGGCTTGTTCTACAGCGCACACTGTGCGCCGGCAGTAACGCTCGGAATAGTCGGAATGAAACAAGTTTTGATGGTTTTCGCCGGCTGGGTTCACCTACACTTTTAAAAGTAGAAATAGTACCTACATTTATTTACTTTATAGTGAGGTACGTCAAATCAAGGATTAGTGTAGGGAAGTAAATCTTTAAAGTTTATTTAAATACTTACCTACTTACCTAGGTACGAGTATATACAGACTGATAAAACCAGTCGTCAGGAAGATCACTATAGTATCATTAATTTGTTTTATTTACTCTTTTACAAGGTAGGTACTCCCTGGTCATTTTTGAAGTATCGCGCTTGATTTTCTATTTGTAGATAACCAGTATGTCCAATTTTCCGAAAATAAAAATGTTCACTTAAAAGTAGTGGCAAGCAGTAATTAATTTATTTTTGCGCCATCTAGTGTTACGATTGGAAACTAAGACGGTACTGACTTTGACGAGAGTGCTTTATGAGTTAATATTACTACTCAACGCTAGATGGCGGCTCTGACCATCTGGCAAAAAGTTTTTGTTCAGAAAAAAATATACGGAAAGACGTAAACTGCAAAACAACAAGCAAACCAATAATCCGAAAATCCAAAAAAAAAAAACATAGTTCATTCTAAAATTCAACGTATATTTTTTTAAACGAAAACTAAACAGTTACGTCGTTTCCATGACAACCGTTTGTTTGATTGGCAGTGCAGTGGTGACAATTATATTTTGACCTGATTTTACAAACGTCTGTACATAAGCACGACCTATGTAATAGAGCGTATTCTGTGTTAGTCACTTTGTTTTACACTACAAACAATATTATTGTTATATATGAAATCCATGAAAAATGTCCGCAAGAAAACAAAACAGCCAATCGTCGAAGACCTCAAGTTCCCGGCTAAAGATTTCTCGACCAAGCTCGGTAAAATCTTCCAAACCCAGAGTCGCTAATCCTAGAAGAGTAATTCCCTCAAAGAGGATTCTACAAACCCCTTACAGCAACAGAAAAGCATGCTCAGCTGGTGTTTTAAATGATAAAAATGCCACGAAGCCAAAATTTACAACAAAATCAGCTTTTCTAGTGGACAAAGACCAAAAAAGCAAAGAAGCACCTATTGACTATTGCAAAAACTGCGGCGACATCGTTCATACCACAATTAACCTAAAAAAAGTCAATTCCGATGCCAGAAGCATCAAAACCACGAGCACGAACACCAAAAGCGACACAAAAAGCATTAAAAACAACAAAAATGGCGATTCCAGCAACTCCAACACAACATCCGAACGAAAAAAAGGAGAACCAGTAAAACAGTACTACAGAAACGAAAACTACGTCTCAGAATCTACTGATGGTATCAGAAAGATATCACTAAATCCTAACAAAGAAGGATATGAAAAAAGATCCGATTCCTTATTCAGGATATACGCAGACGATTCGGACGACGACATAGCCTTTTTTGACATAGACGACCAGGACAGCTTGAAGCAATTGAAAGAATTTCGCGAAAAAAACTATTTTGAGTGCCATTCCTCAAAATCGAGAATAAAGAACAAGGGCAGCGTTACAAGTCTTCAAGGTCACAGATGCGTGTACAGATTCTATCTCAATGACAGACTGTTTCCCGTACCTCTCGCCACTGATCATAATAATCAAGTCAGATGCGTGGAATGTCACCTCCCAATGGAGCTAAACGTCAACGACGCTACCAACATCAATGGTACCATCCAAGCTAAAGTCTCTATCGGTAAAAAGAACCAAGACATCATGCTGCTTCTACCTGTGAAAGAACCTCTGATTATAACAGAGAAGAGAAGAGAAGATAAGCCGAAAGATAGAGAAGTGGTGTTCTTTGGAGTGATTAATTTGGACGGCTTTGGTAACTCTGTTTTTAACTCAACTTTGCCAGCTGATTCTCTAGCTTTGAAATATCAGAAAGGCTATCATGAATTTCAGAAAAAAACAGATTATAGTTACAGAGATTTGGATAAAACAGATGTAATTGTTATTTGAAGAGAAATAAATGATTTCAAAATAGATTAGACCAGATAAAGGCTTTTTTGCATAACAATATTTTTAAGGTAAGTAAGTTATTTTGACAATTTTGTTTTTTTTATTTATTTGAAAAACGACGAGGTAACGTCGCTCGCTTGCTGAAGCTGGGCACTCCTCCACGGTAGGCTGCACCGTATCATCGTCGCCATTGCATTGGTGGCACACGGGCGTCGGTTCGTTTCCGGCTTTAACCACGATGTTCGATAATTGAGTGGACTGTATGTAGGTTTTAATGGCGACACGAAAAATTTGCTTTAAGAGCCAGGACTTAGATGGTTTGCTTACCTGCCGGGAGCGCTGCTGCTGGCCTTGGACACAGGAGGCGAAGGTTGCTGGGCCCAGTTCTCCACCACCCGGTCACGGTGTAGCGGCCTGACCGGCCTTTGCACGAAAGCGTATTCACCGCCGTGCACTAAACCACTAAAGTCCTGTCTACTACGATTAGACGTATTAACGGCGCGAAAAAGGGTCGATTGGTCGGTCCGAGTTGTACTTTCGAAAAGGAAACGAAAAATAATACGTGTTGCGCTTGAGCGATGCGAACACGACGACAGACAGTTGACGACTCAAAAACGGAAGAAAGATGGCGGGTCTTCCCGCTACTTATTATTGGCAGAACGGAAATCGACGGTCATAGCCAAAGTTGCTCTTGTTTATTTTATTTTATGGCAAGACTGAACATTCCGCCCACCTAAATGCAACGTATTTAAAACGAGAAAATTGAATTTACTTATTTATTTTAATGGTAACGATAGCGATAACTAATTCTATGGTTCGATAATAAAAAATATTTTAAGTATATGGTCGAATTTTATTGGTTAATTTGATAGGGTAATGGGCAAAGCTTAACGACAGATCTTTTGTACTCCCCAGTGCGGTCTTTACTGTAGCCACCCTACAAATAGAGTCAGCTCCAGGATGTAGAGCAACGATTCTACCTAAATTCCAATTAAGTGGAGCTGTTTGCTCGTTAATAATGAGGACTAAGCTACCGACTGTGAGGTTGTCGTGAGTGTGGTTCCATTTGTGGCGTTGTTGCAGGGTGTGCAAGTACTCTTTTTGCCACCTCTGCCAGAAGTCTTGGTGCATTTTTTGGATTAATTTCCAACGATGAAGAACACTAATTTTTTGCTCTACAAAATTTTCCTCAGGGACCCCGGTTAAAGGCTCAGTGGTGAGAAAATGACCAGGAGTCAGAGCCGTCAGATCATTTGGATCACAGCTCAATGGAGTAAGAGGACGAGAATTTAGCATAGCCTCGATTTGGGAGAGCACAGTGGAGAACTCTTCATATGTGAGTCGTTGAGTCCCAATCACACGAGTCAGATGAGTCTTAACAGATTTAATTCCTGCCTCTGCCAATCCAGAGAAATGGGGACTTCCTGGAGGATTGAAAGAGAATTTAATGTCCTGAGAAGACGCAGCGCTCTGCATGAGAGAGTTCAAGTAGTTACTGGCTCCGACAAAATTCCGGCCTTGGTCGGACACGAGCTGATGACACCGACCACGACGTGCGACAAATCTTTTCAACGCGGCGAGAAAAGCGTTAGTGGAAAGCTCAGATGCCAGCTCAATATGGACACAATGAGTGCTGGTACAGACGAAAACACAAATCCACGCTTTAAAAGTTTTTACACCGCGACCGCGTCCCAAACAAATGTCGTAGGGGCCACCGTAGTCTACGGCTGACGAAGAAAAGGCTTTGAGCTGGTTAACTCGATAGGAAGGTAAGTTGCCCATGAAAGGTGCAGGAGTGGGTTTTGGATTAGCTCGGAAGCATCGAATGCATCCCGACACGACAGCACGAATGGCTCGTTTAGGCGAAAGGATCCAAAAATCTTGCGCTAGCAAATTATGGAGAGTTTGAGTACCAGGGTGCATGAAGCGATCATGGTAATTTTGGATGATTAGGTGAGTTAACCGGTGATCACGCGACAAAAGCAAAGGATGTTTGACGGCAAACTCTACCTTGGCGTTCGCTAAGCGACCGCCCACCCTCAGAAAACCCGCCTCATCGACGAAAGGAGAAAGCTTGCGCAAGCTTTTGGGAAGTGAATTGAGAGAGCCCTTCTTTACCTTCTCGATTTCCGAAGCGAAAGAAACCTGCTGAGCATGCTTGATTAAAAAATCAAAGCTGCTCTGAGTCTCCGTTACCTCTAGAGGGCCGTCAATTTTTTGAAACGGTAATCTTGCATTACGGGAAAAACGACGACAGTACGACAATATTCGCTTTAATTTAGAAAACGATGATATTTTTTCTATTAGAAGATCGACAACATTGACGTCAACAGCGGTCAGGAGGCTGAAGATGCGTTGCTCTTCCTGCACATCAGCATCTGGAACGGACGACAATTCCGCGAAAAAGGTGTTCCAGTGAGCCTCAGGCTCTGCGAGCCACGCGGGACCTTTCCACCACAAGTCGCAGCGCACGAGGTCAGCAGGAAGCATACCACGTGATCCAACATCAGCAGGCATCGACAAAGTACTGGTGTGTCCCCAACAATCAGGAGACACAATTTCCTGGATGTGGCTAACGCGGTTAGCGACAAAAGTTTTCCATTTCGATGGACATGATTTGATCCACGACAGAGCGACAGTAGAGTCGGACCAAGCGAAAATGTTTTCAAAGCGGTGGAAAGGTTCCAGCGCTTGAACGACAGATTTGATAAGGTCAGCCAGTAATACAGCTGCCTGAAGCTCCATTCTGGGAATAGAGAGCTTTCGAAGTGGAGCTACTTTGGTTTTTGCGCAACAAAAGTGCACAGAGCAAGCACCTGCGGCGTTGATGACCCGAAAATAAATGACGGCACAGTAGCCACGCTCCGATGCGTCGCAAAAACCATGAAGTTGTAGCGCGACAAAAGTATCGATAAATCGACGCGGAATTGCAATTGACGAAAGTAACGGTAGCTGATTTTTATAAAGTGACCATTGCGAAGAGATTTCCTCAGGTACCTCCTCGTCCCACGCGACTCCCTTTGCCCAGAGCAGCTGCATGAGGTATTTAGCAAGGAATATCACGGGGCCCAGGAATCCTACCGGGTCATAGATTCGAGCTATTTCCGAGAGTATTGTCCGCTTTGTGCAACGCAGGTCACCCTGATCGGAAACCTTGAAACCGAAAGTATCTGACGTCGGTCGCCACTGCAGACCTAATATTTTCAGAGAGAGGTCCGTCGCCTCATCAAAGCTCTTGAAGCTTTCGTCATAAAGATCTGACGAAGCAACACCCTCTAGAAATGCAGGGCAATTGGAAGTCCACTTTCTCAAGTGGAAGCCACCCGACGACAAAATCTGGATCAAGTCTGACTTGAGCTGTAGAGCATTCGAAAGCGAATCAGCACCAGAGACAACATCATCAACATAAATATCTCTACCCAATACGGTAGAGGCAGCTGGGTATTCTTCAGCTGCTTCGACAGATAGTTGAGCTATGCTGCGGAGAGCCTGAAATGGAGCAGCAGAGACACCATAGGTGACCGTTCGGAGTCTAAAATCGCGAATAGGGTCAAGCGGAGAGGTACGCCATACGATCCGCTGGTAATCTGCATCCTCGACCGGTACCAAAATCTGTCGATACATCTTCTGCACGTCAGAGCTGAAAACGACAACATGCCAGCGAAAACGTAGGAGTAAATCGAAGATGCTAGTCTGCAGCTTCGGGCCAGGGTAGAGAGTACTATTCAGCGATTTACCTTGAGCATCTAGAGCTCCAGCATCAAAGACAACCCGCAAAGGTGTGCTTATAGAGTCCGGCCTCAATATGCCATGATGAGGTATGTAATAAAAGGCACCCTCATTAGTAGTGGGGGGCTCTACTTCCTCCATATGATGGCAGGCCTCATAGTCCTCCATAAATGCAACATATGCCTTTCTGAATGCTGGATTCATTTGTAGTTTGCGTTCAGTTGAGGCAAACCTCTTTAAAGCGATTTCACGAGAATTTTTAAAGGTAGGCTTGTTGTGTATATCGACAAAGGGAAGTGGTACAACAAACCTTTCTTTCTCGACCCTACGGTGATTAGCGACAAAGTATTTTTCACACATTTGATCCTCCTTCGACAATAATTTGGAGGTGAGTTTCACTTCTTCAATCTCCCAGAACCTTTTTATAGAATTATCCAAATTAATATTGGAAACGAAAAGACAATTTTTAGTATTAGTACGACAACGAGAAATTTGTGGCAAGCTGGGTTCAGTACAAGCGCCCATCAAAATCCATCCAAGAGTGGTATTCAATGCCATAGGTTGCCCCGGTTGACCTTGCTTCACCTCAGGTAGTAAGCATGATGCAAAAATATTTGCATCAAGCAACATCTCAACGGGACCTGGGATTGCAAATTCTGGATCAGCTAATGTTAAACCATTCAGATGTGGCCATTGGGATGTATCAACAAGACAAGAGGGTTGATCGGCGCAAATGGAGGGCAAGACAAATGCTTCCAAGTCAAAATGCAATAATGAGCCTGGCCTACCTGACTTTATTCGACACGAGAGTGAGCCAAGAGGTTCAGCAACGGCATGCCCAATGCCACTCACTGTTTGCCTATTTCGCCAAGTCCTCAGTCCCAACCGCTTCACACACTTCTCCGAAATGAAGTTACAAGCACTCGCTGAATCTAATAAAGCACGCACTGATTGGAAATTACCAAACTGATCACGAACCAAGACCTTGGCAGTGGCGAAAAGCACGGTACCATTTCCACTCATTGAAGTTAACGCAGTATTCTTGTTAGTATTACTAGTTGGCCCTGCTACCTGTTGAGGCACACGCTGTGTGGTATTGGTGAAGTGTAGTAGAGAGTGATGCGAAAAACCACATTGACTACAGCGCGCAGAGTCACAACAATCTTTTAATCTATGACCACTCGACAAGCAGAGTACACAGAGCCCCTTTTGTTTAATAAAATTAAAGCGTGCACCTGGGTCCAAACTCAAGAAATCCTCACAGGCAGTAAGACAGTGTTGTTTTGAGCAATATGTGCACAAGTTATTCGATACTATTAAAGCAGGTTTTGATTTCCATTGATTATTATTATTATTGTTATTGTTCCTTGATCCACCAGTGTGTTGAGTCGGGTTTGCAATAACCTTTTGTCCTGTAATGTCGGACATTTGAAGAGCTTTGTAATGCTTTTCAATGAAATTGTGAACATCAGAAAACTTGGGTATATCATCATTATTCACATCTAGTTGAAAAGCTTCCCTAGTGGCTTTATCGAGCTTCGACCATAATAAACTAAACATCATAAAGTCTTTATCAGGCAAGGCATATTTTTCCAGCACTGATATGTTTTCAGAAAAGGTCCTGTGTAATTTTTCAAGTTCCTTAGCTGATTTGCTCTTCAAAGGTGCACAATGTACAAGCTTATCATAATAATGTGTGGCAATATACCGTTTATTATCGAAATGTTTATGCAACAAGTTGTACGCGTCGGTATAATTCGCGTCTGTTATTGGGAAATTCTTTATGAGTTCATAAGCCCGACCCGTGACACTTGACAACAGATAGTGAAGCTTTTCTACGTTGCTTATATTACGCTGGTGTATCAAGGAATCAAACAATCCTTTAAACGCGACCCACTGTTCCAACGTCCCATCGAACTTACCTATTTCAATTTTAGGTAAACGCGCTTGCACTAAGGATTCTGTCGCAGTTTGTTTACTATTTGAGTTGGTCTCGCCCTGTGCCAGCCTCTTCTTTATCTGGCGGACCACATCCTCGAAGTGATAAGTAACTTCGAGTTCGTGTTTCTGTTGTGCTTTGCCCTTAAGTCTCGATAACAACTTAATTTGTGCGTCATGAAACTGGGATTGAATTTCAGACACATCCGTTAAACACACGAAATCACTCTGCTCCAGGTATTCTAATCGCAATACTGCATAATCCCGGGCAGTCCTATCCATGTCTGGTTCTTGTTCTACAAATTCACTAGCACTTTCAACACTCATTTTGCAATCACTAATTAAATTGTTATTCACGAAAACTTTTCACCGAAAAAGCCGGTATTTGAATGAGTATTGACAACTGACACTAAGGCACCTGACAATGACAGCCAAGAACGAGCACCAATTCAAACAAACGAAAAAATAAAATCGACCATAGACAAAAAATAATTTATTTCCCACAGAGCTAACTATTTAATATTCCCGAACGAAACTTAAAATTGACCAAAGACAAAAATATTTAAAATAAGTTTTTAAACGAAAAGGTATTTTAACTTTAAAATGTAGGTAGATAAATCCGTGGCACGCAGGAATAACTGAACATCGCAAAAACATCAATTTTTCAGGGCAGCCATTTTAAAGTTTGACATTTTATGTTTAGTCGGTAAGTTAGTTAAACGATGATGTCAAAGTTATTTTGAGGGTTACTTGAGGCCCTCTTTCGTATGGTTTCAAGAATTTAACGAAACAACTTATAGTTTACATAATAATAGACTTGTCAAACAGCTGAAATGCCTTGAATAAGTTGATAACTCGACTTGTAGACCAAGTTTTGGCTTCTAAGGACATTTATCCAGTTATTCACCATCTGAGTACGGATCATTTTTATCGGTTACCTTAGTTATTTCAATGGAAAAAGCATTATTTCTCATTAGTAAACCAATGACAACTTCAAACAGATATAGTTTGTCAAGTAATTATTACTACTTTACAAGATATATCTTACTTTTCAGCATATAATGCAAAATGTAAAAAAAGTCTTAGTATTTAAAATATATTTTTTTTAGAATTATACGCTCATTTACATAATCTAAAAACTATTTTCACTAACTTATTAAAATTATTTTTTAAACATATGGGAAAAACACAATGAAAACGCATTTGTATCTAATTAAAATGAATTATTTAGAGTATACACTAAATTAACACATAGGCTAGACTTATTATCCCGAGAAATCAACAGTTGGCAATCGTTGAGTTCTACAAATAAGAAAATATTAATCAAACACACTACAAGACATAAATACCTACTTATAAAGGTCTTATTTAAAAAGCTTTTCTAATTATTATTTTAAACGACTTCAAAAAAACTTTTTAAAAAATCTTTTAAAATTTTCGTAATCTTAAGTGGCTGTAAAAAATCTGTAAAAATGTCTGATGACACACATGCTTAATACATGTTTTGTTAGATTGCTTACACATTACTTCGATCAATAATAATACTAATAAATAATAATAAAACCCTTTATTCAGACCAACTTAGTATCTATTTACAAAGTATGAAGAACTAAAAACTATGAGTGTGGATTTACAAGTATATTTTGGTAGTTAAACTAATCTTAATCTATTCTAATACTTAATAATTTTTTGTAGGTCTGTTTGCCAATCGGCAAAGATCTCCTCCAACCTTTTTCATTCCTGTCTATCTTGGGCCACTCTATTCCAAGTTACTCCTGCTACCTGTCTAATGTCATCATCCCACCTTTTCTGTGGTCTGCCCCTTTTCCTTTTCCTAGGGCACCATCGTGTCACAATTTTGCTTCATTTCTCTTGGCCTCTTATCATATGCCCTGCCCATTGCCATTTGAGTCTTCTGATTTTACATTAAAACAGGTATTACGCAGGTGTTGAAAAGTTTTTTCTTTACTATAATGTGAAGAGTTTTATCTTCCATGGCTTCTCTCAGACTCCAGTATCTCTTTCAGCCATTTGTTATTCTTCTGTCAATTTCTTTGTGTATAGGGACCTCTTGTGTTATTAGCTGTCTCAGGTAGATATATTCATCAGTGTAATCAATTTGGTTATTTCCTAGATGTATGGTGGTTTTCTTCCCATTTGTCCTTACCTTTGTTTTCTTTGGGTTCAACTTTAAACCTTTCTTCTCACTTTCATCCGCTAGTTCAAGTATCATTTGCTATATGTTTTTAGGTGTTTCAGCAAATAACATTATATAAATATCATCTGCGAACCTCGATTGTGGTAGGGAGACTCGGTCGACAGTGATTCCGAGGTTTTCCCAGTTAAGTCTCCTAAAGATTGTTTCGACAACCGCTGAGAATAGTTTTGGAGGTAGAGGGTCTCCATGTCTGACACCCTTTCCTACTCTAAATGGTTTACCTTTCTTTTCTAGTTGGATTCTCGCGGTGCTATGACTATTATTTTAATTAAATAAAGTGAAAAAAAAAGGAACTTCTTATTCTGATTGGCCATCATTGGTGTTTTTCCCCAAAAACCTTAAAACACAGATTTAAAAAATTGTCAGACTTCGTCTTAGACAACCATGGCTCTAAAGGGTCTAAATGATCTATGCTAGCGTCTCTTTACGGCTTTGCACCCCGCTATCAATCAACCCTGTATTGATTTGAATCTTTTGTGTAAGTATGCATGTAGGTAGGTACATAGTACACCAATGATAGTAATAGTCACCAATAATATACAGCATTATAATATACTTTTTTATATTTACTTCACGTTGTTGCATGGCATGTTTGTTGGCGTTTAGGCTCCAGTAGGTACATAAAAAATATCCAGCTCGGGTAGATAACAACTTGATATCTTGCTATTGCAGATGAAAACTAAATCACCACGGCAAAGGTAAAAGTGAACATGTGATAATGTCACTTTTTAATCAAACATATTTGGCTTGCCATAACTTGACATCTCGATTTGTCAATGGAGGCAGAAACAGGCTATGTGTATAAGTCGAGATATCCAGTATTTTGGATGTGAGTGTAAGTTGATAAATCAAGATGACAATTATTCATACACAAACTTATGCTTGACATCTCAATTTGTCAAGTTAAAATTAATTTTTGCAGAAAAGGCTTAGGTGTATAAGTCGAGATCTTCAATATTTTGAACATGTGTTGATGTTGATAATTCAAGATGTCAATATTAGTAAGCAAACACACACTTGATAAGTCGTTTTATCAAGTAAAACACCATAAAATGCAAGGGTGTCGAGATGTACAAAACGCGATTGCTCTAAAACTATTGTATATTTCGGGCTGATTTTTTTATACATAGTAAAGCGCATACGAAGGAAGCGTTTAAGCCAATAAAAAAAAATCATGCAAGTCGAGTTGTTCAGTTATTCCTACGTGCCACGGAAATATGTAACTTTGATTTGCAAAATTAAATATTATTTCTACGACCACGATATTTCGTCAGACCAAATCGGCCATATTGTCTAATGTAAATTACAAAACGAAAGAATGTATGACGAAATAACGAAAATTAATGCAATTTAATACGACAAAAAGTAATTTTCGACCGACAAATCGACAGATATTACGAAAATAATGCAAATTAGGACTGTTTCATTAACAATCCGGCTCGAAGGACCAAAAATGTTCGATAATTGAGTGGACTGTATGTAGGTTTTAATGGCGACACGAAAAATTTGCTTTAAGAGCCAGGACTTAGATGGTTTGCTTACCTGCCGGGAGCGCTGCTGCTGGCCTTGGACACAGGAGGCGAAGGTTGCTGGGCCCAGTTCTCCACCACCCGGTCACGGTGTAGCGGCCTGACCGGCCTTTGCACGAAAGCGTATTCACCGCCGTGCACTAAACCACTAAAGTCCTGTCTACTACGATTAGACGTATTAACGGCGCGAAAAAGGGTCGATTGGTCGGTCCGAGTTGTACTTTCGAAAAGGAAACGAAAAATAATACGTGTTGCGCTTGAGCGATGCGAACACGACGACAGACAGTTGACGACTCAAAAACGGAAGAAAGATGGCGGGTCTTCCCGCTACTTATTATTGGCAGAACGGAAATCGACGGTCATAGCCAAAGTTGCTCTTGTTTATTTTATTTTATGGCAAGACTGAACACACGATAAGAATTTACTTTTCGAAGTATCAATGCTGCCCGAAAAGCACCTGCACATTTTCATGTCGGAAGGTATCGTTTGTCACCTAACGTAGTACCATTATTTATTGTGAGCATTGGAGCCTACCAAGACTGATATCTTACCGGTAGTTGACTAGACCACTGGTAGATATATGTACGAGTATATGCCAGCGCGCGCGGCGGAGACTATTGGTACTAAGACCACGGGAACAAAATGACAATATGTAATAATATTCGAAGTTTTTTAGAACACGTAAAATTACACGAACAAAATTACCAGACTATGTGGTCAACTTTTCTCAACAATTTCCAAAATGGTAAAATCATTTGCCATAATATTCCCGTTCAAAGAAGTCTGTTAAATAGCGTAATGTCTATTGTAATTTTATTTGAAAGCAGGAATAGCAGTCTAAAGATTTTTTTCATACAAACAATATTGAATATTTACCAGAATATAATGATAAGTTACCATAATTATCATTACCTACTTGAGACCTTACTAATCATAGAAGAAAGTTATAAGGTAATGTTACAATTTTTATTCCGCGCTTGGACAAACCGAGAATAAAAGGATAAGGGACAACAAAACTAATGACGCTGATTAATTTTTGCGTATCTTATTTTGTTAGTATCTATTTAATTTTTAATCTAATTTATCATCTACTAAAATGAAAAGAAAACTTAAAAAATTAACTTTAATCTGAACTATCTTACTGCTAATAATGTCCAGTGATTCAGAAGCAAATAACATAATTCAGTTTTTTATTTTTCATGAAAGTACACTTTTTTCAATTGTCATTTTGTTCTCCGGGGACAGCGAAATTGCGCCAGTCAGTGGCGCGCACTGATAAAATCTAGTGGTCCAACTACCGGATTGTAAAAATATATATTATCTTTATTATGTTCTCTATTATACTTAAATGGTTGGCAACACTTTTTCGGCCATGTTTGATTTTGTTTCTTCCCTGTCCGGTTGTTGCCCTTGAATCGTTCTATTTGTGAAGTGTCCAATGTGCGTCTCTAATTATAATAATTATATAAAATGTTCAACTGTCGGTTTAATACTGAGAATTAAACAAATAGTTACTACACAAGTGTCGTTTGGATTTGCTTCTATCGTCTGCCTGCCCCTAACCTGCTACAAAGGTTTTGAGCCCAGCTACGTGTGACCAACGTGGACCAGCGTGTGGCACCGCATGGCGTGATCGAAGTTTCTTCAGTCAAACGGCTAGTGTTTCTCTATTTCGAGCACTATGGAGCGAAGTTCTAACGAAAATAATACCGGCGCGACTTACAATATTGAAAAGTTGAACGGCGTGGATAACTATACTAACTGGAAGTTTATCATGCGCATGGCGCTTACACTGGACAACTTATGGGGTTGTGTGGATGGTACGGACACTGATGTTTCACATGATCGCCGTGCTTTGGCGCGCATCTGTATGTGCGTGCAGACATCGTTGTATCAATATGTTCGCGAGGCCAAGACGGCGAAAGACGCGTGGAGTGCGTTGGCGACCATTTTTGAAGACAAAGGTCTCTATCGACGGGTTCTACTGTCTCGCCAGCTGCATCAAACGGAGTTTAACAAGTTCGCGACGATGACTGAATACATCAACGGCGTCATGACTCTGGTTCAACAGCTCGCTGATATTGGCAAAAGCATCGAGGATGCAGAAGTCGCCGAGATATTGCTGAGTGGGTTGCCTGCTGAGTACGACGTCCTCATGTCCAATCTGGAGACTGCATGCATCAATGGAGATTTAACAACTGAGCTTGTTCGCACGAGACTATTACAAGAAGAATTTCGAAAAACACAAAATGATTCGCATAATACGGCTTATAGTGTGAAAACTAAAACAAAAGTGGTTTGCCATTATTGCAAAAAAGTCGGTCACATTAAGTCAAAGTGTTTTAAGTTAAAGCGAGACCGAAAAAGTGAAAATGATAAAACATTTGTCACGACCGAAGCAGCCTTAGTCACTTCGAAAGATTGGATTGTAGATAGTGGGTGCACGGCTCATATGACAAATGATTTATCAAACTTAATGGACTTTAAGCCAAATAAAACCAAAGTTTGTATTGCGAATAATGACAAGTTAAATTGTGTTGGCTCAGGTAATGTTAATATTCTGTTAAATAACAATGAAAACATGGTTGTAGCAGAAGGTATGCTTGTCCCAGATTTATCCACAAATTTATAATCAGTTAGCAAGCTTACAATGCAAGGCTTAACTGTGGTGTTCGACAAGCATGGGTGTCATTTTTATAACAAATGTAAAGTTTCCGGGGATAGCATTGGTCATGCTACTAATGATAATGGTATCTATAGGCTAGATGGTGTTAACAAGGTCTTGCAGGTGGAGCATTCTACATCTTCCCTAACAGATGTGCAGGGAGAACAGAGTGCAATGGTCGCAGCTGTGCCAGCGTCTACATGGCACAAAAGGCTCGGACACTTGAGTTACAATGGTATGTGTACACTTAGGAAAGCTAACTTTCTTGAGTTTCAGGACAAAGACATAGAAAACCAACTGAGGAATTGTGTTGCATGCCTTGAGGGGAAGCAAGTGGCTAAACCATTCCCTTCTAGTGGCAAGAGAGCAACGCAACCACTTGAACTGGTGCATTCTGATCTTTGTGGTCCGATGAGCAGCTGCAGTTGGGGCGGTGCAAGATACCTTTTAAGATTTACCGATGACTACAGCAGGAAGAGCTGGGGATACCTGTTAAGGAATAAATCTGAGGTACTGTCAGTTTTTATTCAGTTTAAAACATTAGTAGAGAAGCAATCCGGCTACCCTTTGAAGTGTCTCAGGTCTGATGGTGGGGGTGAGTATTGCAATGTTAAGTTTGCGACATACTTACTTCGAGAGGGAATTGTTCATCAAATAACAGTTCCATATACCCCACAACAAAATGGTGTATCAGAGAGGCTTAATAGAACTCTGATGGAAAAGGCACGTTGCATGTTACAGGATTCTGGTCTCTGCCAGCGCTATTGGGGAGAGGCGGTTATGACTGCATTGTATTTAAAGAATAGATGTCCCTCTGTCGCTGTGGCAGGATCGATACCTGAGCAGGTTTGGACCCGTTCTAACGTGGGATTAGGTCACCTGCGTGTGTTTGGATGTGTTGCCTATGCACTTATACCTGAGCAGAAGCGTAAGAAACTTGATGCTAAGTCTAAGAGATGCATCTTTGTAGGTTATAGTGACACTACCAAAGGTTATAGATTGGTCGACCCTTTAGTACCTCATAAGATATTTTTCGCAAGAAACGTAGCATTTTTAGAGACTGAATTTTTAAAGACTGATGAATGTAAAACTAATAATAATAGTAATTTCTATCAGTATGACTGCAGGTCTTATTTGAATGAACAGTCTAATAATGATATGGGCAATCATAATAGAAGTAATAATATGAATATTTTAAATGAAAATGACATTAATAATACAATTCACAGTAATAATTCTAGTCAGAATAGTAATAATTTATCTATGAATGAGAATATAGGTAATGACAGTGTTTCTAATCAAAATGTAACTGTGGTTTCAGCTCCTGAGTCGGAGTATGCAACTGGTGATGAAGCAGTCAGCTCGTGGAGTCCGGTCTCCGCCGCTGGTGCTGATGAAGCATCATTGTCTGAGGAGTGGTCTCCTGCAGGGGAAGAAGCCGTGACTAGTCCTGAGGGTTCAGTGACCGTCACTAGCCGCCCTGTTCGGAGCACTCGTGGTAAACAGCCAAATAGGTATGATGGTTATGATATGTCTTTATTAGTTCGGGGCGAATCTGACCCCTTTGAGCTATGGTGAAGCTGTTTCTTCATCCACTAGTGTGGAGTGGCAAGCTGCCATGAGTAAGGAATATAATGCTCTTATCAAGAATGGAGTATGGAAGCTTGTGGACCGACCCAAGGCACATAATGTAATTAAATGTAAGTGGGTCTATAAAAGTAAGCAGGATAATGCTGGTAAGGATAAATTTAGAGCGCGTTTAGTAGCGCGTGGTTTTTCACAACGCGAAGGTATAGATTACAATGATACATTCTCTCCAGTCGTCCGCCACAGTACTATGAGAATTTTATTTTCTTTAGCAAATGACTTAAATATGAATATTGATCACTGCATTTTTAAATAGTGACTTGGATGAGCATATTTTTATGGAGCAGCCTGAAGGGTTTTGTACCGATAATAGTAAAGTATGTTTGTTATTAAAAAGTATATATGGCTTAAAACAGACCAGCAGAATGTGGAACTTAAAAGTTCATCAGTTGTTGTCAAAAGCAGGTTTTAAACAAAGTAAATGTGAACCATGTGTATACATTAAAAAATCTGGTAAATGTATAACTATTATAGCATTATATGTCGATGACTTTTATATTTTCAGTAATAATTCCACAACTAAAAACGAATTAATTTGCCTGTTAGAGAGTGAATTCTGTGTCAAAAATTTAGGTTCATTGAAAACATGTTTAGGTATGAATGTAACCTATGATAAACTCAATGGTGGTGTAACTTTGGATCAGTCCAGTTATATTAAGACATTGTTATCACGGTTTGGCATGGAAAATTGTAAGGCAGTGGCAACTCCCATGGTATTAGGGAATAAATTATGTAAACCTCAAGGTAAATGCCTAGATGATGATGTACATAGGTATAGAGAGTTACTGGGTTGCTTGATGTACCTATGTGTCTGTACAAGGCCAGATTTGAGTTTTGCTTGTAGTCAACTGAGTCAGTTCAGTAATGACTTTGATCAGTCCCATTGGCTTGCGGCTAAACGCATTTTAAGATATTTAGCAGGGACAATAAATTATAAACTATATTTTTATAGAAATTGTAATTTATCATTAACTGCTTTTGCAGATGCGGATTGGGCCAATGATATTGTGGATAGGAAGTCTTATACTGGCTATGTGATTAAATTAGGCAAAAATACCATAAACTGGGAATCTCGAAAACAAAAATGTGTAGCACTCTCTAGCACTGAAAGTGAGTACTTAGGTATTACAGAAGCTTTGAAAGATTTATGTTTTATTAAAAGCTTTATGTCAGAAATTTTGAATAAAAGATTAAAAATTGTTTTGTTTAATGACAACCAAAGTGCTCACAGATTGTTAGAAGCCAGAGAATACTGCCATAAACGTACCAAACATATCGATATAAGGTATCACTTTGTAAAAGATCTGATTCAAAATGGGTTTGTTGAAGTGAAATATATGCCAACTGAACAGATGATGGCAGATATTCTAACAAAACCATTAAGCTCTGTAAAACATATAAAGTTTGTTAGGGAATTAAATGTAAAATGAATCAGAAGACTGTTGTATAATTTTTAATGTTATATTTGATTTTGGGCATGGAAAGCATGTAAATTGTTGATATAAGTGTCACTTTGTTTAGCGTGAACATGTTAACTTATGTGTTTTTCCTGAAATTGCCATGATTATAGAACATAATAAGGGGAAGTGTAAAAATATATATTATCTGTATTATGTTCTCTATTATACTTAAATGGTTGGCAACACTTTTTCGGCCATGTTTGATTTTGTTTCTTCCCTGTCCGGTTGTTGCCCTTGAATCGTTCTATTTGTGAAGTGTCCAATGTGCGTCTCTAATTATAATAATTATATAAAATGTTCAACTGTCGGTTTAATACTGAGAATTAAACAAATAGTTACTACACAAGTGTCGTTTGGATTTGCTTCTATCGTCTGCCTGCCCCTAACCTGCTACACGGATAACCATGATGGTAATGTTTTGGTTTCGACGCTTTGCGACTGCGAAACGTATCGCCGCGCAATAAGGTTCATGGTCACGCAGCGTTGAAAACAAAACGTAACCATCATGGCTATGAGATGTTATGGTAGGCTAGGCTCCCTGAACTCTTAGTAGAACGAGTCGGCACGATCACGCAGCGATTCCGTGGGGACTCGCGTCAGAATGATCGTGAATCATCTCATGGAGATTAGCCGACGTAAAAGCACGTACTCGACCCGATGCACTCGCTTGTGGAGGTGGCGCCTTAGGAACAGATGAACTTCCCAAAGTAGAGACCTCCAGTCACAGAATCCCATCCTATTACATAGCTCCCAATCTTAATTTTAATTTCTTCATTTATTACAAAAACGATTAAAACCAGTTCCATTAGCAATATCGAAATTAGAATAAGTAGGTAATAATAATGTTAAAAATATGAAATTGTAGCAAAATAAAAATAATGAAAATTAGCAATTAAAAAATAGTTGAAGATCAAAGAGTATTAAATTATGGTTTTTATGTCAATGTCAACAGGATAATAATGTGCTAAAATAATATTACTGTCAAAATGCAATTAAATCTTAATTGAATAGCTTAGTACCATCCACAGACCTAAGATTTTTTTTTGCTTCGGAAATCTGTGGTACCATCTGCTCTACCAGGATTATTTCTCTTCTTTTCTTTTCAAATCAAATACTATCACCTCACTGTTGATGGCAAAATTGCCCCAAAACACTAAGGGTCAGTTAGCCACTAATTAAAAAAAAAATTGAAAAGCTAATCGTATGTACATGTCTTACATCGTCCAATACCACCAACTGAAGCCAAAGGAAGCTTTTAGAAGACTGCTTATCTACCTACAGTTTCCAACAACACGAGTTATAAATTGCAAAACATTACGTTGTGTAGGTCAATGGCGATAGACCAGTGTGTTATTTTCCATAACAAATATGACGGAAAAATACTTTAGAAGATTGATGGAGCTTTTTGCTCACTGCGTCATTAAAATTAAGTATTGATCATATTAAAATTTCGTGATGATTAATACTTGAAGATTAACTACCGTCTTCGGTTAAGGCCAAAGTTCACAGACACTTGACAAGGCGTTTAAGTTTGACCAACTGTTTTTCAACTTTTCAAAAATTAAGCATCAAAAATGGAGGTCTCGGAAATTTAATGATTTCAGAAATATTAAACTTTTACCAATTAGATCATTTTAAATTAAAAAAGCGAATGTTTTGAGCTAGTGGCAAATGTTTGCTTACGGATAGGCTTAAGTACCTTCATAAAGGCTGCATGCGAATCTTTTATGATAGCAAATTTAACCACAGGCCGCAGATAGATTCATATACAAATGCAGTTATTCTTTCAAATTATGTCGTAACACGAAAAAAATGTCATACTAATTTATATTTAATTTAATTTAATTTTTGCGATGGCAGCCTAGTTGGGAGAAGGTCCGCCTCTCAAGCCAGAGGGAGTGGGTTCGAACCCAGCCGACGGCACGCACCAATTTGTTCATTGTGTGAACATATGTGCGTATTGTATGTCATCTGCTACATGAATGGAGCCCGGCGTATGGCGACAGGCTCGCCCCCTGTCACATTGGGACTGAATATCGTCCGGCGAGATGTGGGTGTTGTATTACACCTCTGCCAGCCCCCTCGGGGGAAAGGCGGGACGATATGTTTTATGTATGACCTAATTTTTAAACAAAAAAAACTTCATCAAAGCATCCGTCTTTACATCTTAAAATAATCCATCTTGCACAAAACGTCAGTTTTGTCAACAGACCTCTACTCTAATGTGAACACGTTTCGCGACATCCCAACATACACAAACATACAGACATTTCATTTTCTAGCAATCTCGAGATACGCAATCCGAAATCACACTTACATAGAGGTATACAATGTTTGTCAGTTTGTCAACTCAATTTCGTACAGCTTAGGTGGTGTTTGAAAAAAGTGTGAAAATTGTAAATTGATATCCTTCCTACTAATATTATAAATGCGAAAGTGGGTTATTGTGTGTTTGTTTGTTTGTTGCGCATTCACGCCTTAATTACTTATTTTTTTAAATTTATTTAATAAACATAGTAAGTACAAATATAATGTATATCTAAGTATGAAGGTTCCAGTAAAAGGAGACAATATGACTAAAGTACTCTAGATTTCGCACTAGGCAAACCTGTGTCGCGAAATCCAGTCTCTTTCTTCCATATTCATTATTATTTAATTATGTAGCGCAATAACGTACACAAGTATATGGTACACAAGGATAAACAATCAAAGTTAAGCAATCATCGTGAAATTTTGCATAAAAGTTGCCATGAGTAGGTACAGAAAAGGGCATAGGGTACTTTTTATCCCCAAAAAAATAGCTTTTCCCGTGGGACCTCGGTTGGAACCGCTAGGCGCAGATAGTAAGTATCTAAATAATATAATCCAATGCATAGTTTAAACAAAACAGCACTATCTTTAAAAGTAGCTAAGTACATATTACTTGATTAGAATTTGACTTCATTTTTAATGGTGAAACAGGACTTAAAAATATTTTTTAAGGCTTATGATACACCACAATAAATTATGACCATTTCTTGATTTTGAGGAAAAAAAAACATTTACAAACTATTATTTGATAAACAAAAAAACTATCAAGGTTTTCAATATCACTAGGTAAGTAAGTACAACAAAAGAAAAATTAAACACAAAGTTTTCTTTTATAGTTTTTCTCTTAGTGCTTTAGTGCTGTAATGCCAACAAAATAGGGTTGTTCCTCTAGTACCTACCCCTGCAAATCAATACAGCCCTTGTAGTCATTAAATTAAAAAAAAAACCCGACACAGATTTACATTTTTTATTTTTTTACAATACAATACAATACAAAAACTCTTTATTGACACCAAATACAAATAAATCTAAACTAAACACTCAAAAATAAAGGCGCAATGGGCGGTCTTATCGCTTAAGAGCGATCTCTTCCAGACAACCTTCGGATGGAATAAAAACATTATGATTTATTTTAAAAATTAATTATTTATTTTTTAATTATTTATTATTTAATTAACATTTTTATTTATTTACTACGGCTTCACATTTAACAGTCTCTGGCAGCCATAGTACAAGTTTGCTTAGTTTGGGGTCGGGTGACCGTGTGCACAAAAAATTGTCTCGAATGTCTCAAATAAGTAATATTGTGTCTGTCTGTCGCATCGTGACTCCCAAACGAATAAATCAATTTCGATTTTTTTATTGCAAGGTGATTTGATTGTGAGTGTTCTTCTATGGTTGTTTAAATGCTAAAACAATATTTGTAAAGCTCGTAGCTCTTCTTGAATGATAGCAGACAAAGCCGCGGGCATAGCTAGCTTGATTAAGTCCGATTTGCAATCCAAAGTGCATAAATAACCTCGAAGCCTCACGCGCGGGTCAGTAGCCAACGGACCTCTGTCTGAGCTCGTCGCGGTTTTGTGAAAGGTGAAAAATTAAATCATAAAAATGTTCTTGAACTTATTTTTGGTGTCAACGATATCCAGCTTAGTCAGTGCTGACAGTTTATTACGTAAGTTTTATTTTTTTTGCTATTTTTAATTTGACACGATATTAGACACGCTAAAAATGCAAAAAATAATTATGAAGCAAGTATGTAGTTAAAAATTGTTTTTATTGACAGCTAAAACTCATGTAAGTATTTATAAACATAGTTTTTTAATTTGAAGTAATTTAATCTACTTACTTAATTCTAAAAATAAATTATTTAATAGTTCATTAATTTGGCGAAAACTTTAGCTGGCCCGGTTACCTGACACTTATCATAATTTACTGAGTTAAGTAGTACTACTTTAATTTAATTAAAAATAAAATTTAAGAGTAGCACAACTACATCAATAAATTTGCTACAAAAACGATTTCAATTTTCGAACTACAAGCATAACAAATTCAATGTCAATTTAATAAATTTCTAATTTTTTTAAACAGAAAAAAGAATTAAAAAATAGAAACGGAATGAACAATTTTTCAGAACAAAAAAGTTTTTTTGAAGTGGTGTAGACTGTATTAGTCTAACGCACCACACGCACTTAGCCACTATCAAAATCATGGAAACATCGATAAAACTAATTAAAGATTATGAATAAATCTATTTTATAATTAATGCATATTCTTAAGACAGGCCATATTTTAACTGCAACAACTGGCCCGGCAATACTGGCAATATTGCTGACTGTTGCCCGGCCATCGTCAGCCATGCTAGAAATGTATGAATAATGACTGGGTCACACTCAACAAATTGTCGCAATATTGAAGGGCCAGTATTACAGAAAAATATGGACGGTCTAGAAGCGCCATAACAGAAGTCCAGAATCATGCCATGAAGTTTGATGTAAGTATCGAAAAGCACGTAAATTACTTGCTTTCATTCTTACAGATCGCTTCGCAAAGAAAATATTCTTGCAGCGCCCCGCGGTTTCACCCGCGGTTAAAAAGTATCCTATGTGCTATTCTAGATAATCTATCTCTGTGCCAAATTTCATCCAGATTTGTTCAGCCGTTCTGGCGTGAAAGAGTAACAAACATCCATCCATCCATTCTTGCAAACTTTCGCGTTTATAACATTAGTAGGATTCTGTTCCCGTGTATAAAAAACCTTAATAAAACCTACAAAAACTAGCTGTTAAAAAGTATCGCTATGTGGTATTCTAGACTATAATCTATCTCTGTGCCAAATTTCATCCAGATCTGTTCAGGCGTGAAAGAGTAACAAACATCCATCCATCTATCCATCCATGCTTACAAACTTTCGCGTTTATGATATTAGTAGGAAAAGTAGGATATACCTAACTTCTCTGTGAACTGAAGACCTTGCGAAAACGTAAAAAAATATATTCATGTCTGTCATTTAAAAAAAAAGTAAATTGAACAAAAACACCTCTACATATCGCACTTGCTAACAAAATTTGATGAGAATCGATTGAGAAAAGCAACCTGTGGAGGAAGACAGCCGGACAATCTACCCGCCAGACGGACGGACGAAATCATTTGCCGAAGCTCAATCAGAGACGCTTCGCTCGGGCTTCGCACTCGCTTGGTTAATAGGCAAAATTATCATAACTATTCGAATACATATAATGATCATCCATAAAAGCCCATCAGACGCTTAGACAAATAAACAATAGGATATGTAAGGTGCTTCTCGTTTGTACCTACTCTTAAAAGCCGAGAACTTTAACCTCGGTTAAATGACTTTAACGACGTAATTAAAGAAATCACTTCCCTTAAGTCATCCATCACTTCCTATAACTTAATATCTTTATTGTTTAGTTATTATATTAAATTACACGGGTATGTAATCTGTATGAGGAAATGATTAATTATAATTAAAAAAAATTTGAGCGTCTAAGTTTTTAAACTTGCTTGCACGCTTCAATTTAATGTTTTGAAATTGCATAAAAGCTAATTGAAACTCTAATTTTAATTAATTTCAATTAGCTTTCATGCAATTTGAAACTTTCATGCAATTAAAGGAAGTGATGATGTTTTCATAGTAAACTATGAAAATGAAATGTTTTTTTAACGAGTATTATAATTGTTGATTATACGAATCAAACAAACTCAAGAGGTTATGCCCAAGTTGTGTACTTTGCATGTAAATTGTAATTTTTTTATTTTTTATTTAAAAATAAACTTTTTGCCCGACTGCGCAAGAAGGAGGGTTATGTTTTTCAAGTGTATGTATGTATGTATGTATGAATGTGGATAAGTATGTATGAGGTTTCTTTGGCACGCTCCACAACTTAGACAGCTTGATAGATTTTGACATGTGAGGTGTAATTTGAATCGTCTTGATAGTAGAAGTGACTTATGGTACAATATTTTGCAGCCGGATTTTTTATTTTTCTTTTAACAATGTTACTTGTTTGTAGTTTTCGTTTCCTGCTTCGAATACTTTTGAGAAATTTGTACACATTTTGTACTTGACCCAAGTTGGCTGAAGATCGTTTATCTGTCTCTCAAAATAAAATTCTCGTTCATTTCTCGCGGCATGTCATGTCCCGTGTTATTGATCCGAGCCGATGCATCAAGGCTACCGGTGCAGCCACGTTTGGAGTCTTTGGCTATACTGCGGTCCACCGCAGCTGAATATAAATGCATGTTAATTTGTCTGGACAATGAGGCTATTTACATGCGTGGTGGTTCCGTGCCCTTGACCTGCTCGGTCGCGAATTCTAGGGCTTTTTGGAGGTTTTTGTGACAAGGAATCCTACATTTTATGCTAGGGGTGGGTACATTTTATGCTGCATAGCCCAAGCATAAAATGCATTAGCATAGGATCCTAATCCTAACTTTGGCTTTGTAATATTATAGATATAATTCTTTGGAAATAAATATATTATTATTGTTATTTAATATATTAATATATTATTATTATTTAATATATTATTATTGTTATTATTAACTAACATTATAAATGCAAAAGTGAGTTTGTTCGTTTGTTATTTTGTTTCGCTTTCACGCTTTATCTACTCTACCGATCATCATGAACTTTTGCAAATACGTTGTCGGGGGTACGGAAAAGGACATCGTATACTTTTTGTCCCGAATAAACTAACAGGTCATGTGGGCCCCCGGGTGAAACCGCGGCGCGCAGCTAGTCTGTTGATAAATACGTAGTAGACACGTTTTCAATAGAAAAAAAAAAAATTTCATTTTCTAATTTACAACCAAAAAATTTTAAATTTTTTAAATAGAAAAATATTTTCATTCTACGGTTGACCTTTTAAAATCAAATAAAAAGATCAGTGAAAAATACTCTTCCGGATTGCCTAGTACCCTGTCCGTGTAACCCTGTAAGTACACATTGCAGACAAAAACAGGCTTCATACAAAGCACCTTCAAGACAAGATATCTTTATTGAAATAAACGTATTTCCGCATATTCTTCTGCATAAAGTAGGTAGAGGATGTATTAATTATTATCTACCTACACTAATTTATGTAATAATATTTTATAGAGATAAAGTTGTACCTTTGTAAGTTTATAATTATGTAGGAAGTTAATCTTCAGAACAACTAATCTGATACTCTGATACTATAATATTATAAACGCGAAAGTTTGTAAAGCCTGCAAACTGATGGATGGATGGATGGATGGATAGATGAATGGATGCTTGTTACTCTTTCACGCCAGAACGGCTGAACAGATCTGTATGAAATTTGGCACAGTCTAGAATAGCACATAGGATATTTTTTAACCGCAGGTGAAACCGCGGAGCGCAGCTAGTCTGATATAAAAAGACTATTACGTAACTGCGAACAACATATTGCAAATAACGTTATTGTGACGCACGTTACCGCGAAAAACCAAAGACCATACGAAAGAACAGCAGCCCTGGACAAGTGGCAATCGCTTCCCAGGATTTTTTTTTATGTAAATTTTTTTTCGAGGCTTTAGTCGCTGTGTTAATAACACCTCTGCCAGCCCCTTCGGAAGAAAGGCGTGACGACATGTTAGTCGCTGTGCGATTATGCCAGTCTCGTTTTACAGCTTAATATACTTACATACTCCTATTTAATAAAAATGTGTATATTTCCCAGGGGTTCTAATTCTACAATTGCCAGCGGTCGAACGGTATGAGAGGTTCACACGGGTGACTAAAGCCGCACGATTTTAAATCGACCGCGCGTGTAAATGGGATTCGGCTACGTCGCAAGTGATTAAAGCCAAGTGATAGGTCGCTAGTGATTTGTGAAGCGACTGCCGCACGGAGAAAATCGACCCGTGTAAACGTCAGTTGCTGATTAGACGTGGTGACAATAAGACATCGTGACAAGTTATGTAGCTCGTGTTTTGCTTACTAGCAGCTAATGTTTGAGCATCAGCTATTATAGAAATATAGTCGATTGGAAGCGAATGCGTTTGTCTAGGGCCTGACTGCAAATTTTTTGTATCCTACTAATATTATAAAACGGGAACGTTTGTAAGAATGGATGGATGGATGGTTGGATGTTTGTTACTCTTTCACGCCAGAACGGCTGAACAGATCTGGATGAAATTTAGCACAGAGATAGATTATAGTCTAGAATAGCACATAGGATACTTTTTAACCGCGGGTGAAACCGCGGAGCGCAGCCAGTTGTGAAATATTTCACTACTTGTCAAAGTCAAAGTCAAGATCTTTATTTGCATGTTGTTGGTACATGGTCTTAAATATTACGTCCATCCATTAAAAACCGCCAGGCGTGCAAATTTTTAATTAATATATGTGAATTTCCATTAATATATGTGAATTATTTAACTAGAAATTATTATTGTTAAAAGTATTTAACTCTCATAAATTATATAAATCATTAAAAATTTGTCAAATAGTATTTAAAGTACCTACATGACCTGTACCTACCTGCCGGTCGCAACGGAAGACCAGCGCTGGTTGGACACAACCAGCACCATGCTGAGTTGCGGCTGGTTTGTGGCAAAAAGCCAAACTACTGTTTTTACCTGTTTACTTAGTTTATTTTTTATTTTATTTTTTGTTTAATCTATATTCTGTGTGTATATTAAATTCCGTGTGTTTTTTTGCCACAAATAAATGTCTGTCTATGTCTATGTCTATGTCTATGACGAGCTCCAGATGCATGTCCTATCTTACAATATATTTAAATAACGTAAAGTCATTTTCATAAAAGCATTCGTTCCATATCCATTTCTTCAACCGAGTAAAAAACTGCTTTTATGGAAGTTTTACCAACTCTTCTGATAGAAGGCCATAGGCTTAGACTTACACCACCTTTTTAATTATACTAGCAAAATTTCAAAGGCTATTTCTCTACATAATACCAAACAACTTTTAATATGGGACCTGAAATCGCAAAACTATAATCAGCTGTTCATTCTGTATTCTTGTATTGTATTGTACTTCATTTCGTATGGCAAAATGATAATTGACCGGCGACCAAATGAATAGACGGATTTTTGTTTTGCGTTATCAGGGTTGGTGTCATAGTCTAGGTTGTTTGTTTTGATGTAGAGAATCAGCCTTTAAAATTTTGTGTAAATGCATGATCATAGACGATAAGGATTATTTAAATTATCAACAAGGACGACATTTCTTTCTGAAATCTTTAATTAATGATACTTTAACTCAAAAATTAAACGTCTCTGAGTGCAGCGGTAATTATTTAACGCTAACAACCAATTAGCAAGCATTACGTTTATTATCAAAACGTATTATGAGTAAGACCGAGCACGTGTAACGAACATTACGCAACGTTGAGTGCATCTGATCGCTGAAACTTTCTCTCGGTTGCGGTGGTACTTTTACTTAACACGGTACCACAAAATAGGTATAATCTGTAGGTACTTATAACGTGAACGGAACTGCGGTTTGGGAATGAAAACAGATAAATACGAGCTATGACTGCCTCGGTGGCTCAATTGGTAGAGAACCTGCCTTCTGAGCGTGGGGGCGTGGGTTCGATTCCCACCTAGAGCAAACATTTATGTGATGAACATTAGTGTTTGTTCTATGCCTGGGTATCTATTTAAGTATGTATTTAAAAATATCTAAGTATGTATATCAGTCTCTGGCAGCCATAGTACAAGCTTTGCTTAGTTTGGGGTCAGGCGACCGTGTGTGAAAGTGTCCCGAATTTATTTATGTATTTATGATGAGACGCAGCCGCGCGCGCACTCGCCTTGATAAAGACCACCGAATGCGGTTAAAACTATAGTCGAAATAATCAATTAAATCGTACGTGAGTAATTCTCGTTTCATAAAATCATAACTTACACAGGCTGTTACAAAAACCCTGTTATATCCGCGAGATGCGCATCCAATATCGACAGGAGGATGCAATTATGCTAGTTTCAATTAAATATTAACTCCAAAAATTATAAACACACATCGCGCTCCGCCCTCCTAAAAGCGTGAACGCAGACACTAATCGCGTCGGTTTTATTTGTAAACTATTCGCGTCGTGTCGCTACTTTCTTAAAATAAAAGCCGCCAACATATGATACAGATTTGTTAACAGTTATTAACGGCAAAGAATAACAAAAGTCTTCCATGTTCCTTATTCTAGGACTAACTTAGCTCATAACTCTCCTATATTGAGAATATGTCGAATGTATAACGAAATTAATGGTTCTTTAAGTAATCTTGATATTTTTCATGACTCTTTGAACGTGTTTAAAAGTAAATCGACGAATTATTTGAATGGCATTTCTAATAAGTAAAATGTGTTTTATCATATTCGGTGTAAATTTAATTAAGTTTCATTTTGTAATATAGTATTACATATATTTTTTTTTTTAATTTTGTTTCTCCAACTTTCGGAACCTAAAGTAAAAAGAAACCCACCATACTTACAATAAATAGCTCTAGCAAATAAATGTAGAAATTGTAATAATTAGATGAAAAAAAAATTGTGAACATGTAAATTAATTAGTTAAAGTATTAGAAAAAGAATGTTGTAAATACATATAATAGGTTTTCACTTCAGAACTCTGTTATTTAGTGTTTTCTTTTTTAATGTCTAAAGTGTAAACTGTTGGTATTTCTACCTAAATAAATAAATAAACAGTTATGTTTTTTTTTTTCTTGCGTTATTAAACTGGTCATAATTTTTTTTACATACATACATATCGTCACGCCTTTCCTCCGAGGGGGCTGGCAGAGATGTAATACAACACCCACATTTCGCCGGACGATATTCATTTATTTATTTTTACATTTCAGGTCAACCAACGACCTTACAATAACAGAATAGATAATTTAATGTATTTACTAAAAAAGTCATTTAGAGGGAGACACTTCTAAGAAATATAGTAGAAAAAAAAAGGAATTGACGCACAAATAGAATGATTAAATAAATAGAATTGAAGTAGACGTAACAAAAAAATGAAATAATAAACAACGCAAAATAATAGATTTTGAAAAAAGAATGAACTAAAAAAAAATTTTATATAAAGATAAATAGATAGATAAAGCATAGTATCAGTACTCACTATAATAGTATTTTCACTACTTTAGTACTTTATTAATATTCAGCCCCAAATGCAACACGGGCGAGCCTATCGCTATACACCGGGTTCCAGTCATGTAGCAGATGACATAGAATACGCACATATGTTCACACAATGAACAAATTGGTGCGTGCCGTCGGCTGGGTTTGAACCCGCTCCCTCTGGCTTGAGACGCGGACCTTCTCCCAACTAAGCTGCCATCGCTTTTATTTGGTATTTTTACCTTGCATTTTTTTTGGTATTTTTGCATGAATGCTTGTAAGTGTTTATACACGCCCTTCAATTATACAACAGAGTTTTTGTAACATGTTGTATACTAATACGCGGTACCATGCCGCGTCGTTTTTCTGTCGCGTCGCGTTTTTCTGATGCGTTGTCGTACCGCAGTGGTGTCCTCACCCACGCACTGTTGCAAGGTTCCGCATAGCATCGCCCGCGGCCACTCATAGCTTACAAACACTTGTAGCAATTCTTGTAACACCAATATGACACCAGCTATAGAGCAATGCCAATATGATACCCCTAGCTTTCATCTTTCACTCGTTGCAAAAGTGGACGACCTCGCTGCGTTTGGGCAACGGCAGATTGCACGCCGTGTTGAAACTTCAGTTAGAAATATTCCGTACTATTTTGAAATGAAATAATAAATCAGATATAGATTTTAAATGTTTTTTTTTTTTTGTAAATCTATGGTAGGCTGATACATATTTGACCGTCATATTGGTAATGATGCCTACGATGGAGGACGATTGCCTAGAAGATTGTCACTATGAAGGAACACCCACACAGGGAGAGCATTCCAGACTCTAGCGGCTCACACCGAGCGACGCGTACTCGCTTCGCTTTCCAGTAGACTAGGAGCCTTCCGAGTAGACTGGGACCCTTCCGAGTAGACTAGGACCCTTCCGAATAGACTGGGATCCTTCCGAATAGACTGGGACCCTTCCGAGTAGACTAGTGAAAAGACTGGGAAGGGTTTCCCAGTCTTTTCACTTGGCAATTGTTTATCCTAATAATATCCTAATCCTAACTAATATTATAATTTCGAAGGTGAGTTTGTTTGTGTGTAACGATTTCACGTCCCAACTACTCAACCGATCGTCTTGAAATTTTGCATACATGTTGTCTGGGGTACAGAAAAGGCCTAAAAGGACTTTTTATGCCGAAAAAAATACGGTTCCTGTGGGACCGCGGGTGAAACCGCGGGGCGCAGCTAGTATACCATATTAACGAAGATAACTAGAGCATCGCTGATCCGATCTTTATTATTTAATCATATTAAAAATTCAATAATTAAAAAAAAAAATCAAAATACTAATTACAAAATGTACCTACAAATATAACTATCAATGATAGCCAACAATACCATGCATGAATTCATCTTAATATATATAAATCTCGTGTCACAATGTTTGTCCTCAATGAACTCCTAAACCACTTAACCGATTATAATAAAATTCGCACACCATGTGCAGTTCGATCCAACTTGAGAGATAGGATAGTTTAAATATATATTTTTATATATATTTATATTTAAACTATCCTATCTCAAGAAAAACGCGAACGCGTTCTCTAAACGCGAACGAAGTCGCGGGGTGACAGCTAGTACTACAATAAATCAAATTAAATACTAGTATCAACGCTAAACCGCCCCTTACCACCATATAGAAATGCTTTCTATAGATAGATACATTTTCAAGGAAAATTGCATGAGAGTCACACACATGGATACGAGTTTCATACGCACGCACACACACAAAAGCTTCAATGACATAAAACAACAAAAATCATTTTTTGATTATTTCGATTCTGTGAGCAATCATCCTAGCAAACGAAATATACCTTTATATTCGACTAGCTGCGCCCCGTGGTTTCACCCGCGGTTAAAAAGTATCATTTGTGCCATTTAAACACTATAATATATTCCTGTGCCAAATTTCATCCAGTGTTTATCCGTTCTGGCGTGAAAGAGTAACAAAAACATCCATCCATCCATTCTTACAAACTTTCGCGTTTATAAAATTAGTAGGATAACACAAAACACAAACGTAACATTGGCGTAACTATCATCATTACGATTCAAAGGTGTAAGTAACCGTTTGCGAGGGAAACTAAATTATTCATTACAGCGCCAGGAAGTGAAGTTACGTGGGGTCTACTACGTCTACAACCGCGACCTAAGCCGATACTGGATACACCTCTAAGTTTAGCCTCTAAGGCCTGTATGCTTAAACGACGCTCATAAATCATGATTTAAAGCTGCTTTTGTGTATGTTGAGACCAGTTTTATAGATGACTAGCTGCGCCCTGCGGTTATACCCGCGGTCGAAAAATAGTCTGTGTTAATCTAGGGTATAAGCTACCTCTATGCCAAATTTCATCAAAATCTGTCCATCCGTTTGAGCGGAACAAACATACACACTGACACACACACTCATAAACTTAACTCATAAACAACTCATAACATCGAACCCAGCCGACGGCACGCACCAGTTTGTTCATTGCGTGAACATATGTGCGTATTGTATGTCATCTGCTACATGACTGGAGCCTGGTGAACGACAGGTTCGCCCCCTGTCACATTTGGGACTGAATATCGTCCGGCGAAATGTGGGCGTTGTACACCTCTGCCAGCCCCCTCGGGAGAAAGGCGTGATGATAATTATGTTATTGATTGTAACTACAAATTTAAACGAACTAAAAAACACGCAACATTTTGGTGCGGTTTTCAGTTTTCGCCATCAGTTCATTTTTTTACGGAAGGTTTCTAGCTACCTACAAAACCGAGTCGCTATAGAATAGAATAGAATATTTTTATTGCATAAACTGTGTACAAAAAGTGTTCTTAATTTAAGGTTCAGAGTTTCAACAGTTTGCCCATCGCGGGCGTGCAATAAAACTAGTAAGATCATAATTTCATAACCTCAGTTAATATTAAATAAAAAAAATTAAATAAAATACCTACTTATTAAAAAAAAAAAAAAAAAAAAAGCCTTATATTTCTTGTTAATAAATAAAATACATCTTTAGCAAAAAGTGTTTTCTTAACTTACTAACTATATATAAAATCTTAACGAATTTAACAAGAACCCCTCGTTAGTCGAAGGTGAAGGCCTCCTCTAGAGATTTCCAGCTATCTGGGTTGTTTGCTGTAGTCATCCACTGGTCGCCAGCAACTTGAACTAAGTCATCTGCCCACCGGGCAATTGGTCTGCTTCTCTTTCTTGTACCCGGTGGGCCGTTCCAAGTTGTAAGCCTGCGCGTCCATCGATTATCTGTCAGGCGAGCAGTTAATATTACTGTAACATAATAGCCGATACTGCATAAATCTTGTAACTGTCTGTGTAGTAAGCATTCGCGGTTACGGCGTTGAAGAAAGTAATTGTGTAATGGAGAAAGATTGAGGGTCAATAATTGTGTTATGTAAGGGACAATAATTCGACACGGTAGTGTGCTCGCCAAGTTTGAGATTAATTTTGTTTAACTTGATTTATTTTTAACCGCCGACGTAAAAACGACAGGGTGTTTTAAGATGGAAGAGTCTCACTCTCTCTCTCTCTCTCTCTCTCTGTGTGTGTGTGTGTATGTGTGTGTGTGTGTGGCATCGTAGCTTCCAAGCGAATGAACCGATTTTAATTTTGTTTTTTTTTTTGTTTGTAAGGTGAAATAGTCGGGAGTTCGGGACTGTTCTAAGCTATGTTTGATGTTGGGTGTTGGGGGATTTAAATATATATATTTATATCTTCTGATAAGCTTCTAGACGGGACATATTATTACTGCAATACTGGCAATATTGCTGACTGTAGTCCGGCCATCATCATCCATGCTATAAATGTTTGAAAAAATTACTGGGCCGCCCTCAAAATATTGTCGCAATATTGTCCAGCCAGTATTGCAATAAAAAAAAGTATTGCATTATTGCCCGTCTAGGAGCGCCCTAGGCTTGATCTAAGCATAATATGCTCCTAGAGGACTATTTTTTCTAAACATTTTTTCATATAAGTAAGTAGAAGTAAGTCCCTACTTATTAACTTAACAAAATGCGATTGTAAAGAAATATAAAAACTACTGTCGTTGTATCTAAGTTATTGTATTTTTATTATGATATGTACTTTTATCGTTGTATTCGAATAAAAATGATTTTATATCCTTTAAATTTCCTTGTTCACCATATACCACTAAATTGTATATGTGTACACCCCATTATACACCAATTACGTACACACCTGAGTACGTAACTCATAACTCTTTATTCAAAACTAATGTAGTTGCACGTCAGGTACTTTTACATTACTAACTTATTTATATTTCATTTACAATTCCAATAATAATTCAATAATAATCCATGAATTATTTGGCGTATAATGGGGTGTACACATACACAATACTCAGGTACTCAGGTGTGTACGTATTTGGTGAAATACACCTCTACAGATAAATTAGTCACGTCGATCTATATTTAAATTGAATACTGTAATCAAGATAATAGTTATTTAAATTGCCCTATGTGTTGGCGCAATATTTAACAGCAGTTTGCAGCATATTATGGCAACATGGTACCCCATGTTGACCTTCAAGTCTTCGATTACTTTGATATACATGTCGCAGCCAACTAGCTTTATTCGCCGTTCAATTAACAGCCTAGTCTTTTACTAAATGGCGCCGTTCAACTACTTTCCTGGTGATATTCAGCCGTAGCGTCTAGTACAACATTTAATAAACTGGCTGGCTGATGCTCAGGCCATTTTTATAACGAGGTGATTATTTGCCAATATTACTAATTTTGACCGAAATTTGAATCAGGTAATTATGATAAAATTAAAATCCGAAAAGCAGTAGAACGAACCGCAAGTCTGATAGACATGATATTAAAAGCCTCCGCAGTACATTGCTGAGATTATCCCAATTGCCAAACTAAAATATATATAAGTTGCCTCTAATTTATTTTTTAAGTAATTTGTCTTTTTTTTTAATTTTTAGTTTTGCAAGAAATACTTTTTTATTCTCTTATAAAATATTATATTGATTATTATTAATAATTGATCGGCTGATTAAACAAGTTGGCTGCGACATAGAGACAAACTGTTAGGCTTCGTCCTGACTAAGCGTCCTGTAGGCGGTTAACTGTCTGCTGGTTGACTCTGGGTCGCTTATTGGGCTAACTCAATGTAGGGGAAGCAATGCACTGAAGACAAACTAAATTCTATCACTGAAAGAGTCGGCAAGCAATACATCGCAAACGGCGAACAGTACAAGTTGTTCGGACACGTCATCCTATCCTATCCTACTAATATTATAAGCGCGAAAGTTTGTAAGAATGGATGAATGGATGGATGTACGTTTGTTGCTCTTTCACGCCAGAACGGCTGAACATAATTGGATGAAATTTGGCACCTAGATAGATTATAGTCTATAATAGCACATAGGATAATTTTAAACCGCGGGTGAAACCGCTGGGCGCAGCTAGCTTAAATATAGTGTGGCTAACTGGAGGCAAAAAGACAACTTCTTACTTAGTTAGCCCCTTAGCAGATACAATTTACTGCCGAGTGTAATGTTACGGCTACATTAGCGGCCTTCGGCGATAATTCTGGCTATCTTGACAAGTGTAGCCGGTTAGTTTGTCACTCGGCGATGTATCGGGCGAATGGCCCACATCAACTGCGCAGAAAGGCGACGAGTTGACCGCTAATGTAGACAAGAACATCGCGCAAAGAACGACAATGTCGCGCTAACGTTATCGGCTACCGGCCGATAACGTTAGCGCGACAATGCGACACAAATTATCGCGAGCTAATCTAGCCGTACCATTAAATAAAAATCAGTTAGTGTATTCCCCGGCACAGAATAAACAAACAAACAATTAAAAACAAGAAACAAACAAATATCTATATCTTAAATATCTTCCAAACCGACCGGTAACCGTGGAAGAGTACGTCCATAACCCTCCAAAAAGAAATAGAAACCACAAAGGTTAAGAACAGAAACAAAGAAAAACCATATTTACATATAGCAACAATCATCTAGAGGTCCTCTCCATGTGCACCACCACATGGAGAGGACCTCAAGGAAAAAAAAAGAGAGGAAGGCCTCCAACACGCTCGGAGGACGAAATAAAAAAAGTCGCTGGTCCAAAGTTGGCAAACAGCTCAGGATTGAGAAAAGTGGACAACGTTGGAGAAGGCCTTTACCCAACCTGGGGACCTTGCCAATAATCAAACATAGTGGCGTATAGATGTAATAACATAATTAACAGTACCTAAGATAAGAAGCAATGTAGAAGGTCAAATAAAGACTTTTTTATTTTTATTTATTTTATTTTAGTAGCTTCCAGCATAAGTTGGTTGCTTTATGCATAGCGCGTCAAACAGACAGGGGTCAACTTGCAGTGGTGTTAATGTCAGTTGCCTACTCTTGATCTTTGCCACTCTTGCCAGTTTTGGCACCCAACGGCGAGTGATTGCAGCTCGTTGCAGTAATATTTTGACTGGCGTCGCTTACAAGCAACGTCGCCTGCGTTACGAAACGTCAAATTATACGTCAGTGTCGCGTATTGCCAAAGTGTGTTTGAGATGACGTTAGAAATCTTAGGAATTTCAGATTCATTTACGATTCATATTTATTTTATTTTACTCTTATTAGTTAAGGTACAAAAATAATTAACATACTACACTAATCTTAACGATTAACATACTACTTAATCCTAAATAAAATAATTTGGAAACAACATTATAAATTTGCTAATCCAAACTTTGAACACAGCGTTGTTAAGATAACTCATATTTTCTTAATGTAACGTCAACTACTTAAATATTAGCACAAACAAGATTTTTTTTAAATTATTCAATGTTAGATGAAAAATATCGAGTTCGTCACATGCATCAGTGCGAAATCATTATATGATTGGCACATACGATGGAGCGGGTTGTTACGCCCCACGTTGTTATTTGAGGAAGGAATACTAAAAAGCGTGCATAAATTACAGGGTTACAGGTATCTCACCAGAAACCTCTTAAGGGTTCATTGTACTCATCAATATGGACAACTTTACAATAAGGTATTTCTTAATAACATTTTTCAAAGTTTTTTCATGGCTGTAAAATACAAAATACCCATGTTTATGAACTTTGACGTTTTAAATTTTTATTAGCGGTTGTGGGGTCGATGGGGACTTTTCACATTTAATTTTTAAATGGTATTCCCAACATTCGTACTAATTTTCAGCTCTATGCGAATTGTTGTAACCTTGCCCCTATTTTTGGGTTAAATGGACCGGGTTAATATATCATAACAAACAACTTTTACTATGGAAACAACCCTAAAATCAAAAAAAAAATCGTGACATTTTAACACACAGTAATGTTTTATCCAATTATTTTTACTGTTGACCTTGCAATATTAGAAATGATGAATAATATGAATAACTGTTTAAACTGATCAATAAAATTTGAAAATAAACAAGTCATGTGTGTTGTGTATCTGAACGTAATCGTAGTTTGTCAATACGCTTCTCATTACGCTAGAAATCTCTAATATATATAAAACTCTCGTATCACAATGTTAGTTACCATACTCTTCGGAAACGGCTTGACAGATTTTTTATGAAATCTTAGATGCATATTCAGTAGGTTTGAGAATCGGCTATAATCTATTTTTCATACCCCTAAGTGATAACGGTAGCTACTTTTTAACCGTGGGGCGCAGCTAGTGATCAAAGTGAAAGTCAAAGTCAAAATGTTTTTATTCAATTTAGGTATCAAAGATACACTAATGAACGTCAAAGTTATTTTAATAGACTCAACCGCCTTGTTCGGATAAAGAGCCTCTACTCAGAAGAACAGGCAAGAAGCTGAGTGGCATAATTTTTTCAAATAATAAATAAATTACAGTCTCACAAATTTTGGCTTACAACTAGGTAATATCTATAAATACTAGGTAATATATCTATAAATCTATCAATAAAATGTGTATCATTACTGATCAATAAAATTAGAAAATAAACAAGACGTGTGTTGTGTATCAGAACGTGACCGTAGTTAGTCAATACGCCTCCCATTACGCGGATTACGTATCGTAACCGGGACAAGGTCAGCCGAGGTTGTTGACGACGGCGCGACCGACTGCAATGCGGTCATCGTTGCGAATCATTACTGACTAGTCTGACTACTTTAATTATTATGCATAAGATAAATATCTCAGATCAACCTAGAGAATAAGATGGCGCACGGCGAATGATTTAGGTGAAGCCAAAAACCATCCAAAAACTACGCTACTGTCGTTTATGTACACAACACGCATACATAGACGCAAAAAAACTACGCTACTTGCTTGGTCATTCTTACCTCGACATTATGTGCATTGGTTTATGGTATAATTTCGTGTATATAAATATACATAGTGCATTATAAAAATGTGGCCAGGACTACATTTTGAGGTTCTTTTTAAAAACTGTGTGTTTTTTCAAAAAGTCAATTTTGAAAAAATCGTAACATTAAATTCTTACAAATATGTATGTGCAGTTTTAGAATGGAAAATCTACTAAGGTTGTATATTGGAACAGAAATGGCTAACGTAGAGTTTGGGAATTAATATTAATTTTCGTGCAATTGTAAATGTTTTCATGGCAACATTACCACGCACACAAGCTTAAAAGCGAAGTGGCTTCAGCGAGATATAACGCAGTGTTCCATGTAAAGATAGCCTAGTTGGAGAAGGCCCGTCTCTCAAGCCAGAGGGAGCGGGTTAAAACCCAGCCGACGGTACGCACCAATTTGTTCGTTGTGTGAACATATGTGCGAATTGTATGTCATCTGCTACATAACTGGAACCCGTTGTATGGCGACAGGCTCGCCCCCTGTCACTGAAAGTCATCCGGCGAAGTGTAGGTGTGGTATTACGCCTCTGCCAACTCCCTCGAGGGAAAAGCGTGACGATATGTACAAGATACATCTCGAAAAGATTTCAACATAGGTATTCATTATGGTATTCATAAGTTTTTAAACGTGATTCATTCTTCCGATCGGATTTATACTCGATTCCCTACTCCAAAAGCTTTAAAAGTCGACTGAGATTCTAACAATTTGAGTTTGAAATTTGTGGGATCCGGTCGAAAACGTTTACGAATTATTGTGAATAGCACCGCAGAAGTCTACTGGGACAAGTACCTATGTTAAGTTGTACCTATGTAATCTTAATATATATAAATCTCGTGTCACAATGTTTGTCCTCAATGAACTCCTAAACCACTTAACCGATTATAATAAAATTCGCACACCATGTGCAGTTCGATCCAACTTGAGAGATAGGATAGCTCAAAACGCGAACAAAGTCGCGGGGTGACAGCTAGTTATTATGTATGTTATTCTGCCTAGCCGTTTGATTAAATGACTGAATATCACCAGGAAGCTAGTTGAACGGCGCCGTTTAGTAAATAGGCTTTTAATGAAACGGCTAATAATAAAATGTAATGAAATAATGAAATGTAAATTAAGCTAGTTGGCTGCGACTTATGCATAATTGAATAGATAATAAGAAGGTAAGTATGTAGTTGTGTATGGTTAAATGTTTACAACTTAGCCAATGATAACTTGAGTACCTACCTACCCATAGGTTGATCCGATCGACATGAAATTATTAGAACCTAGGTAGTTCACACCATGATCCAAAACAAGATCTAGCATTCAGCAAACACTTAATGGCGTCATCGTCATCCGTCTCTTTCGAACTTGTTGTAAATGACTTATTTCCGTCTTGCTCTTAAGCATCGATTGACGTCATTACGTGTTCCTGGCGGAGTATAACACAATATATTTTTAGTTCTAATATGTGCTACAATCGGGTTGTGGAGATGCGAAGTCGCGAGTTATCAGTTCAAACCAAACTATTGGTAATTTTAAGCTCACTTAAGGAATGAGATTGTTTCTAAGTAACAGTATTGACTTGATATATTTGTTCCAGCGGACGACTTCATAAGATGTAAGCAGAAGGACCCGAAACTCAACGACTGCCTCAAGCAAGCGGTGCCGGACGCGCTCAGGAAAATGAAGAAAGGTTAGCAAACTCTAATATCATTCAAATTTCGTTCTTACTTAAATATGTACTCTATTAAAATTGACCTTTCAAACAAAATAAAAAAACAAAATTGTTTCATCCGTTCGGGAGCTACGATGCCATAGACGTCAAACTTATAACACACACACACACACACACGTCAAACTTATAACACACCGTCGTTATTACGTCGGGGGTTAAAAACAGATTTTTATCTAAAATTAAAACTCTGGTTCAGCCCTTATATAATACGATCGAAGGGTTCAGGGAATCAAAGTACGCCTTAAAGTAGGGCCTAAAAAATAACGCTACTACGGACATTTCTCGCGAGAGTTTTGGAAACCAGGCCTCTAGACGGGCCATATTTTGCTGCAATACTGGTCCGGCAATACTGGCAATATTGTCGTCTGCAGCACGGCCACCATCAGTCAAGCTAGAAATGTATGTATGGCAAAATGCTGCCAACTTACACTCAAAATATTAACGGTCTATGGACCCGTTTTCCGGAGATTTGAGATTTTCAACTCACCTTCTTTCGTCCTTGTTGTTCTCGCTTTAAACGTCATAGATGTGAGAGTGACCAAGATAAAATCTCATCTCATTTCACGCGTAGGAATAGCCCTCCAGGGGCCCTATTCGGAGATTTGAGATTTTCATCTCACCTTTTTTCGTCCTTGTTGCGCTCGTTTGCAATTTCATAGGTGTGAGAGTGACCAAGATAAAATCTCATCTCATCTCACGCGTAGGAATAGCCCTCCAGTAGTGCGATGGTGGTATTGCAGTGTAAATATGACCCGTCTAGGATCTCCCAACGGAATAAATGTCACAATGATAGGCCTTGGCATTTTCTGTTTGTGTGGCCGTAGCATTTTTCCCCAACGTCATGTTCCAGGCATTTCGTCCCTGTCCGTGCCCCCGATGGAGCCGCTGCACGTGTCCGGCATCAACATCGAGTCGGGCGCCGGCCCCGTCACCATCACGCAGAACTACAAGAACATCAAACTGCGGGGACTCACCGACTCCGTGCTCACTACTTACAAGTAACGCTTTTTTATTCATATTCCTAAAAATATTAGGGTCTATGTCAACTGGGGCAAATGCGCCTGTGGGGCAATTTCGTCTTTCGAGGTTTACTGACAAGCCCTTCACAGATTAGGCAACTAGCGCCATCTTGTACAAATTGTTCCAACTAAAGATTTAAAAAAATTAAGGTGGCGCACAATTTGTGAAGGGTTTGTCAGTAATTCTCGAAAGATACAATTGGCTCACAGAGGCATTTGCCCCAGTTGACCCAGTTGACCCAGTTGATTTAAAAAAAATGTAGACGAGCGAAGTGTCTATGCTTCAGGTTCAGCAAAAATTCTTTCGTCCGGCAACGGAAATCATTCTTCGCCATTTTGAAAATTAAAATGCATGGCCTTCGTAAAGCGGCTAAGTTTCTTCTAACTACCCTCTTTCAGAGCGGACCTCCCCCACTACCGGCTGAGGACGGACTCGCGTACGCCCAAGATGGAGTTCTTAGCAGACTACGTGATGCAGGGCAGGATACTTGTGCTCCCCATACAGGGGAAAGGCGTTGCCAACATTACCATGGGTAATATAATTATTGCAAAATTGAAAAATTATTGCCCAGAAAACGAGTTATTAGCCCCATCTAGTGAGGAGAAGTTGTACTACAGAAAAAAAAAGATATAATTGTTTTTAATTTCGTAGCATACATTAACATTATAAATATGGAAACATCATTTCGTCTTATATTTTGTACTGGATTAATATTAATAAATACCATGGGTAAGCTAGAATATAATTACCAGAAAAACGAGTTATTAGTTTCATGTAGCGGGGAGTAGATGAACAACAGAAAAGCACTTATTTGAAAAAAAAAAATAGTTTTCATATAATTTTATTGTATTACAATATTATGTAAATCTTTAACTTTGTAGTGGATTACGAGTATTATCACATTTTAAGCCTACTTGAAATATAGGGAGCTAGCACATTAAAATTATTTAGTGCCGCTACTTGACCACAGATGGCAGCACAACACGAAGTGTTTAAATTTAGAAAATAAAAAGTTTTTATTTTCTAAATTTAAACACTTCATTATTAGTTTCATTATTTTACCTAGCATCACTATCTCACTCAGAAGACGTCCACTGCTGGAGAAACGGCTTCCCATCTCATAATTATTCTATAGTTCTTTTTACGTCCACCTTAATTAAAATTAGTATGATTTAATATTATAAATGCAATGAAATTGAATGGAGATAGAGGGGTTAAAATGGCTTTCTATAATGTGCGGGGCCCCTAGCAATTGCTACTCTATGTGGTTAATTCGGCACTGAGTAGGAGGGCTAAGTTTTTACTCAACACTTGTTCATAATGATATCCTAGAATATATCCCGTCGTTTAAAGAAACGGTGTGTATAGGTTATAGCTATAAAATTAAATATAATGCTTGTTGTAATACTTCCAGTGAACCTGGTAGTGAAACACGACCTGATCGGGGAGCCGGTGGTCCGCGACGGAGTCACGTACATGCACATCAAGCAGTACCGCGTCAAGTTCATCCCGCAGAGAGTCATACTGTACTTCTCGAACCTCTTCAACGGAGACAAGCGGCTCGGGGATCAGATGAACTTGTAAGTATTAAATAAGTCTTAGGGTGAAAAAAATTTACTACAAGTGCACTTAGTGCACCCAGGTGATTAAACTCAAGTGAATTGAGTAGGTATACTACGGGTTATTATATAATTACTAGCTGTCACCCCGCGGTTTCGTTTGCGTTTATTATTTATATAAATATGTATATGTGAGCTATCCTATCTGTTAAGTTAGATCGAACTGCACACGGTGTGCAAATTTGATTGAAATCGGTTAAGAAGATTAGGAATCTATAGCGGACAAACAACGTGACACGTAATTTATATATTATACTAGCTGTCACCCCGCGACTTCGTTCGCGTTTAATTAGCAATGAATTAAAATTGCGACTATAATTTGAGATTTAAACTATCCTATCTCTCAAGTTGGATCGAACTGCACATGGTGTGCGAATTTTATTATAATCGGTTAAGTGGTTTAGGAGTTCATTGAGGACAAACATTTTTTTTTTTTTTATTTAATTAAAGGGCTTTGTCGCTTAGCGACCACATCGCCCTGTGAGTCATAACAGTAACAAAAATTAAAATATAACTAATTACGAACCAATTAACCTAAAAATCTTACTTTTTTAAACCTAAATCTACAAGTTTGTACAAAATTTTTGCTTTATCGGACTCTGGGCAGGATAGAACACTATTACAGAATCCGACGTCATTGATTTTCTCCCGATTAAACCACAATCTTCTAAAGCTCTCGTTACGGACACATTCCATTAAAATGTGTATAGCGTCTTCAAAAACGCCACACTCATTGCAGTTCGGAGATGGTGTCTTTTTCATTAAGTATGCAAACTTATTTGATGGAATGTGTCCAGATCGGAGCCTGAGGGCTGTCACCAAAACATCACGTTTTAGAAGACTGTGGCTTATCCATGGGTATTTGGGGATCTCAGGCTGTATTGTCCTGTACCAGATGCCTAGCTCCTTGGACCTCTCATCAAAATATTCCTGCCACATCGATGTTATTAAATTTCTTACCCATCTAAAATAATCTGAGGCCAGGGGGGTGAGGACAAACATTGTGACACGAGATTTATATATATTAAGATTAAGATTGTCGTGTGTGAATAAGAAAGTCGTGTTTGTGCCTTGTCTTTAATTAAGCATATAATCAAAGGCAAGGCAGGAGCATTTGCCTATGAGCCTATGCGTCTGAAGACGTCTAGGAGCCAATGCGTCTAGGAGCTTAGGCTCCTGGACCATTTGTTTACTGAAATTGGCCTGGCAATACAGCTAATATTGCCGAATGTAGCCCGGCCATCATTAGCCATGCTAGAAAAGCTTGACAATTTATGGCCGAGCCACACTCAAAATATTGCCCCAACATTGCCAAGCCAGCATTGTCGGGCCAGTATTGAATTAAGGTAAGGTTTTTGTTCATTTCTTAATTACGCCAGAAATATAAGTAAACCCATTTCTCCTCATTTCAGATTCCTGAACGAGAACTCAGACCTGGTGTTCAACGAACTGAAGGAGTCCTACGAAAAGTCTCTCAGCTCGGTCTTCCAAGACGTCACTAACAAGATTTTCGACAAAGTACCTATGAATAAAATATTCCTTGAAGAATCGGATCTCTGAGCGTATGAGGATATAATTTATGTATAGTGTAGACTTAGCTTTGATGTTTTTGACAGTTACACATGAGACTTAAGGACACCATCCACAAGCTCAAACCCCGACCGCCTCGAAATGGTTTAAATGAAAAACGAACTTACATATTGTGGCATGTCCTTCTTTGAAATAACTACGTTTTTTCTGGATATTCACAGAAAAAAAAAAACCGTTTCGGACGAATAACATGTACCTATGTAAATTATATTCGTATTTAGGCTGGAAAATTTGCTCAATTATAACTAAAATTTTTGTTTTTCTGTGAAAAGCAAAGGTTTTTAAACTGGATCAAAAACACCTAAGTTAAGCCCAATTTATGTTTACATATTAAACTACAAAGTTAGTGTTAAGTTAGACTTGTATATTTATTAATACTGCTTTAATTAATTAGGTATTATGTAAAACAGTACATTCGAAGTAAAACTATGTTAAAAATCCAAACAAATGTTGTTTTTAATCACACTGTTTTCCGTTATTCAATTTTGTTAAGGTTTCTTTCGAAAGTTAGATTCATTGCGTATTTGGTACAGCGCCATCTATCGACGAGTAGCGGAACTAGGTCCTCAGTAATAAGTTCCAATGTCTCCCATGGCGTGGTATTTTTTTGGCTGTTTCGTTATGATTTTACTCGGAATCCTTTCATTCAATTCCACATCTGGTTGCTGTTGGTTGTTGTATCTTCGAGCGTTGCTCATGCAAGTGGCCTTGCAACACGCCTCGTTTATAATCACCACTGCAACGAAAATTACTAACTCCGTAAACCGCACCACTTAATTCGATGACAGCTGTTCCGTAAATCCAGCTATATCTTATTTATGTATTTATTATTTGCCAAAATACAGTGCTGCATAGTGCTTAGACTAAGTGCAAGTACAAAGACCCTGTAAGGGCGCTGCAAAATAGGTTTAAGTATTATTTAAGTATAGACTAGTTTAAGTATTTCTTACAAAGTATAGACAAGCCAATTTTTTTTACTGCAAACTGTCCCAGTACTACTGGCAATATTGCCAACTGCTAGAAATGTATGACTACCTAAATGGCCTGGCCAGTATTGCAGTATCTCTATGACTCATCTAGGAGAACGACGTCCACAACAACCATCCGCAAATTTTGCTCGCGGTTTTAGCACAGGCTTTAAGAGCTCTGCTGCAGGACTTCAAACGAAATGAGAAAGTGTGCTAGTTACGTGTACATATGAGTGTTACTTCTTTACGCTGAATTGTCTTAACCGATTCGAGTGAAGTATCGAACACTAGTTGACCCGACAGACGTTGTCCTGTCTTTATTAAGATGCAACTTTCTTAATTTTTCTTTCATAAGAACCTTCTTCTGACAATACAAAAAAGAATTAGCGAAAACCTTCCATCCGTTCAGGTGTGATGTGATGACCAAGGCAAATAGAGAATCATTTTCATAAATTTATAAGATAAGATAGATATACAGCTCATATACGAGTATACTGTATGATACCTACGTTACTTTTTATCCCGAAAGAAAAAACGGATTTTGTAGCATAGCGGGTAAAATATGAAAAATACTAACATATTCCTACCAGCAGTAGATAGATGGTCAAACCCAACAAAACGGCGACATACTCCATACTTATAAATATTCTGGAAGCAAAAGAATAAAGCGTGAGTCAAATGCAGCGCAGCGCAGCACAGCCCAGCCCAACGCAGCACAGCGCAGCGCAGCACAGCGCAGCGCAGCACAGCGCAGCTTATGGCGTTGTTATGCATGAAGTATAATGGAAAAAGACACACCAAACGCACCATCCTGTGCAGCGCTGCGCAACTACGCGCATCACGTATAAATTAAGAGAGGCTCCTCTCTAAGTAAATATAGAGGAGCCTTTCTCAGTAGAGAAACCGACAGCCAGCTAAGTTATAGGGTTTCCAAGTTTACTACGGGTCTAAAATACTCACAACAGAGACGGAAGTCTATCTCTTGTAGGTGCAGACTATAACTTTCAGAGCTTGGTAAAAGACGAACATTATAAGTATAAAGAATATGGTCTCCCAAAAATGGTTTAGCATAAGCTTTAGGTGTCCCATCGCACCCGTCTTGACTCTCTACCCCATGCCATAAACAAAAATTACACCAAAAACACTAAAAATCTTAAACTATTTTGAAAGACCATTGGTTGACATGTGTCTGGCGGCTGTCAGGTTAAGCATGAAAGAGGTTTAGTTAGAAGAGGTCAGTAAAAGAAATCAGTTACGAAATGTTCTTTAAAAACTTACAGCAGAAGAGATTCCCCCCAAAGGAGCGCAGTATGCTTCTGATAGAGAGGTATGCGGAGAAGAGTATGACTACGAAGATTGCTGTCTCCCAGAGATGGTTTACCAGAAGTTTCATTCTCCAAGTCTCTGGTCCGCATGAAGAGGCGCAAGTAATTACATATCGGTTACGTTTGCACGAAAACACGAAGTACAAAGGTCTACGCAGATTTAGATTAATGTCCGTTGACAGTTCAGGGTTCGTCAGATATTCAAAGAGGGTGGTAGAAGAAAGTTTGTTGCAAAAATATTTTTTTTAAACTTACAGCAGCTTAAAGAGCACCTAGCGGCGCGCATTAGACCTCGGATCGAGATGCAGACAGCGAACAGTATTACTATGAAAAATGTCGCCTCCCAGAAATGATTGAGCAAAAGCTTCATTCTCTAAGTTTTGGAGCTGCTTTGAGGATCACATTTCACGAAAACATAGAATATGGAAGTCTGTAAAGCTTGTGCTTGATGTCTGTAAGGTGGCAGCTGCCAGAGGATGTCAAAGATTTTTCCTAGTGACAGAAGCAATGAGAATTTAATGCTGGGCTCGAAAGAGTTTTGTTTGTAAGAGCTTCATTTGCGAATGATGATGAAGATGACGATGATGATAGTTGGAGTAGATAGTTCCTATCACGGAATCCGCTGCATGCGGGCAGTGCAAAACAGGTCATCGCGGAAATTCTTGAAGGAGTTCTTTGTCCAACAGTACGTCTTTCGGCTAAGATGATGGAAGAATGTAGTTTCCGTATACGCTCACATAACGCCTGTCAATTTTCCTATATTTCTTTAATAAGTACGCTTTCTCTATAAGTAGTTATGCTAAATCTATTACGGGTGACCTAAAACGGCGCTATACCAAATCATAATTTAATCCTATCATTTCGCTGTCTGTAAAATGTATCAAGAAAAACAAACTAATACAAAATTAATTATGGCTAGTTTAAGAAAATAAGCAGAGTTGCCTAATTAACAATCTATGCCAGGAGTTATTAGTTCTATATGTTATCAGATGAACTTCTCACAGCGGCCATTTTAGGCCCGTTGGTCCTGTACTGCTGTATTGATGACAAAATCGGCTTCTCTGTACTGTAGAGAAGCGGTCGGTCATGAAGCAGTTCTTGGTTCATGCGGTTCATGACCGCATGCATCGTTCAAGTCACACACTTTTCTTTAAATTAGTAGGTACATATTTAAATGTATACGTATCCTTATTAAAACAAGTTAAAGTCACGACTACGAGTAGGCTCTCTACCATCTGTCTTAAACGTGTTCTTGAGTGCTTCGGCCACATTGCTAGGAAACAAGGCGACAACCTAAAGTCAAAGTCAAAGTCAAAATGTTTTTATTCAATTTAGGTATCAAAGATACACTTATGAACGTCAAAGTTATTTAAATAGACTCGACCGCCTTGTTCGGATAAAAAGCCTCTACTCAGAAGAACAGGCAAGAAACTGAGGGGCATTATTTTTTCAAATAATAAATAAATTAGTCTCACAAATTTTGGCTTACAACTAGGTAATATCTATAAATATTAGTGGCTACTTGGCGGAAGTGGAAGGCTTCAGACATCTTTATCTTCTAAATAATTCTTAACCTTATAATATCCTCTTTTCATTAATGTAGTTTTTACATGTGATTTGAATTTTCCCTCGGTGAGCCCTAAAAAGCTGATGATGGCAGGGAAAGTCGATGGCAAGATCTCACTAAGCTACAGCCCGATACGTGGGTCCGATCATGATCCTAAAAACAACTAGACCTTGTTTTTAGAATTTCAATTAACTAGAATTTTAATTATTTCAATTAATTTCAAGAACATTCCAGAAGCAAAGACATAATGACGTTACTAGTAATCGCCATCCGTCTATCTCTTTCGAACTATTTATCTTATATCTTTAAATGAGAAATTCTTGTATATATATATATATATACATATATCTTATATCTTTAAATGAGCAATTCTTGTATATATATATATATATATATATATATATAATTGGAATCTCGGAATCGGCTCCAACGATTTTCATACAATTTAGTATATAGGGGGTTTCGGGGGCGATAAATCGATCTAGCTAGGAATCATTTTTAGAAAATGTAATTTTATTCGTGTTTTATCGATAATCAATCTCAACTGAAAAATATGACTCTTCCTGACATCTATTGGCGAACAATAATACAATTTTTTGTGAGCAACTACGAGTAATTGCTTTAACGACACAAAAAAAATACCGAGCAAAGCTCGGCCATCCATGTACTAAAGACTTAATTCGGTCTTCTTAAGCATCGATTGACGTCACTATGTGTTGCCCACGTGACCGGAATGCTAAGCCTGACAGAATTTTTATTATACCATGGGTCCGACCAAATTCGTACTGCTCTCAATCTACGAAGAAAATCATGTTGCGAAAGACAGAGAACTTTGGCGGAAGATCATAAGAGAGCGTAATAACAATTGAAGGTGGTAGTCATGGCTCTCAGACATGACGAATGCGACTTGAGGAGGAGGACCTATTCAGAAAAGCAAGTGTAAAAGAGAAAGACAAATTGGTAAAGTATACTTATCTATCATTTAATCAGTGAATCAATACAACGTCTATGGCATAGTCACTGGTAACATGAAGTCGAAGATATAAAACTTAACTTAGACTTAGCCTCTAACTTAACTCAGTGTTGCAACAACAAAATTTGCAAAATATGTTATCAAAAAAATTGTGATTTTTTTGCACTACGATTAGATAACGCGTAAGTTAAGTTAAACGAACATGTCTATAATTTGTTTTAGTCTTTACATTGTTACGACGAAATCATTCGTTAATAGTTTATTTTTTTTGTGTTTTGATGTTGCAACATTGCGTTTTGACATAGCAACCTAAAACATTACTTGCATGTACTAGCGAGCATTCTCAATCTAATGCATGTTAATTATTATTGTTATACACAAAATTGTCTTATTTTAATTTTTTCGCTATCCGAATACGAAAATACGTAATCATTATTTCAAATTATGGATTTTCATAAACAGATTTTGCGAGTAGAGCATTATAATCTATTTAAAGTTATTTTGCTAAAAAGGCCTGTTTAACAAACATTTTAATCAACAGTTAAAGGATTGATTACGGTATTCAACAACTGTCGTTTAAATGTTTGCTGCACAGCTGATTTTTGCAAGTTGCAAAAGGTTGACAAAATATGGTGTTATTGTAAAGTGACAGTGTGACACTGTATCGTATAATGACAGTTCCTCTTCAGTCATTAATTTAATTAAAATTAAATTTTACATTACAATGATAGAAGAGAAAGTACATACATTTATAGAGTACAGTATCTGTTTCTAATACAGGTACTTAATAGAATTAATATTAAATACTAGTTTTTGTGATTTCTTGTCAATGTTTTTTTTTTAATTACTTACCAATGTAATGTTCGGACGGTAGAATGACAATATCTACAATGGATTGTAAATTTTCTGAAAAAATATGTATTTCTTCTAGCGACTTAGTGAGGTATGAAATGGATGACGAAAATTACTTTTTTCTTTATTCTCGTTATTTAAACGGTTAAATGTCTTATAAGCTCTACTCCTTTCACAACCTATAAAAATGAGATTACTGTTTAAGAAGTCATTGCCAATAAATCCCGGCGCTTGCAAAAATGGAATGATAATAATTTTAGCTAAATGCAAGTCCAAATATATTTTTTGAGTCATATACCGGGAAAACTTAAATCTATGTTTGAAAAATTAGAATATATCTTAAAATAAAGTATAATGTTGTCATTTAGACATAGCACAATGTTGTACATAGAATTAAGTTGTTAAAAAACTACTTTTTACCTGCATTAGGTATTCTGTAGCTAACTTCAAGTAGGTAATAACAATTGCTTTCGATATTTTTTATGAAATAACAATTATTTCAATTTATGCATTCTACATTTTGTATGCAATATAATGGCCAACTTTTTAGGCTAAACAATAAAATTATTTTGTGAAGTTTGCCTGTTGCCTAAAATTACAATAAAATTAAACTCAAATTAGATTTTCTTAGCACCATAATAATTTAATCAAAAATAAAGGCATCTACATATTTTTTTCGCGTTTTGTTTTTTTTTCTAAATTAATAAAATGTAGACCACTAAAGTTTAATAATTATGTTCTATGAAAAAAATTAAACAAGGTGTTTCTAATGAAAAATAATTATTGTTTTGACAACCGGCCTGCCGATTTATTAGATCCCAAAACAACACTTTGTTTAAATTATTTTTCTTTATTAACGAGTGCAAAATCTACAAAATGATGGCAAATGTCATCAACTCCTCTAAAACATATTAACTCAATAGTTAAAATTATTAGTACAATTTTTCTATCCTATAGAATAATTAGTATACCTTAGAAATCATAATATTTCTATAATTCGAATTTAACTTTATAAACCAAACTTTATAATCGCTAGCTAAAAGCTAAATGCTGTAAAGTTTAGTTCAGTTAATCAGCGTTTAAGAAAATGGTGTAACCCGCCCAAATGGTTTTAAATTCCTCATGTTCCACTTCCAATCAAAATTGAATCTTATTGAATTTGAAACAAAGCCGGTTTAGGATTAAGGATCAGAAATTTATCAAAATCTAAGACACCTACGAGTGTATCTATCTACAATATCATAGATATTACTATCTTAGAGATAACAGGTCTGATACTTCACCACCTTCGTAATAAAAACGAGTGATCACCAAATCGTGCCGGCCCTTGAATTCCTCAATAAAACCTGCACGGTTAGTCCATGGTTCACTGGTCACAGTAATCATCATCATCTTGTCATTCGAAGTTCGTCGTAGAAGTGGACCGTCTGCAGCCGATGGCAACGGGAGCTGGTATTCTAGAAGGCCCATTCCTCTGGTCTTTCCTAGGACTGGCCAACTGTCTAGTGCTCGTAGACCTTTCTAGCTTGCCATCTGACATCACCCAAGCAGATGTGAAGTCAGCATAGTCCGAGTCTTTCGAACTGGTTCTAGATAAAGAATCATCGCCTTTTGAATAGGTTCTGATGATCTCCTTCATCTTCTCTAAAACAGACGCGTCGTCTTTTGCGGTCTCTGTGGACCTTAAGATCTGCTCCAGCAAAGGACTGAGAGATTTCTGATTTGGTGGTGAACGTAAAGTGGCGCTGCTGGCTCGCAGGGGTGAGTTCCTTTGAAAGACTTGTGGAGCTGCTTTGGGCTTGGCTTTGGGTGATTTGTTTGGGTTCTCGAAAGTATCAGCGCCTATCGAGGGCCTGGCTTTCGTTTTGGTTGCCGTTGGAGCTGTGCGACCGCTCCACGTGTTTCTCGCTGATGGAGGCAGCTTGGGCGTCAGTTTTGGCGATGTCTGGACTGGATTGGCTGTGTGTTTCGGGCTGGGCGTGTTACCACGACTCGGGGTCCGATTTCTGACAGGCGAATGCGGTATTCTACTCACTTGGCGACTCCTTACGGTCTTGGGAGATTCCACCTCCTTCTTTAGACTCTTGCTGGGAGAGTTGTTGCTTTCGGTCACGATTATCCGCTCAGGGCTGCTTCTAATGGATTTGTCGTCAACGGAGCTGGTCTTTCGGCCTCCGTAGAAGGTGTCGGAGAAGTCTGTCTTGCGCAAGCCAGTGTTGAGGCTCACGTGGACATCACGCTCTTTGTCCAGCTGGCAACCGTCGTCTTGGTCGAGACGCTCTGGAAAGATAGAAAAGGCTTGCTTAGTGGGGTTTGACGTGTTTTAGAACAGGACGTTTTGCGGGCAGATCAGATGGCGATCTAGTAAAAACAGGAATTAGATGCAGAAAGTTCGAAATGGTTTGAGTGAAATCACATTGAAAAACTAAGGCTGAAGATAGTTTTGGCTACTGAAATATAGCTACTAAGAGTAAACTACGACCACACTTTATGTCCACAAATCAATCTAATCATAACGCGTACATAATAGGTTCACGATCCGCACATAATATGATGAAGTATTAGTTAATCTGTAACATAATGACCGTCTGGCCTCCCACATGGTTCAACTGGATCGGTGTGGACGCGGCCTTATACGACTATAGGAATGTGAACGAGGCTAGGTAAGGACATGGAATCAAGGGTACTGAGTCAGATCAGCAGATTTACACTGTCATTTATCAATTGGCCGTATCTCATAATTTTAACTCACAGTTTTCCAGTTTTTCTTACTTACACACTTAACTTTAAAAGATAACTTGAGTATCGTCTCTATAAAATTTTGCAGGCAAGTAAGTCAAGCAAATATCTAAGTGAACAAGTAACATTAAAAGAAAAACAAAAACCCGCCTGCTATATGTTGTACCCTATGTCACTTCCACTATCAAGACGGTTTAAATGACACCTCACATTTCACATCCATCAAGCTATAGGGCGTACTAAAGAAACCTCATAAATTTATTTTATTTTATTTTATTATTATTATATATTCGGAAAACATACAGTGTTATGTACCAAGATTACTTATAAATTAAATAGTTATACACCATTTATTTGTTTTCGCATATTGAAACATTTTTTTTTTGTTATGCTCATGACAGAAGAGAAACGTTATTATTACAACAACAAAAAAAAACAACTACTTACACTAAACTAACACAGTCAGGGAGACACACAAAACCAGTTTTTAGCTATCTTTTGTCTAATTGAGTTCAGGGATGTGTTGAACAGGTCAAAGTCGGGAAAGTCGACCAGTTTGTTTACGGAGTTAGATACTCTTAAAAAGAAAGAGTTTCGCCTGTATTTAGTCATACTACGGGGTACATGTAAGGATTTAGGATGTCTTGTAGCTATTCTAGGGACGTTTAAATTTATGTTAGAGAGGAGATGTGGAGAGTCAACATGACTTTGCGCTATTTTAGATAAAAATAAGATATCAGCTATTTTTCGTCTCTCACGAAGTGGTAGCATATGATGTCTCCTGCATCTCGCCTCATAATCATTGTCATATTTTTTGCACTTGTATTGGAGGTATCTAACAAATCTACGCTGGATTGATTCTAGTCTGTTAATATATATATCATACTGAGGGTTCCAAATTTGAGAGCAATACTCGAGTGTGCTACGAACATAACTACAATATAGCGTTTTAATAACTTTGAGATTAGTAAATTGGGAACAGGATCTTTTGATAAATCCCATGGACTTGTTGGCCCTATTAGCAATATCACCAATGTGTTTATCGTATGTGAGCTTAGAGTCGTGAATTACACCTAGATCGCGTATCTCATTTACAGTTTTAAGTGGATGACTTTTAAGTAAGTATTTAAATTCAACAGCTTTAGCTTTACGACTGAAAGTAATAGAATAGCATTTCGCAACATTCAGGTCTAATTTATTGAGGTGACAATATTCTTCAAATCTACATAGATCTTGTTGTCAAATACATATATACACTCGAAAAACATAACCCTCCTTCTTGCGCAGTCGGGTAATAAACTGCTAGCTGCGTCTCGCGATTTCACCCGCGTTTCTACAGGAACCGTTAATTTTTCGGCATAAGAGGTACCCTATGTGCCTGTCTATGTATCCCAGACAACATAAACAAAATTTCATGATGATCTTTTAAGTAGAAGCAAACGAACAAACTCACTTTCGCTTTAAAATATTAAAGTTAAGCTTAGGAAGTAAGGATTAGGAATTAGGATTAGGTTAGGAAGGATTAGGAAGTAAGCTTTTTAGCAAGCATTTACTAAAGTACGGAGCTGAGTGACCAAAAACACACTCAGAGGTCATGAAACCGTGAAAAGTGTGACTCAGGATTCAATGCCAGAATTTTATGCAATGCAATGATAGATTGTTTTGTTTTAATATGGACTTGTTAGTCCTATTATGGGCGCTGCAAGTGTTATGGATATGGCAAGACGATTGTAGCTCTAAAACAAATATGGGACGCCTTGACGCGTCATTCGGCGAATTTTCGGCGTAATGGAAAGGAATCATTCAAAGACAAAGTCAAGTGAAAATGTTTTTTATTCAATTTGGGTATCAAAGATACACTCATGAATGTCAATTTTTTTTTAAAAATATACTCGACCGCCTTGTCGGATAAAGAGCCTCTACTCAGAAGAACAGGCAAGAAACCAAGGGGCAATATTTTTTTCAAAGAATAAATAAATTACTGTCTCACAAATTTTGGCTTACAACTAGGTAATATCTTTACATACTAGTGGCATCTTGGCGGAAGTGGAAGGCTCCAGACATCTTTGTCTTAACAGTCTTCAACGTCCCACTGCAGGGACACCGACATACGCTACTTCAAGAGTGACCCATGATGACCCGTATCCACCCCGCTGGTTCAGTGCGGATAGGTGGATGTCATACTCGTATGTCTATCAAAATATTTATTCTATGACGTGTCGGTTTCCTCACGATGTTTTCCTTCACCGTAAGAGCGCGTGTCAAATTTAAACGAACATAAACTTTTTTACGAGAGAAAATTAATTGGTGCACGGTCAGGATCGAATTCAAGACTTCCGGATTGGAATGCGCGGTCCGTCCCACTCAACCACCTCGTTTAAATAGAAAATAATGAATATAGGTAGTAAAAATTGACAAAATAAAATGCAGTTCCGAAAACTTGATCAAATGATGATAGTTCTTTGCTGAAGTTCTGTAACAGATCGAGCAAACGCGAAGCTCGAGCGAAGCGTCTCCGTTTCAGCTTGAACAAAATTCCTTTCTTACGTCCGGATGTCCGACTGTTTTCGCTACAGGTCATTTTTCTCGACTGATTCTAAGTATTGAAATTTTGTGAGCAGGTTCGACAATTCAATAGAATTTTTTTGTCCATTAAATTTTTCTAAAAATTTTCTAAAAGATTATTTTTTACTTATTTGCGAGGTCTTCGGCTCACAATGCCACTATTGTTATTTTCAGCAACTTGCGATCGCTATTTCTTTTAAGTAATTATTTTAGTGATTTCCTAATACAAATTGGTACATTCATACTACAAGTGAGGCAACTGGCAATATTATGGACAATACATAGGCATTTAACACACTCCTGTGAAATGACGAATGACAATACGTACAGTTATTGAAATATTCGCAAACTGAGCGTGCGTGAAATAGCTGCGTTTGCGCAGAGTCCAAATGAAAGACTGATAGCGATTTGGTTTTATTTATCACAATAAATTTAAATTAGCTTTATTGCAAACAGCATACGTAGTTTTGTTTTTGACCGACTTCCAAGAGGTTATCAATTCGACTGTATTTTTACCCGACTGCGCAAGAAGGAGGGTTATGTTTTTCGAGTGTATGTATGTAAGTATGTATGAGGTTTCTTTCGCACACTCTACAGCCTAAACAGCTTGATGGATTTCGACATGTGAGTCGTCTTGATCGGTTTTTTGTTTTTCTTTTAATAAGGTTTCTTGTTCACTTAGGAGTTAGGTGACAGGTAAAGGTAAGCTTCCTCAAGTAAGATTTTGGTTTGGGGCTTGACTTAGCTGAGGGTTACTAATCAAGGTGGTTAAAGATAAAACTAACTATTGGAGTTGTCCTTAGTTATCAATAAATTCTTATTTCTGATTTCATTGCCATCGTGATCCAAAAAAACAAGGTCTAGCATTCAGCAGACACGTAATGACGTCATCGTCACCCGTCTCTTTCGAACTCGTTGTAAATGACTTATTTCGGTCCTGCTTAAGCATCGATTGACGTCACTACGTGTTGCTGAATGCTATACCTGGCCGAGTTTTTTATTATACCATGAAGTTATCTCTAAGTTCTAATTTCTGATTTCGCTCAGACTGAAGGCTCTGTGTGATTTCATTGCCATCAAACTGAAAAGTAGCTTATGCATTAAAAATGTTGTCTTCTTTAAAACATTTGCTTGTGATCTAAACCTTCAACAATTCTAAAAATGTGTAAGTGCAAACTGTCGAAGCGACTAACGTGCCATATTAGGTGGCATCTGTACCCGTATAGAGTGCAACGTGGAATGGCTAAACAAACGTTTCTCTTTGTTAGGTATTTCGTGTGAGTCAGTGGCAGAGAATTTAGGTATGAATATCATGTATGTGGCGCAGGCAAATTGTATTATTTCGTCCGTTTACAAACGGCCGGAATGTTTAGAATACGATGAGTTTACGAATGACGAGTAAGTAACATATCGTCACGCCTTTCCACGAGGGGGCTGGCAGAGGTGTAATACAACACCCACACTTCCCCGGACAATATTCATTTCCAAATGTGAGGGCGAGCCTGTCGCCAAACACCGGGCTCCAGTCATGTAGCAGATGACATACAATACGTACATGTTCACACAATGAACAAATTGGTGCGTGCCCTCGGTTGGGATCGAACCCGCTCCCTCTAGCTTGAGAGGCGGGCCTTCTCCTAACTAGGCTGAACCCATGTTTTATATGAAAAGAACTCGAAGTAAAGAGCCACTTGCAAAAGCTCGGGTTATCTTATTAGCTCGGAGCTAACTGCCGTTAGTCTGTAAGGTGTTTATAATAAGAGCCCGTGTTGTGATTTTTAACAACCTGTACCTGAATTACAATGCCACAGACAGACACACAGACATTACCTTTGTTTTGCATCGGGGGTTAAAAATAAACTCAACAATCTAATATTAATCCTTCCTAACAGTATCCTAATTCCTAATCCTATCCTAATCCTTACTAATATACTACTTACTAATATATTTTTTTTCTGGTGGGAGGCTTCGGCCGTGGCTAGTTACCACGCACGGCATGGCTTGGCCCGCCGGACCAAGCCATGCCGCGAAATGACCTAGTCGTGTTTCGGGATGTAGTCCGGTGTAACCGTTCCGAAGACGGGTCTGAGCAGTAGCGCACTTGTAGCGCCTCGCTCAACTGCCGCCTTTGTACTTCTACACTCTACAAAACTTCAAGGCTAGAGTGAATAAGTACCTAATAGGTCGTCGTGCTCCATCTTAGACCACAATGTCGCTTAACATCAGGCGAGTTGGTGGTCAAACGTCGACCTATTTTACATTAAAAGGCGAGCCTGTCGCAATATACCGGGCCCTAGCTATGTAGCAGATGACATACAACACGCACATATGTTCACACCATGAATAAATTGGTGCGTGGCGTCGGCTAGGTTTGAACCCGCTCCCTCTGGCTTGAGAAGCGAGCCTTCTCCAACTAGGCTATCATCACTTATTAAAGGAGGTAAATAAAATAAAATACGACTGGGTAAAGAGATTTGCAACCAATATTTGAGCAACCACACCACTATCAGATTGTACTCATTAAAAGACCAAGATTCTCGTTTAATATTCAAGCGAGCTATTTCAAAAGATGCCAAGTTTTCTGCCCACATTTCCTCTGAACAGTAATGACTTTTAGTGCCGCCTTCCGTGAGTGCTTGACACAGATATGAAAGCTCGGAGACGAATTCGTCCCCGCTGAAAACGTGTCTCTCAAATAAAACTTGGAAATGAGGTTTTCAAACTATATTACACGAATAAGCGAGAGTAAACTTTCAAAGGCCAAAAGGTAGGCTGAAGAAACCTCTGGCACTTGTCACACTGCTCCACGCAAAGTGAATGTTGAGCGGGACGAGTCAATATCTCCTGCGCTGAGAGCCATTGCTAGTATATTTTATTGTATGGATTGTTAAGCTACAATTTTAAAAACGCGTCCTGCACATCACAACTGTATTGGCGAATGACAACTGTATTGGCGAATTTCATAATATATTGTGAAAATCTGACTGACCAGTGGAGCGGGTCCAGGAATGACAGCTCAGATAGCTTTGACGATGATTCTTGCTGACATTTGACATTATTTTTATTACCATTGTTTTATATTTAATCTTTATTATTATTATTTTTTTTTTTTGGAATTTGACATTGTTATTATCATTGTTTATTATTTTTATATTCTAGTGACATAAATGTAATTGTGTAATCGTTTTTGTGTCAATAAATAATTTGAATTTGAATTTGAATTTGAATCACGTAGTTCGAAACAGTGTGAGAATCGCCTAAGTAAGTAGTAAGTTTTTTTTACAAAGTAAAGAAAATAGTAAAGTCTACTCATATCCTTAACACGAAAGTTATGTGTGACACCGTTTGTCACTAAAACGGCAGGACGAATTTCGACAAAATTAGGTGTGGAGGTAGCTCATGCCCTGGACTAACATATAAACTACTTGTTAATCACGAATAGCACCACAGGACGCAGCTTGATAAAAATAAATAATTCTTTACTCACCACTAAATTCAGCGTCTTCAATCGAATTCTGGCTGTGCAGCGAATATCTGTTGGTAGTCTTCATTGAGGGTGACCCTTGCGTGGAGCCAGCCACCACTCCTAGGCTCCTGTACCCTTCGTCTGACACCTCTGAACCGTTGTCCGACGCTGATTCAGCAGCAGGCGCTGGAGAAACTGGCCTAGGGCTTCGGTTCCTCAGCCCCAGAGGCGTGGGCACGAGGTGTGTTGATGCGACGATCTTCGTCCTTGAAAAAACAATTACTAGCTATGAGTAACATGGCATAACGTAGCATGGCGTAGTTCTCCCGAAGGCGCTGACAGTGATATATTACAACAGCCACTTGTTGCCGGACAATATTCAGTCTTAAATGTGACAGGAGGCGACTCTATCGCCAAACATTGGGCATCAGTGTAGCAGATGACATGGAATACGAAAATTATGTTCACACAATAAACAAATTGGTTTGTGCCTTCGGCTGGGGTCAACACGCTCCCTCTGGTTTAAGAGGCGCGTCTTCTCCAACTAGTCTACCATCGCTAGGATGGGAGTACAACGTGAACAAATTGATGGTGACAGGAACAGTAGATAGCAAAAGATCACAAGATCAGAAGATATGTACGTTGGTCCAATTAGACTTTACCGATTTTAAGTTGCGTTGGATTCGTCTTTGTATCCAGAGGTACAGACTACATTTTGCAGTGACATACACAGATACGTCTGTTAAATTGGAGAGTATCAGTTTGTGTCCTTGTGTGTATCTTAAGGTAGTTCCGCAGCTTATCCTTACCTTCTGTCTGGCGAAGAAGACTTCCTCCCAGGGCTGGGTTTCCGTCCAGGGCTGTTGTTCCTGCTGCCATTCTTCAGTCGTCTGTTGGGTGAGGCAGCGCGGTCGATGTCACCGAGGTAAGGCAGGCTGGTAGGCGCATCCAGTCGGTTGTTTGAGGCATAGTGGTTCCTTTCGGAGTATTGGAGGGATGTGGGTTCGTAAGACCTGGGGATTAAAAGCTGAGGTTAGAAAATTGTCATATTCAGTTCTGTTTCTTTTTTTATGTATCTCGCTAAGTACTCGTACCTATGTCGTGAACTCTGGGGCCAAGAAAAGTAATTTCAAAGGCTGTTGTAACTAGGTCTTAATAAATGAAACGCCTATGTCATTGGGTCTTTTTTTATTAGCTGCTAGCTAAGGCGTTTGAAGAGCCCGCCCGCAGACTTGCAAAACTTCCTTAGGTTAAGATGGTTTCGTACAATAATTTAAGATAATGTGGTCTCCTGAAGCTTGATTCAAAGATATAAGATGAAACTGTTTCGAAAATACTGGCATTTGATGGTATCTCTAACTACACCTAATCTATCTATAGTGATACCGCTTCAATGAATCCTCGCCAGTGTGGCGTGAAAGTAAGACGTTAAAGAAAACTGAGGTAGGAACGCACAGCAGGTCCTACCGTCCACTCTTACCTCAGTCCTCTTGACATCTTTCTCTCCCATCCTTCTAGCGGTATCACTATAAATACCTCATGCCTCAAACTTACTTATACTGCGTCGGCTCAGGAGTCTTCTCTGTCTTGATGTAAGGCAGTGAGGCGGGCGGCTGGCTAGCGTCAGGGCGTTCGTAGGTAACGGTAGCACCGGCCAAGTCGTGCCTCGGGCGCGCGAGGCGGGCGGAGAGTGCGCCGCGGTGCTGGGCGCGACAGCGGCAAGGGTCATGCTTGTCCAAGTAGTGGGCCAGCGTGTCCCAGCCACCGCCGACACGGACCATCACGTGGGAGCGGAGGATCTGTGGAGAAGAGTCAGGTGTCAATATAGATCAGATCATGGCCTTATGGCCCGGCTACATGCAGCGTCGCGAATGCGCAAACTTTTTGAGCAATAGCTTGCGCAAATTAGCGTGTTGTGGAAGCTATTGGTATGGTATACCATTTTGCCATCGTTTGCTTGTGCAAATTTGAATTTTTGCAAGTAAGATTGAGCGTGTAGCCGGACCTTTAGCAACAGTAGCTTTAGCTGATCCTGTGGCTTTGTTAAAGCGAAGACAGACTGAAGCCGAACCTTGTAACGTATCGAGTACACTTGTCGTTTTGCTGTAACAGTTTGGTGTATCAATTCAACGTGGTGAGAACGCGAGCCTGTCGGCACCTTGACTCGAGACTCGCAGAGATCCCGCTTAAAGGAGTTCACGAAAAACCCGGCAGGCTTGCGTGCGGCGAACGTCTCGGCTCGTTGAATTGATACGCGAACACGATATGTTACGACGAAACGTTTTCCGTCAGTCTCCGCTATTAGCGATCAAATTGGACACGGACTAAGCAAAAGACTTAACCTTCTTCTTTTGAGACAGTGTTGTTATCTATTTATACTAAAAGCGTTTTAGGTGACCTATCATGAGGGAGAGAACCTATCCCAAATTGTGTGTCATTTACATATAACAAGCATATACAATTAACATTTTCAACTTTTTTTAAATCTGTTATATTAGGATCGCACACTTACAAACAATGATTGCTACACTTCTGTAATAGCCATTCTATTTTTAAATCAACCAATAAACTCTCTCGTCCTACTTTTACACTAACATAAGCCAACCAAGCCCTTATAACGTAAATAGCTTCTAAACAGACACCAGCTATCATTTCTCTCTGCCAGCCAAATCAAATCTAAAGGCCATCGGAATAACGCTCCATTTCCTTTAAAGCATACGAGTGAATCACGCCGCGCGATTCCTTCTTTGGATAAATCGAATCAATTCTTGAACTTAGAATCGATTTTAAATACCAATAATTCAAGAGCTTTCGCGACGAACTTGTCATTTCAAAACGTGGTTCAAGTTAAAGTGGTCTTGAAAGCAAAATCCAATTAGTATAGAGCTATGATTGAACGTAAGCAGTGAATGGTCGGGGATCTTTCAAGGCTGGTTAGTTGATGCCCTTATGGGAGGCGAGGCTAGAGATCCTAAAGTTAGAAAACCGAGGTCAACTCATTTTACTTATGGAACCTCTAAAGTAACGTTCTCACGATGTAGTAACCCCTTCATTTGGTGTCAAGTCTTAAAATAGACTTTAATGAATCGTTAAAAACCATGAAAAGCTTAGATCCCACTTAATTTGTCACAAAAGCTAGTTTCAGATGGTTTCGTTGTGAATTAAAGGAAAATGAGAAGTCTTGGCTAATGTTTACTCAATAGAAGACAAGTCCGTAAAGTTGTGTACTCAATCGCTTTCCAATAAAGACTTGATGGGCTTGGACCATTGCATTTGCTATCGCTAACATTGCAAAAGAGTCATAACTAACCAGCTAGCTATATTATTTAGATTTGGTAAGGAGACACCTGGGATATTTGCTCCGGATTTACGTATAAAAAGTAACGCAAACCTTAAAGCAAAGCCGAAACTTTACAACAATCAAAGAATACTCACTCTGACGAAAATCAACGTCCTGGTATCTCCAATCCTGTACTTCCCCTCCGAGACCCTCACCATCGGGAACTGCGTGGGGCAAGAGCAACGTTCCACCAGATCCCTGACCCTCTCATCCAAGCTCCTCAAGTCGTTCGTCACCAACTGCGGCTGAGGACCAGACGGCACCAGCCCCAGAGCCGAATCATCGGGCCTCAGTTCCTCACCAGCCAATTCCCTTTCAATCTGCCTTTCCATTTGCACCAGCAACGGTGCAGGCATCCCCAAAACAGCTCCTTTCCTGGCCACTTCCAAAAGGCAAAGCACGACGTGCTTCTCGTTCTTCCTCAGACATAGGTCGTCGGTTTCAAAGAGCAGACATTCGAGGATGCCTAAAGCTTTTCGGCACCAGTCGATGAAGTTTGAGAGGTTGTCGCGTGCGAAAAAGGTGCCAGCTTTGGCAGCTGGGAGCATGTTGACTGGTGGTCGGGTGCGGAGGGCCTTTGCTAGGAGCATAGCGTCTTCGGATTCTGGCTGTGGAGAGTCGAGGATCAATCGCGCCGAGTCGCGGACTGCGTTGGCGTGCTGGAACAATGATAAATGAAGTTAGAGTGAGAACAAAAATCAAGAAGAGAAAATCATGAATGGAAGGAAGGCTTGAATGAGGATAGAGCAGTAATCTTTGAATAGTAAACATAGTAAACAAAGAGTATTCTATAGGTGAAATCTAGGAACAAGGGTGAAATAGTTTTGCACCAAAACCCAAAGGGAATATGCAAAAAAACACGAGTTGTCTATCAATGTCATTTTAATTATACAGCGTTATAGGTACTTAATCAAAAACCTCATACGGGTTCATTGTACTCATCAATATGAACAACTTTTACTATGGGGCGAACTCCGAAATCGCGAAAAAAAATCATCTGTTCCATACATTTTGACTCAGGTGATTGAACTTTTTGTATGGAACAGCTGTTTTTTTTTCCGCGATTACAGGATTGGCTTCGTAGTAAAAGTTGTTCGTATTGTTGAGTACAATGAACCCTTAAGAGGTTTTTGATTAGGTACCTATAACCCTGTATACTGAAAATGTAGGTATAAAAAACGTAGACGAAAAATTCGTTCTCCGTCTACAGAATTAATTCTCTGTCTACGATTAAAATACTTATTTACGTACACTAAGAGGTCACAGATAGATGGATTTTGAAATTAACCATAAAACGAGATTTACACATAGGCTTTATATTTATAAAATTTATAGTAAATTTGTATCTTGTCAATTTTGACTAGTTGCGCCTCCCGGTCACTAGACAACAGGAACCGTCTCTTTATCCTATGTGTTATTCTAGACTAATCTACCTCTGTGACAAATTTCATCCAGAGCCTTCAGCCGTTTTGGCGTTATTGAGAAACAAACATCCACGCATCCATCCATCCAAACTTTCGCATTTATAATATTAGTGTTATTATTGTAAAATGTGACATCACCAATTTTCTTAAGTGTTTGTAATTGTAGCTACGAATCGAATTATTGAATTGAATCGTAAATAAATTTAGCCTTGGTAAATCTATGTTGCTCACTCCAATAGGTAAGCAAACAGTTACTGTTGCTAAACGTATGCACATGCAAACGTTACTCTATTAGCATAAAATATTAGCTGACATTTACACTGGTAGCCGCAGACCGTGCTTTGAGATGTCATCACTAAATAGGTGTATGTTAGGAATAGTAATAGACCTGGGATGGTTCCTTGTGCAACCCCGTAACATTATAGGCGTACCTGCGTATTACTATGGTGGGAAAGTGATCTAGATATTATAATATTTATTTATTAATCAAATTTTAGTCAATCGGGTATCGAAGATGCAATCAAGAACGTCATAAGAATGACTCTACCAACCTTGTTAGGAAAAAGGATTATATAATAATTATATACAACAATAAGAATTATTACGCTTTAGATAATAATTTTTTAAAAGATAGTGATTGTAAGTAAAGTTAATGAGTTAAGATTTAAGTACATATATTTATTTATTCTATTTTTCATTTATTATACTAAAAAGTGCCTATTAAAGTACTTAATGTACCAAGGTTTAAATCTTCATGATTTCGACTAATACATCTTACTACACAAGCAATAAAAAATAATGAATTCGCTACCGAAATATTAATTTCATTAAAAATGCAGATTACTAAGAAAAACCAATAACATCTCTTTAACAACTTAAAATTACAACTGACATATCACGAAGTGTTCAAAAATAAAGAAACATGGACTATTTATACGAATTTATTTTTAGGGGTCCTTGTAGAAATAAAAAACCAAAAAACATCCTGACTGATATTATAAAAAAGAAAGTGGATATTTGATTGTTACGCTTTCACGCTTAAATTACATTGCAAACACGTTGTCAGGCGTTAGATAAGGAAATAGGGTACCTACTTGTAATCCTAAAATAACAATCGTTTCTATTGGAAACGGGTGAATCTGGGGCGCAGCTAGTATTCTAAATAAAAGTAATTTACCAAATATCATCCAGATCCGTTAAGACCGTCTAGCGTGTTTGAGTAACAAACCATCAAACAACAATCCATCCAATCAAACTTTCGCATTTATAATATCACTAGCCGCGCCCCGCGGTTTCACACGCGGTTAAAAAGTATTCCATGTGCTATTCGAAACACTAATCTATCTCTGTGCCAAATTTCTCTCCGATCTGTTCAGCCGTTCTGGCGTGAAAGAGTAACAAGCATCCATCCATCCATCCATCCATCCATCCATCTACTCTTACAAACTTTCGCGTTTGTAATATTAGTAGGATTAGTGTGATCAAATGCGATGTGATTGAATTCGTCGCAGTTTAATTGCATTATTCAAATTATAACTAAACTTTAAACATAGCTACGGAACCCAACGTACAGGGCTCTACTCGTCCTTCACCGGTTTTATTCATAAATTACCAATTGCAGTTATAATAGTGTATCATTAAACAATGTACTTACATGACTTTACCTACTTAATTGTAATTTGCCATTGGACTTGCATTAACCCTGCAACCGGCAGGGTCGGTTTTAGCGAACGAAAATTCCTCCTGGTTGATTACATGCCCTTCAGTTTATTGTCTGTTCTTTTGGGTAGTGGCTCTTTTTCGAACAAGGTGGTGAAGCCATTTTTATGACTTTGACGTTTATAAGTTATTATTATTAGTTATAGTTATTATTATATAGTATTAACCGCGGGTAACACAGTCCCCGGAGTCCGTAGAGTGTAATTTATAAATTAAAATGTATTTTTTTTTTAGTGGATATTCGATACCCAATTGAATAATTTTAATTTGACTTGATTTGACATTGTTGGTCTTAACGGCGAAAATTTTCGTAAAACAAGTAACATTTTTAAAGGAAAAAACAAAAATCCGGTTGCAAAATATTGTACCGTCCAATACTAACAAGACCACTATCAAGACGATTCAAATGACACCTCACATGTCGAAATCCATCAAGCTGTTTTGGCTGTAGGCCGTGCCAAAGAAACCTCATACATACAGACCTATATACATACACTCAAAAAACATAACCCTCCGATTCTTGCGCAGTCGAGTAACAAGTTTAATGAGTAAAATATCGTAATTGGTTTATCAGTTTGGGAGTCACTATGTCACAGACAGACACAAATATTCGCGACATTCGAGAAATCTTTGTACATACGGTCATCAAACTAAGCAAACCTATGGCTGCCAGGGACTGATAAACATTTATTTGAGTATGTATTTAAAATACATACTCCAATAAATAATTGACACCCAGACATAGAACAAACACAAATGTTCATCACATGAATGTTTGTCTAAGGTAGGAATTGAACCCACGACCCCAAGTGCAGAAAGCAGGTTCACTACCAACTTAGCCATCAGGCTATCGAGATAAAAAAATACACGTATTTTTTGGGATACACAGATAGATTATACACAAATTAAGCTTACAAAATTCATCTGTTTTGCATCGGTGGTTTAAACATAACATAAGATATCGTCACGCCTTTCCCCTGAAGGGGCTGGCAGAGATGTAATACAACATCCACACTTCGCCGGACGATATTCAGTCCTAAATGTGACAGAGGGCGAGCCCGGCGCAATATACCTAAAGGTTTAAACGTCAGGTTAAAAAGTCGTCTCAACAGAGCTAGCTTAACCGTAGACAAATTATCTTTCCACCGTTTTCATCCCGCGAGAAAGAGACAAACATATCCGTATTATAGCTTTGTCACATTTAAGCGCGGATTGAAACGGTGGAAAGACATTTTCTCTCTGGCCCGTGCTAGCCCTGCTGTTGGTTATAGGGTTAAATAGATGTTGCTATTCATTCGTGGAAGCAATTTGCAATGAGTAAGGCTGTATTTTAAAATTACTGTGGAAAATATGTAAACGCAATATTAATTTTACGCTCCTGGTGTATTAATTACCAATTTCAAGGAAAGACACTGATTATTTACTTATTTTTTTTATTTAGTGAAATATGCTTTATTGTCCATACATAATTATTTATTATTGAAATCTATAATTTCTTAATATTACTTTTTAACCCCCGACGCAAAAACGACGACACAAAAACTAGCAGAGATGTAATACAACACCCACACTTCGCCGGACGATATTCAGCCAAACAATAAGTATGACAAATAATTAAACAATGCGCCTCCCACATTTCTCTCACCGCCCACCAGCTTTCGCACAAGAAGTGAGGAACCATCAATATTTGTAACTGTTGATGATTCATATGCGCAAGCGCAACCTTCGCCAGGGGTGTACTGAGAACACTTAAAAATAAATTTTTCAAGTCCAAAAAAATTTAAAAAAAAAATTCTAAAACGGTAAAGTTAATTAAACCGCTTTTGTAAAAAGAATACTTTTGTTGATTTTTAATTTTTAATATCCGCTTGACTGATTTAGATAAAATTCATATGGGAAAAATAATACGTGGGACCACCTCTGAAGTATGATCTACCAACAAACAAAAAATTAAAATCAATTCATAATTGACGGTGAGATCGCGTAACATTTCCAAAAAAAAAACATATAGCTGAATTGAAAACCTCCTCCTTTTTTGGAGTCGGTTAGAAAATATTTAAAAGATAAATTTAACAACTTTTCAAACCAAGATTCAGTTTAGTCAAATCTAAAGATCAATTTCTATAGAATATTTTATTTGAAAATACTAACATCCCTACCCCAGAACTGAATTTTGAAAAAGAAAATACGTACCTATCTGTAGGTATTATCATTATTTTCCTTTCAAATAATAAGTTTTTTTTTCCCGAAACTGTTTATAAATAACGGAGTAATGCAAATACAAACATTGCAAAAATCACAACCAAATTGAGAATCTCCTTCATTTTGAAGTCGTTTAAAAAATCTCATAGGGTAAAACTATTTATTTATTATAAACTAGCTGCACCCCGCCGTTTCACCCGCGGTTAAAAAGTATCCTATGTGCTATTCTAGACTAAAATCTATCTCTGGGCCAAATTTCATTCAGATCTGTTCAGCCATCATCAAACGTCCATCCATCCGCGTCCAAAGTAGCAAACATCCATCCATCCATCCATTCTTACAAACTTGCACGTTTATAATATTATTAGTAGGATTAATAGGATTTACACACGTAAGTATAAACAAAATTTCATTAATACCTTAACTGTTGTATTAATATCATCCCAACCATACCAGCAGTTACGAGCAATGTTTCGACACAGGGCGAGCGAATGAATCGTCAATTTAATCGATTTAATAACTCGATTGTTCTGCCAATTGTGTGCATTTGATTCCATTACATTCGATGGCACGCACCAATTTGTTCATTGTGTGAACATATGTATGTGCGTATTGTATATCATCTGCTACATGACTGGAGCCCGGTGTAAGGCGACAGGCTCGCCCCCTGTCACATTTGGGACTGAATATCGACCGGCGAAGTGTGGGTGTTGTATTACACCACTGCCAGCCCCCTCAGGGGAATGGCGTGACGATATGTTACATTCAATATGGACTCAACTTTATTACTCATTTACTAGCTGCATCCCTCGGTGTCACCCGCGACAAAAAAGTAACACAATGTATCTGTATTCTGTACCCTTGACAACGTGTTTGCAAACATGATGATCGGTTGAGAAGTTAAGACGTGAAAGCGTAACAAACAAACGAAGAAACAAGTGACATTAATAACTGAATAATAAAAAACCCGGCTGCAAAATGTACCCTATGTCACTTCTACTATCACCTCAAATGACACCTCACATGTCGAAATCCTTCAAGCTGTTTATGCTGTAGGGCGTGCCAAAGAAACCTCATACATACATATCCACATACACACATACATACACTCGAAAAACATAATCCTCCTTCTTGCGCAGTCGGGTAACAAGCTTACTTTCGCATTTATAAAGTTATGAGGATGTGAGTAAGGAACAACCCGAGAAAAGTATTTCATTGCTGCATTTAACGAGAATTTGACAGCTCAAAAATTGTTGCTTACCCTTTCTCGCATTTTCGAAATAATAAAGACGCAAACACTCATGTATACTCATATTTCATGTTCAGACAGCAAACGCTGCCCAGGAAAATTTTTTGGACTACAGGTCAAAATGTCAGCCCCATCGTATTCTTACATCTATTAACTAAAATAATGTATTTACATTTTAAATGTAGAAACATTTTACCAATTATGAAGGTTGCTAGAAGTGGGATCATTGAGAAAATTCATTTTCATCCACTTGTAGAAAGGTTCCTCTGTCCAGTTCCTTTAAAAATAGGACCAGGGGGGCTATTCCTGCGCGTGACATGAGATGAGATTTTATCTTGGTCACTCTCACACCTATGACGTTTCAAACGAGAGCAACAAGGACGAAAAAAAGTGAGACGAAAATCTTAAATCTCCGAATAGGGCCACAGACCAGATTATAGGATATTTTTGTTGCTTAATCTGTGTACTTAACGTGTTCTTAATATAGTGGTTCAGAGTTACAACATTTGCCCATCGCGGGCGTGCAATATGAAGTTCTTAAAAACTATGTTTAAATTCTTTCCATGAATTAGGATAATCACTTCATTGTATTGTGTATCATTTGAATTCTGTCCGATTGGTTTAGTTAAGTGAGTGGTACAATTCCCAGACAGATCAAGTTCAAAGGACAAGTCAATCGATCTTAGACAATGATCGATTATTCGCTTGCATTGTATCGGTATTATTGCCGGCAATAGACTAGGGATAAGACTAATGATTGTGACCGATGCTGAGCTGATCTTATCGAGATGTGATTGGAGGAAGTCATGGTATGACATTGTTGGTCAATGGTCTGATCTCCATCATTTATCATGATCATGATGCAAGTGAGACGTATTGTTGCCCTACTGTGAAAGAAGGAGAGTTGTTTTTCGCGTTAATGAATACGGGTATGCAGGGCCGGATTTAGGGGAGGCCAGGCGGGGCTACAGCCTCGGGGCCTCTACAATAGAGACTAAAAAAAAGAAATTAAGATTCTGGCAGGTCAACCACTTTCCCGTTTTATTTTTTTTTCTTTTTACAATAATTAATACCTATTTGTACATATATGAGTACTTAAATAATTTATTTTTGTTTCTTGCAATAAATAAAATTGCAATACATTTTTGACTGATTTTATTTATAATTTCTCCGAGAAATAATTAGAAGCCACACCTTTTCTGTACCTAAATGAATAAAGGTACATAGGTCCAAAACCAACAACGCCTTATCAAAACGCAAGCCTCAAATTCGCTACGTGTGCTGTTTACTTGCCTTTTCACGCACACAGACGCGAATATTATGAGGTTAGTTAAAATGTTTTCCCTCTACAAGTTGGATAATTTATTTAATTAGTAAAATCTGATCTTTAGATTGATTTTACTAATACATACACGATACGAAACGTACGACCATATACGATACATATACGATAGTAGTCCATACGTACGACGCTACGTATGGTCGTAGCGTCGCACGGTGCCGTTTCTGGCATCAATTTAACGACTAATATTTTGCGAGTGTACTTGGTTTTTTTTAGGTGGTTATTCTAAAGTCTACTTCGTACAGTCTCAATGAATTAACCGATTTTTCTTGCTAAATTTGTCTTTATATCCGGAGTTTTTAAGTTCGGTTTGTTTTTCTTTTACCGCAGCCACATATTGGTCATATTTGCACCAATCTAGGTCTTGGGGACAAGACACCAATGTGTGTATCAGTCTTTGCACACAAAACTGATATTGAAGCCAATGTGTCACGCAGTAATAAGGTTCAATGTTGGCCATTTCAAATTGATGCCAATCTTGGAGCCAAAGTTTAACCAATGTGAGTCCACATTTTAATAAATGATTGATAACATTTTCAGTAGACTTTCCAACTTTTTATTTTTGAAATAAAAAGTACAAGTTTACAAGATTTTCGTCAAACACATTACACTCCCGACTAATTCACCTTTCAAACAAAATTAAATTAAATCAAAATCGGTTCATCCGTTCGGGAGCTACGATGCCACAGACTCACAGACACACACACACACACACAACACAGACACACATACAGACACACCGGAAGTTCTACAGGAACTACGAAATATAGAAAGGAAGCGGGCTGAAATAAGACAGGTAGATAAAAGCTAGGAAGATTCAGAAAGAAGAGCAATAGCTAGAGCCTCCCCCCGAGAAGTAATACCTACCGGCGGTCCCGCGGGGGAAGTAGAGGTTGGTGCCAGAGGAAGGTTTTGGTCGGTTGGGATTCTTATTGAGTCCGACATACCCAGGCAAGGCCTGATGATACGTAAGTGTATTTTTCCAAACCTCTGTAGAAAATAAAACACACACACACATACACAAACACGTCAAACTTACAACACCCGTCGATTTTGCTGTCGTTGTTAAAAATAATGCTGCCATATTTTCTCTTACTCCGCCAACCAATAACAGACCGATTCGATCAAGTAACATATTTATCTTTGACATTGCTCGTAACTGTTACTCTTGTTGTGGTCTTGAGAGTTCGACAACCGTTGGCGAAACCGGAAAGATCGCGTACGTTCAAGGTTGCGTACCACTTTGCGAGGTTTCACTCTCGTTGCACCTGCTGCCTTTATGCAATCGTTGAAAGTAAGATGGCACACTGCATTGCAACGAGCAACTAACCCCGAGAGAGTAATTCCTGGTCTATCCAATTCCGGACTAACAAGTGATTTTACACTTATACTCCGCATTCAAAAACACTCTTTGCCAAACTGCAACTATCTGATATTGAATTAATGTTCCGTAATCCATACTATCCATACTAATAAAATCGAAAGGAACTATATACTAACGCTTTTCGCGGCTAAACGGTTAAATAGATTTCTATGAAATTTGATAATTAGTTACAGTATAAAGCGATGGCAGCCTAGTTGGGAGAAGGCCCGCCTCTCAAGCCAGAGGGAGCGGGTTCGAAACCAGCCGACGGCACGCACCAATTTGTTCATTGTGTGAACATTATGTACGTATTGTATATCATCTGCTACATGACTGGAGCCCGGTGTATGGCGACAGGCTCGCCCCCTGTCGCATTTGAGACTGAATATCGTCCGGCGAAGTGTGAGTGTTGTATTATACCTCTGCTAGCCCCCTCGGGGGAAAGGCGTGACGATATGTTATCACGAGGAAGGTTTTCGGATATTATTTTCTGAACGAACGAAGTCGCGGGTAAAAGCTAGTACTTACTGATGGTTTAAAGATGATAATTACGATGAAGATGACAATAAATTTAAATGAAAATAGCAAACCCAAAATTGAAAACTCCTCCTTTTCGATGTCAGCTAATATATTAAATAGCTTCACTTGAACTCTGAATCATTGTTCTTTACAATGTATGTAATAAATTAATTACTTCCGAACACGCGATGTTTTGCTGGTAAACTGTCATCTGAGTTAATCAAGATTCGATTTCATATTTGGATAGTTCAATAAAGAGGAACAAGAGAATGGTGTTAAAGGTTAATTGACTCATCAATTTGAGGATAAAGAGATTTTAAATGTTTTCAAAAATTTTAATGCTGCTGAAATATACGGGTTGTTTCTTAAAACGATGGACATATTCTAGGATATCATTGTATTTATTATTATAACCAACTTTTGCTTTGGGGCCAACACTGAAATCGCGAAAAAAAATCAGCTGTTCCATACAAATAGTTCATTGTTCGTCAAGAAAATGTGTGGAACAGCCGTTTTTTTCTCCATTTCAGTGTTGGCCCCAATGTAAAAGTTGTTGTTGTTTGTTGTTATACGACGCAAGGGCAAACCCTTTGACACACGGTCGCCTGACTCCAAACTAAGCAAAGCTTGTACTATGGCTGCCAGAGACTGATATACATACTTAGATATTTTTAAATACATACTTCAATAGATATGAACACCCAGACCTAGAACAAACACTAATGTTCGTCACATGAATGTTTGCCCTAGGTGGGAATCGAACCCACTCCCCCATGCTCAGAAGGCAGGTTCACTACCAACTGAGCCACCGGGCAGTGAAGTCGAGTCAGTTGGTCACAATAATGATTAAAAAGATATCCTAGAAAATATCCGTCGTTTATGGTGGTCACTTGCATTGAATACAAGAATTGCAGTCATTACTTAACTATATTTTATCTCGTAATATTTGTATACAGGGACATAAAGTTAAGAATCTCCTTAGCAATGGCTAAAGGCTCGTGCAAGAAAATTTAAGTAGGAGCTAGCTAGAAGTAGTTTTAAACTAGCTAAGCAAGGACTTAGACAATTATTAAATGTAATGCAAGTAGGCCTTAGAGATACATCCGATACGAAAACCGTCCGATATGTCTAAAACTTTAGGACACACAAATGACTGCCAGAGATTGTAGTTGCTACATCCAATTATTAAAACAAATAACGCTAAACTATCATGTTAAAACGATTCATATTACCAGTTATAGTAAAATATTGATATAAATTTATTAGAAAGTTGTTTTTTATCATTAAGCATTCACATAAATTTTACTACAAAAGCTTGTAACGCTAATGTAAAACCAGTTTGACTTTGAACAATATTAACAACCCAAAAGATATTCATAAAACACATTTGCATGAACCCCAACATTAGTAAGTAAATTAAGTGCCTGTCTGACTCATCATTCCCAAATACATCGATCTAACCAAGCTGGTAGACACTTAAATCGAACCCAAAACAATTTGAGACTATTATAAGCACAATATGAACTTAACAAGTACCAAGACCGCGTCGAATCGCCTAATACGGAGTGCTATGATCAACAAACAATCTTGATACTTTCAAGGCAATGTCAGCCTGTTCCGAGGAACATATAAGGAGGTTCCTGCATGGCAAGGCTTTGTGTCATAAAGATCATAGATACAGTGTCGCCAGCTCAGCTGGGCAGTTGTTGGCTTTGTTAGCGGTCAAGGAAATAGAGTTATAGGTGTACTTGGACAGGTTTTGGTGGTTTATGGGGACCAAAATTGTGGAAGGAAATATGAATCTTACTTCCTACTAATATTATAAACGCGAAAGTTTGTAAGAATAGATGGATGTTTGTTATTCTTTCACGCCAGAAGGGCTGAGCAGATCTGGATGAAATTTGGCACATAGATAGATTATAGTGTAGAATAGCACATAGGATATTTTTTAACCGCGGATCGCAGCTAGTATTATCATAAATGTGAAAGCGATTCTATCGAAAGCGATTTTAACTGTCTGTTCTTTTATCTGCTCTGTTGTCTGTATCTCTGTCTATTACTGTCTTGTCTTCTTCTTATTGTTTATTCTTAGTCTGTCTTTCTTTTCCTATTTCTTGATTTAGTATTCTTTAATAGGTATGATACTTTTAGCATAAGAATATAACAAGGGCTTGTAATAGGTTTGTTCTCTAGATTGTTTATTACAAGTTACTTATTTAGATTCACGCTTGTGATCACTGCGTACTTTTCCACCTTCAATAAGCTTGAATCTCAAGTGCATGTCGAATCAGGTAGTTGACAGACGCACTTTATTAAAACCCGATTTGTACACCGTATTAAAAATAAATTTACGATTTATCATCGCCCCATCCATCAACTTTAATGATCCTGAAACCGTCCCATTAAATGGCTTTTTCTTCCGTATTTATACCATTTCGAGTGCAGTATACCATTTAGGGTGCTGTTCTGCCATTTAGGGATATCAAAGTCGTAAATATTTCGAAAGTGTGAATTTTTATTATATTTATTATGAGTCAGTCACCCCGTAGTGGTGACCTTGCGTAGCGAGTCGGCATTGAGTGGCGGGGCGGCGGCGCCCTGCCCTTATATGGGGCATCCGTACCTGTGATGACTTCCAGGTCACGTGGCTTAATAAAATTGTGCTACTATTGTAAATGCTAAAGTTTATAATATGTATAAATTTGCTTATTCTTACTCTACGTCTAAACGGAATTGCATGGAACTTATACGGTTTAAAACATAGGAAGTAACGAAAACTAACAATCGTAAATAAAATCAGCGTGACTAGTATAGTGCTGGATTATCCAAAAGTTGCTAAAATTTCTGACTCTTTATTTCTGACTCTATGCAGAAATTTTAGGTAACGCTATAAAAGCGTAAACAATTGACTTGACGGTGCGGGGAGGGAGCTCACAATTTACATCAGGTGAAGGTTTTGTACGTCACGTTGCTCAATTTTTTTTTAATTTATTTAATTATAGCTGTTGTTTACGTGCTTAAAGCGGCCTTGGCGACCTTGTCCGCGCGTCGTGCGAGAATTATGCAGGATTCCGCCTGCATGAGTGAGCGTAATGTATTGCAACGAGTTTTTGATGGACTTCCTTTTATGCAAGACTTGATATTGCTTTGTTTACTTCGGTTGCAATGGTTTTATGCGATCATGAATCACTATACTATTTTTAACCGATTTCAAAAAAGGTGGTTCTTAATTCGTCGGATTCTTTTTTATGTATGTAGACCGATTACTCGTAGACGGCTAAATCGATTTGGATAATTCTTTTTTTGTTTCAAAGGGTATGCTTCCCAAGTGGTTTCATTCAAATTTTATCGAAATCAGTCGAGCGTATTCAATTAAATTGTTTACAAAATCCATTTCGGATGAAAGAAGTAAGTTTTTTAATTTTAAAAGATTATCATTAGGCAAATCGTATCTTTTTAGTTTTCTCCCTTGCAAGTTGGCGCAATTACAAATCATGACTTAAAACTTAGCAGTACTCTAAATACTAAAATACGGAATCATTTACACGCAATTTTTATTAACAGTCCTGTTAATAAAAATTCCTATTCTTGCGCGTGAGATGAGATGAGATTTTATCTTGGTCGCTCTCACACCTATGACGTTTCAAACGAGAGCAACAAGGACGAAAAAAGGTTAGATGAAAATCTCAAATCTCCGAATAGGGTCCTTGTGCGTCTCAGAAGGTTAGTGCTGAAAACCAGCGCTGCTAAGAAATTAGCAGCACCATGCTGAGCACTAACCTTTTTTGTTGCATTGGACATTGCAGCGACAACTGAAACTTTAATCGTATAAATATTTGTTTCATGTCTTTATGTTAATATTTAATTTATCATATTATTGTCTGTTACTGTTTTATTAGTATTCGGTTTTTTGTTGTTGTAGTGTTTTGTGCGATCAAATAAATTGTTTCTTTCTTTCTTTTCTTTCAATTAAGGCAGGTAAAATAAATGAACATTAGTGTTTGTTCTATATCTGGGTGTTAATATCTATTTAAAAATATCTGAGTACCTATGTGTAAATCAGTCTCTGGCAGCCATAGTACAAGCTTTGCTTAGTTTAGGGTCAGAGGATCATGTGTGCAAATGGCCCGAATGTATTATTTGTTATTATTAAATACTGCTGACGTTTATTGTATCCTATACAAGTTATGCAACGTCGTGTTGATATTAAAGTGTGATAAGTTTAATCACATTAATACCTATTGGTATTTAAAACCTGTTTATGAACATGACATCGTCACCTAACGTGTTTAAATATTTGTATTTAGGTAAAAAAATATATCTCAAACCTTCTTAAATTGAATAAGTATTTAATTATTTATAAATAAGTAGTAAATAAATAGCTACAATACAATACAATATATCTTTATTGCACACCAAAAATACAAAGTAAAACAAACATAAAGAAAATATTAAACAATAAAATATCATTCGGCAGTACATACATATATACTTGTTTTTGTTAGTTCCTACTACTTGGTACTTACCTACCTACTTAGTTAATATACTTATTTATTTATTTATTTGGGGAGACCTTTGCCCAGTAGTGGAACAATGATGGTTAAATAAAAAAAAATAATAAAACATAATTATCGTCACGCCTTTCCCCCGAAGGGGCTGGCAGAGGTGTGATACAACACCCACACTTCACCGGGCGATGTTCAGTCATAAATGTGACTGGGGGTGAGCCTGTCGCCATACACCGGGCTCCTGTCTTAAAGCAGATGATGACATACAAAACGCACAAATGTTCATACAACGTGCCGTCCGGCTGGGTTCGAACCCGCTTCCTCTGGGTTGAGAGGTGGGCCTTCTCCCAACTAGGCTGCCATCGCTTTTTCAAAATAAAAAATAATAAAAATGACAAAGTACCTACTTATATTATTTTTACTTCACATGACTTATTACTTAGTTTCCAAGTTTTTTGACTCCTTTTAAACAACACCTCCCCCGGTTTAGTCATCCTGACTACGTCTCCGTTCTCTCCCTAAATGACACAGCGTGTTTTTGTGTATTTTGTAATTTTGTATTTAACTAGCTTCTGCCCGCGGCTTCGCCCGCGTGTCTTACAGAAAATGTATGACGTTTTTAACTTCAGAAATAAATATTATAAGCGGTCACACTCGCTCTCAATTGAATACACAAACGAACAATATCCCAACCAGAGCAATATTGACGAAGTTCTTTAGTTAACTTAACTATCTCTGGAATGAGAAAAGTAGCAGTAGTAGTTTGGTATCAACAGAACTTAAAGCGTGTGTGAAAAGATAAAATTAGAAGACAACCGAAAGTAGATAATTGACAATTAATAATGTTTACAACGAAAACTAATTACTAATTTAATTACTAATTATAATTTTTATCTTATTTAAAAACACTTGGCTGCTCCATGAGCTTACTCTGTAGCAGGCCACGTATAACTAACCGTGTGAAAAGCATTTTAGTCAATTATAAGTTTGGCTTGAGATTTATTCATGGTCATGGCAAAGCAGACTTTGAGGGGAAACTGCACTCTTTTTAACTCGAAGGGGTAGTTCGGTGGTGTTAGAGATATTAGAAGAATCCTCAGCATAAACACAGACTCATTCAGAAACTACACCAGTCAGTGTGCTGGCAGACCTTTAGTTAAGACCTTCGAAGCAAAGACAACCCATAGTAGGTTTTGTCTTCCTAATATACTAAAGCAGCTTCTGTTATTGACTTCGTCTATTTTTGCTAAATACTGCTTCTAAGATCAGACAGACATAATTATAAATTTCATCTCCTAGCTCATCTACCTGATATTTATTGACACAAAATCTCTTCACTTGCCGTTTGTAATCTTCTGACAGGCTTGGACTTAATTCTCGTATTTTTCCCTTACTGATTAAGTAGGTTTGAAATTTGATAGAATGTCAGCAATATAGTTTACATATTTTACACGGAGATTCATAATTATGAAAATTCAATGATAGCTTCGTATTTAATGTCATCTGCTCCATGACTGGATCCCGGTGTACGTATGGCGATAGGCTCACTACTTATTACATTTCAGACTGAATATCGTCCGGCGAAGTGAGGGTGTTGTAATACACCTCTTAGGGTAAAGGCGTGACGTTTTACCTACTATACTCGTACGTAGCTACTACCGTTATCTAGATCTGTGCCAAATTCCAAGTTGCTGGCTATTACAGTTTCCAAAATAATCAGCTCACAGACATACAGACAGAGAGACATCGGAGTTTCATGATAAGGTTCCTTTCACCAGTTTAGTACAGAACCCTAAGAATGATAACAGCGTCGTTTGTAGTGGGTTGATAACTTTCTCAACAAAGTTTCCGGAGTAAAAAGAAGCCCTATTAGACTCTGTCGGTGGATGATGATGATGATGATTTTGGAAAAACTGTGATACACGTGTCTCATAATTTTAATTGAAGAGTGTTTGTACCAATTTTTGAGTCAATCAACCCAGAGAATAAAAAGTTTCATAGAAATTTGAACCCCCCATTTCCCCCCCTTAGGGGTAGTATTTCGAAAAACCCTTTCTTAGTGGATGCCTACACTGTACAAAGAACATATCCTCCAAATTTCATGTTTCTAGGACCAGCGGTTTAGGCTGTGCGTTGATATATCAGTCAGTCAGTCAGTCAGTCAGGACTTTGAATTTTATATATATAGATTACGCCATTGTCTGAGCTTGTCATAGATAAGTAGTAGTCACTACGGTGTGGTGACCCCGGATACTTTTTGGACCAGATGTTGCTATCTTGAAGTTATCTGGTTTTTAGGGTTCCGTGCCCAAAGGGAAAAACGGGACCTTATTTATGATCTGATTGACTCCGCTGTCCGTCCGTCTGTCACCAGGCTGTATCTCATGAACCGTGATACTTAGACTGTTGAAATTTTCACAGATGATGTATTTCTGTTGCTGCTATGACAATAAATACTAAAAAACAGAATAAAATAAATATTTAAGGAGGCTTGTCGTTTTTATAGGTAACTAACCGCGCTTCGCGGGATTACCCGCGGTGAAGCGGTTAAAAAGTATCCTATGTGCTATTCCAGACTATCTCTTTGGTGAATTCCATCCAAATCCGTTCAGCCGGTGCGGCTTGATTGAGTAACAAACATCCATCAATACATCCATCCGTCCATCCAAACTTTCGAATATATTAGTGTGATGGCACGGAACCCTTCGTGCGCGAGTCCGATTCGCGCTTGGCAGGTTTGTTCTGTATTGTTACAATGAGTAATTGAGGAAAGCGTGAGTGAGTCGAAGAAAGTGGTTATTATTTACGATATTTATCAGATAATAATTGTAAAAAAATGTATTAAATCCTAATTTGAAAGTAATATTATGAATTTACAAAATCTTTTTTTGTTAAAATTATATTTTTATTCCAGTCTTCTGACAGCTGTGAAATCAACTCCAGGGCTTGCGATAATGTGTTTTCAAATTTATAAATTAACAAAATAACGAAAAAGCTATGAAATCACCTGCGATGGCCGGGAATCGAACCCGGATCAACTGCTTGGAAGGCAACTATGCTGACCATTACACCACCATCGCAGCTGAGATGAGCGTCGAAATTATACTAGGTTATGTAGGTTTAAACGTTCGATCTAGCGAATAAAAATTGACGTGTCGAATTAGATTGTTAAATGCAGAATAAAAACGAATACAGAGTTATTGTGATGAACCAACATTTTTCATTTGAAGTTTCTTTGTCAATGCCATTTTTTGGAAAAAAAAAACTTTAATTTCCCAATTTCAAGTTAGTCCCATTGTAAAAGTTATTCAAAATCATGAAAACTCTTACGATATTTTCGCATGCGACCTGACTGGGTTGTCAGGAAAGGATGAACTAAGCCGTAGGGGTCATCGTACTCATCATTATAAACAAGTTTTACTATGGAGCTAACCATGAAATTTAGTAGAAATATAAACAGCTGTTTTGTATACATTTTGTCAACGATCAAGGAACTTTATATGGAACAGCCTTCGATTACAATAGATTCGAATATCAGTCAAAATTTCGATGGGAACAGCTGCTTTTTTTATTTCGGGTTTGGCCCCATAGATAGAAAAGTTGTATACAATGATGAGTAGGTACAATAACTCCTTTCGGCTTAGAACACCCTTTCCTGATAACCCTGTATAGACCAGCTAGTTTTCGAATGAAAACTTCCCAAGAGCTTCAAATGTCTATTAAACTTCACTACAGTCCTTACAAGGCCAAACGTGTAACAGTACTGCGCTTGCGCCGGTCACAATCGCACCGCTTAGTACATCGCCGCGGGTGCATCGTGTTTGAGATTTGTACGGTGACCATCTTTAGGGAAGCTGCCGGACTTTCCTAACTAATTATTTAGCTATCTTCCTCCTAGGTTGCCCTGCTTTTATTGCCATTATTAGACTTAATTTAAGCCATTATTTTGCAATAATTTAATAATTTATTAATATGAACGCATTTAAGCAATTATTCATTTCAAAATTTTAGAATTAGAATCAGATTTCACATAATTACCATAATAATCTAAAATTATCAATAAAATGTCAAAACTTAATTAAAATTATTTCAGAATGTCAAATAAAATTTTAAACAATTAAACGTTTCGGTACTTATGATTCGCAAAATGTCAACAATAAATTTACAATGCTAAGCCACTTATCGCTAAAAATGTCACAGTCCGTATAATATGTTTATACTAATGAACCCTATTTATGGTAATTTACGGTAATAATAACCTTATTACCATAAATAGGGTTAATTAGATATTATCCCTCTCTTTCTCTCCTATGTATCTTGCGTCACTTTCATACATCCTCTATCAGTGGGGTTGTCAGTGACATAACATAACATATTATATCGTCACGCCCTCCGCCAAAGGTGCTGGCAGAGGTGTACAACACCCACACTTCGCCGGAGGATATTCAGTCCCAAATGTCACAAGGGGCAAGCATGTCGCCATACGCCGGGCACTAGTTATGTAGCAGATGACATTAAAAATGCACATAATTATGTTCACACAATGAACCAATTAGTGCGTCCCTTCGGCTGGGACCGAACCCGCTCCCTCTGGCATTAGAGGCGAGCCTTCTCCGACTAAGCTGTCATTCATTTAAGTTTTTTAATACTTTGTGTTTTAAAATGTATATTTTTTACAAAAAAAAAAAAGATATTTGAGGAATGCTTTACTTTACTTATTTAATTTAAGCACACAGCTCTAACATAGAACTTTTCTCCCTAAAGTTCCCAATTTTCCCCCAAAATGTCCATACTTTCCCCTAACGTAAGGTCCGCCTACACCGGCGTCGTTTGTCGTGCAAATCCCGCTATAATTGGCGACACGCGTTCCCACGCCGCTGCATGTGGGACCAGACCCTTATGGGGCGGCGGGCCGCTTTGTCGTTTTGACGTTAGAAACGTGTTAGAACTCAGTTTCAGGCCGAAATCAAAGAAAACAAGTATTTTGTTTGCGCCTACTTTGAGTTCAACATCAAAAATGTGAATAAAAGCTCTATTATGTACAATCGAATTCAAAATTCAAAATTAATTTATTTCAGGTAATGACATCCATCATAATAGCATACATTGTTTAAATTATATAACATTAAATTTGATTAATTATAATAAAATTGTAGGTAAGTAATGCATAAAATTAAAAATGGGTACTTCTTAATTTTAACAATTTAACATCCTATCCTATCCTACTAATAATATTATAAACGCGAAAGTGTGTAAGAATGGATGGATGGATGGATGGATAATGGTTGTTACTCTTTCACGCCCGAACGGCTAAACAGATCTAGATGAAATTTGGCACAGAGATAGATTATAGGCTAGAATAGCACATAGGATACTTTTTAACCGCGGGGCGCAGCTAGTTATAAATAATAATAAAAACATAAATGTCAATTAAAATAAAAATCAACAAAAATAAAATAGTATATTTTTTTTTATGTAGTGTAGGTCGGCGTTTGACCACCAACTCGCCTGATGTTAAGCGACGTTGTGGTCTAAGATGGAGCACGACGACCTATATCTCTAAGGTACTTATTCACTCTAGCCTTGAAGTTTTGTAGAGTGAAGAAGTACAAAGACGACAGATGAGTGAGGCGCTACAAGTGCGCTACTGCTCAGACCCGTCTTCGGAACGGTTACACCGGACTACATCCCGAAACACGACTAGGTCATTTCAAGGCATGGCTTGGTCCGGTGGGTGGTAATAGTAGGTACATTAAAAATTCACAATGAAACATGACAATTTCTCGGACCCTAATTGACCCTATCCGCAGGGAAAGACGCACAAGAAGTCAGGGTCCCTAAATCGGACGACCGAGTACTTTGAAGCACGAACGCTTTTTTGTCGGAGCCGAAGCAGAGATTTGCTCGCTAAAACTCGCTCGCTTGATCATAATTAAATACCTACATGATCTAAAAAAACAAGGTCAAGGTCAAGGAAGAGAGCAAACACGCATGACGTCACTCATCATCGTCATCCGTCTCTTTTGCACTGTTTGTAAATGACATTTCGGTCCTGCTTATGCATCGATTGACGTCACTACGTGTTGCCCACGTGACCGGAAAGCTATACCTGTGGGGCTATTCCTGCGCGTGAGATGAGATGAGATTTTATCTTGGTCACTTTCACACCTATGACGTTTCAAACGAGAGCAACAAGGACGAAAAAAGGTGAGATGAAAATCTCGAATCTCCGAATAGGGTCCCTGGCGGAGTATGTTATTATACCATGATTAAATAGATATTAAAGAGGGACAGGAATAGACCGCAAAACTAGATTTGTTACTCGGTCACTCGGACGACATTGTTCGGTGAGTTTCGAACGCTATTTCAAAACTCGATATTAATGTACAAGTAGGGAATTGACTTACTTATGCCGAAGCCGATTTTGAAAACAATTTATTGTTATTTGATTTTACACAAAATTACTCGATAATTAAGTGCAAACTGATATTTTCTTAGGGAGATACTGTATTCTTATAAATTATGTACGATTGAATTGACGTTGAATTGGTATTGACATCATACTTTTGCCCTTCTAATATTTTTGTGAGAGGCACAGGTGTTATCTATCAACAGATTATATGGCGTGTGTCTACCATTGACCACTGAACACATAGACTGAACCAACACCTACCTAGGTACCCAATTCTGTTCTAAAAGCATATCTACTTTCAATTTCTATCGCCTACGCAAACTATTTAGCCTATATTTTGCGTAATTGTCACGTCTGTCCATTTTACATAGGCTAAGAGTGGTTTCACACTAGCCGATTCAGTCGCGCGGCTAAGTAGCAGTGCAGTGCGGCACAATAGTTAGCCAAGCACTCGCAAAGCGACTCACCGCCACTCTCAGGGGCGGTGAGTCGCTTCCTACAATTCGAGGTATTTTCTGGTCTTTGTCTCTCTCATTTGAAAAGTCATAGGAGTGAAAGTGACCAGCAGGGCTATTCACACCCACTCGGAAACATTTCCGTTCGGATTTCAAAAAATTAAACCAAAATTATTCGAATCATTACCATGACGTACTTTTTGAAATAAAAATTTATTATTTATTATTCCAAATGTATATAAAAGTAGACTGAGATCCGAACAATTTGAGTTAGAAATTTTTGGAATCCGATCGGAAACGTTTCCGAGTGATTGTAAATAGCACCGCTGATCTCATCTCACGCGTCAAGAACTTAGGCCTATATTTTCATAGAAAACACTTCACTTAGTGATAATAATATCACTAAGTGAAGTAAAATATAGAATTTATGTAACCATTATTGTCTCTGTGTGTGGCGGTGCGTAGCGCTACAACCGCGATGGTGTATAGTAAAGGCATCTGTTGCTGCCGCGCGACTAAGTTGCTTAATGTGCAAGCGCCCTTATCTGCCCAGATTCTACACAGGCTTGTTCTAATTTATGCGCTAGAGAAACCGGTAGTCCGATAGCAGAAATAAGGAAATTTTGAAATAATGTGATTGGATTTAGTTAGGGAGATTGTATGGAAAGGCACAGTTTAGTTGGTAGGAATTAATAAGTTGAGTACGGGAATGAAACTGAGAAACTAGCTGCACCCCTAGTGTTACCCGCACGTACCCTATATGTATAGTGTTACGTCAAAAGTAGCCTATATGCTATTCTCGACTATAGTCTATCTTTGTGCCAAATTTCACACAGATCCGTTTAGCCGTTGTGGCGTGATTGAGTAACAAACATCTATATATTTATTCTAAATCGATCGATCGTTAGCGAGCGAAGAGTCTCTGTTTCAGCTTCGACAATGTTTTCGTATATCAGAAGCTTCGCTTCGCTCCTAGACTAGAAATAAGGATAGGATAGCTGTACCGAGATTTAGACTGACTAAGTCAAATAAGTCATTTTTAGGCAACTGCGTACGTTTTTACAATAAAATCCCGAAAAATATAACAGGGCTCACTGAGGGAAAATTCAAATCACATGTAAAAACTACATTAATGAAAAGAGGATATTATAAGGTTCAGAATTATTTAGAAGATAAAGATGTCTGGAGCCTTCCACTTCCGCCTAGTAGCCACTAGTATTTACAGATATTACCTAGTTGAAAGCCAAAATTTGTGAGACTGTAATTTATTTATTATTTGAAAAAATAATGCCCCTCAGTTTCTTGCCTGTTCTTCTGAGTAGAGGCTCTTTATCCGAACAAGGCGGTCGAGTCTATTTAAATAACTTTGACTTTCATAAGTGTATCTTTGATACCTAAATTGAATAAAAACATTTTGACTTTGACTTTGCTCCCGCCTTAGCCTTCTAACCTGACCAATCCAAGTCGTATTTGCTCTGATAAAAGAGTCGGGCAGAAAGGGTAGGTAGGGGTAGGCTATTATAATATCGTTTCTATCAGAATTTCGGTTCCATCACCGATTTTCGAATTTTATTTTTATCATAATTACTTAATTCACATCACATGTTTGGTCAATAATAGTAATTTTGGCAAATAATCACCCAATTCTATGAATGGCCTGAGCATCAGCCAGCCAGTTTATTATGTGTTGTATTAGACGCTACGGCTGTATATCATTCAGGAAGCTAGTTGAAGGGCGCCATTTAGTAAAATGGCTAGGCTGTTAATTGAACGGCTGATTAAGCTAGTTGACTGCGACATATACATGTAAATTTAAGAATTAAGCATAATTTTGTAATGATGCTTTATTGCTCATACGGAGAAAAAAATATAGAATGGGTGTAAGACGGAGTGAAGCAGAAAGAAGAAAAATAAGTTTTAGTAGATTCCAGAGGAACATTGTCATCTGTTTTTCCCCGATTTCAAAAAGGAGGAGGTTCTCAATTGGGTTGCTTTTTATGTTTGATATACCGCATACTTAACTCCGTTATATAAGAAGAAAAGAATCTATTTTGAAAATCCTTTTTTTTTTTCAAAAGATTGGTCTCATTCCTTACAAAATTTAATTCGGGTGACGGGAGGTTAGTTTTTTTTAATTTAAAAAAAAATATTATGAAAATCGGACTACTCTGTAAAAAGATAAGCGTGATCATACATAAAACATACATACATCATACAAAAATAATAATAATACGCGTCCACTTGTAAAAAGATTTTAAACCATAATTTTCTTCATTTCCATAAAGCCTATCTTGTGACTATGACTCGAAACATGCCGACATTTTCGACACACCATTGTCGTCGCCATCAACAATGATGCAACGTACTTCCTCCGTTTGTCCGTCTGTCAAGTAGGTCGCTGGTCAAGGAGGTTACATGAGCTAACTATTATTGTCATAATAGGAAACGCTAGTACCCACCCATACACAATGGTAATGCTACTAATTAATCTTTTCTTCTGTACCATTTTTTTTAATTCGAATTGGTTCAGTAACAGACAATAGGCTGTGACACATGTGAGTACCAACTCGAATTATATGCATATTATGACCGTACACAGCTTATAAAATGTACATTGAAACTAAAAACTATATTTAACTATTTACTAAATGCTAATTCATGATAGGTTACTTACTAAGCGATGACAGCCTAGTTGGAGAAGGCCTGCCTCTCAAGCCAGGGGGAGCGGTTTCGCTCATCTAAACTGACGTTTTTATCGATTAAATCGGTAATTTCCGAACAAATTTGTCGATATAGTCGATTTGAAACATCAGTTTAAATGCCCATGCTCACATCACTACTTTGTTTTCAATATCATCTTGTGTCTTCAGCGTTTTTTCAACTTATATCTCAATCCATTTGCACGAACTATAGCCCAACACTATTCCGTCTCCCAGCACCCAAATAGATGAACGATAAGAATCTGGGCCAGCCCTATTTGGCGACAACGGAAACTGGTGTCTGTAGCTGTTGACGCCCACGACACGGCCCTAATAGCCGACGTTCGGCTCGCTTTGGACTTTTGTACCTATGATCTGAAGTGACACCGGTAGATTCACTAGAACCCGTTGACCCGTCTTCATAATATATACCTTAGGCGGAGACTGTGTAATTTCTTAAGCCGACTCGAAACTATTGCCGTGAAAGCGCCGATACACCATTCCTATTAGCCGGGTCTCTACTGACCGAGCATGCCTCACGAGGCACGCTTCCATCTCGCTCTGGCTGCTAGGCTTACCACGCTCCAGACTGAGATAGAAGCCTGCCTCGCGAGGCAGGCACAACTAATAGGAACACTTTTGCGAAAGTTCGAAGCAATAGGGCTAGTAAGGGCTTTACACATACGCTTTCATCGTAACGTATCGTGTTCGCGTATCGTGTATGCATCAGTTCGCTGTCTTAGCCAGCTTTGATTCGATACGCCATTCCCGGCAAATGGCTGGCGAGAAGCTCGACTCGAGACTCGTAGCGAGCGCGCTTCAAAGGGTTCGCGAAAACCCGATAGGCTCGCCTGCTCGCAGCTAGCGGCTCAGGGGAGCTATCCCTACACCTGAGATAAGATGAGATTGTATCTCGGTCACGCTCACACCTATGAGGATTCAAACGAAAGCAACAAGGACGAAAACTGGTGAGATTGTATCTCACTCCGCAAGAATGCCCTCTAGCTCGGCGAATTGATACGCAAACTCGAGACCGCTAGGCGATTGGGCGGTTTGAAAGTACCGGCCAATCATAACGATTCAATTGACATTTATACTTTTTTGAATAGAACACCTTGGGCACGATCAGTCAACGTGTTAATAAATGGTCTATCTTGACCCTTACAATTACGTCGTCTGTAATATCATCTACTGTGCACGGAAAATGACCTAATTAGAGTCGCCTTTGGACAATATCCTCTGCAAGCTGTAGGTCTACGCTGGGAACCAGGTATATTGACCAAGTGAATGACCCTCTTAAAAACCCACTAATAGGTATACTTAAATGTACAATCAGTACTATAAAATCCTCGCCAAGTTGGTCAGTTGTCAACTTATTGTTTTTGCTCCTCCATCGCTCCGGCACCGTGTGAATGACCAGTGACCACTCAAGTCTCGACCACCTCCCACGTGCAACACCCATCAAACTACATCGCTTGATTTGGCACCTAATCACGTAGCACCTTTATATTTTACCGCACGTCTAACATTTCCATTAACAAACGCGCTCGTCGAACTTCTCGGAAACTATGGAAAAATGCTCAATGCTCCTATTGGTCGCTGCACGCGTCTGTAAGGAATCTTTTAGGTAAGGGTGATAGGAAAAAACGTGTATGAGATGATAGGATGTGGGTAAGCGCGGACAAAATCCGCACACAGCCGGGAAAGCGCATTTCAGGCAAAGATTCCTAAAAGGTCATACATAATCACGACTCTTTCCCATTGAAGTAGGCAGAGACCACTTCTCTCCACTTGCTACGATCCTGGTATACATCTTTCGCTTCTTCTACTTCCATGAGTCTTCTAATACACGTTCGTCGGTTACGGGCATTCTTAACCTGGCCTTTTTTGTCTTCGATTTGGTCGACAGCGACACCATCAGTACCAACATAAACGACGTACTTGTGCGATGACACGCTCGCGTGCACACAATCACACACACATGCATCAACTAATTTACCACATTTATGTATAATTTTATGGGAGAAGTCACTGGCTACCGAAACACAGTCAAGTGCACGTCAAGTTGCCAAGATAATGCTGGAGAATGACTTTACTGTCTGTCTGTCTGTAGGCGGACGGGTCTGGCTTAGGCTCGGCGCAGACTGGCCATCCGGAACAACACAAGTGACACGGGCAGAGCGACGAGGTTAACACTTTTCTTACAATTTGTAGAATATGTGAAAACAGTGGATGCGTGTTCGAGACTGTACTTTCTATCATTTGGACATACCTAGATGGTGGTAGAATTGTTCCTATCAAATTAGGTAAGTACTTACTGACAAGTTGATTTTTAAAATGGTTTAATCTTTATCAATTGTTAAGTTACTAAATCTTTACGGATTATATTACTTACTAGCTGCGCCCCGTGGTTTCACCCGCAGTTAAAAAGTATCCTATGTGCTATTCTAGACTATAATCTATCTCTGTGTCAAATTTCATCCCGATCTGTTCAGCCGTTCTGGCGTAAAAGAGTAACAAACATCCATCCATCCATCCATCCATCCATCCATCCATTCTTACAAACTTTCGCGTTTATAGTATTAGTAGGATCTTAAAACTAAGCTTATGAGGTTAAACGAGCTAAAAAATAAAAATGAGTAAAAAACATTGTTTGAAAAACTTAAACAAAAAAAATTGTTAAATCTATTTTCGTTATACTATACAAAGCCAAGGTAATTAATTCCACTCTAAGTCCTGTTATTAATTATGTGGCAATCTTTGTTTACTGTTAGATTAAGGCGATCCTCAAACTTCTCCGCGCCACGCGACTGTGCGCGGGACGACGTGTCAAATCTCCCGCGGGCATATGTTGGAAGAACATGTTGTGACGGAGAGGTGTTTGCAATATGTTGTGCCGCACGTGATTTATACTAGGTGTTTCTCTAAACGAACATATATTCTAGAATATCATTGTACTTAACGTTATGTTATGACCTACTTTTTTATAGGGCCAACAATGAAATCGTGAAAATGAAGACAGCTGTTCTATACAACAAGTCAATTTACCAGCGACAAAATGTATGGAACAGCTTATTTCTGTTTTGCGATTTCAGGGCATACACGTTTTTTATTGTGATGTTAGTACGATAATTAAAGAATCAGCCTTTAAAATTATGTAACACATTTAAAAAAATAGGTGTGCATTACCTCTTAGGCCCGCATGCTAAAATCACGCTAAGTCTTGAATCTCGATTCAAAACTGGTTTTACCGTTTATAAAAACAGTTTTAAATCGAGATTTATGAACAAGCGCCGTTTCTGAATACAAAACTTAGACTAAGATACAAAGTACAATGTTCCAACGCGTGCACCGTCGCGTCGCGTGGCGTGTGTCAATGTGATAACCGCCTTAAGCCCACAGTTCACTAGTGATAATGAATAATCGTGTGATACCACACACGGAGTTCAGACAATGCTACCATTAATTACTATCAGGCGGTGATAAGCACGTCCGCTTCGGGACCTTGTCGCTACAAAAAGCAAGACAATTCTTTAAGAAGGGACTGAATTTCGGTTGCTTTGATAGGTACAAAATGAACAAAAAAACAAGACAACATGTTAAAAAAAAATTGTACCTGCGTACCTATTTGGTGTTGCTTTTCAAACTATCTATTTACTATAAAATATTTATTGCGATACAGTACTTGTTAAAATTTGAAAATGCTCCTACAATGACAAAACACTTTATCACAGTGACCTATACGCACCTAATCAGACTCTCCTAAAGAAATGTAACGTTTTATTGCGATATGGTATTATAGTATAGAGACAATGTTTGCCGAGTGTCTGGGAGATGCGTGAGTCATGGTTTGTTTCATGGTCAACTAGCTGCGCCCTGCGGCTTCACCCGCGATCTCTCAAGAATCGTACCTTTTTCGGGATGAAAAGTACCCTTATATTATGTCATGTTCTGTATCCCTGATAAAATGAATGCAAAATTTGTGACGATCGTTTGAGTAGGCGAAAAAACTTACTACTCTTTTGCACTTATACATATTATTTAGACAATGAACATAATTATGTGCGTATTGTATGTCATCTGCTACATGCCTGGTGCCCGGTGAATGGCGACAGGCTCGCCCTCTGTCACATTTAGGACTGAATATCATCCGGCGAAGAGTGGGTGTTGTAGACCTCTACCAACCCCTTCGGGGAAACGCGTGACGATATGTTATGTATGTGTTACTGTTTTTATAATATTGTGTCCAAAATGAGACCAAGCCATTTTATTTTTCTGTATTTTTTGCTGTAAGTATATACTTAGTACGAAAGTGTCAAGTTATGTTTTAATTTTAGAGGTCTCTGTCACGAGAATCTGATGCAAGATGACATTGATATTAATTAGAGAGATAATAAGGTCTTGCTCAACATTATCATTTTCGAGAAATCGTAGCGAATTTGACGAAACGGGTTGTCCTTATTACTTAGTAAAGTCGAAGGCTCTGTTACGAAACTGTAATTTGACTTGGTAGAGAAAACAAACAAAAAATCTTTAATCAAAATATCTTTCTTGCTCTCTCCCTCTTGCGTTAGAACATTTTGCTGGCCTGTAACAGGTATACTACGCGCATGCGTTCGAGTGCCTCGCATTCACTCTCGCTCTGTCTCTTTCTATTCCCCCTCCCCAATAGCGTTAAACGTTTAACGCAACCTTGTTGGAAGTCGCATTAGAAGTTTCACTTCAAAAAAGGGATAAGAAAAGGTTTTTTTTTAAATGAAAATCTAAGAAATATACATCTGATATTCTGGATTGATTTAGGTAAGTCTATGAGTACTACGTCTAGAGAGAGTTCCGTACTGTTTATGAATGAAAAGTGACAGGCCAACTTTTTTCTGCTAGTGTGCGTGACAGGTTCTTTTACTAGGGTTGTGTCATACAATTTGTTGATTTATAACCTAACAGTTAGCTATTAATTTTTTAGGCGTGCATTGTTTTTCCAATACATCTAGACATATCAAAGGTAAAAGTCTGGAATTGAAATCAAAAAAGTGTACAGTACACCTCTTTTACTTCGATCATTCTAGAAGTTAGCTCGACATAATTATTATCGAAGACAGATCCCCATCTTGAATAAGGAAATGCGTGAAATGAGTCTAGAATTTTTAAATTTAAATTTTATTTTAATATAAATATGTATTTGTATTTTAATGGATGGGACTACGAACGCTAAGCAATATTGACTTAACCATGTTATCACATAAGTGACAATTGTCTTTGTTGATAATAAAAGTCTTTAAACCTGAACCTAAACCTAGTAAGTATATTAAGTTTACATAAAAATATTTTTATTTTTTTACTCACTCGTATCATTAGTGCTCTTTCCTTCATCCAGATATAAGAATATATTATGCTCTTAACTTACCTGTAACAAAAATAAATAAAATTATAACACATAAATTAAAACATTACTAAACTTCATTAGAAATTCAATTTTAAAAACAGCTTTTTGCGCAACAAGTCCTTATGACTAAGTACGAGTATCTTTTTGTACTGTTCTATTTTTAAAACATTATTAGTTATCTGTGGCAAAACAAAAACATCGCGATAGAGTCAATCGATTAGTCAGAGTCGCGTAAACAGATCGATATCTCGATAATCGCCGGAATCGAATCGCGATCGAAGGTCGTATTCGTTACTGCATTGTCTTCAAACGGGAAGAATAGTGTTGTTTCCTTGTAAAAGGACCTACTCCGGTACGGAAGGTCTGGTAGGCTTAAAGTAGATTAGTAGCTACCCCACCCCTAGTAGCTTAGTGTAGGTACCCTACTCTAAATCCTTTTTAACTGACGAAAAAACGGAGAGGTTCTCAAGATGACCACGCGTAACTTTTTACAGAGTACCTAGTCCGATTTTGACAATTATTATTTCCTATTTAAAATAAATCACCAAATACCTATTGTAAACAACAATAACAATTATTCCTCAAGCTTTTTCTATCAGCCTTTCTACTTCGCAATTTAAGTAGGTACACGTTTACGAAAAGTGTAACATGCCAAATTTCAATGCTTTTTGCCGGTCGGATGTTAAACCCTTTGTTTTTATTTTCTTGCTAACAGAAGCACTATTTAAAAAAAATTGTAGGATCAACTGGGGCAAATGTGTCTGTAGGTCAATTGCGTCTTTCGAGAATTACTGACAAACCCTTCACAAATTAGGCAACTAACGCCATCTTGTACAGATTATTGCAACTTTTTTTTTTATTATTTGTTTATTTCGTAAAATATATACATTTTAAGATACAAAGTATTGAAAAACTTAATAGTTTGTATCAATACCCTTATCGCTACACGCTACAATTCTTAATGCAAACTAAACTACCTTAAAAAGAAACTTCCTAACCTTACAACTACTACCTTCTATTAATTATTGACCCTAGGTAAACTAATTATTAGATACTAATTAACTAAAGATAGCAAAAAGATGTAGGTGGCGCCTAATTTGTGAAGGGTTTGTCAGTGATTCTCGAAAGACGCAATTGCCCCACAGATGCATTTGCCCCAGTTGACCCTACTCCTCCTTTTCCTTTTTTTTAAGATTCATAAAGACCAAGTACATAATTAGTTTTATTAATATTCTTAATCTAAAATAAATATACCAACCATTAATTATTTTAATTAAAACTAGCAAACTTATTACATTACAAAAATAAATTAAGCACATCCATACTACGAAAGTAACTGTCTGTCTGTTTGTAGGGTTTTCACGAACAAACGACTGAACGGACCATGATGAACTTCCTCTGTCTCTGGATACTATTTTAATTTTGACTGCCTCGGTAGCTCAGTTGGGAGGGACAGGGAACGTGCCTTCTGAGCTCGGGGGCGTGGGTTCGATTCCCACCTAGGGCAAACATTTATGTGGTGAACATTTGTGTTTGTTCTATGTCTGGGTGTTAAATATCTATGTAGCATATAAGTGTGTGTTTAAAAATATATGTATGTATATCAGTCTCTGGCAGCCCTAGTACAAGCTTTGCTTAGTCTGGGGTCAGGCGACCGTGTGTGGAAAAGTCCTGAATTTATCATCGTAATTTACTATTTTCTAAGTCGCAGGTAACAGCTAGTTCTGTATAAAATAAGTAGGTACTCACATTCATAATTTACCTAAGAAACTTATAATTAGATCAGTGTACCTACGAGTACATAGCTATCTGACTAATCTGTACAAATTCAACTATGAATTTAAGACCTGTCCACAACTTCACTTATCGCCTTGCAAACTACTTACAGATAGCCTTTAATAACCATAATAATAGTTCTGATAATAATTATTATAAAAGATGCCAGACTGGAGGTCGCAGTGGGCGCCTGCGCCGGTCGTGGGCGGGTGGCGTAACCACACCACTGGCTAGGGCGGCCATGAGGCTTGCGAAGTAGGACTTTGATTATTTTTTGAAAAACTTAAAAAAGGCTAAATTTTGTCCGAAAAAGTGAACATGTTTTAACACACTCCTGTCAACTCCTTCGGGAATAAAAGTCCATTGAAATGACCGATATGTTTGTGTTAAATATGCATATAAAATGTTTGTTTTTAAATTAGAATGTCGTGGTTTAGCAATTTATTAAAATCGACACTTTTAAAAATAAATTTGCTTAATTTCTTTTAAAAGTTAACTAGCTGCGCCCCGCGGTTTCACCCGCGGTTAAAAAGTATCCTATATGTTGTGTTATTCTAGACTATAACCTATCTCTGTGCCGAATTTCATCCAGATCTGTTCAGCCGTTCTGGCGTGAGAGAGTAACAAACATCCATCCATCCATCCATCCACACATTCTTACAAACTTTCGCGTTTATAATACTAGTAGGATTTTAAGTACCTGCTTACATTATTTGATTTATAAATGAAAAAAAAATTAAAGTAGGTATGTTAAATCTATAAGTGGCAAGTCTGATTTTTATCGTCACTGAAGCAACTATGCCAGCGGCTCACAGCCTCACTCCGGTATTTCAAGCAATGGGGTTGGCTCTGGTAGGTGCTAAGGGGATATGCACAATTCACCCCAAGCGGAACGTCAGTGCAGGACTTATCGGCTTTACATCGAATGAGAATCGAAAAGTGACAAATGAATAAATGCTCTTCTATAAAACATCCAAGAGTACAAAAATGCGGCATAGTTTTATGGTCGACATACCCACAACACGCACGAAACGCTTTAGTTCCTCATATCTTATACGGACCGCTAGAGTGTGGAATACTCTGCCAGAGTGTGTGTTCCCTGACACTTATAATCTGGGTGTCTTCAAGTCTCGAGTGAATCGGTTTCTTCTAGGCAAGCGTGCTCCATCGTAGGCCGCATCACTGCTTATCATCAGGCATGTTGGCGGCCAAACGCAAGCCTTGTAGCAATTGTTTTTTTAAAGTTTTTTTTGTATTGTCCACAAATCATGGTCGTCTTATAAAATAGTCTAATACCGGCGCCCGGTTTAACAATCGATCGAGTTTATAACATTCATTTATAAAGACCAAATTGAAAGCTTACAACCGTTCGTTTAGTATTTAATCGACGGTTAGGGTCGGGCGGGTTAACCGTAATTATTAGACGTTGATTATAGATTTTGTTCCTAATATGGTGTTTTAGCGCTGATATAAATTGATAATCGTTTTATTTGCTATTAGATCGGTAGTTTCCTTTATGAGTTAGAATATGATTACTATAATTCTCGTATTTTTTGTAGTATCAATTAAATTTATTGTATCAATAAAATACAACTAATTTTGAAACCTTATTTGACTGATTTAAGAGTCCGGCGACCTAACTAATTTCGACCTAGGCGACCTAGACTAACTTCGCATTGGCTTAAGGTATTCTATCGCCATTTCGTCTAGAAGAAGAAGACGAGTGAAGAGAGCGAGTAATGATACTGACGAGCCTCTAAACTTACCTACAGAGTGACAAAGTGCAATTAAATTTTTTTTTATGACTTTTGCACTACCATAATCATTCTTAAGTAACTAAGAATTTTCCTTGTATTATTGATTCATTTAACAGCTAACGATGTAGACAACCTCCCTATGTAATGGAATTTTCGATTTGCTTTGTCTACCTATTGAATAAATCAGACAAAAGTGACCCCTTAAAATGCGGATATTTTTCATAGCTCTATTTTCGCTTGAGAACGTTTTTAAAAAAAACCAAGATCATAGGGGCGAAGATATTGTTAATTTAATTGTACATGCTAAATTTCATCATAATCTGACAAACGGTTTTCAAGAAATTTCAGTAGTGCATTTGTATGGAAATTTCAATACGTCGCGGCCCTCTTAAGCAAAATTGTCGTTTTCATAAAATTTACCTTAAAAGGTTTTCGTTGTTAACATGATTAATTAAGTCTTTTTTCTGTGAAAAATCATAATGTTTTTCAAATCTAATCTAATATTATATAACGGATTAAAAATATATTATAATCGTTGACAAAAAAACTTTAGCCGGTAGTTAGACTTTAATAAAAACATACAAAAACATTGTTGTTGTTATAATTATTTCTGACTAGCTGCGCCCTGCGGTTTCACCAGCGGTTAAAAAGTAATCTATGTGCTATTCTAGATTATAATTTATCTCTGTGTCAAATTTCATCCAGATCTGTTCAGCCGTTCTGGCGTGAAAGAGTAACAAGCCATCCATCCATCCATCCACTCTCAAAAACTTTCTCGTTTATAATATTAAGTAGGAAGTAGGATATAAAAAGGGTTAAAAAATAATTGGCATCATTTTTGCACACACTGGCGTTAGACCACAAACTAAGCAAAGCAAAAAAAAGTCAAAGGGGCATGCGAGCATCAACAAAATATATATGTTAATATGTAGTATATATAGTGATGATCACTTTGAAATGTTGTAACGATGTTAAATGAATGTTCTGTATGTATGTTTAATTAATTTTACGAGTTAAATTAATTAAGACCACTTGTAAACGATTAGCGCTAATAACTAAGCAATTTTTATGCATAAAATTAGCTCACTGGTTTTAGCAATATCGCGCTTTTGCAAGGTCTGTGGTGAAACTGCGAATTCTTTTGGAAATTAATACGCTATTACTTAGCAACTTTTTATCATAATTCTGCTATTAGCAGGTTAATTTATTTGTGTTGTGTGCAAGTTAAACGTTATAACGTTAAAAGATATTTAAAAAAAAAACGAAATTTAACTTCAAAGAATTCAGAAAGAAAAACGAAAAATTCATTTGCTGATTGACATATCGTCACGCCTTGTGCCAATGTGACAGGAGCCGAGCCTGTCGCCATACACTGGGCTCCAATCATGTAGTAGATGACATACAATACGCACCAATGTTCATACAATGAACAAATTTGTGCGTGCCGTCGGCTGGGTTCGAACCCGCTCCCTCTGGCTTGAGAGACGGTCCTTCTCCAACTAGGCTATCATCGCTTTTTTTTGCTGATTGAGTGAATCTGATTGCTGATTATAATACTAGCTGTTACCCGCGACTTCGCTCGCGTTTATTAAGACAATAGTATCCAAAGACCTACACGTGATATATCGTAACGAATTATCAAATCTCATTAAGATCTGAGATTGTATGTCATCTGCTACACGACTGGATCCCGGTTTATGACGACAGGATCGTCCCCTGTCACATTTGGGACTGAATATCGTCCGGTGCAGTGTGCGTATTGTATTACACCTCTGCCAGCCCCTTTATGGGGAAGGCGTGACAATATGTTTTGTTTTATTGAGATCAGTTCAGCTGTTTAGCTTTGAAAACGTGGTCCCCGGGTAGTGCTAACCGGGTAGCAAACTCTGGTGGGAGGCTTCGGCCGAGGCTAGTTACCACCCACCGGACCAGGCCATGCCGTGAAATGACCTAGTCGTGTTTCGGGATGTAGTCCGGTGTAACCGTTCCGAAGACGGGTCTGAGCAGTAGCGCACTTGTAGCGCCTCACTCAACTGCCGTCTTTGTACTTCTTCACTCTACAAAACTTCAAGGCTAGAGTGAATAAGTACCTTACAGGTCGTCGTGCTCCATCTTAGATCACAACGTCGCTTAACATCAGACGAGTTGGTGGTCAAACGCCGACCTATTCTACATTAAAAAAAAACCTACAGAAAGATAGATAGAGAGAGTAACTTTCGATTTTATAATATGTAATGCTAGGTAATCTTATTTTTGTCCCCGTGCCCGCCATCAATGAATGTCACACCTAAGCTCCCAACACGACTGTTGGACAACTCGTCCTAGCCCGGTCGTGAGTCGTGAGCGCGCTGTTTGTCGCTTCGCAGGGTAAAGGGCGCAGTCGTTGGCCCCACATCGTACCTCATTATATTATACTCTTGTAAAATTAGTGAAATCTGTTGTTAGCTTATAATACCTTTATTGGTTGTTATTAAACGGCCATCCAAAAAAGGTTAAATATAACTGAAATAATATTATTAATATGTTTTTAATCTAATCATCACACTAATATCACAGTATAAATATTTAGAGCTTCTGCTAATATTTTAAATGCGAAACTTTAATTGGATCGATGGACAGATGAACGACTATCCATAGTTGCTTGTTACTCAATCTCGTTAGAACAGCCGAACGGATCTGGATGAAATTTGCCACAGAGATAGATTAAAGCCAAATATTTTATACATTAATAACACGTAGGCTATTTGTCGGCGTATAACTCATTTTTTAAATCATAATTTTAGGTTACGTATAAGGTTTATTAGGTAAGTACTTAAATGCCTTTTTACTTCAAAGTATACTCCTGATCCTATACAGTAGCACATTATTTTAGTAGTTTAATATACAAGTTATCGGAAATTTAAATGCCCAACGACTTCCATGAAGGGAGTTACCAACGACCTCAATGATGGGAACGTCATTGGGAACTTTAGGAATATCGCCGCTAAGATCGGATTTGTTCAAAAACCTAGTAAGTTTTAGCCGAAAGTTTTATTGAAACTTTCGGCTAAAACTTACCAGATGTTCAAACTTACCTTGTCAGTTAAAATTTTTACCTTGTCAGTTAAAAATCGTGTAACACCACAAATCATAATAAAGCAGATTCTACAAACATCGCGTTACAACTACCATCTCATTCAATTATTACCAGTTCATTAACTCCATGCATGCTTCATAGAAAGTTAATTGCAGCTTTTTGTATGGGCCTCATGCAATATTTACGGAATATTACGTCTGAAGATCGTTGGAATCGCTTTCGGTTTTTACTGCATTTATTAAGCAGTGAAATGTAATAGTTATTAAAAGTTATGTGTGTGGATGAATGTATGTATTACATAAGTGTGGTGTAACCTATTTTTTTTCTAACTAACTATAGAGTACCATTTTCCTCAATGCATGCGCAAGAGCCGTTAAGTCTATTGTTCTTGTCTTGTTTAAAAAGATAGTCATGTTTTATTGTTTCTTAATGTTACGTAGGTTTTTATGTAATCTTAATTAAGTATCAATTTTAACTTTTAGTTAATTTTAGATTTTATTTTAATTGTTAAATACACAACTTCCCTGTATAAGTCAACTTGTTTACAAGAACAAACGCCCGAAAACATTTTCCTTATAAGCAGTAGCAAATAAGAAAAATCTCAGAATTGAGATAACCTCATATCTATTAAGCTATGATAGACTGATTAAGACCATCATAGAGGAAAAGGAAAGAGAAGTTGAGGGCAACTAAGGTGACAGGCTGACATGTCATATCGCAGGAACAATGACATGAAATAGCAGAAAACCGCACGACGCAATACTACACTGACAAGTAACGCTCTTACTAGTATTTCGTCTCAAGCGAAGACCTCAAATACCTTCATAACTTCTCCTCCGATTTCCTTATTGAAACTTAGAAACTATATAACTTTATAACTTATAATAATAGGATGAACTACTTACCTGCAAAACTTTAAAAAAATTGGATAAACGATACTCAAGTTATCGTGACAAGCAAATGCCGAGATATCCCGCTGACTCTGAGACCTCGCTATGGTCAAAAAGGAAAAAGAAGTAAATCCTACCTCCATCACTTTTAGCAGTCATCACGGCAAAACCCAAATAATAAATCAGCGCTTGAAGACTACCAGTTTTACATTACAAATTGGAAACATCAATAACACTCAAGTAAGAGGTAGGCGTCTCGATCACGTCAAATATGATGTACAATTTCATAACAACGTTGTTAATTTGACATTCAGAAGCATCGACCGTGGGACACTACTTTCTAATGGACAATTAACTTTAAAAAACATCCATAATTACATCTTCAACGGGCAATTATTATTGATGAGAAAATGTACAGAGTTACTGATGCTCTCGAAAACGCTATGTTTATGTTTTCCTACACGTGTGTCCTACAACGCAGCATTCACACATATCTATCGACACGTATTAAAAAAATAACAAGCTATAATTTCATTTAATTTACTCTACATCCCGGCTCTATAGTCCTTACATAAGTACATAAGTATCCCATGATTTAGTTAAATCAATTACCAGCAAAATGGTTTACCAATTTAAATAGGAAAACTTACATGCGACCATCACAAGTTAAGTGTCGTTTTTAGTAACTAAAGTGCTCAAAGAAACAGCGCCCACTTTACGTACTCACTCATACTCCCATGCGTCATAATAAGGTCAGTAATAGATTCGATACACCATTTCGTTAAAAAGCATTACAGAATTCGTCCGCAACCAATCAGTGCCGGTAACTCTGAGGGATTTCGTTCACAGATCTAACCTTACTGAAATATGGCTATCTTTGTCATAGCTGCTTTCATTAGATAAGGACACCATCAATTTTAGCAGATCTTCAAAGTCAATTTGATAAATCAATTCACTGAAATTAGTATATAGTGTCTGCAGTTTGTGATCTAAGCAGATTCTCTACAAATATTCTACTCCGTTCAATTAGGTACTCCGCTCACTTCAGCCAGCGAAAGTGACGACAGGTACAAGATTCGATTGCATTGAATCGATTCTAACGCATCGATTATGCACGCCTCTTAATCGATTATTATAATCGATCCTTATCAAGTCGACGACCGTGAAGGCTCTTCGCTCGAGGCGTCGATTTTAAGCGGAATTGAATCTGCAATAATTTATTTTTGAATATTTGCGTGAGAATGTTACCTGCTTTTATTTTTTTACAACTTTAATATTTTTGATCGGTTCTCTATAAATTTCTTATAGACTAACCCCCTAACTAGCAAAAATGTATAGCATTGAAATAGCTATACAGTGTTATGTCTTTTCCGATCCTGTTAAAAAAAAAAGACGAAATACTAGGTTAGTATTTTACCTAGGTAAGGTAAGTATTATGTATTCCTAGGCTTTATAACATTAATTAAGCTAATTTTTAAGAGCTAAGTTGCGAACGGGCAAGACCTAATAAAGTTAAAACGATTAAAAATAACGGTTTTGTGTACATTGAACAATGGACAGACCATATACATTTTGTGGTACAAATAAAAGAAAATACATATAATAAATTGATAAAGCGTAGTAAGTAAAAAAGGCTGTCAATATTTTCTTATTTATCCTTATTTATCCTTTTACAATAAATTTATTACCCGACGTAGATTAAATCTTTAATTAGTTAATCTAATGACTAACCCAATACAAAAAGCTATCAAAAAGAAACAAAAACTTGCTAATTAATGAGGAATCAAACCTGCGCTCCGCGGTCACGGTCGGTCGTTTGGCAATCTCGTACAATACCGATGCCTAGATAGATTATTAAATACAGGGTGTGCCAGCATAATGTTGTTCTCAGAACCTTGATCAACGGTTTTGATTGTAATATTTTTTATGGCATAGGTGGCAAACAGAATTGGTTTCACCTGGCCTGGTGTTCCGGCGTCGAAGCTCACCGGGCCGGACACCACGGCATAGAGTGCAACTTCGTTTTTTTGGGCCTGTTACCCCGACCCTACCAGGGCAGATTTAAAAAGGCAAACGGGACGCCTGATCGCAAGCGATCACTGTCGTCTATAGACATAACACAATCAAAGTCCAAGTCAAAGTTATTTATTGATAAATATTGATTTACACGTCAAATTGCATAGAAAAGCCTTATTAAGAAATGTTTTATACGTTCGTATACAATAATAGTATACACAATCTGAATAATGTTCTTTCCCTAATTTGCGAAAATAGAAACATAATATGTTATCCATTGAATAGATACGTGTTGAATACGATTTAAAAATTATAATGTCAAAACGTGAATACTTGTATCATGTTCAACATTACATCATCATAACAGAATCTTGATCAAAAGTGTTAATTGTCAGTATTTTTGCAGCAACCGAGCCCACATGGAGACGGAGGGACGACTAGCCTCTCACTGGATGGACTAGATCCAACTTGTATGAAGAATGAAATAAAATGAGGGCGGTTTGGGAACTTAAAGTTAAAACTTTACTCTATTTTACACCATTAAATATTTTTGATTAAATTTTGTTACCATATTTATATTTAAAATAAACATAGACTAACTAATACAAATTCATTATCCTACTCCTACTAATATTATAAACGCGAAAGTTTGTAAGAATGGATGGATGCATGGATGTTTGTTACTCTTTCACGCCAGAACGGCTGAACAGATCTGGATGAAATTTGGCACAGAGATAGATTATAGTCTAGAATAGCACATAGGAAACTTAGCACATAAGGCTAGTTTTAACCGTGGGTGAAACCGCGGGGCGCAGTTAGTGAAGAATAATTTGCATAGCTGCGACAAAAATGTTTTTATTTTTTTATAAAGAACAAATTTATTACGTATATCCTGTATAGGGAATTAAATGGATAGTTTTATCGATAGATTGATGATCCCGGACGATGAGTGACCAAAGATTAATTAATCCAATGATCACTGACTTCCGTACTGTAATAGATTATGTTGTGTACTCGTATGTACTTCGTATATACTCCTATAAAAAGGACAATTGGTGGTCATGACCACTAGTACATTATTAATTGTACTGAACCCAGATGAGTTGTTGACAGGTTTTTTACTGGTTTTATAGACAGTATATGATTAATGGTTGCTTTCAAAAACATCGTGTAAAAATCATTAATTATTAACGACAAAACGACTTTTTGACGAATTGTATTGAATTATAACTATTTCGACGCTATACAACGTTGATCTGTAAGGCGGTAAATGTTTTGTATCTAAATAAAGTTCCAGGATAGCTTGACCTAAAGCAATGACCTAATTCTAGTTATGACCTAATCATACCAACATTATTTTCCTCTATTTACAACAATACTGCAAACGGACAGACTGCACTAAATATTTCAAGATCGGCACCAAGGCCGGTTAAGTTAACCACATGCATGAATATTTTGATAATTTTCACATAATTACGGTAAATTAACCTCCGAAATGAACTAATGAGGCCCGTTTGTGGTTTAAAAAAATCGGGCTCACGACTGTGTTCAATTGACTGCCTCAATGGCTAAGTTGGTAGTGAACCTGCCTACTGAGCCTGGGGGCGTGGGTTCGATTCCCACCTAGGGCAAATATTTATGTGATGAATATTTGTGTTTGTTCTATGTCTGGGTGTTAATATTCATTCAAGTATGTATTTAAAAATATCTAAGTATGTATATCAGTCTCTGGCAGCCATAGTACAAGCTTTGCTTAGTTTTGGGTCAGGCGACCGTGTGTGGAAGTGTCCCGAATTTATTTATTTATTTATCTGTTCAGCCGTTCTGGCGTGAAAGAGTAACAAACATCTATCCATCCTCTCATCCATGCATCCATTCTTACAAACTTCCACGTTTATAAAATTAGTTATAGGATAGTAGGATCCTCACGGGCCACGTGTTGACGACCGCTGGGTGAAAGCTTTAAAATATTTTACCTAAATTTATAGATAGATTCATATTGTTGTAAAATAAAATACTAATAAGAGTAAACATCAGTTTAAAAAAATGTAAATACATGTCTGTCCATACAGTGCAAAACATAACATAATTATCGTCACGCCTTTCCCCTGAAGAGGCTGGCAGAAGTGTACATACAGTACATGTTGTATTTATCCAGTGTATAACGCTGTAAATGAAAGTACATTTTACTCCCTTTTAAAGTACAGAAGCAGAATTATCAAAACTTTTGGCAATTGAAGCAAGGTCTTCCAAAGGCCGCAATTATTAAGAAATAATGCCAAAAACAGTGCAGCCGACGTGAACTGCAAACTGCAAAGCATCCGCCGTGTAATTGCAGCTTTAATTGCAATTATTAATATCTGTCCTTGGCCTTGACATTTTGGAATAGTAAAGTGCAGTTACACAGGGTGGGTCAGTGTTGCGGAAATAGGTCTAAGTAGGTAGGTACAGACAGAATAACCTTTTTTATCTGTTCTTATCGCGATGGCAGCCTAGTTGGGAAAAGGTCCGCCTCTCAAGCCAGAAGGAGCGGGTTCGAACCCAGCTGACGGCACGCACCAATTTGTTCATTGTGTGAACTTATGTGCGTATTGTATGTCATCTGCTACATGACTGGAGCCCGGTGTATGACGACAGGCACGCCCCCTGTCATATTTGGGACTGAATATCGTCCGGGGAAATGTGGGTGTTGTATTACACCTCTGGTAGCATCCTCGGGGGAAAGGCGTGACGATATGTATGTTAACCCAAGACGCGAAAACGACGGGGTGTTATAAGTTTGTTTTTTTTTTGTTTGAAAGGTGAAGGTGAGGTTTTAATGAATATCTGTCCAGTTTAATGAGGGGGCCACCATAGCATTTTCTGACTATATTTTGTTCACGAAATCTACAGACCAAGTCTATCCTCCTCCTCCTTGAGTCGTGTTTTTGAAAATGAAGGTGACTGCCGCCTCTAAATACTTTCTCTCTAATGATTTTTGCCACGGAAAACCATAACAGAAATTAGACCAAGTTAGTCTACTCGTATATACAAATTAATAAAAAAATGTTTTTAAGAGGGCCACGACGCCCTGAAATATCCATACAAACGCGCTACTCAAATTTCTTGAAAACTATTTGTCAGATTAAGATGAAATTTAGCGTGTACAATTAAATTAACAATATCTCCGCCCCTATGTTCTTGGTTTTTTTTTAAAACGTTCTCAAGCTAAAATAGAGCTATGAAAAATATCCGCATTTTGAAGGGGTCACTTTTGACTGATTTATTTAATAGGTAGACAAAGAAAATCAAAAATTCCATTACATAGGAAGGTTGTCTACATCATTAGCTGTTAAATGAATTCATAATACAAGGGAAGTTCTTAGTTATTTAAGAAAGATTACAGAAGTGCAAAAGTCATAAAAAAAAAATTGAAATTGCACTTTGTCACTCTGTAGGTAAGTTTAGAGGCTCGTCAGTATCATTACTCGCTCTCTTCGCTCGTCTTCTTCTTCTAGACGAAATGGCTATAGAATACCTTAAGCCAATGCGAAGTTAGTCTAAAGTGGTCGCCGGACTCTTAAGCAATCGACCAACGCAAAAACGCTCGGCTTACCTTGCCTGGAGCGTAACTTAATTAAATGTACAATGTACCTACACACAATCACGCCTCTTCTCCGTAACAGTAGGCAGAGACCACTTCTCTCCACTTCCTACGATCCTGGTACACATATTTCGCTTCTCCTACTTCTATGAGTCTCTTCATACACGTTCGTTGGTCACGAGTACTCTTGACATGTATGTCTTATTGCCATGATGGTTACGTTATGTTTTCGACGCTGAGCGACCGCGAGTCGTATCGCCGCGCAATAAGGTTCATGGTTGCGCAGCGTCGGAAACATAACGTAACGATCATGACTATATGATGCCAAAAGGCCCCCTTGCCTTTTTTCAAAACGTCTTCGATTTAGTTGAGACACGTTTACCTATTCACACTCGCCTCGTATAAAAACATGTCTCTCGATTCTAATAACCAATTGTTTTGCAATCGTTATTATTAAGTTAAATAAATAAATATCAGGACACTTGCACACACGTCGTCTGACCCCAAACTAAGCAAGCTTGTACTATGGCTGCCAGAGACTGATATAAATACATATATATTTTTAATACATACATACTTAAACAGATATTTACACCAAGACATAGAACAAACACAAAAGTTCATCGCATAAATGTTTGCCCTAGGTGGGAATCGAACCCACGCCTCAAAGCTCAGAAGGCAGGTCCACTACCAAACTACTGAGCTACCGAGGCAGTCAATGAGCCACCGAGGCAGTCAAATTGCCTGCAATTGATACTTTTTGTATGCTAGAAGTGTCAATAGTAGACAATACAAAACAATTGGATAATAGAATCGAAGCCCTGGAGGGCTATTCCTGCGCGTGAGATGAGATGAGATTTTATCTTGGTCACTCTCACACCTGTGATTTTTCAAACGAGAGCAACAACGACGGAAAAAGATTGAGATGAAAATCTCAAATCTCCGAATAGAGTCCCTGGCCGTAACATAAAATGTGTGGAAAAGTATCATAACCCTGCATAATAAAAAGTAGGGATAACTATGTATTTAAAAAAAAAAACATAAAATGTGTTATTCCAAACTTCCCGTTACAAAATTAAGTGAAAAAGCATCAAAAACCCATTCATTATTTCAATTATTGAATTTCAAACCAATTAAGAGCAGTTAATCTCTCTGAAATGCGTGAGAAGTCCAAAAAACAATGGTGAAGTGAACTAAATCATATAATTAAGGACAAGAGTAAGTAATTTCATTATTTCTTAAGACAATAAGATTGTATCTGTGAGAAAGGAGGCGTTATCTAGCACCTGACACGATTGAATTCTCTTGCTTTACGTAATGTTTTAAAAGCTTTTTAGTAGGTTTTATTTAAATTGCAATGGTATTTTTTTGCAAACTTACAACTTATCTAGAGTTTCTATCATACTAGTAAGCGATTTCAAAGCGAGGTGATTGCGCGGCGTGATCGCTGCGTGCTCGCTCCGAGCGCGCGGCGATCACGCCGCCGCGAGCACGAAGACACAGATTACTAAATAGTTACTACGCCGTAAATCTAGTAAAACCGCGGCGGCATCTACGCGCGCTCGTTGAAAGCTCGCGGCGATCACGCCACACAATCGCCTCGCTAAGATCGCTCGCAAATCGCTAGCGAGTTTTCGAGTTTTCCGAAATTCATACAGTTTATTTATTTATTTATTATTTGCCAAAATACAGTGCTGCATAGTGCTTAGACTAAGTGCAAGTACAAATACCCTGTAAGAGCGCTGCAAAATAGGTTTAAGTATTAAAATCTTACAAATAGTATAACATTAATCTAACACAGTATTATACCTATCATACTCAACACTTATCTAGTATATATACAAGTGGTAGGTATAAAAAATATCACGGTACCATCTATCGACACGATTTGATGATGATACAGTTTTGGCATTTTTAAATTTTTTTTAGATTCAATGGGCCCACGTTATGCCACAACACGCCTGATGGAAAGTGACGATGCGGTCTAAGATGGAGCACGCTTGCCCGTGAGGTGCCCATTCACTCTGGTCCTAATAAATATACAAACAAAAGAAAAAACTGGTCTAAAACAATCGAATCACGCTAGCAGTTCCCCACCGCTCAAGCGTACCTACTTATCAATTTCCCCTTTCTCATTCTGATTCAATGCACTTTATCTCTCGTTAAGATCCTTTGAATTACCTATTTTTATCCAATTAAACTAAAAAGCTAAGCTTGTGAAAGCTGATCCGAGCCTTATTGTGGTAGACAATGCACTATAACCTGTACAAGGCGACCATAAAGGAGAGAGCCACCGCTGCGGGACGTCTGATAGCGGTCGCGGTCAACGGATCGTCAAACACAATTAAATTGGCAAAGCAATTGTCGCAAGATTTTTGTGAATGGACGTTGTTTTTCAACTCTATGCAGCTGTTCGTGTTCATTAGTCATCATTCCATCTGGTTAGCTTAAAAGATTATTCATTGAACAATAATAGAGCTTGAAAACGATGCCCCACCTTGACGGTAGGTAACTAAAATATTACTTATTAGATCAACGCGTTTACAAATAAGCATTGTTTTGACTGGTACAATAACTGTAGAACGAGTTGGTATATTTTAGCAAACCAGTAATTGAGTCATTTATGAAAGCTTCCGAATGAGCTAATAATCTTTTTAAGTTACTGTCAACTCACTGAACAAGACTGACATGGAAGGCTATTCCTACAATTTTTTTTTTTTTTTTATATTTAAAAATTACACTCCACGGACTCCGGGGACCGTGACTTTTTTTAACATAATTCATAAATTATTATTTAAGGGAAATACAGGTAGAGGGGGGTTAGTTATTAAGTCTTAATCTAAGGTTAGGTTAAAGGTTTTCAGATTTACTTAATGCATTGTGAGTACACCACGAGCAGACCAGCGACCCGCAAGCAGCACCCGATCACGAGTATGACGCATGTGCCAGCCATCGCTCTCCTCAACCATATTTGAGGGAAGAGAACGACCCGACACACGACGCCGCCGCAAGAAGGTGCCTTCGATAGTGAGCATGAATGCTCGAGATGGACCCACAATTTATATAAAACGATAACAAAATAAAAACTATAACGAGAACAGAAATTATTACAATTTTTATAACAATTAATATTTTTATAGCATCATGGCCTTCTCCCGACTCAGAGCCTCCATCACTACCGCGTTCCGATCTCGGATGGCCATCTGCAGGTTATATTCCTTGATGGTCTTCGGTGATGCAGCCGATGCTCGCCGTAAAAACCGGCTGATGGCATCGTCTTCGATGTCATCGGCGTAGTAGGTGAAAGTCCCGGTGTGCCGTGATATTGCGACGACTGCGTGGGACACGCTCTCATGCAGCTTCATTTTGGGCTTGGTCTTTATGGCGATAACCGACTCGTACGTTAGCCCCTGAGCTTCGTGGATGGTTAGGATGCGTGACCCTGCGCCTCCCCCATACCCTTGACTTTTGAGGGTCTCCTTTTCTTCCTGCGTATGTACTAAGAAAAGGGTGTTGGGGAGGGTGGTGGGAATTTGTGCTCCCTTGTACCTTCTTTGCTCGACGGACTTAATACGAGGAGCCGAGGAATAAATACCCGAGTAAATTTCCCTCAGCGCATACGCGACGTCCATTGGGTTCCTGTGTGTGCAAAGCAACTCCTGGCTGATGTTTGTGACCAGGTTTGGGCGTTGGTACCTCATTTCGAAGAGATTTTCTCTGTCAATAAAAGGTAACTGATTTACATCTCCGATGAGGACAAGCTCACCAGCACCAGACAGCCGTGCAACCATTATTATGGCTCCAAAATGGTTCATGAGCGCTTCGTCTACCAGGAGGCGGTTGAAACTCTCTCTACCAAAACCATTTACGAGTGAAGAAGCCATTGTTCGTACCCTGGATTTCACCAGGTCTCCGATACGGTGCGATAGTTTCTCTCTTAGATCTTTTGCTGCCTCTGTTGTTGTGGTGATGATGGCGTCCCTGTCCACATCGAAGTGACGGATCACCCATGTTGTCTTGCCACACCCTGGCACCCCATTGACCCATTGTATCTTTGGTACCGACCAACTTTCCCAACTTGCGTCGACGTCTGGGTTCCCTTCGATGGTTTTGGCCATCTCTAGGATTCGGTCGTCCAGCATTATCTTGGTGCACTTGGCGGTGACTACAATTGGATCCTTTGATGGTGTCCCGTATTTAGGCTTACCTATTCGCTCCGCCTCTGTCTCGTCCAGCGCTACAAAACCATTTTCTGCGCTATAGGCTGCCATATACTCTCCTTTCATGGTTCCTTTGATGATCTGGGAAGTGACGTTGTTGTATATGGCGGCTTCCGCTTCCTCAAGCCTCTCGTTTAGAAGACTTTCACTTCCTAGCCTAAAAGACTGCAAGATGTTATCGCAGGTCCTGAGATTAACTTGTTTCGTCGCTCTCAGTATGGCTAGGAATTCGAGGAAGGCGTTTCTCGCATGGTTTTGCAGCCCCGAGGCCGAGACATAACGGGGCGAATCGACCTGGCCCATGTCGGCTCTCGTCCTAGCTGCTTGAAGTTGTGGAGCTGCTCTCGACGTCTGTGGAGATGGTGTTTTGGGTGCGATACGGAATAAGCTCTGCGTTATAGCGCTGAATGCTGTTATGAAACCGGTTATGTGGCCATTCCCTCTTTCTCGGTTACCACTTGCATGGGGTGCGGCCTTTTCAGAGACAATTTTTTGTTGTGCCCTTTCGGAACCAGACTGGGTGGTCGAACTTGGAACGGGGTGTCCCCAGCTATCTGTAGCACCTATGTGGTCTAGTGTTTGGGATTTGAGAAAGCTCAAGTTTTCTCCTCTATCCTCGTACACGACAACCTCATGGTGTTCAGAGGCCTTGGTGCAACCTAACCGGTCTACGACTTCCGCTTTCATATATTCGACCATCATCGCGTCCACGCTTATTACCCGGGGAGTGCTGTCAGCATTTTTGCTTAGATAATTAAGCAATGAGCTAGCTTGCGCAAAAGGTGACTGTGCCGCCCATTCCAGTAGTGCGATCGTTTTGTTTTTCGTTCGCACTATTCGGAATCGGTAGCCGTCTGCCATGCACACTGGCATAGCTTCGTAGGATTTCCGCTTCATAGTTACTTTAGCGGTGCTCCCGTTGAGCAGACATGCTAATCCGGGCGATATTCGAACACGTTTCTGGTTCCTGACGAGGCAAAAGCTTATTCCGAGCCTTTCTCTATTGCTGTCCATGAAAAGTGCCACACCGCGAATCCGTATTCCCGGGTCTCCTCTTTCTGCGTTTTCCAGAAGATCGTGAATGGATACGCTTTTTGAGGAAGTTTCTCGGGCGGAGATCGTGGCTTCTGTTGCGCTGGTAGACTGTGTGAGTGTGATGGGGGGAAGTGTTCGGATGGGGGGGAGTGTTTGGATTGGGGGGAGTGTTTGGATGGGGGGTAGTGTTCGGCTGGAATCGAGTGTTGAGTTTCTTTTGGCTGCTATACGGAAGGATCTCTCCACAAAAGACAAGAAGTGTGGTCTGCTTTCTGGATCTGCCAGGATATTATGGAGTTCCGAGATCTCCAACTTCCTATCTATTAATGTTTCGAGATCCTGTCGCACAGCCATGAATCTAGGGCAATCGATGATCACGTGCCAGACCGTCTCGGCCACATAGGGGTCGCACTCGTACAATTCGAAATATTTTGTCTCTCTCATTTGAAAAGTCATAGGAGTGATAATGAATAGCGGTGCTGTTCACAATCGGAAACGTATCCGATCGAACCCTATAAACTGTCCGAATCTCAGTCTAATTTTATGAATCTTGGAATTGGGAATCGAGTATAAATCCGATTGGAAGAATAAATCATGTTTAAAAACTTATGTCATGTTTAAAAACTCAGTCAAAGTCAAAGTCATGTTTAAAAACTTATGAATACGGACTGAGATTCGAATAATTTGAGTTAAAAATTTTTAGAATCCGAACGGAATCGTTTCCGAATTATTGTAAATACCTATGCAGATCTCATCTCTCGCTTGAAGAATAGTGGTCTGATAGATCCAGGATTTTAATTGAGGTGGAATTTTAAATCCTAATCCATCTATGACCGCGACCGCAACCGCGTCAATATCTCCTTACCGACATAATTGTTTGTAAACTGTTTACGCCCGAGGGCTATCGGTGACCAAATGCGGCGTTTTGTCTGTAATCACTTTCTTTATTTTACTTCGTTTGAAAGCGGACAGTGAGTGCTCGTTTGAGTTTTGGCGCGTCCGTGTAGGCAGTCTGCTGATTAGGAAGGCATGGAAGAAGTTGAAAAAACAGTTAGGTAGAGCTTTCTTTCTTCCGCTTACAAAAGGGCAATGGCAAATTTTTGTTAAAGGTTATTTATCTACTTTTTTATTAGTATCTCTATATTAATAGCCGAACGCAGCTAAGGTCCAAACTTCAAACTCTACTGCACAACTCGGGTGTTGTTACTTACTTATGTTTGCTTATTTCAGTCTCTCATATCTCACTCTCTCGCTGTTACAACTGATTGAAATTTTGCATACTTTGTAATTAAGGTACTATTAACTTTTAAAGCACAAACACATGACATGTATATTGTTGGATGTACGCACCAAAATAAATTATTCGCAAATTAAATTATCGAACGCAATTGTGGAGAGTGCTGCCATACAGGTACGCCTAGTGATACTTTCAAGCACTCTGCTAACCTAATTAAACAGTACATTTGTGTAGAATTAATTTAGAAGTATTATTAATTTATTAGGTTATTTGTAATATTTTTGGGAAAATAAACTATTTCTATTAGTCCCATGGTAACTAAAGTACCGTCGTTGATCCGGGGGCTTACCACGAATTTTAATAGTTTGCAAAAACTTTTTTCGTTTTCGTTTGGCTCCATACATTGAGCTTCATCCTAGTTCCTTAACGTTTCCACCAGGTGCGCTCTATTAAAATGTATGGAACCAAACGAAAACGAAAAAAGTTTTCGTAACTATCAAAACTGAAGGGTAAGGGTGTGAATTGTTGATCTTCATGAAATTTTACAAGAAAATGGTTCATTTCAATTCAATACCATATAAAAGTAAGAATATGAGCGACATTGAAATATTGGATAAAGAGATATGAGGGTGAGAGGGAGGAGAGAGGTGGGGATCTCAATTAGAGACGAAAATAATCAATCAAAGTCATCACACCTCTAGTTAGTTAGTCATACCCTCTTTAATACTAATAAACGTTGTATAGCCTCGGAATATTTTTAAAGTATTTAGTCTCTATCCTTCTCTTAATTAAAAAAAACATACTATATAACTATTTTGAGGCTTTACTACGTTCATAAAAGGGATAGAGTATAAAAAATGTACAGAAGTATAGAAGGTTGTTCATACAAACATATTTGCCTTACGGTCATAAATGATTATTGCCGTAACCAATGGAAAATTAGCGAGTCGTAATTTCCTCCTTATAGGCTCTTACGTCCAGCGCTCCCCATAAGGATGGTCTATAAACATAACGCCATTCATAAATACGTCACTGTCAATTGTTAGGCCAAAAACGTGCCTACCTACGTCTATGAATGTAAATGATCGCGGGTCATCGTGCACTTTATAGATACAGACCAAAAGCTTTACGAGCGGAATTTGTAGGCGAATGACAGAAAAGGTATGGCAAGGAGAAAAAGAGCTTTCGTGCGCGAGATTTGTTTGTGGAGTTATTTAAAAATGTTAGAAAAAGAAAGAAGAGAAGAAGAGAAAAATTCTGTCAAGCACCAAAAAAGGTAAAAAGGAAATTTCGAGACTACAGCTGCAATGCCCATGCCGATTAAGATAAAAATAAAAAACATGAAATTTAAAAAAAATACCTGGACAAAACCCATGAAAAAATTGTCAAATTCAAAATGTTTTTTTTTTCAATTGGGTATCAAAGATACACTTATGAGCGTCAAAGTTTTTTAATAGACTCGACCGCCTTGTTCGAACTGTTGAGCCACTACTCAGAAGAACAGGCACGAAACTGAGAGGCATTTTTTTTATTTAAAAAAAAATACACACAAATTTTTGCTTACAACTAGATAATCAATGTACCTACTAGTGGCTACTTGGCGGAAGTGGACTTATCAATGGAGCCTCCATTGAAAAATTGACGCAATGAAATTGATAATGATTTAGACTTTAGAGTTTAAACTGTTTAGTGCACGATGACCATATAAAAGACAATGCGATTATGCGTTGCATATTAGTATGCGTCACCATGTTTGTATGTGTTATATCATTCCTGGGTCAAAGATCAAGCATGTTCAGATGCGATAAATGATTGACCTCTGGATTCGTTGAATTTAAAAGGGGTATCGTTGAGTACTTCCTTTTCCATGTTTGTTTATTATAGCAGTTGTTTGAAAACATAGTTTTGAATTTTTATTTTTACATTGAGTATAGTAGGCCCAGTATGAGTTTGATAGTTAACGTAAACTTTTTACGTTTTCGTTTGGCTCCATACATTTAACTTAACTGGCGAAAACGCGATAAAAAAAAAGAAGTTTTATAATGTTTTCGCCCGGGGCGCTTTATTGAAATGTATGAAGCCAAACGTAATCGAAAATAGTTAACGTAAACCTTTACAAAGTCTACAGAACACCCAGAATTTGAATGGTGAAATTGAGAAAAAAAATTACAGCCTTAATTTGGATTATGTTCCTTCCTTATCTAACTTTAAGATCTTGTGCTATTTGGTTTTAAGAAAGCTTAAAGCTAAGAACATGTATTTTTTTTAAATTACTTTACTAATTATTACAGATGTTGCAGTGCCAATTCAAAAGACATATAAAATAGGCATTGAACTGTCTGTCAAACAGAGCGTGCAGAGTTAGCCCTTCTGTTAAAAATTCATATTCCTAATCTTTAAAGCTATGCATTCAGAACGCATTCGCGTATCCTGTTTGCAAACCACTTTATCCTGATATCAGCATCACAAGTAATTGTTCTATGAAGTAGAGTAAATTATATTGGTCATGTATTAGGAAGGAAACTCCAATATGGAAAACAAATAAAATTAAATTAATGCAACTATAAGCCTTCAAGTGACGTAATAAAACGCATTTTAGTAGATTCAAATCAGTGGCTTAATTTAGTTTATCGTTAGATCATTTTTTAAACAGATTAATGAATAGAATTTTGGTACGACAGATTCTGGTCCTAGATAGTAATATTTTAAATATTTTTTAGGGACCAACTTCTATTGTATGCTAAACAGTAGATTACTGTCTGGTGCCAATTTTTTTGATCCTCGAGTTTTCAACTGTCAACAAGCTGTCAAAAGTGACACTACACAAATTGGGACGGGTTTTTCAAACTACGGTTAATGGTTAACCTTAGATTAAAATTATTGTTTTGTTAAACATGATGTGAGTTACAAAAAAAATATTTCGTGTATTATTTAATTAACCTACTTAAAAATTTAACGAAAACTCGACATCCTTGTAGATAACTGTTATGATTATGACAGCTGATTCAAAATAATTGTTGTTTGCATGTTTTTTGCATCATTACAATTGTGGCAAGTTTTTAAATAGTTGCTGGGTTATTAAATCAAAACTTTATAATATTAATACGTAAGTAATTTTCAAATTGTGACTTGAGTATTGTTTTTTTTATGTTCATGATTTCTTCACGACTATATTATTAAAGTAACAATTACTTGCTTCAATATTTTTATCATAGATAGTTAGTGGATTTCGGGTATAACGACAATGAAGGGACCACTCTATTTTCGTCGTTATATCCGGAAGTCGTTACAGGCAAAGGTAAAGAGATATAGACACGTATCAGCCTTTTCTTTAACAGTGAATGTGCGTCTAGCAGCCATACTTATTCAAAAGTTTACTAAACCCAGTTGCTACTCAGAATATCACTTTGTAACTGAACCATAAAAGCTCCGAAAGGTACACGCTTCCCTACCTACTTAGTTGATATCTATAAACAAAAGGTAAAGGTCTCCACACTTGCTGACCATCTGTGTGCAATGGATGTAAACAAAAGATAAGAAATTTTTGTGAAAGAAAAAAATCTTTGTGTCTTTGGCGGCCGACTCCGGTCGCAATATCTGCATGGGATTTCTAGGAATTTGTTGCAAATGATTCATTAAAAACAGTCGCTACACCCGAACTCGGCGTTACATCTAAAGTCGCTATAGCCACATGAATTTTGTACTAAAGTATGCTTTAAATTCAAGGGGCTTAGATTTAACGTCGCTATAGGTAAATGGTCGCTACAACCAAGGCCGTAATAAATGAAATCCACTGTAGTTTAAAGCTAGCATAATTTTAGGAGTTTTACCCATTATAAGAAAAACATTTTCGTGCTGTCGGCAAAACTTTATTTGATTATATATTCAGTAAGAACTCAAACCTTTGCTCAATTCTCTCATTAATGCCTCCGTCACGTACTCACATACCAAAATTAAAATAGTAAAACACAATATCGAAAAAAAAGCATCCTTTTGTATCGAAACAATACATCGTTTACTTCCCCAAAAAACACACTAAACTTTTTACTACTCATGGGTCGTCCATTAATCACGTGATGGTTTTATACTTCCTCTCTCCTCTTGGCAATACGTTATAGATTTTAAGCTTTACTCCACCCTCCCCCCCTTTACACCAGATAACGTGTATTTTTTTGGACAAAATATCTTTGAAATTTTGATGAATTTTCAACGTCCAAAAAATAAATACAAATGATATCTCACCTTATAATATTTTGTATTTTTTCCGAACCCTCCTCTTCTTCGTGCCTCACGTAATTAATGAACGATCCCTTACAACACTCATTAAAATATAGTGATGCGCTATTATCGATAAAAGACTCCAATTTTGTTGACTACTGACAATTAGAGCTTTCATAAAAATTTCGAGTCACAATTATCTCCATTTATAGTACTCATTAGGGTGTTTAATTGTGAAAAATAGTTAATTTTGGTGGCTGGGGTGTTTACTCAGTGGATGGGTATGCAATTGTGTTGCTCATTTGGTAATAATTGTATGGAACGTGTATGGGCCTGACGGTAATTGGGAGGCATCTTTTGTTGGTGTTGGTGAGGTGTCGACACGTTGGATTGCAGGTGAGATCGTATAATTTTTATGAATGGGTATAAAAATAGCCTGGACATTACTGGACAACTTGCGAGAACATCGGAGTGAATTATAATGGTCCGTTTATTTTAATTAGATGCGTGTTTCTCAATAAAAAAAACATCAGCAGTACTGACATCATATACTTGGAGTATTCTGTTGTTTGAATAGTAGGTATTTCTAATGTTTTAAAAGGCCATCGAGAAATCAAATTTTTGTTTTTCAATTTCTCAATTTCTGTATCTTGAATACTCTCTTTACTAAATATGTTTATTAGCTACATTAAATCAAAAGCTACAATAAAAACATAATATAATATATCGTCACGCCTTTCCCCCGAGGGAGCTGGCAGAGGTGTAATACAACACCCACACTTCGTCAGACGATATTCAGTCCCAAATGTGACAAGGGGCGAGCCTGTCACCATACATCGGGCTCCATTCATTTATCAAATGACATACAATACGCATAACATAATCATACAATGAACAAATTTGTGCGTGCCGTAGGCTGGGTTCGAACCCGTTCCCTCTGGCTTGAGAGGCGGGCCTTCTTACAACTAGGCTGTCATCGCTCAATGTAAATACATTTTAAACCAATAAAACTCTCCCTCCAATTATTTCCGACCGACATAAATATCTCATTTTAATATCATTAAGCCCTATTACGCTCAACATTGACGTACAATTTAAAAGAACGTCATAATGACAGAACAAAGCGGACAAGGCTGCAGCTGTCAGTGTCAAACTTGACATTGACAGATGCGGTCGCGCGCTGCGGGTTAAATGGTGACCATTAAGGTCGTTATGGAGTCGTTTAAGGTGATAATTATTCTGTTCTCACTTCTTGACAGATAAGGTATAAAAGGTACCGCGATTCACGATATGATTCATGGATTGTAAGTAGAAAGTACCTTAATCTTTTATTTAAGTACTTAGCTACTTAAATTACTTTTTTATAAGCATCGAATGCCGCATCATTGCTTAATGCTAAATGAGATGACGGTCAAACGCTACCTTAATAACCAACAAAAATAAAGTAAACAAAAAGATTTTGTTATAAATGCTTTGTCGTAGGCATGTTACTTTTTTTGCTCAGTTTGGCAATTTTTTTTATTTCGCGAATAAGTCCACGCTTGACCACCACCACCACGATAGAGCCAAATTTATTCAGAAAAGTAGTATTAAGAGGGCCGCGACGTTCTGAAATTTCCATACAAACACACTACTCAAATTTCTTGAAAACCGTTTGTCAGATTATGATGAAATTTAGCATGTACAATTAAATTAACAAAATCTTCGCCCCTATGTTCTTGTTTTTTTTTTAAAACGTTCTCAAGCGAAAATAGAGCTATGAAAAATATCCGCATTTATAAGGGGTCACTTTTGACTGATTTATTCAATAGGTAGACAAAGCTAATCAAAAATTCCATTACATAGGGAGGTTGTCTACATCATTAGCTGTTAAATGAATCAATAATACAAGAGAAATTCTTAGTTACTTAAGAATTATTACAGTAGTGCAAAAGTCATAAAAAAATTTGAAATTGCACTTTGTTCTGTTGGTAAGTTTAGAGGCTCGTCACTATCATTACTCGCTCTCTTCACTCGTCTTCTTCTTCTAGACGAAATGGCGATAGAATACCTTAAGCCAATGCGAAGTCTAGGTCGCCTAGGTCGAAATTAGTTAGTTCGCCGGACTCTTAAACAATAAATAAATAATCTTATTGCATCATTGTATTGACTGTACTTATCTACTAACTATAATACGCCCCGCAGATCAAATCATTGCATCACTAATAACTTGATAAGGAATATTATTATCACTCGCTATCATTATGAACGCAGAAACTTATTACGATGTAACTGGGATATACTACTACAAATTAAGTACTTAGATAAAGTAAAAGGTATAATAAAACAGATTTTTCGGTTTTAATTAACACACACTAACTGAATCTTATTGCATGACATGTATGATGGATGACATAATATTATGGGCAATCAATATTCGGTTACTGAGTATTAAATGTTAATTAATAATTTTAGTATTTTTTTTTACTTTATTGATGTAGGTAAGAAAACTAATTTGATTACTTACTCCTTGTTTTATTCAAAAATCTTTGTAAAAGTTATATGCTAATGCAAAGTAAGTAATATTTATAAATATATTTTTAAATATTAAATATTTACGCATACCTATGTATTAAATATGTTTTTGTAAATATTTTTATTACCATTAGCATAATCAATTAAATAAAAAATGTATTTAAAACACAAATAACGTTATTTTATGTCCACATTATTTGCTTGGCAAAAATCTTACCTTAAATCAAGGGAAAACCAACGATTAAGTTCTGATTAACCTTTGAAAGTAACCAGTGGCTCCAGTTCAAATTAGCGTACGAAAACGTAAAGTTCAATGGCGCGAGACACTCCTCTCAACCGACGATTAAAATGTCAAAGAGATGGTTAACGAACGAGTTACGAGTGAGAGGTTAATGGTGAAGATACATGACTTACTACTTAATTATTCGGGAAGGAATAAAATAAATGATAATTTTAAAGAAAGTATGTACATTTTGAGGAGTTAATGTTGCTTAATTATCAATAAGGTATGTATGTAAATTGTTTGGTACTTTATGTCGGGATTTTACTAAAAGAAAACTCATGAAAAATCATGACATAAGTACATCCTTTTAAGATACATTCAAGAAAGGCTTGGATGATGGTATAACATTATGTTTTTAGTAGTATATTTTTCTAAAAACATCTATTTTCTGGCCCATTAAGACCAAAGTGAAGCGAAGTTTAACAAGGTGATTAAATTTTAACCTTCTATTTAGGCAGCTATTCAATAAGCTAAGTTATAAGTCAACAAACAAATGATTGCCACGTTAAATTTGGGTAAATATTATGCCTAATTAAACCACGTGTACACAAGATCATACGGTAAAAAAAAATCTGTGGAAGCGGCCCTAACGGATTGAAATGTCAATTAATATCTCATTTAATGATTTATAGGACTGGTTAATTAAACACTTATAACTTCATGTACGCCATATTTTAAGTTGAGGCCTTCCGCAAACCGCGAGCAAAAAGTTTCACAAGGCTTATTAATGAAAATTAATGATTTTGAAGGTTAGTAATTAGTGCTGATCGGCCTTGTTAATAAATCATCAATGTTGATTCATTATCATCATCATTCTCAACCATTTCCACCTGCTGGCTGAGTATAGGTGTTTTTTTGGTCTTGTGCCAATGCCATCCTCTGCTTACGTACTGCTTTAAGGCTCACTTGCAAAAGATGCGGAGTTAAATTCTTACATAACAAATCCTCACGTCTTCTGTCCATCCAAAGGTTGCCTGGAAGAAATCGCTTTAGGCGATAAGGCCGCCCTTGTACTGCCGAATGATATTTTATTTTTAATATTCTCTTTATGCTTGTTTTACTTTGTATTTTTGGTGTGCAATAAAGATGTATTGTATTGTCTTTCTCTTGAAGGGGCTGGTAGAGTTGTACAACACCCACACTTCGCCGAAAGATATGTAGTCCCAAATGTGACAGGGGGCGAGCCTGTCGCCATACACCGAGTTCTAGTTCCAATTCGCAGGGCAAATCAACTCAGAGGTAAAATGTTTAAAAGGTTTAATTCTAATAATGTGTTAACTTAAAGTTAGCTTCAAACTCTTGGTGGTTCAACACGATTTATCAGTTTCTGATGAGTTCAGTTTCAGAATTTGGAGTGGACTACTCCAAATTAAGAAGGTAACCGGAGCTTCTGCAAGTAGCTTTTCCAATGCATTTATTTTTATTTAATTTTTAATTATTTAGGTGTTTTAATTTAAATAATCACACATAGAACTTTATTTACATACATATCTTATCACACATAGAAATTTAAATAATCACAACGATAGAAGGCTAAATAAGCAACAATTAGATATTGTATATTATATAAACAGAAAGGAAATTGTTACAGCACTTTTTATGCCGGTTTTTATCACACTGTATAATGTCAAATTAACATACGAAGCTTTGTCAATCAATACATTTGATTCTGTTATCTCTAGTTGATTGTCACAATACCTTCCTTGTAGCTATTACGTACGCACCTATTAGTATTACACTTCAGTCTACCACTGCCTGACAGTTAACCGACTGTTTGTTAACACACACATTACCCTAAACGATTCGCTAAACTTGCTCAGACTAACCCACATTCCTACCACGTAGATAGCTGGCAGGTAGAGCACAGCCCTGCTGAATATTGAATGGGTTCGCGGAATGGTAGTGTAGGGCCTTGAATGAAGAACTGAGGTTCCCACCGAGAACAATTTTGACAAACTTGAGCTTCGCGAAACGTCGCAAGACTTTTGGATGACGTAATCATCTCTATCTCTACATAGTACAAAACAAAGTAGCTTTTCGCGTCTGTCTGTATGTCTGCTAACTTCTCTCATACTACGCAACAGATTTTGATGCGGTTTTCAACATCAGTTAGATGACTTTCCTCGGAAGGTTAATATGTAAGTACCAGAGTGGGTCATTCGTGCAACATCAAAAAGCCTCACAAAAAACTAAAATACGCCTCATAAACTTTAAAATGATGCTCACAAATAAACTTACACATACATAAATACATACACCCGAAAAACACAAGCCACCGTTAGGCCAGTTTGATAAAGATCGCTTCTAATCGACTGATTAGAAAATGGTGTCCCTTAATCTATCCCATAGACATGGAACCGGAACGAATTGCCCTCTGTTGACCAACATACAGACAATTGACGTTAAATTGCTGACAACCTAACGGCACCAACTCCGTTTTAGAATTTGCATGGCGCGTGAGACTATCGACATCCCCGATTCTTATCGATAACGACGAGTAGGGTTGCCAGGCGGCAGGGTTTGACATTGACATTTCAGAAATTCGTCGACTTTTGTCAGTTTATTGGTCTGAGTTTGAAGCTTTTAAGCCATTCTTAAGTTCTTTTTGTTTTACTTTTATAAAATTTCATTACTGATTAATTAATTTTCATAGAATTTATAGTTCTAACTAGCTGCGCCCCGCGGATTTATCCGCGGTTAAAAGTAGCCTGTTTGCTAATCCAGCATATATAAGCTACCTCCTTACTAAATTTCATTGACATCCGTTAATCTATTTGAGTGCGAAGAAGTGACAAACAAACACACACCCACACACAAACTTTCACCTTTACAATGTAACTAGGAAGTATGATTTACAGAAAGTATTGTAGTTTTTTTTTAATTAGTTTGTCGGCAACCCTAATTGCTCATCAAAAATGTTGATCGCAAATCGATATTTTCAATCGATTGTTTACTTGTGAGAGTCAGTGACTCAGCGTGTGGTAATAAGATTACATCTCGAATGTCAATGTCAAAAGAGCGACCACCTTATCTGTGAAATTGAGTGAGGGAGGCACTGTTGCATTTCTTGAAAACAGGTGACAACATCTCGTGGATTTTTTTTAGTTCCAGCTTATGGCCATCTCCCCTGATAAGTTTGTGGGTCTGTAGATAAGTTATAAGAGATTGGTTTTGATAAGGATTCGCACGGTTGAATACAAACCTAGCTATTTTTAATTTTAAGAAAAATAAGTTAAATTAATTACATGTGTAAGTAATACTATGAATATATTTTTATGTAGGTAAGTATGTATGTATTTAATGTATTTTAAAAGGTAAACAGATAAATCCTGCATAATATCATTGTAAGGAAGTAAAAGAGATTGTAATACTTAATTAAAGTTGCAACTAGGTCAGATAGAGATGTCCTAGTTTTTAACTAGTACTAGGCCATATAAAACATTTATCTGATCTAGGATTTAGTCAAGGATCTAGCAATGTTTTTTGTAAATCTTGATTAAAATTTAGCTGCATTCTGCGAAATTAATGCGTTTTCCCAGTTTCCCTAATTTTCACAAAAACAAAAACAGCGTTGAGCGCATGATTTAGGAATTTTTATCAGTGTCGGTTTATTCTTTAAATATAACGAAATAACCGACGAATAGTTAAAGCTTTTTTTTTTTATTTTATGTGATTTATGAAAACCAGAAGGTAATAAAAATGGGAATGCTGCCTACTCTCCAATGCCTATTTTAATTTTAGTAATAATATCTAGTTTTTTTTATTATAACTTCTTTTTTGGATAGTTCATTTCGAAACCAGTCTTACAAAATAGGTGCGAAACAGCTTATTTTAGTTCTTCTAAATTGAACCGAGACCGATCGCTTTAATCGAATTATTGGCTTAACTTTTAATATAGTTACTGTCTTACTCAAACCAAAAAAATTTGTAAGGAACCTGAAAGTTTAGCTGAGCTCTGTGATATTAATTTGCAATTTTCTAGGTTCTTAGTTTTTGAGTTTTTTTTAATTAGAAATATTTCAAACTTTAATAAGTCAAAAAATCCTATAGAATTATGGTTATAATAGCCACGCCTCGGGCGGTTAAGCAGTCAAAAGTGTCCTATGTGCTATCTATCTCTGTGCTAAATTTCATCCAGATCCGTTTAACCATTGTGGCATGATTGAGTAACAAACATCTATCTATCCATCCAACACCCAAACTTTCGCATTTATGATATTAGTGTGATGTGATTATTTCTGTTTAGAAAATGGAATTATTTACGCAACAGTTTTGACGAAAACGACACCTAACTTATATTTTATTTGTATGTTATAATTTAATAGTTTATTAAATCTCATTTTAATTTTATTTTAATAATTTGATTTTATTTTATTTCATAGTGCAATATTTATGGGTAAAGAAAAGGTCTGAAATAAAGAAATTTGAATTTTAATATAATACAGAGCTATTATTAATATTAGCTATTATTATTATTAAGCTATTATATCTTGTTTTAATTCTGGTGTGAACTCTAGCTATCTATCATTTCATTTAAATTGTATGAAGTAGTCAACTCAACTACGCCACGCCACCTTTGCCGGCGCCTCCGCCCGCGCGATCGATAATTGCCGATAGTATCGACAAGGACGATCGTTTCTATCGATAACTCATTGCACAACACTAGTGGGTGAAAAACGTTGGCTGACAGTTGAAATGGAAATTGCAGAGTATGTAAATTACTATGAAAGAGGAAGTGTAAAAAGTGGGCATGTTGCAAAAATGGATTTGAACTGAGTCCATAATTTCACTTAAGTACATAAATGTAATTTCCAGGTTAGTTTTTCTGGAAATTATCAAGTTATATAATACTAGCTGCACCTCGCGGCTCTACCCGCGGTCCCATAGAAACCGTTTTTTATGAAAGCTATACTCCATGTATTTTTCTGTATCCTTGACAACGTGTGTGCAAAATATTGCAAGTAGTTAAGGCGTGAAAGCCTCATATATACATACCCACATCACCCACATCACCCACATGCATACATACATAGGTACACTCAAAAAATACAACCCACCTTCTTGCGCAGTCGTGTAAAAAATTACCCAAATCAGTCCAGCAGTTATCAAGCAACTCGCTTACCAACGAGCAGCATTTAAATTTTTATTACAGAGATATACTAAACGGCCATTTTATAGTTCCTAGATAAATATAAAATTACAGTTGCGGGGCATGATTATAATAACAAATGGCAATATCTTCTTATCAACCTAATTGCACGCAAGTTATTGCTGCTAAACTACTTGTTTATAAATATTTACAAAACACCTGACAACTGAGAAAATTACATGCTTACTGCTTTAACAATGTCTAGTAAATCAAACTGCCTGTTATTACAAACGAAACAATATTATTATGTACAATAAATAATATGCATTGGAGACTATCCTTAGCTGTATCTACAGGGTCTTTATATTAATTATGAGTGATTTAAATGTATAAACTATTAATTTATAAAGTGATTGAGGCGCCATGCCCATTTTGCAGGCGCAGGCGCAGGCGCACCTTAGTTTTATGTAAGGTCGTCGTGTATTGGCATAGGTTGACGATTGATTTCGCATAACGATAAAGCGTATTTTAAATTAAAATATTTTACATGTTATGTCTTCTAAGAAGGTCTTATCAAAAACTTATAAGTAGTAAAACAGTCACAGTAGTTTTTGTTAATAATATTAAGTTTTATTTGGTTTTTATTTACTAACTTTACACATTTCTATTATCTCAATTAAATATGATATGACTGAAACTATGATCAGAAATTTCCGGCTAAAATAAACCTGATGAAATATTTAATTTTGTGAAAATAATAATTTATGTTTTTAATTATAGTCTAAACAATTTAAAAGTTACTCGCGTCTATAATTTCGTCTACGCCAAGTTACAATAATGCAGTTTTAAAAACATTGATAGTTTTACAATTCAATCGACCAGATTCATAATTTAAGAGAATGCTATCTCAAAACACATAATTCTCAATCACAACAGTATCCAGCTCGTATTAATTACTGCTCTTGTATAATTGCTGGTACTGATAACGTTGTCTCAAGGGAATTGATTAAAACGTAACTCGTAGCAGAACTGCACACCAACTGAGATAAGGAAATTATAGAGTTAAGTTAAGACGTATTGAAACTTTATGGGTTCTGAATTTCTGATGTTTAATTATTGGCATAATAGTTGAAGGATTCATTTCCATTTGAATCTATTCAGGTCTAAGGTCCAACTCGTAATTGATGTAATTGTAATCGCTCTATTTGACGTAATGCTAAATTAAATTAATAAACCAATAATTTGAGAGCAATTCGATTGATCCGTGCACGGAATGACATAGTTATAAAAAATAAAGCAGACCAAATGCAAATCTGTTTTACACGCTTACTGAACATATTAACGTAGTTGCAAGAATCCAATTAAGTTATTATTGAATCTGGAAGTTAGCACATCATACATTTATTGGAGCGATTTATTAAAATTCCCAATAATAGGTTGACTCCACCAACTCAAAGATTACGCTGCAAAGCTGTTCATTTTGCGCCCTGAAACACATATTGAAACTGCCAATTTGAACCCGATTCAAGGGAATTCATAATTCTAGAGGCTACGTCCAAAAATAACTTCTTTCCAAGAAAGGTCCATCATTAAAATAGCATTAGGTCTTTTGCGAAATTATATAAACGCGCCGATTCTATTATTATTGTGGTAATAATTTGCACGCATAAATTTGTAAAAGCAACATAGAGCTAAGCTATATTTAATGGTTGAAGTTTATCGACTGACAATAATTATTACAAACGAGCTATTATTTATCGATCTTGTTAGTTAGGATTATTCAATTTCAGATAAATAACTTGGGATTTGATTTCACTAATAGTTTGTGTTGTGCGAAACAAGATGCTTATTTTTTTACATTCTGAAAATATTTATGCAAGTTAAGCTGTGATTTCTTGCTATTAGGTATTATGCTGAAGACATGTATAGAATAACATTTAATTTCCTAGGCGCAAAACATCACCGTCCATCGGTGGTGTCTATCACCGGACACCGTTTCGGTGTGCGGTGAAGAGGATTTTAACTTTGACTGTTTAATCTCGAAAACCGGCAGGGTGTAACACACTGACACCGCGTCTCCGTGCGGAGAAGCGCCATGCAAATTTGGTCGCTCCGCACACAGTAGCGGGATGTGACGGCAGTGTGATATCTACCTAAGAATAACATTCAACATCCTATCTTAAAGAGCAGAACTATGTTCTTATAATTATTATCAGCTACACCTATAGCCACTCAAACTATTCCCGTGAAAATTGTAGAATTCGTGTGAACGGAAGTACAAACATGTGTTCTAAAACAAAAGGGTGTGTATTTCCCGGCGTTGATAAAAATAATTCCAAAGTCAGTCTATGAGTAACGCTTCGCTGAACTGAAAACGAGGTGATTCAGGTTTCTTGTTATGAATAAAATTGTGATACATTTTATGAATGAAAGACAGTCTGACATTGTCAAAGATAATGAATTTACAAAATACCATTGTTATAAATAGTCTCTTTTGGATTGATAAAGAATTTATAAACATGTGGGTAAGAAGACATATTTAATTGAATAAATAGAGAAGAATTACATTTTATTACGACGTTTTTTTTGCTCTTTCGTCATGTCTTATATTTATTATGAAAGAGAAAAACAAAATGAAAATTTATCGATGGCTCCAAATTTTAAAAAGTTTACTGTGCAGCAATATTAAATAAAAACACCTGTTTTAAAGAGCATAAAGATTTCAACACCACTAATCGCAAACCCATAACAGCCAGACAAAACGTCGCCAGATTCACACAAATTTGTCATAACTTCATAAGCGATAAATAGTCATACTATGACAGATGACATTACAAGTCACAATAGTATTGAAGATGTGACGTATCTGTCACAAGACCTTGGAGATGTTGTAAGCTCTCGTTAGCGGACCGAGTATTTGGATACTTGTGTTTGGTAAATCGACCTTCGGACACTTAGGTGTTTTGTAACAACTGTGATGTTTCTGATTTTGGGAGACACACTTTTCGATTCGTTATTTTATTTGTCTTCTTTTAAATCGTGTTGTTGTTTTATTTTGGTGGTTTATTTTCCTAAATAAGTTATTATTAGTTTTTACAAAAGCTCGTAAGATACTTTTAAAAACCACCTCAATAAGTTGTTACTTTTAAACCATTTTTAAACTTATTTATTTACCAACAAATACTATAGATACTTAGCTAAATTAAATTATTTTAACTGGAGGACACTGAACTAGAGGCAGACCTATTTTGCGCAGGATTTCCACCAGCGTCACGGGCTGATCAGCGTCCATTCATAAATATATTGTTTCCTTTCAACGCATGATTCAAGGAGGTAAATACTCAAAAATTCCATTACGATGTTTGTACTTGGCTGGTCATAGCACCATGACAAACCAGCCTTGTTATTACTGAAGTTGTAATGTATTCTGAATATTTCGACACAGATTTATCCTTCACCAGCGCAAAATTATGCGTAACGAAACATAAACTGATAATATTTTGTCACATGCAAATTAATTATAGTATTTATTTTTGTGTCTAAATTACAATAGTGTTTTAAATGTATTGTTTTATGATAATTTCCTAGTATTATAGTAATTACATAGGACAAATTAAGAACTAAATGATGACTATTTCAACATGACTAACACAGAAACTAGAACACGGACAAACACATTCATGATTTCAGCCATTGTTATAAAATAAACACTTGTTATTTTAGTATTTGAGCATGTCATACCTATCCTAGCTGAGGGAAGCTTGAGTTTCTCGCAAAAAACTCAATTACTCAGTTAAGACATTACGTAATCAGTAATTTTAGGAAGTTTAAATTTATTTACTCATAAAGCATTTCTTGAAAGTTTGACGTTTTACACTACAAATTTAGGCGAAAAAGATTTTGACGTTGAAATTTTAAAATTATATAAAATGCATTTTTGTATTATGAAATAAGCAGGTACTATAATCGATCATTAAAATCATTGCTAATTAAAGAACAATAGTGATTGTAATACTTCGCAGTGAGATTAGCCCAGATTCACATGGTAACTGACAGGTGACGTTTGACAAACCGTTCTACCAGATTAGCTTGACAGCTGGATCGCAATCACAAACGCTGTGCGTGCGCAATTAGCTATTGAAATTATTCTAATTAGTATTACAAAGCTAGTAATTAAGCTGATAGTAATGCATACCTTGGTCTGATTAAGATACAAAAACATCGTATTTTATATTCGTAGTAAACAATATTTCCAAAAAATATATTAGCGTGTTTTATAAATATTATACATTGTGATAAATTTTATGACATACATTTTATTGTATTGATATTTTTAGGACGAATTAACATACAAATAAAAAAAATAGCAATCTATATTTTACTAAACACACGAAAAACCATCATAGCCAAAAAATTACAAGTTGGAAAATAATTAAATAATGGTTTTCAAATATCAAAATTATCTTATCTATTGAAAAGAGGCCAATAAATTATTATCGATCATTATATTTTATCACCGATAAAATACTCCAGATTAAGTCTCACAACTTCGCCGCTTACTTCATTGAATAACTTCATTTATATTAATAACAATGTACCTTAAAACATTTACGCACTTATTAAGCCCTAAACGTGCCTTAATAAAGACATAATCGTTTTTATTATGCCAAAAAGCTGTAACCGTAATTAAGTACAGTATTTATTGGTGTCATTTACAACTGCGATATTTCTGTGATCTCGTTTCAGTTGAATTTCCTTACATAATTGTCAGTAGAGGTCTACTTTTGCAGAAACATACATATTTAAGTACATATAATAATAAATGTTATACATAAAATATTTTATGCAATACGGGAAAGTAATGGCATTGCATCATGGCTTTCCATTTCCATTCCATTTTAACTATTGATCTAAGTGTTATTTTATCACGCACTTTATTATTTACAAGTTATCTACAAGCTTTCCTCACGTTTCATAGCCTATAGCAATCAAATCAGCAATCAGTGATTGTGTTCTTCCTATTAGTAAATAGGTTCTTAATCTTATTTAGTTATAGGAAGCTATTTTGGATATTTTACCTTTCGATCAGATTTATATCTCATTACAAATCAAGCCTTTATAATGGCACCCCATCGACACTTTGCATAGATTTAATGCATGTAACTTCAATAAACTTGAATCTAAGACTTATCATTCCACTATAACGTTGATAACATTTGTTAAAGTGCTTTAGCCATTTAGGCGTCGCGACGCGGTCATAGAGCGACTGAGTGCAAAACGAGGCTTACACTTGATCCAAGCCCTGTTTTCACAGTGCCATTTTGCGTATTGAGACTTTACACCTATGTATATCTGATCGAAGATTTGACCATTTTAAAACATTAGTTGTAATGCGTTGGTTATTAAGATAGGGTCTTTAACAAGTCTTATAACAAAAAACACTTACCCGGCATAAAGCGACGCCTGTGTCCAATCTATCCAAGAAGTTATCAGCATTGATCCTCAGCTCTGGGTAGAGAACCGTCAGCCACTCAGCCAAGTCCTCCTTCATAGCATACAGATACTCCTCTGAGGACTTAAAGGGCCGGAAGGGCCGGGCCTCCAGAAGGACTGCGCCTGCGGCCGCCATGATGCCACTTAGGTGACGGTGTGACTTAGAAGGACATTACTGGCTCTGGAACAATGGAAAGATTTCATTAGATTTTGATTAGAATTACTAAACATTAAAAATTAGAACATTAGAACTGCGACTGCAACTCGCTTGCAAAACGAGACGCAGCCGGTCGCGCACACTCTCCTTGAAAGAGAACCCCGAAAGCAGTTGAAACTATAGTCGGAGTAACGTACTCAAATCTAACGTGAGTAATTCCCGTGTACGGGAATCTTAATGTGTTAAAACATCAGTTGTCATGATAAAATGAATACGTCGAACTTATCAACAAAATAATTTAACTTCTACTATGCTTTGTACTAATTTGTAATTACGATTATAAAGAAGATAATTTGTTTTTGAATTGATAGATAAATAGTAGAGAAATACGATATGTATCTACCCTATGGAGGATGGGAAGCATGCTAATAATATTACTAGTGGTTCTGTGAGCTGGGGGGCTATTCCTGCGCGTGAGATGAGATGAGATTTTATCTTGGTCACTCTCACACCTATGACGTTTCAAACGAGAGCAACAAGGACGAGAAAAAGTGAGATGAAAATCTCAAATCTCCGAATAGGGTGTCCCTGTAAACCGATCCTCAGCCGATTCTAAAATTTGTGAGCAGGGAGACAGAGATCCAAACAGAGATCCAGACAGAGATCCAGACATTAATTTAATTAATTTTAATTTTGTACTTACTGACATTTTGATTTCGTCCATTCTAGTTTATAAATTCACAATGTATTCTATTATTCTGTTAATTATTAATGTGGTGCAATTTATGATGATAATAATGTGACTGTTACTCTGATTATTTAATTTAAACTTGTATGAGTCTATGATACTTGATTATTAATTATTTATCAGTATGTATTATTATTGTTAATCTAAACAGAAATCCAAACAAAATTCGGACAAACAAAAGTGTTTATGTCGAAGCTAAAGTTTTGACGTTTCGCTAGCTTACGTTCGCGCGGTCGATAAAGTACAAACGTATATTTATAATGTGTTCTCTATTATCTTTGACTTATCATAAACTAAGAATAATGTAGAGTAGAAACAAAGGATGGATAACTTAAAATAACTAAAAGTTCGACAGTTCATGCCTAACTTAACAACGAAATATTTAGTTCGCGTGACGAAATAAATTTAGCAGTCTCGTCTAGACGTCTAAATCTATCAAAATTAAGCTGACAGCTGTGACTGACAGGATCAAATGCTCACTTTGTTCATAATTAGGAGCAATTGGAATCAAATCTATTTACTTTTGCAATCAAAGCGCTATTAAATCAAGGAGAGAATGATTAACTTTTAAAATCAATTTGATTTCGTTGATACGAATGAGGCAAAAGTGTTATGTCAAAATTTAATGCCAAATTATTTCGTTAGGTGATAAATGACACCTCTTGAATTATAGAACTTACCACCTTTATGCTATATTCGTTGTATGTATAAACCTTCATAACTTGCACAGCATTAGATGTTATGTAAGCTCATAAGAGTTAGTAAATATATAAACTTTTTGCCCTATCCAGGGAAATTTGACGTCGCACGTCTTGTGCATTTGCCAGTGTCAAGTTAATTTAGTGTTTTACAGATGATGGAGTGATGATGATAAGATGATGATGGCGATGGTGATTCCTTCCCTTTTCCCTATTTCAGTAAAGTATACTTTACTGGAACTTTATGTGGAGTTTTGTAGAGAACATGAAAAGTCACGTTTCGCAAAGTTTAGGTATATCATTTGCTAACATTCGTGCACGTTAACGAACCGATAAAGGTGAATAATCCACCACAATTACCCTTAAACACTCATAAAACCACACGATTTAGAACATAAAACAAAATGACGACAACATCTTTTTATTTTCCGCCAAAAACTCAACTTTGACGTTCCTAAGTGTATCTTCGATACCCAATTGAATAAAAACATTAATAAATAAATTCGGGACATTTCCACACACGGTCGCCTGACCCCAAACTAAGCAAAGCTTGTACTATGGCTGCCAGAGACTGATATACATACTTATATAATTTTAAATACATACTTAAATAGATATTTAACATCCAGACATAGAACAAACACAAATGTTCACCGCATAAATGTTTGCCCTAGGTGGGAATCGAACCCACGCCCCCAAGCTCAGAAGGTAGGTTCACTACCAACTGAGCCACCGAGGCAGTCAGCATTGTGACTTTGACTTCGACTCTGACAGTCAAAAAGTTTACCTAACGCACTTTGGCGGCAAAAAAGAAGAGGTAAAACTTAACATATTGTTACGAGCTGGATTAGGATAAAAGGAATGAAACGTCCGGATTTAAGAATGGAACGCGCGGCTCGAGCGGCTACTATTGTCTAATCTGCGTTACCTATCGGTAGTTGTAAACAACATTGCCACAGATTAGCGTATAGTTTCCGCGACTGGCGTAGCAATATTAAATTTATAAGTCTAAGTCTAAGTATACATAGTTAGTAATAACTAACCCCCCTCTACATGCATTCCCCATAAATAATAATTTAAATTTTTGTTTGCAAAGGTCACGGTCCCTAGAGTCCGTGGAGTGTAGTTATTACATATAAAAAAAAATATAAGTCAAACAAACTTAAAATACGTGTAATACTGCAGCGTTATATCACTTGGGTATCTAACATTATCTGCAACACAAGGCACGGTGTCGCATTGAAATAGGTCGTTTACCCACCACGGTTCGACGGGCATCAAATAGGGTTGCCACTAGGCCACTTATTCATAAATTCTGGATTCTGTTTTTGGTATTAATTCATTGCGTTTTTTAACCGACTTCAAAAAAGGAGGAGGTTCTCATTTCGTTTGTGTGTTTTTTTGTGTATGTATGTTACGCAATTACTACGCCAATAAAATTATTAATCGATTTTAATGATTATTTTTTGTTTGGTAGATCACACTTTACAGGTGGCCCCACATAAAGATTTCCGAAAACGGTCAAGAAGTTTTTAAAATATCAACAAAAGTATAAAAATGTTTACTTTTCATATTATTATTGTTTGTTCACTGTATTCAACAGGTTGTATGAGATTTTGCTATATCCACAAAATGTCCAAGTAATTAAATTATTTTTCATGTCAGTAATAAAAGTTCAAGCAGTATAAATCCTGTCACTATCTTATGGCAATTCAATGTCGTTTATTACTGATAGACTATACAGTTGACTCCAGCCCAATTAACACTCCTAATCAAACAAACATACAAATTGCACGTTTACGCTCGAATAAACAGCGGCCGATCATCGGCTGCCGATTATACTCTGTCATTATCATTAGCTCGGCAATCGGCAAGCTTCGACAACCCTATCGACTCGCTTCAATACACGCGGCTTTCGTATGTCACATCCCTACGTTGAAAATATTGTTAGCAAAATTCAGAGCAAATTACATTTAAATATTTAAAATAAATACAATAAATATATAAACTAGTTGTTCACCTATATTTATTTAAGTCAAAGTCAAAGTAAAAAAAATGTCTTTATTCAATTGGGTATCGAAGTTACACTTATGAACGTCAAAGTTTAATAATAGACTCAACCGCCTTGTTACTTGGTTAAAGGGCCACTACTCAGAAGAACAGGCAAGAAACTGAGGGGCATTTATTTTCATTGTCTCACAAATATTGGCTTACCAAATGTATTAAAATTAAATACTCTATGATTGTATATCTGTCTCTGAAAAGCCATAGTACAAGCTTTGCTTAGTTTGGGGTCAGACAACCAGGAGTGCGAAAATATCCCTATTTTTTTTTATTGCTCTCAAACTGAAAAGTCGTGACTTCTGTGCGTGGCCCCCTTATCTTCTTACTCTAACTTAAAAATTGTGTTGGAATGACCCAATTGCCAGCAAAAAATCATGAAAATTGAATCGACGGTGCTTAGGTAGTTTATCGTTCAACAAATATAACATAAGCAGACATATCTACATACACGGAATCGTCCCATGCAGTAAACTCTCTGACATTCGCTTCGCCAATGAAACTGCTGCCAAACTAAACTTTACCCATTAATATTAAAACATAAAAAAAATTATGTCAATAGATTCACCTCCTTATTTCAGCATACAAACGGATCCAGGCGGATATTAAGGGGCTCAAGCCCCTGCAAAGGCAAAAGTATCTAATTCAGACTACAATAGTCAAAAATGGCTGTTTCTTTAGTGTTTTTGTGTTTGCATGCCTTGATAAAGATTACTTTCACGTCAAGCTCCCTCCCCCCAACCCTCTCCCCCCCAACTAAAATCCTGGATCCACCAATGTTTCAGCATACAAACATAGACTACAAACCATCCTCCCATTATGTAAACCATAGCAGTAATATAAACAAACTACTCATTAAACATGTTTATTTTCTTAACTCTAGCATAATATTATGCCAACCAACAGTCACCACCATTTTGTAATCATTATGTGGGAATCCAACCGTGAGATGAGTGCGTGCATGTATAAAGGAATGTATAAATATTTCGTAAATTACATACAAAATGTTACATTATGTAGCATTGTTCAAATAAAGATTCATAGCATTCATGAGAATGGTTTATTTATTACCGTCATTAAATAATTCATGAAATTGTTTTGCTAGACAGCAGACGTCGCAGTTTCTATTGACTGCAAAATTATGTACTTAAACTGAAACATCATTTAGTCTTCATGGACAGTCGTCAGGGAAGACAGCGGTGTGGCGCGGCCAGCATCATTGTGGGAAGGGAAAAGAGACTTCAGAGAAAGGTGCTTCAGGCAACGTGCGAGGGTGGCCCTGGTGCGTTCTTATGTCCTCTGTCAAGCACAGAGGCTGGCCTCTGTGCTTCTCCTCCAGGGGGACTTTAGTGGGTCAATTCCCACATAAACCGATTTTGATTTTGTTTGAAAAGTTAATTAGTTGGGAGTGTTCTTAGCTACTCGTATGTTTGATGAAAATCAGTGTCGTGGGGTTTTTAAATATTTAATTTATACTTGTTGAAGATTTGTCTTCGTCATCCACAAATAAGGTTGCGCATGCGCATACCCAAGTTAACGTATAATTACAAGTTAAATAATAGTTACTACGTAAGTATCATGTAGATCAAACTAGGTTTCCTTAATTACTGTTTGAAGTGTTCTAGATCAACCGCTATGATAGAAATTCCCGTTTCGCAAACATAAAACAGTTTTTATACCCAGCCATTGTTTAACTGCATTTCTATTCCAAAATCAAGGTAGATTAACGGTTACCCGAAAGTCGGTTAACCACAGTCTGATATCAGATAACCGACGGATAGATAAGGACGAACATGACAGGTGGATTCGCAATGGTTGATGACCCTGGAAAGTTCAACCAAGTTCACTGACGATTTGACGGACGATTAAACTCTAATAACTGACGGTTAAGTTGCAGTGAAACTTGGTTTTAGAAATGATTGTTGTCTTTAGCTGGGGAAAGGTCGCGACTAATTCTATGCAACATTGAACATCTTTCTTTGTTTTAACGAGTGATTATAGTCAGTATCTCTAATTGTCTCTGCTGGTTTTTATCTAAAATTGCTTCTATTGACTCTTACTGACTGCGTCGGTGGCTCAGTTGGTAGTGAACCTGCCTTCTGAGCTTGGAGCGTAGGTTCGTTTCCCACCTAGAGCAAACGTTTATGTGATTAACATTTGTGTTTGTTCTATGTCTGGGTGTTAATGTCTATTTAAGTGTGTATTTAAAAATATATTAATACGTGTTTCAGTCTCTGGCAGCCATAGTAAAACTTTTGCTTAGTTTGGGGTCAGGCCGTCTGTAAAACATGTCCCGGATTTATTTATTTTACTTCAAGAGTAATAAATAGTACTATTTTTATACATTATAGTATATCATATATAGTATATCATTTTATAGTATTATTTTTACACATATCTGTCGTTTATATTGTCAGTTTTGCATGAATTTTGAACGGAAATATTAAAAATATTGACGGGTAGGTCCCTGTTTTTATTACCTAATTCTGACCAGAAGCTACAAAGTATGTTTGGATTAATGGTTTAAGTGTGAAAGAACGAATTTCTCAAAATGGTATAAATGAGTCTTACACATCTAACATACATTAAAGAATTTTACACATAAATGTTTATGAGTTTTTTGTAAAAACAAGTAATCATCATCCAAAAATATATAACTTCTGTGGTTTTTCAAAGGACGAAGGGCAGCATCTGCTTTTTAATCGCCTGATCAAGTGATCTACCGTTTAACTTAAATTGCTTGTTAACTGGTTGTTGAACTTATATCGAGCGTTTAACTTAACTGTGAGTCATGGCTGTTAAGTTATTGTATGTAATTGGGTTTAGTCATCTTCTACAAAATAATGACGGAATGGCTCGGTTGTTAGGAATTCACGTTATAATAACTTTTTGATTGGTATCGATTAAATATTTCTATATCGTTAAATTCGCATATAAACGGGGTGTATCTTTAATCAACGGACATCTTCTATGATATCTATGTACTCGTCATTTTGACCAACTTTTACTTAGGGCCAACCCTAATATCGAGAAAAAACAGCTGTTCCATACATTTTGTCGGCGATGAATGAACGTTTTGTATTGCGATTTTTTTTTTTGAAGGTTAATAATATCCTAGAATGCGATGTACGTCGTTTACACCCTGTATACAGCTAAGTGATTTGAGTAATTTTATTGTCCTCATAAACTATGACAATACAATACTTTATAAGTTTTTGTTTATTTTTTTAATTTAATTGTTAGGTAAACGTATCCCAAAATAAGCTGTCAAAGTTAGCAGTTATCCTCTAATTGACTTTATAGACATTTATCTAATATTAAAACTGTTTTTTCTCTAGCTTAATTATGGGATGAGTATGTATTTATTACCCAGTACTACCTACTCACGTCAGTGATGGACCAAGGAGGTTGATTTTGAGGTGCGTTTGATTTTGAAGTAAGAGTCTGTTACAATTTTTCTTCAGAATAGTGCACTTATTATTAGATGCGGTAACAACTGGCGGCCTTATCACTAAAACCTATCTCTTACAGTATTCCTCTATTTGAGTAGAGATTCACCGAAATAATTCCTAGCTATGTTTTATGAAAATCGGTCCAGTCATTTAAAAATTATCAGCTTTATTCGACTTCTCTGACTTTAGATATTCTTTGTGTTTGGTACAGCAAAATTATATGAGAAGATACACTTTGCAAGCTGTGACTAAACCAGCCCAGATAAAACTTTAGAATCACTCAGTTAAAATAAGAACACTATCAATTTCAGTGAACGCATGACTAGATCTCATGACGTCACTGTCTTGACTCATCAACCGCTCCTTGACCCAAAATAAATTACAACTAAACGTAATTATTATGACAAATTAACGATTTCATTCTGTTAATTATATAAAAAGGGGACTGGGTAAATCTGGTCTTGGCCAGAAAGCAAGCTGTATAGTCTAAGATGCAAATAAATTGCCTTACAGTAAGTTTAATTTTCCCATGTTGGGGATGACGCCTTGCGGCATTACCCGCGGTCAAAAAGTAGCCTATGAATGAGCAATCTCTGTTCCGAATTTCATCCGAATCCTTCGATCCGTTTGAATGACAATAGACAATAATTTATTTTGTAATTTTTGTAAAAAAAAAAAAAAAAAAACAAAATAAGACAGTGCGTACAATAAGAAGAAATCACGAAAAAGTAACGTTTTTTTAACATATTTTTGTGCAAGAGTAACTAACACACATACTCACAAACTTTAGCATTGGTAATATGTATACTAATGATCAGCCCCGGCTTCACACGGTACCTTCCGAGAAATATCTAACTGATTGTGAAAACAGCATCAACATCCGTTGCGTGGTGAAGGAGTTAGAGGAAGTACAGAGAGACAGACAGACGCTGAAAGTGACTTTGTTTTATACTAATAGAGAATAAATAAATAAATTCGGGACACTTCCACACACGGTCGCCTGACCCCAAACTAAGCAAAGCTTGTACTATGGCTGCCAGAGACTGATATACATACTTAGATATTTTTAAATACATACTTAAATACATATTAACACCCAGACATAGAACAAAAACAAATGTTCATCACATAAATGTTTGCCCTAGGTGGGAATCGAACCCACGCCCCCAAGCTCAGCAGGCAGGTGCACTACCAACTGAGCCACCGAAGATAGAAAAGATCTACATAGAGATATTATTATTATTACAGCCAGCATTCTGCTGAGTTGGGGTCGATTTGTGACTTTAAGCCTTTCTTTTCACGCGCGCCTCAAAGAGACGTCAGCACCAACTGACGGGGTCCGCTGGGGCCAATGCCTGCCAGGGTTGCGAGTTGTTTGAAAGGGATATCGGGGCCCTGGCACACAGGCAATGGAAGGAACACGGGTGGGTTTTAGTCAGTAGAAGTCTGACATGCCCTCCCGCTCAGCCCAGAGCGGGGAAGTCATCTGATGATTTCTGTTTTTTTAAAAGGTACAGTTACTTACGAATAAACTATTTTTATTCCTTTTTTCTCCCTTAAAATAGATAATTAGATAGAGAAAAGATGTAGGATTGTTCTTAATCCTTGAAAGATTCACCAGTTGATTTGTGTACAGAGTGTGGAATTCAACCTGCTCTACAAAATTGTTCTAAAAACACATTTTAAACGCATGACTTCATTTTGATTACTTGTCCTAGAATTTGGTACGGTCAGAGCTTTTAGGAATTTGTAAAGCTAATATTAGTGACGCTGAAAGATGCTTTAGGACCTAAAGCGATTAGGTATAACTTACATTTTATTATTTACAGATAAAATTCTAACTAATATTATTGATAAATAATAATACTATAAAATATAACAGGGCTCACTGAAGGAAAATTCAAATCACATGTAAAAACTACATTAATGAGGATATTATAAGGTTAAGAATTATTTAGAAGATAAAGTTGTCTGGAGCCTTCCACTTCCGCCAAGTAGCCACTAGTATGTATAGATATTACCTAGTTGTAACCCAAAATTTGTGAGCCTGTAATTTATTTATTCTTTGAAAAAATAATGCCCCTCAGTTTCTTGCCTGTTCTTCTGAGTAGAGGCTCTTTATCCGAACAAGGCGGTCGAGTCTATATAAAAAAAACTTTGACGTTCATTAGTGTACCTTTGATACCCAAATTGAATAAAAACATTTTGACTTCGACTTTTAATGCAAAAGTTGACTGTGTTCGCTGGTTAGTTTCTTACGCTCTCACGCCTTAACTACTCGACCAATCATCATGAAATTTGGCTCATACGTTGTCAGGGATACAGAAAAGGACATAGGGTACCTTTTATCCCGAAAAAAATTGCGGTTCCTGAGGGACCGCGGGTGAAACTGCAGGGCTCTGCTAGTACTTCATAAAACTGATATTTTTTTTAGATAATCGTACCTATATATCTTAATGTGGAATGTTGCCACACATTCATGTTACCATCAAGACTCAAAGAGAAAAACCTCAGAAAAACTGGCAACACTATCACGCAAGCAGTGTCGGAAAAACTAGCAACATCATAACAAACACGCAAGTACAGTGCGACAAGTCTTATAGTGAACTAGCTGTTACCCGCGACTTCGTTCGCGCTTATTCAGAAAATAGTATCCAAAAACCTCGTGAAATACTGTAACTAATCATTAAATATTATCAAGATTTGTTTCGCCGTTTAGCCGTAAAAAGCATACAAACAGACAAACAGACAGTTACTAAAAGTTCTACTTTAAAATAGTGTACATATATTAGGTAATAGATCATGTTATGAAACCGATGGTTTTTAAAAAGGAGGTAACTATACTTATGTTTTTACCCGACTGCGCAAGGAGGGTTACGTTTTTCGAGTGTTTGTAATGCATGTGTGTGTTGATGTATGTGGGTATGTTTCTGTTTGTATGAGGCTTCTTTGACACGCTCTACAGCCTAAACAGCTTGATGGATTTCGACATATGAGGTGTCATTTGATCGTCTTGATAGTGGAACTGACATTCGGTACGATATTTTGCAGCCGGGTTTTTGTTTTTCTCATAATAATATTACTTGTTTTTAAAGATTGTTGTCAACGGCTTCATGTAAAACCATGTCGCAGTGTAGCATCGGAAAAACGAACGTCGTAACACGCAGGTAGAGTCAGCAAGACAATACCGCGGCCGTTGCGCAACGGCACGCTCCACTGACTTCCGTTGTCGCTGGCGGTACAGTGCGCAGAAACAGTAAAGGGCTAAAGAAAGCGAAACAGCATCAAAGTTAAGCGGTACGATTTTCCCTCACATTTCCATATTTTTAACTCCCAACGAAAAAACGACGGGGTGTTATACGTTTGACACGTCGCAGTGTGTGTGTGTGTGTGTGTGTGGCATTATAGCTCCCGAACGGATGAACCGATTTTTTTTTTGTTTGAAAAGTTAATTAGTTGGGAGTGTTCTTAGCTACTCGTATGTTTGATGAAAATCGGAGTCGTGGGTTTTTAAAATATTTAATTTATACTTGTTGAAGATTTGTCTTCGTCATCAAAAAATAAGGTTGCGCATGCGCATACGCAAGCGAGCCGAATCGACCGATTTTGTTTTTTTTTTTTGTTTGAAAACTGAATTATTCGGGTGTTCTTAGCTATGTTTGACGGAAATCGGTGACAGAGGTTTTTAAATTCTTAATATACTTGTTGAAGATAATTAAGTCACTGAATATGCACCGTGTATCTCAAAACGACGGACATGTCGAACGACGGATATCGTTGTACCCCGACTCATTATTACGACTAACTTTTACTTAGGATCAACCCTAAAATCGAGAAGAAAGAAACAGCTGTTCCATACATTTTGTCGATGACGACTGATTTTATTTTCTAGATTTCAGGGTTGGCTCCATGGTAAATGTTGTTTAAAATGATGAGTAACGGTGTTAACCCCTATTTTGGGTCCCTTTTGACATCCTATCCCCATGACCCTGTATAGATTTTAAAATATATTATGTTGATAAGTATACCATAACAAAGATAAAGCAAACGTGATTAGATTCGCGTGATTCGTTGGGACGTGCCCAAAAATATAATTTGGATCCAAATAATTAGTCTTCAATCTTCATACATAAAAATTGATAAAATTGTATCTTGTACGAATAAGTGTTACCATCTGCCACCGCGTGGGGACAGACAGTAACATATCAAAACTTTAACTTAAAACATAACATTAAATATGTTTTTTTTCACTGACATTTTTTTTTACATTTGTGTTTATTAACGAGAACATGAACAGTTACTTACTATCGTCTGTAAATAGCATTAGACCCAACAAATCATTAAAACGCTTTTTTTTGCTGTCGGTACATAGTTAGTAGGGTAATCTGTTTACAGCGCATCAGCCCGCGGCGTTTATTTTTAAGTTTCAGTTAACTTACTTCACGCGCTGCTCAAGTATTAGCTTCGAGAAGAAAAAAGCTGGTTGCTTTGTGCTTAGTTTACTAATAATTACACAATGTCAAAAAGAAATTGCATAGATTTACTTAGTGTTGTGAAATTCGATAAGTAAACAACGACAATTATAATTACTGTACTATGTTGATTTTAATAAATAATAAAATAAATAATAAATGTTTGGGACACTTGAACACACGGTCGTCTGACCCCAAACTAAGCAAAGCTTGTACTATGGCGGCCAGAGACTGATATACATACTTATATACTTTTAAATACATACTTAAATAGATATTAACACCCAGACATAGAACAAACACAAATATTCATCATATGAATGTTTGCCCTAGGTGGGAATCGAACCCACGCCCCCTAGATCAGAAGGCAGGTTCACTACCGACTGAGCCATCGAGGCAGTCAAAAACAAGCAATCAATAAACATTATTATTATTATTCATGACACGAGGCGACGTCATCATGTCGTGTGTTTATGCTTTGCTCTTCAATGGACCGTACGCGTCGGCGATCGCTTTACCATCAGGCGGCCCGTCTGCTTGATTGTCTATGGCATCATATCCTATATCTAAGTATGAAATTTTTATTTTATTTTTTACAACAGACTAGGCATGCGTTTGACCACTGACTCGCCTGATGGGAAGCGTCGACTTGATCGAAGGTGTAACACGCTTGCCTAGGAGATACTTATTCACTTCACTCTTAAACACCCCCGGATTATATTTAGGTGGAAAGACAGACGCAAGCAACGAGTTCCACACCTCTGCAGTTCTTACAAGAAAAGTTGACTTGAAACGCTTAGTGCGTTTTGGCGGAATTTTCACCATAAGAGGGTGTCTCTTACTGGTAAACTAAGTGGTAACTTATAAAGACTCTGTCCGCGTCTTCTGTCTCTCTGTCTGTATATCCACTATTGCTACAGAACGAAACGAATTTTTAAGCGGTTTTCACTATCTGATAGATAATTTTTCACAGGGGGTTTAAAGGTACCGTGCGAAGTCGAAGCGGGTCGCTAGTCATCATGTAGGTATTCTTTCATCATCAGTTATCACCCCACAACAGCAAATGTTCATCGTAATCTAAGTCAGCCATAGAATGTATCATCACAAATCATCAACATAATATATTCTATAAAATAATCTATGTGTACGTACTCGTATATGTCTAGAGTGAGTTCCGTACTGTTTATGAACGAAAAGTGGCAGACCAACTTTTAATACTAGTGTGCTTGACAGGTACGTATTTTACTAGGGTTGCGTCATACATTTTGTTAATTTATACTTTTAGGACCTAGGTAATGGCTGGCTGGTTTTTTTTTTGGCCAGTGCAATGTTCTTTCAGTCCATCTGGACATATCATTTATCAAAGTCTGACCCTTATAATCATATGTAGATAATAGTATAACCTATATTTTATTTCCGATGTGAAAAATAGTTTATCTGTTTTATCTATCTATAATACCTGCTAAGATACTGCTATCTCTGATCACAGCTAGGTCGAACTGTATTCGATCCAAAAACATTGCAGTGGCACTTGACTGTCTAGTGCATAGAGATAAGATAAGAGATGTGATAACGATTAGATAAGGACTTTTTTTACGGACGCTTGCAGTGTTTAAAAAAACAATATTTATAAAAATAATAGGTAGTACTATTATGTATTTTGTGAAAATAATGCTCAAATAAAAATTCAAATAAATGGGCAATTAGTACTGGTACTGGGCAATTTCAATAACAATTTACAAGACCAGCTCTGCAGTATCGCCTACTGAACAAAAACAGAATCATTAAAATCAATTCATATTCGGCTTAGTAATCGCGTAACAAACATACAAAAAGCAAATAGTAGACTTGTTTCGGCTCTAATTTGTGTTGTCAATGAATTAGTAAATAAACTAAAATAAGAATTTTAATTTTGACAAATAATAAGCTACGAGTATGTCCATTTCAAATTTTACTAAAATCCATTGAGCTGTTCAAAGGTGACACGCACATTCTGTAAGTAGTAAACAACTACTTTTTATTTTTATTTCTTGTTTTAATTTACGTTGCTGGTTTTTAAATTATTTTATTTTATTTTATTGTACAGGGAAAACAGACGGCTGCTAATTTTACACAGTATGATAAACGATAAGTGTTAACACAAAAGCCAAAGTAGTTTTCACTTACAAACACTTAAACAGTTACAAGTAAAAAAACCCTCTAAAATACATAAATTAATTAAGTACCTCATATTACCACAAATAATTATATTTACAAAATTATTTTTTATTATTTAAACGTTTATTTGCCATTTTATTTTTTGTATTAAAATTTACTCAATTTAAACTGCAAGTAAAAGCTATTTACTTAATAAGTGTGAGTACATAAAGTGACCTTGCACACCGGAAGTAAGCTAGGCAAGTGTACTTGCCGGCCTCGCTAGGGCGGTGACATTTCTTGATGCTGTTGTCGATATTATGTTGAACAGTCGATGAAAACACATTACTATGCATGAAATGGTAAATAAAATCGTATCTTAAGTTCAAATTCAGATAGCAAACTTTTTATGCGAATTCAAAAATCGATTTATTTCGATACTCAGAGTTTTTATTATAATAAAACTTAATTAATAAAAATTAATGGCCAAGTGTGTTAAATGGATTTTGAAAATTTAAAGCTTTAGTTAATTTAAGTATTTTTACCAAACTAATTTTATTAACTTGTTATTCTAATTTTTTTTAACATTTTTCCTGTGCTCTAGATAGGTAGATATAACAGTTTTTTAGCGAACTCCTGAGTTTTAATGCCTATTAGCCTAACATATCATTATTATCTTAAAATAGTAAGTCTATTACTTCGTTTTTTACTATATTAACTGTTAAGAACCACGCACGCGCCAATTTTTCATATCAATAAATAGCCTACATCACCCACACTACGCAAAATTTCATTAAAAATAACAATTTTTAAGTTGGAGTCGAGATTCGCAAAGGTTACTCCTACGCCATGGTTACCAAATATTGCATAAATTATATAAAATTATCAATATTATAACATAAAGTACTCATATTTTAATTTTTATTACATTTTATTATAAAAATCTACATTTATATTTTTGCTATAATAATCGTAGGTACATATTTCGTGATATTTTCTTGTAGTATTTCTTCCATAATATTCTTTGTTGTAAATATTGTGCCTATAAGAATGACTATATTGTTTCGATATCTCCTTATGAAAATAACACTTCTATAATACATCCAAAAAGGTCGAAGTTACACAATACCTCAGCAAAGCATATTGGAACTGTTATATCCTACTGTACTTTGCAACTATATAAATAACAATAAAACTATATATCAAACAGTAAAATGCCACGAGTTGTAACTGTAAAACAATAAACAATAGCTTTCTTCTCATATCGGAGTCTAACATTACAGATACGATATCGGAAATATGAAGTACTTGATAACATCATTACTGAGTTGGTCGTAAAACTGTTTTTCATTATTACAAACGAAGGAAATGCCGTTTACTTAAGTGTGGTTTGTTTTATTTACACGAGTTTCCTCTAACACCCTTTAAAATGCTTCACATCAAAACTTTTTCTTTGCTCCACAGTCCCCGTTCCAGAATTCCGAATTGGGGATGCCATGACATAAACCTCAAAGTAACACTTTTTCTAAGTTGCCAAATGATATTTTTTAATTAGTTTAAGCCCAATAAGTTAATCAACCGATGTAATAATTATAGTCGTTGCAAATAATTGCTAATGTTTTTGCAAGACATTCTGAATTACGATTTTGCCAATAACTGTTAGGAATAGATGTTTGATTAAAAAACATTAAATGTCCTGTTATTAAAATTTGTTGAGTAATCAAACAATTACAATAATTACCTAAATTGTTAGGAATTTCTAGTTTTGCAATAAAATAAACTTTTCAGGTTTATAACAACCAGGTAAGAAGTCTTAGTTATTTGATTACAATAAAATAACTATTATCTTCATCTCTACAACAAGTTAGTCGTAGGTACGTATTTGTTTAATTTTTTGAAAAAAAAAATTTAAAACAAAAGAAAATAGTTTGTGTTGTTCAGATCAAGATGAATTGCTGAATTTTATAAGATTTAGTTCAAATAAAAATTAAAATATTTTCTTATTGAATTTACATTATTCATCTTAACAAAAATGAAATTTATCAAAGTCTTAAAAAAACTCAAACTAAACTAAACTCAAAAAAAAAAAAGGTTAAAACGACGTAGATACAATGCACAGACATATTTTATATAGACAACTAAAATGTTACCCAGTTCTAAAATTACGTGAACCTCGCTCGTTGCTTTACATATTTTTCATAAATTACTTGCTTGTATAGCGCTCAGTTTCAATATTATAACACACACTCCTAAGCATTGTGAATATGTAAATTTCGCTAACGGTGTGATCTTTCCGCGAAATCTGTAAACGTTTTTGAGTTCATCGTCTCAATGTTTCGGCCATTTTTCTTGATGTTACGTCAAAAAATGTATTAGATTCCACATCATAAATATTATTTTGATTTCATGGATTGTAAAAGTGAAGTGGTACGATATAACTTACTTGTATAATATGTAGGTATAATATTTTAGACTTTAGTTGTCAGGTTAACAATAATATACGCGTTTGGAATACAATAAAACAAACTTGCTTTATTTTTATGTTGTTCGATTGCCTTTTGTTTGACTTTGACATTTGGAAACTAGATTATGCATTTTAAATTTGTAAAACATCAGAGATACATATCATTATGTATTAATTATTATTATTATTAATACTAACCTAAGTGGCTACTACCGAGATGTAAGTTTGGAGATTTTGCTGAATAGGAGATCACCGAAACTGTCTGAAAAATATGTATTACAATTTGTCCATATATGTATGTATACCAATAAATACCATTAAGTAAATATTTATATTTATCCCTAGTTAGATACATTTAAAATAAGCAAAAGACACTATAGCATAATTAATAGTATACCATGCTTAATTTTTGAAACAACTTATTTGACTTTTCTAAAACCATAGCGATTTTATCAATTAAAATGCTCTCTTCACCAGCATCTCAATAAAATCAATTCACTCCAATACAATAATAATTTAATCCCAAATGCAAGTCGGCTGCCCCACAGGAAGGTTAGCTAAAAGCTTTAAAGATATTCAGAGGGCGTAGCGCCTAATCCTAAAATAGCATGCGACGGGCTCCTCGGTCGAAATACCAACTTGGCTGGACAGAATTAGGCGACAGTTTTATTTGGTGTGGTTTATGGCAAGAAGTGTTGAACCACTATACATGATCATTTTAGTTGGTTGTTAAAATTTATATGGTTATATGCAAAGTTAATACAATATTAACTAAGTATTATATTTACCTAGGTACCATGGATCAGTATCCTACTTCCTACTTCATATTATAAACGCGAAAGTTTGTATGTATGGATGGATGGATGGATGGATGTTTGTTACTCTTTCACGCCAGAACGGCTGAACAGATCTGGATGAAATTTGTCACAGAGATAGATTATAGTCTAGAATAGCACACTAGGACAATAGGATACTTTTTAACCGCGGGTGAAACCGCGGGGCGTAGCTAGTAACATAATAATTTTCAATAACCATTGTTTTGACATTTTTATAAATTTAACTGTGGCGTGAAATTAATTATAGGAGTTATATCAATAAGTTCTGATTTCTGATATATTATTATATGTCTATGATATAATAGGTATATATTTATTAGCAAATGTACCTATTTATGTTTAAATTAAAATTTATAAGAACATAATATCTACTCATAAAATAATTATGTAAATGAGTAGTCCGAATTTGAATATGCAAGAGAAATTAATGAGTTTAAAATGTCATGAATTAATTAGCAGGCAATAAAAAGTAAGTTTTCAATAAAAATGTACTTATTATTATTAAAGTGTTTTTGATTTTTAATTTAAAAGGATCAAGCTTCAAAGCTTGTTTGTTCAGTCATACATTTTTATTGCTTTTAAATAACGCTAATAAATAAACATTATCAGTTCTTATGATTAACATTATTCAAATGCTGTCTTTTGTTGCGCACCGTGTCCAAAAATATTATAAAGTAAGTATCGATAAAAATAATCAGCTATAACATTAAAAGATCCACGCGCATCACTAGCAAAATAATGTCATTAAGTCCAATCGAACAGTTATCAAATAAGGACATTATCGACTGTTATCATTTGACGTCATTGATAACACTAGCAATTGATAAGCAAATTGACAATTCATGAACAGGGCACAACCTAGCCGGAAAAGATAAACATATTTATTGATACCTAGAAATAAATTCTGAGTTTACTTTGTAATAAGTATTAAATTTAATAACTATTATGACCTTTACATACAGGTGTTTACATAAAAACTGCATTACAATTCACTTTTACACCTACTCCATTCAATTTCAACTGCAAAACTTTAAATTTCCGACAGCATCAATCAAAAACATTAAAAATATACAAACCTTATTTTTGAAAAAAGCTTGCTTATCCAGTCACACCACTAAGCGATATCCTTTTTACAGAAATAAGCAAACACAACACTATTGAGACGATTATCCGAAAAATCGAATCGAAAACTCGACCGGAATCGCGGCGGTGTTATCGATGTTCGGTGGTACGCGAGCGAGCGCTAGGCGTGTGTCGGATGCGAGCGACGCGAGGCGACTGATGTCTGACTCGGCGACGCGCGCAGGATGTGTGCCTGCGCCGGCGCACGGTACGGACAGCAGAATCCTTGAGTGCAATTTCGAGATTTATCTTAAGGCGAGCCTGGCCAGAAAACGTCTAGCAAGAATCAACTTTCCTCTAAGATAAACTATGGTTTTTACTGTGTAAAAAAATATATGTTATTCTTAAGCATGTTTTTAAGTGGAATCATAAATCTGATACACGTAATGAATAACTTCACTCGATAGAAAAAAAATCCAAAGTCACCTCTATTTGGTATTTTAAACACGATTTGCGACTTAATTTTTACAAATCATATTGCTTTTTTATTTTTTTTACGAATTACAACGCAATAAAAAAATGGAATCATAAATAAAAATGCTAAAAAGTTAACATGGTAATTTTATATGATTTTTTTATCACGAATTCATGGTAAAAAGGCGCGTTGCGTGACCGCCAGTCCGCCCGCAGACCCCGTCGACGCCGGACGTGTGCCAAATTTTTGTGATCTCCGCAGTGCCGCACACACCAACACCAACCAAGCATTTATTTTTGCTATAATGGGTAACAAACATAATAAACGAAAAAAATGCTCAAGTCTGGCTTTTAGAAAATCGTACGAGTCAAGGAGCAAACGTCGGTAAGTAGATAAACTTCTACTAGATTAAATTGGTAATCATTGTTTTTATTTACTAGAATCGACATTTCTTGCATTGCTTTTTGTAGTCAGATGATGTATCAACAAATCTATTAGTACCTACTCATATTAGTTTTAGTGTTTTCAAATATTATACTCATCATCATAGATACTTTTTTGTCTCTTTACGTGTATTCACGATGTAAATACCCGGCCTAGTGGTATACCTACTAGTGATATTTACGTAGTTATACCTACCTACAGTTACAGTTTTTTTGCAGAAGACTACTACGTAACAAACTCCTATGACTTTGGAATTGACGAAACGTAAGTACCTATCTACCTTTTGTATCACGCAGGGAGGCGGGTGTTCTGCGAAGTTTTGACTACCTATGTCGGTCACCATTTATTATTTCACCCAGACAACTTGTGAGATACGGATACGGAGCGACGTTCATACTTTCATTTTTCCTGAGCATTCTAAACTGCACAACGAGTAAATACCCGCCCTAGTGGCATACCAGTGATATTTATATTTATATAGTTATACCTACTTACACGAATACCTATCTTACAGTTTTGTTTTTTTTTCAGAAGAGTACTACAACCAAATGTAATAAACTCCGATGACATTGGAATTGACGAAACGTAAGTACCTACCTACCTTTTGTAACATGCAGGGCGGCGGATCTTCGCTAAGTTTTAACTATACAGGATGTTAGGTAAGATACGGGACGACGTTCATACTTTCATTTTTACTGAGCAATCTGAACTGCACAACGAGTAAATACCCGGCCTAGTGGTAAATCTAGTTGTGATATTTACGTAGTTATACTTACCTACATGAATACTTATCTTCGTTTTTTTTTTTTGCAGAAGAGTACTTCAAGAGAATGTAATAAACTCTGATGACATTGCAATTGACGAAACGTAAGTACCTACCTTCTTTTTGTAACATGCAAGGTGGCGGATCTTCGCTAAGTTTTGACTGTACTGTATGTATGTAAATTATATAGGGTGTTAGGTGAGATAGGGGACGTCGTTCATACTTTCATTTTTGACTGAGCAATCTGTACTACACGAGTGTTTGGTAGCGTTTGAGTTATACCCGTATGATTTCAACACATCTAGGCCTGATTAGTACTGCAACGTGATTTTGGCTGTTTTGAAGAAAACTCGTAAAGTTGTATATTCGTTTTTAACGATTAGCGAAAATCGAGCATTTCGGTAAATCTTGTAAGTACGGCTTTTATAAACCTACGACTGATATGGATGTGTTCGTCGTTGCCTTTGAAATTCGAAACTGCCGGTTGTAAGAAGCGATAGCGGGGACACGCGAAGCTATGTATATACGTCACAAAGATGGCCGCCGACCGTTGTAGATTATTGCTTATATCTCGAGTTCTATCTCATCAAATCAGTTGTTTGAGGTGTCATTTGGGTGGTGTCATTTATTTATAATGAAGTTGTTATATAATTATGTACATACATACCAATAAGCTTGAACGACAGCTTCCGTGCGCGAGTCCGACTCGAACTTGGTCGGTTTTTTAGAATTTTTATATTTTGAACTTTTGGACATCATACTTATAAATATTTATTTTTATTTTGTTTTAGGCACGTGGATGACATTGACCCTGTTTCACTCAGCGTGGTCATCATCCTGCGTCAGTCATGGTTTGGTGGGGGGTATCCTATCACGGCGTCACAAAGCTTAGTTTTTGTGAAAAGGGGGTTAAAACTTCTGCCAAAGCGTATCAAGAGACCGTCTTATATGGTGTTGTACAACCCCTTAGCAATACACTTTTTAAAAATCTACCGTGGAGTTTCCAACTAGACTCTACACATGGTCACAAGGCGCGAACTACCCAAGCCTGGCTGGAAGCCAATGTTCCGGACTTTATAAGGGATGAAGACTGGCCCTCCTCTAGCCCAGATCAAAACCCCCTGGACTACAAATTATGGTCAGGTTTAGAGGGCATGGCCTGCTCTAAACGACACGCCGACATAGAGTCACTTAAGAAATCTTTGAAGCAAGCAGTGGCTAAATTTCCCATGGAAACAGTCCGTAAATCCTTAGATTCTTGGCCAGACCGACTAAAGGCCTCTATCAAGGCCAAATCTGGTAATTTTGAATAAAATAATAGTTATATTTTTGTTAAGACTTCAATCAATACATATGTAAATATAACTTTTATTAACATTACATTACTGTATAAAAAAATAAATGCATTTTCATTTGTAACAGAACTTATGGCTAGACATGCATACATATCGTCAAGCTTTTCCCCGAGGGGGCTGGCAGAGGTGTAATACAACACCCACATTTCGCCGGACGATATTCAGTCCCAAATGTGACAGGGGGTGAGCCTGTCGTCATACACCGGGCTCCAGTTATGTAGCAGATGACACACAATACGCACATATGTTCACACAAATTGGTGCGTGCCGTCGGCTGGGTTCGAACCCAGCAGAGCAAAATTGCCACTCCCAACTAGGCTGCCATCGATTCTACAACTATATCACAGAACAAATAATAATACTACGTACCTATAGCTCAATTGTATATATAAATGTAAATATTGTGAATGTATATTTTTGTATTGGATGTTTTGTTAGTACTAGCAGAATGTCCGCCACTTCGTACCCAGGGTAGGTATGTATATATCCGGTATAAGTTTACTCGATTCTTTCATAATTATTGTTCAAAATTATATCTGAATCGTGTAGTTTTTTAACTTTGTAACATTTAACAAACCATACAATATTATTAGTACGCACCTAATGGTAAAGTAAGGTAATTAAAATTGTTATTACCATTGTTATACAATATACCCAAAAATAATGAAATTTACTATGTTGTATTATTTAAAGAATACCGGTAGTTACACAATTATTCCAACACCCTGTATAAATATTTGTCCTAATAAGGATAACAAGTTGCCTATGTGTCAATCCAGGGCATAAGCTAACTCCGTTCCAAATATGATCCTCATCCGTCTAGCCGTTTAGGTGTGAATAAGTGAAATACGAGTAAGTACCTAACTTCCACACACAATCGCAATCTTTTGTATTTATGAGTGTGAAGTGTGATAAAATGGAAATATGACACTACCGGTAAAATGAAACTAATGCCACGACTGCTCACACATCAAAAATACAACAACTCGTGGACATGAGATTGGTTGTACCTATATTGGCTTGAACGGCATTTTTTAGATTTTTTTTGGTTGGCATCAAATAAAAAATGTTCATAAAATGGATGAGTACAATGACGGACGGATTATTTTATCGATTTCCTAAAAATGGGTGTTTAGGTACTCGATACCATAACGTGACTGACGGGTGAAAGACGTGCGCGCGGCGCATCGCACACAACTTTTGTGTCGCGTGAATGAATACGTCGCGCTCCCAAAAAGTGCGGCCTGAGGTAGAGTAAAATACCTAAAGTTCTGGGAAAGCCTCGCCTTAATTGGTTTTTTGCTTCAAGCTACTATTAGTTAATCTACGCTCTTGTGAGACAGATGTCCTACTGTCCTTGGAATTCGCTAGTTTTAGAGTTAAAAACAAGTGGTTAGTTAGAAACGGGCACATACAATACAGTTGTATAGGATGTATGTGTTACATAGATACGTGTCGAATCGACTGTGAAATACTATTGTTTAGTGACGTTTAGCGTTTTGGACTTTTTTCGAAGTCATAGTAATATACGGAACCTTAAAAACAATGCTATAGGAGAATGCTGGAAAATTCAAGCGAAAATTTTTGTTTTCAGAGGCATCCGTCTTTTATTTTCATTGGCATTACATTACTCATTAGCTCATCAACGACTCTCTTTTTTGTAAGATTAAGATGCAACGTTACTCGGAAAGGGTTTGCTAAATCGAAAGACTCATTTCATTGCACTAATCATTATGAACTATACTTTTACATGAGGCTAACCTTGAAATCTCGAAAAAATATTAGCTGTATCATATTTTGTCTAATTTCTAACTTCATCGAGTTTTATTTAAGTACCTACCATTTTTCTATGGAACACGTTTTGTTCCGATTTCAGGATTTAATCGCTTAGTTGGGAGAAGGGCTATATTTGTATTTTTGTGTGTATGGTCACTAAATGCATACACTTAGAGGCGATCAGTGATTTGACAACACAAGGATTTATAGCAGGATTTGAGGACGGGTTACCTCCTGCACGATGGCTAGGTAGAGTAGTTTTAAAGCACCCGGGAGACGACAAATTCACTCGAGTCGTGTCTGTCCAAGTAATTAAGCAGTATTTGTTGACATGTACATATATTTAGACATCCTACCTTGGACTTATATGCATCTATTATGAAGGACATAAACTGATGTCCTTGGTAAGCGATATGTCGAGTCAATTCATTGATTTAGATCGTGTTGCAAAAAATGTTCACTAGATGGCGCTGTTCGGCCTTAAAACACGCATGTGTTTGATTTTGTTAAATGCTAAGGTTTTTTATGATAAAAAATATATACAGATTCCTCTACCCAAGCACAGTCGTTTTATTTCGTCCAAGGAATTCTCACCCTTATTAACAGCCCGCGTCTCAAGCCAGAGGGAGTGGGTTCGAACTTCGAACCCTGCCGACGGCACGCACCGATTTGTTCATTGTGTGAGCATATGTGCGTGTTGTATGTCATCTGCTACATGATTGGAGCCCGGTGTATGGCGACAGGCTCGCCTCCTGTCACATTTGGGACTAAAAATCGTTCGGCGAAGTGTGGGTGTTGTATTACACCTCTGCCAGCTCCCTCGGGGGAAAGGCGTGACGATATGTTACGTTAATTTTTATTAAAAATCGTTTGTAACAATAAAGTCTTCAAGATTTATTCAGTTTGAAATCCTTTCTAAATAACCTGAACATAAACAAAAACTTTACTTCTTAATTCTACACTTCTTACTAAACAAAGCTGTCACATAACAATCGTAACATAGTATTGATATTCACAAAATGTCGATTTCCCTTCCCATGCATCGATTGTTCTAAAAATGATGGATACGAGTAAGCAATTAATCCAAATGACGTCGTGTTACTTTCTCGCCTTTGTCTTCAGCGTAAGTTAGGAAAATCTGCGGGAAAGTAGACAACAAACTACAGTAGCGGATCCAGGGGGAGATCTAAGTGGCTCAGGGCCAAAGTACCCCCTCCTTAAAGCGTGTTATTGAATCTCTACAATAGTCGAAAAGTATTTTTTTTTCAAATCAAATCATTTATTATTCAATTTTTTGTATTGTTACCCTGATATGGTTACTCAAGTACATAAGTCAAGCTCCCTAAACCAAAATCTTACCTTTAAACCATGGTATCAAAATATACTCATCTAGTTATAGCCTTCCGAGTCAAAAATGGTCACGTGGGTAACACGCAGTGACATCAATCGATGCATAAACGAGACCAAAATTATAATAATACTAGCTGCGTTCAGCGGTTGCACCCGCGGTTCAAAAGTATCCTATGTGCTATTTTAGGCTATAATCTATCTCTATGAATAATTTCATCCAGATCTGGTTAGCCGTTCTGGCGTGAAAGAGTAACAAACATCCATCCATCCATTCTTACAAACTTTCGCATTTATCCTATCCTACTAATATTATAAACGCGAAAGTTTGTATGTATGGATGGATGGATGGATGGATGGATGTTTGTTACTCTTTCACGCCAGAATGGCTGAACAGATCCAGATGAAATTTGGCACAGAGATAGATTATAGTCTAGAATAGCACAAAGAATATTTTTTAACCGCGGGTGAAACCGCGACGCGCAGCTAGTAATATTAGGTCCTTACATATGAAATTGGCGTTTTGTACGGGAGGAATAAAAAGTCGATTTTTTTTTGTAAAATATATTTAATTAATCAAAGTATGCACCGTTGTTATCTATGCACTTTTGCCATCTTATGGGTAGTTCATTGATCCCTTTACTATATAAACCATGGGGGCGAGAATCAACAAACTCTTTGAAGGCGGTTTGGACTGCTGCATCGGAGTGGAATTTTTTTCCTTGTAAGAAGTTGTCCAAATTCCGGAAGAAATGGTAATCTGTTGGAGCAAGGTCCGGGGAGTACGGTGGATGTCGCAGACATTCCAATTGTAGCTCAGCTAACTTAGTGGTTGTTTGTTGTGCAGTGTGTGGTCTTGCGTTGTCGTGAAGCAGCAGTGGCCTGGAGCGATTGACCAATCTCGGTTGTTTAACAGCTAGTTCTTCCTTCATGGTTTGCAGTTGCTGACAATAGATATCTGCCGTAATCGTTTGGCCAGATTTAAGAAAGCGCAGCTTAAAACACCGGCGCTTGTCCACCAAACACTTACAAGTAACTTTTTCTGAGTCAATTTTCGTTTAGGGCAGGATTTGGCTGGGTCTCCAGGGTTCAGCCATTGCGATGAGCGCTTTCGATTATCGTACAATATCCACTTTTCATCACAAGTAATGATTCGATTTAAAATCCCTTCATTATTGTGTCGGTTGAGCAAAGTAACACAGCAGGCGACCCGTGTTTGCAAGTTCGATTCACTCAATTCATGAGGTACCCATCGTTCGAGTTTTTTTACTTTCCCGATTTGCTTCAAGTGGATTAATACAGTTTTGTCACTTACCCCGAAGCCTGCTGCTATCTCTGAAGTGCTTTGTGATGGATCCGCTTCCACAATAGCCTTTAATTCTTCGTTTTTCACTTTGATCTCCGGCCGTCCACGGGGTTGGTTCTTAAGGTCGAAATTTCCAGAACGAAAACGTTGAAACCAAAAACGTACCATGCTGTCTTTAGCGACACCAGCGCCGTACACATCATTAATTCTTCGAGCTGTTTCTGCAGCACTGGTGCCACGGTAGAACTCGTACTCGTAAATATACCGATATTTCATGTTTTCCATTGCGCGGTAATAAGCGACGCCAAAGAAAAAATAATGAGGAAAATAACAAATGAATGACTGTATTCCAAAGAAAAAAAAACCAGCTAAATGAATTTAATAATTTGAATTTCGACTTCCTAACCAAAGAGGAGATATTTCAGATCAAATTGATCAGTACGACAAAACGCTGATTTCATACGTAAGGACCTAATATTATATAAGTAGGATTTACAACAAGTTTGGTGACAATGACGAATGATGTCATCAGGTGTTAGCTCTCGGAACGCTAAACCTTGTTTATTTTATCATGCCTAAGTCAAGCAACTTCGCCCTTTCCCAATACAAAATCCTGGATCCGCCATTGGCAGACAATAAAACGTTACACTTAAGACCTACCTAGCTCAAAGCATAACTGCTTGATTACAGTTGGTATGACTTTTAGGCCTCCTTTCCACCTGCAAGAAAACTTCCGCGCTAAATGTCTGACAGTCTGTCCGACAGCAGCTTACAAGCGTAAACCCCGTAGCAAGTGCTCGACAGTACTTGCTACGGATACTGCGGCTGTCGTGCACACATGCAAATGTTCTGCGGACATTTCTAGCGGGAATTTTCTTGCAGACAGAACACGGCATAAAGCCTGTTCAGAGACAGAACCGTTGTGAGACTTGAGGGCGCCACTATACTTAATACTTCATTTTGAATGACGAGAATTTATTTTGTTTTATTTGAGAGACGTTTGTTCCTGTTTCGCCACGATAGTTATCTTTCCGAAGAGACTCCAACTTACTCAATCGAGATCGGGAGGACCACAGCGTTGGGTGGCCCTTCATTGTCTTACGTGAGGAGAGAACGGGATATATTTCATAGCAAGTAGCTTTCTATTAAGAGTCCGGCGACCTAACTAACTTTGACCTAGGCGACCTAGACTAACTTCGCATTGGCTTAAGGTATTCTATAGCCATTTCCTCTAGAAAAAGAAGACGAGCGAAGAGAGTGAGTAATGATACTGACGAGCCTCTAAACTTACCTACAGAGAGACAAAGTGCAATTTCAATTTTTTTTATGACTTTTGCACTTCTGTAATCATTCTTAAGTAACCAAGAATGTCCCTAGTATTATAGATTCATTTAACAGCTAATGATGTAGACAACCTCCCTCCTTATGTAATGGAATTTATGATTTGCTTTGTCTATTTATTGAATAAATCAGTCAAAAGTGACCACTTAAAATGCGGATATTTTTCATACCTCGATTTTCGCTTGAGAACGTTTCTAAAAAAAACCAAGAACATAGGGGCGGAGATATTGTTAATTTAATTGTACATGCTAAATTTCATCATAATCTGACAAATTGTTTACAAGAAATTTGAGTAGCGCGTTTGTATGGAAATTTCAGAGCGTTGCGGCCCTCTTAAAGAATAGCTTTCATGTAGCTTGCTATTCCTGCTAGTAGCTGTCCGGCCAACAGGGCTAGCACGGGCAGGAGACAAATTGACTTTAGACCGTTTTTATCACGCGAGAAAGAGACAAACATATCCGTATTTCAGCTTTATCACATCTAAGCGAGGATAAAAATGATGTTTGTCTCCAGCCCGTGCTTAGCCCAACAGGAGCTGAAGCGTGAAGCTGAGGCCTCCAGAGTGTTCCTCTGGAGATCTCGGAGCCCACCTTCGTTTTTAATTTTAATATTCAACTGTGACATGTAACTATAGGAGATATCAATAAATTCTGTTTTCTAATTTTTGATTTCTGCCCTCCATCATGTACGGAAGGCTCCTGGATCTTCATCCCAATCCCAAGGCATTGGGAAGTCTTAGTGGGTGGAATCACACCCACTAAAGCTCCCAATAGCTTGGCATGGCCCAACTGCAATAGCAGACGGGGGGAAATCTTGTAAAGACTTTTCCCTCACTAACAAAAGGGGTATTCTTTTAAGCTTGAATTATTATGACCCGAAGTCTTAACTTTAGAGACTTAACTTTGTTGTTAAGGTAACACCGCCTTGTTATGTTTCGTCGACCTTTGATCTGAGTTGTCGGTTATATTGGACCACACAGACACCATCAGACACAGCCATCGACTTTTACCCATTGTCGGCACACGGCAATTAGTCTATAAAACTGTAGAGAAACCGCGGGAAACTTATAGTAGGTAAACGTCTACTTACACGTAAACGTATACTTAGTCTAGAGTCTAGAGTATACCTTAGAACAATAGGTGCCAACCATATAACTGTGCGCAACTTCTAATTGGTAATAGGTCGTTTTGTAACGGGCAAGTACTGCATTTATTAAATAAAATAAATAAATAAATAATGTATTTATTTCCAAAACCTATAACTTTACAACACATTAAAGAAAACTATAAGTACTCATAACATTACACCTAAACTAAGTATAATGATAAAATTATTTTGGCAATGGAGTAGGCTCAGCACTGTTCTGCGTAGACGAGGTCCACGTAGAGCTGGTGTTCAGCCTACCCCATTGCTTGAGCTAAGATGTTTGTCAAGCGTGATAAACATGTGGCTATAGCGGGTTTTCTTGATGAACATAGTTGCAGTCGCCTATTTTTATACTTTTAAATTAATTAAGAAATGGAACAATTTTGATTATTAATACATTTCAAGATTTGCGTTGTGTGTATTTGCGTGCATAGGGTGTGTGTAGGGCCGCGATGCTCTGAAATTTCCATACAAACTGAAATTTCAATACATAATACAATGGAAAGTTTTAGTTATTTAAGAGTGATTACAGAAGTGCAAAAGTCATTGAAAAAACTGAAATTGCACTTTGTCACTCTGTAGGTAACTTTAGAGGCTCGTCAGTATAATTACTCACTGTCTTCGCTCGTCTTCTTCTTCTAGACGAAATGGCTATAGAATACCTTAAGCCAATGCGAAGTTAGTCTAGGTCGCCTAGGTCGAAGTTCGGACTCTTAACCAAAAGAAATTGCAAATGTACAGTCTAACCACCCAAATGTTTTATGTTAGATTAGAAAGTAACTTTACTGCCAAATTAACCTAGAAAAAACTCAGTTATCAAAGACTAAGACCTAAACTTAAGACTAAAAAAGTTACTTTTTTTTCTATTAGCTGGTTATTTCTATTATAAGGGTGCTCCTAGACGGATCATTGTTACTGCGATACTGGCCCGGTAATATTTCGACTATATTTTGAGTGTGGCTTGGCCATAATTAGTCAAACATTTCTAGCATGGTTGATGGCAGGGCGTCGTCAATATTGCCAGTATTGCCCGGCACACTAATTTATTGCACTAAAAAATGGCCAGTTTAGAACCCTTACTGAAATACATTTATCTTATTCCCCATTTTTCTTAACCAAACATGATTAATTTTGTTTACTTATTCCATTTAATTTTCCTCGAATTTTCCCAAAAAACCCAACTTTCCAAGAACGACCCAGCACGCACTCAAGACACTTGTACTTCGTTATCATATTTATCGATGATAACAAATGATTTGTCATTTTGTTATTCAATTAATACCCTTGGCATGTTATCTGTACTATTTTTACACATGTACATTAGTAGTATCGCCGTATTGGCTGGTGCGATAGATAAGCTGATTTTCGGATGGACTGGGGCACGTTATTAATTCACAGAATAAAGCAAGATTTCAGAGTCTACTGGGATGAGGTGTCTCGGAATTTGTTTGTTCGACGATAATTTCAGTGTCGCCTGATCTTTAAGAAATTTTGCAAACACGTAGTTTATTTTAATAAAATGTTTAAGTTCGTATATGAGGTAAACTAAATCAGACGGGTTGTGGAGATTTGCGAGGTACTATATAGCTAGTTTTCTTGAGGGGGAGTTATCTTGTATAGAGCAAAGAGAATTGGTATTTAAAGCCTAGATTTTGGCTCGGCGCTATTTCAATTCCACAATTTGAGTAAGGTAAGGTAAGTAAGTAAGGTAAGTACCTACCTAAAGTTAAATTTTATATTTTCTCCATTTTTGCTTTATAACTTGCTTAGTTAGGTATTTACTATTTGTTTTCATCATACAGAGCTATTGTTTCGAACATTCAATTAAATTTCATACAATTATAAAAGCGTTAATTTTTTTTGCGTTTTAACGAAATGTAGGTTCTAACTTGAATAAAATTTCATTTAAAGGTATATAAGTTTTTTTTTATGCCAGAAAAAACAAAGACAACACAGACTGTTAGGGAGGTTCCAATTTAGTTGGAAATAAAACGAAAGCGTGAGTAATCGCCGGGGCGGGCGGCGTAGCGCGCGAAAGCGACGTCGCGTCGTCGGCCCGTTTGTTGGGCGGGCGGCCGGCGCGCACGAAACCAGCCGGCCGTCGCGTTGCGTTGCGTCGCCGCGTCTTTCTGGTTGTAGTGCGGACGGGCAGCATCGCGGGCTACAGGAGCCGGCCGTCGCGTCGCGTCGCATCGCGTCGCATCGGGCTGGTTGTAGAGCGGGCAGGTACCGGGCGCCCGTTCACAACGTTTCACCGAGCTAATGAATGCCGAGATTGAGTTACGAATTCGTTAGACAGAATTTTAGAGCAGTGCGTTGACTAATAATGTTTTATACAGTGACTTGAACTCGAAAATAACCTGCGCGATATGTCACAGTATTATTCGGTATAGATAAACCTACATCTACGAGTATACTTCTACACTAATATTATATTGAGGAAGATTTGTATTTTTTTATGTAACGATTAAACTCAAAAACTACTGGTTCGATTTCAGAAATTCGTTCACCATTAGAAAGCTACAATATGCCAGAGTGACATAGGCTATGAAAAGCGAGCGTAGCCGTAGGCAGAAGAGCTAGTGTGGAAAGTATTCAGTCTCAAATGTGACAGGGGAGAGCCTGTCACCATACACCGGGCTCCAGTCATTTAGCAGATGACATACAATACGCACATATGTTCACACAATAAACAAATTGGTACGTGCCGTCAGCTGGGTTTGAACCCGTTCCCTCTGGCTTGAGAGGCGGGCCTTCTCCAACTAGACTATCATAGCTTTTACTTACCAATATTTAAAAAAAAAAACATGTTTTCACGTCAATGGAGATGCTAGTTATACAACGTTTAAAACGCGTTCACGCTTACCTTCCTGGAGCGTGAAGCAGTGTCGTCGCATTAATCTGTGAGGCATACGCATTATTTTTTTAAAAGGCTGGTTATAATTAATGTACTATTTCGCAACATTTCACCGTCAATTTTGCTGAACGAAATTGAACTCCAGCTTGCCCTAAATACTGAACACCACATTCCGTGAGATCAAATTCATTAATAATGTGCAATCTAGCGCCGCCTTCCGTCCGCTCATACTTCCTAATTAGAGGTATTTTGCCACAGATCTACAGGAAATAGATGATTACAGCTCTGACAATAATGTATTAAGTATGCATGTCTTATAATTCTATGTTCTCAATGTGGATATCTCGAAGTTCATAGAATTAAAATAAAAAAAAAATAAAAAAATTCGGGACATTGTCACACACGGTCGCCTGACCCCAAACTAAGCAAAGCTTGTACTATGGCTGCCAGAGACTGATATACATACTTAGATATGTTTAAATACATACTTAAATAGATAATAACACCCAGACATAGAACAAACACAAATGTTCACCACATAAATGCTTGCCCTAGGTGGGAATCGAACCGACGCCCCCAAGCTCAGAAGGCAGGTTCACTACCAACTGAGTCACCGAGGCAGTCAAATTACACGTACAAGCCATGGTTTAATAATATACTCCGCTAGGTATAGCATTCCGGTCACGTGGGCAACACGTAGTGACGTCAATCGCTGCTAAAGCGAGACCGAAATAAGTCATTTACAAATAGTTCGAAAGAGACGGATGACGATGACGAGTGACGTCATTACGTGTTTGCTCCCGGAATGCTTGAATTTTTCTTGTTTGGATCATGGTACAAGCTGAGGCTTTATCTAAGGCTGTGATCACAATACCAAATCGTTTATTTTTTTATAACTATATTGGATGTATCTCTGAACGACGGACACGTTCAAGGTTATCATTGTATTCGTCATTATGACTAACGCTTACTTTGGGGCGAACCTTAAAATCAGCTGTTCCGTACAAAAAGTTCATTGGTCGTTGACAAAATGTATGGAACAGCTGTTTTGATTAATATTTTATTTTTGGGTTGGCCCCAGTAAAAGATAGTCATAATTATCAATTTAATGATTTACAACGATATGTCCGTCGTTTAGAAATACACTCCGTATATTATTAACATTTATTTATCATGTGATTATGGCATGGCAATTCGGATTCCAGGATCCGAAACACGGAAGCTTTCATTTTAGCTGTAGAAGCACTTTAAGACTTCAAAAGTGACAAACAGATGAACTCCAGTTTATGTTACAGTTCATGTTAGTATACATAACAGTATAATGCATTGTAAAAGTCTGTTTGCACAAAGTACAATGTTGTCTTAGCTCAAGCTTTTATCAACAAAGTTGTCGGCATTTCTCGGGACTCCTTCGCGTTGATTGCCAGAATCAGCCCTATTTAATCGTTGAAACAATGTGTTAAATTGTTTAAGCTACACGTTGAATTGTTGACACACTTATTTCTATGTAATTTCACTAATTTTACGACTTGCTGCACTCGCTTCCTAAAAGTCTGCGCTTGGCGCGCCGCCAACGCCACCTGAGTCTCTCACGTCGACTGCACCACGTACATAACAACTATTAATCATTCTGTGGGTCTATGGCCGGGTGAACGACACGGTTATGCAGGATCACGTCGTTTGGACGCCAGTGGCATTCCATCATGATGAAAGATCACAGTTTAGAAGCAATGGCTTTAGAGCGTGGTCTACCATACCATAGTATATCTGTGGTTGCAAGGCAATCATAGAATAACCTCCCTCACGCCGTAAGTTCCCATAACGAAGAGAACGCGCTCGCACACGTGAGCCGAAGCAAAACTAGCTGCATAAGCCATTAATTTTCATTTATCTATGGTCGGACAAAACATCGCCAGAGAGGGCTAGAACGAAGTATGCTAAAGATAAGGAAGCTGGATAAAATACGACATACTAAAATAAGAAAAATAACTAAAGCAACGAACGCTCTGAGTTACGCACAAAAAATTAAATGGAATTGGGCAGGACATGTTGCGCGGCTAACTGATCTTAGATGGACCAAGAAAGTAACATTCTGGAACGGCCCAATAGGCAAACGAACTAGAGGTAGACCTATTACAAGATAGGAAGATGATATTAAAACAATAGCTGGTCCAAACTGGAGACAAGTAGCTCAAGACAGAGTCAAATGGGCTTCACTGGAGGAGGCCTTTACCCATTCTGGGGTTCCGGTGAATTAAATAAAAAAATAGTTTAAGCAAAAATAATTAATAGTTTAGAAACAGATAATTTATATAAAGCAAGAAATAATTAAACAGTTAAATTTACATTAGAAAAAATAAAACTAACACATGCAAAGATTGTAAGAAAGGTAAATTCACAGGAAATAAAAAGGCTTTTTTTTTGTTTCTTTTTTTTATCTATGGTCGGACAAAACATACACACATAACTTTTTTTTTAAATCCATCCTGCCTACAATATGTCAGGGCTCTATGCTATCTGTTTCTCATTCATACCAGTTCTCGCACACGCTTCTTCTCGTACTTTCTACTATCCATCACCATTCTCGCTGATGTTGGTGGTTGACAGATAACAGGGAACAGAAAACTACTAAAACACCATTACCTTCTTCTTGTCAGGACTCAGTTAGGATAGTCAGGCTCACCTCAAATCTTATCCAAATAGTCAGGTCAAAGAAAACAGCTCATTGCCTAGTCATCATGGTTTTCGCGGGTGGCTTATGTGCACTGAGCCTAAATAGCCATGTGCGATTTTGCCCTTATACCGTTATCTTTTTAATATACGAGTACCTACCTATCTTAAGACAACAAACAGCTTTTACTATGTTACCAACCCTGTAAAAGCAAAACAAAAATCAGTTGCTCCATACAAAATGTAAACTGACCGGTGACAAAATTAAAAACTGCATTGGAATGAGCTATTTACCTTTTAAGTTACCGTCTGACCAAATAATACACTCGTAATAAACATACTTACAGACATGCCGAGTTGTCCCACCACACTCTTAGGCTGCCTGTCCACTAGAGCGGAGAGAAGAGAGCTAAGCGGAGCAGAGCTATAAATATATTACCTACCCTAACCAATATAGTTGCAAAATATGCACATCTTCTTTTTCTTTGCATAAGCAATTCTGTTGGTTAACATTGGCACAGCTCCGCTCCGCTCCTCTCCTCACCGCTCCAGTAGACAGGCTGCGTTTCCATTGAGGCGAAGCTAAGCGGAGCAGTGCTTAGCCAATCACAACGTTTGAAATCTCCGCTCCACTTCAGTGGACTCAATATGACTGGTCAATTATGCACCGCTCCGCTCAGCTCCGCTTCAGTGGAACCGCACCCTAACGCTCTATCAACAAATAACTAGTATAAAGAAGCATCAGCCATTATACTTGAACTTTAAAGCTAGTTAGTAAATAGCAGTTTCCTAATCAAACATTCAAACCGCAGTCAAAGCATTTGAAACCCGAACTTCTGATAAGAACGCTCAACAATCGATCAACCAGTCATTTCGCATAATGACTGCCCGCGGGCGAAATGCGAAATGTACATCCACCAGTATAACTAGATCCATTACAAAATAGCTTTACACTCTTTTAGCATGCTAAAACGATGCTCAGCCTTGAATATAGATTTAAACTGATAACACATAAAAAATAGTTTTAAATCGAGATTCATGACTTAAAGTCGTTTTTGAAAACGGCCCTTAGATCAATATTAGGCCCTCTTCAAAACTAAACTGCTAAATCTAAAACGCAATACTCTGTCTTTATCTAATACACAGTCACAACAAAGACAGGTAAATTTTAGCTAGTTAAGATTTAGCAATTTAGCGTTCTAAATAGGGCCGGATTTAGGGGAGGGCAGGCGAGGCTACAGCCCCGGGGCCACCACAAAAGACAATACCTCCACAATAGAGATTTAAAAAAAATACTTTGAAAGATTTTTACTCTAATACCTACCTACTTGTACAAGTATGAGTTAAATAATTATATTTATTTCTTGCAATATATAAAATTGCAATACATTTTTGACTGGTTTTTCATTTTATTCGAGTAATAATTAGAGACCTCTACTTTACTATTTCCCTAGGGTCTCCACACCTATAAATAGGGCCAATTGCCAATTATCCACTGGAGATTTGCGAGAAAAAATTGCGATGAAAATTGTGTGAAACGTACACCAATCTCACATCAAGCTAGAGAATAAGATGGCGCACGGCGTATGATTTAAATGAAATCAAAAACCATCCAAAAACAATGCTACTGTCGTATATGTACACAACACGCACGCATTGACGCAAAAAACTACGCTACTCGCTTGGTCTTTATTACCTCGACATTATGTGTATTGGTTTATGGTAAAATTTCGTGTACATAAATATACATAGTGCATTATGTAGTGTGTGGCCAGGACTACATTTTGAGGTTCTTTTTAAAAACTGTGCAGTTTTTTTACAAGTCAATTTTGAAAAAGCCGTAACATTAAACTCTTACAAATATGTGCAGTTTTAGAATATTAAATCTACTAAGGTTGTATATTGGAACGGAAACGGCTAAATGTAGAGTTTGGGAATTAATATTAGTTTTCGTGCAATTCTAAATGTTTTTCATGGCAACATTGCATACACAAGTTTAAAAAGAAGTGGCTTCAGCGAGATATAACGCAGTGTTCCATCTTTTCCTCTAGGTTGATCTGAAACACCAATAGTATCACTTCATTTTCACCGCAAAGTGATTCTATTGGTTGATTGTTTCCTCGCGCATCGTTAATTTTTATTGCACATTTCCTGTGGTTCCGCTAACTGCTATTAATACAAAACACTTTACAATTATTTTTTTAATAGCCCTATGTCTACTTTAGAATATTATTGACTACCATAATCAGAAATGTTTATGTAAGTATAATTCAAATAGTTTAACTATGTGTATCAACACTCTTATTTTTGTTAAATTTTGTACACCCATGTCTCATACTCTTTCATAAGTATCCTCTCCATCCTAAGGTTGCCTGGAAGAGATCGCTCTTAGTGATAGGGCCGCCAGTTGTTACACTACAGTTTAAGATTTTTCAATTCTTTTGTTTTTGTTATTTCTGGTGTGAACAATAAAGTGTTTATCTATCTATCTATCTATCTATATGGGTACCAAAATTAAGCTCAAAAAAATATAGGTGAGGTTAGGTTTTCAACAATGAGTTTACATTAATAACTAACCCCCCCTCTACGTGTATTCCCCTTAAATATTAATTAATGATTTATGTTAACAAAAGTCACGGTCCCCGGAGTCCGTGGAGTGTAATTTTTAAATAAATAAAAAAACATGAGTTTTAAAGCTTCTTCATAAAATATAATTTTGTCTTAAACTATGTACCTACTTACCACTAAAACCCCCTCCCTCTCTCTTTATCTTTCTTTCTAAACCTCTCTCTCTCTCTCTCTTTCTCGATGAAATGGTTTTGTGCTTCAGCCGCCTCTACTTTCCTCTTCTATTTCGCTCTATGCCTAAGAATATATATTATAGTAATTATGCCCTACATAATTACTATAATAATTTTTAAGAGCTCTTTGTACAGTGGTCATTGCTATCAAAGGCTCGCAATTGATTTATTCCGTGAACCGTACATTGATGGGGGCTTATTTCATGTCATCTTCGCTTTCTATTGCTATGAGAAAACTTCCGTTAAAAACATTAAGATTGTTTTTATCCTTATGTGTATCCCTAGAGCATATTTCTAAAATTAAGAAAAAAAATACTACAATAATTTATTTACATTGTATTAATATAATACTTACACAAATTATCTGGCTGGCTATACCTTCGATAAAATAATAATAAGAGGCTTTACAGATAATAACAAGTGATATTATTAAAAGAAACAATAAACCCAGCTGTAAAATGTTGTACCGTATGTCACTTCCGCTATCAAGACCATTGAAATGATCAAGCTGTTTTGGCTGAAGGGCGTGCTAAAGAAACCTCATACACACATACATATTCATATACAGACAAACACTCGAAAAACATAACCCTCTTTCTTGCGCAGATGGGTAAAAACACAGTAAATGAATATATCCGTGAGTATAGTACCCAAAAAGTTGCCGTCGTTACCTCATTATTTACCAAAAAAATACACAAGTAAAGGTATTTATTACTCTACAAGTAACAAGAAAGAGAGTAAGTATGTAATTATTTCCATACTGAGATCTCTCTCCATGACACGTAATACAACCACCTGCCCTGTCAGAACTCACATAGGAATTCATTCATCAATATCGAATGAAGAAATTGAAAGTGGTTCCATTCCATACAATGTCCTAACATTTGTCACAAAACGATATGTGCTTGACCTTTGGCCTTTTTCTAATGATTCGAACTTCTGTACTTGTTTATCTAAAGTATTTCAATAGATTTTGTCATTCAGAACCTTGTAGGCGGAGAATAAGAAAGTATTGTATGAAGAAGTAAAGAAGTATGGAAGGTTTTTTTCTTCTTGATAGGTTGTCAGTAGACTTGCATTTGGTCGCCATCTCGCCTAATGTTATGCAGCCGTTTTAGAGCCTATTATAGCACTTTATAAGAATTTCCTAAGTCCTTGCATAACTAGTTTAATCCACTCCTAGTGAAATGTTCGTTTATCAGGCACATAAAGGTTAGAGTGTCCTAAGGAATCGCTTAGGGTCCGTGCAAGAAAATTTAGGTAGGAACTAACTAGGTAGTGTCAACTAGTTAAGCAAGGATTCGGACAATTCTTAAATTGAGTGTACCATCACTGATTGTGTAGATTTCTATTTAGAAGATTAATGTTTAAAATTGGGTCCAAAAGTTTCGGAGGTTACCCCCCACATTTAAACTACGTATGCCTCGTCATGCCACTCTATGTGATTTCAAGCTTTTTGGAGCCTTGGAGCTTTCGTTTGGCTCCATATATTTCAATAAAGCGCCCCTGGCGGGAACGTTAAGAAACTAGGCTAAATGTATGGAGCCAAACGAAAACGAAAAAGTTTTCGTAACCATCAAAACTCATGGTAAGACCTCAGTTGTATCAAAAGGAGTCCAGCCCCCATATTCTCAATCATTCGGATACGTTCTCGATCTTCTTCGGATCAGCCCACTTTAATTAAAGAACAGGAAACCCAGCATACATAATAAATCCCACCGGAAGACTGAGTCAGGTTTCAAAACTTATGCGGACTGAGATTCGAAGAATTTGAGTTTGAATTTTTTGGAATCCGTTCGGGATCGTTTCCGAATGATTGAGAGTATGAGGGCAGCTCGTTAGCTTAGAAAAAAGAAACGTACTTACATCTCATCAATTTCAATTTCTTTATTTGCTCGTCAATGGGTTACAATGATCTTAATTTAGGTTTGAACAGCCAATAACTACCTCACATTAGGTGTGCAAATTAATTATGTCAATAAAATGTTATGAAATTAAGTAAATAAAATGTCAAATAAAAACATATTTAAACACTTAAAAAAATGAAATAATGAGAATGTTAGCAAAAAAAACTTAATATTTATCGTGATAAATATGGTAGCGACACGATGCTTTGTCCAAGAATTCTTTTGTCGTGTAAAAACTTTCGCTCACTAGCCACTTTTTCAACTCCGTACTAAATTTAACTACATGCCTAACAACATTAACAGTCTAACATATAAACAAATATTAGCCGACGTTAGCAGCATTAATGTCCATTTTCTAACCGTACTAGTCGCTTAGTGCTGTCACTGTCGCTCCGCTAACCGAAACAACAGTTGTTTTGACAAACTGCTAAACTTAGCTGAAACTAAGCTGTTAGCACATCCTTGCTAGCTTTCTCGACGTGTTGTTTTTCGTTTTAAGGTTAATCTCTAACCGCCGATGAATAGATTTGTTGGACATGTAAATCGACTAGTCTTTATTGCATCTGTTTTTGAGGTAAACTTGACTTTTATGTAACTTGTATTTTATGTCGTATCGTATCGCTACTGAGCCATTGCCAGAGGCGTTTAGATAGCTTAAAGGCTGGGTACACTGGTACGCTGGCCAGACGGTACATAACTCGTTAACAAAAAAAAAACAGATATAGAGCAAACATTCACAGCAATTTCGCCAACACATGCTAAAAACCGAGGCGTTTTGACCTCAGCAACTGACTGTCAAATATTAATCACTGATGTGCTTCTGAGAACTCTACTTGCGGAAGTAATCCAACTTTGGATTACAAAAATTAGCCTACGACATTTTAATCCGAAAAAAAATCAACATTGGTTAGATATTGGATTGGTTAGAGAGATACGAGTTTGTAAGTATTTTATTCGTGCTCTAAAACAGTCAATTCTCCCAATCCTCACATCTCAAATACAAATTTACCGTCCCTTGATACCGTTATTGTTATCCACAGCTTACTTCAATCAACTGCTGAGTAAAAGCCTCTATCTCTCTTATTGTGCCATCTCCCTCGTTCCTGGAGCTCTATTCCTAGAATTCGAGATATTTTCTGGTCTTTGTCTTTCTTGTTTGAAAAGTCTTAGAAGTAAAAGTGACGAGGCAGTCTATCATGCGCCCGCGTCAATATTTTTCTTGTCACTTTTTGTCATGTGAGTACGTGACAAGGCTATGTGCATACATACGTCTCTCTCGACAAAAAGAGTCGACATACCGTTGTCGTGTTTCGCATGCTAGGCCTGCAGATCTCATCTCACGGGTCAATAATAGCCCTCCAGTGACGAAAAAGCACCTAAAGAAAAGGAAAGAGCGGATCTTAATGCTTGACACCTGTCAAAGATCCATCAAACTATCCGTCCGTACCACGTCCAGCAACCTATTCGTCCGCGCCTTCCTGACCGCTAGGTATGCAGGTATTTAGGTATTTTCTAATCAGTGTCCGTTGTACAAACAGTTTGGATGTGGGTCCCTCGTGACGGGTGACCTGACCTGGGTAAATAAGATAATTGTGTACGTACCTACTAATTACTCGTGTTTACAGGCCGATCGGGCTAATTCTGTATGTCACGGTTGTTTTGGTCTCGCTAATCTAAAGATGATTAATTGAACATATAGTAAGTATTAATTACATATTACATCTACAAGTAATATTATTAAAAGCAAAAAAAAAAACCAGGCTGAAAAATATTGTACTTTACCTGTCACTTCCCCTATCAAGACGATTCAAATGACACCTCAAATGTCGAAATTCATAAAGCTGTTTTGGCTGTTAGGCGTGCCAAAGAAACCTCATTCATACATACATACATACCCACATACATACATACTTACATACATACACTCGAAAAACATAACCCTCCTTCTTGAGCAGTCAGCTAATAATGACAATTAACTGAACATCTAAAAAACATAACGATATAATGTCTGAAAAGTGAAATCCTACTTCTCTTCTTCTCCTCTCTACACAGGTATATAGTATAATATACAAAGTCACTTTCCTAGTCTGTCTGTCTCTCTGTAATAATTATATCCGCTAACTCATAAACCACACAACGGATTTCGATGCGGTTTTCATCCTCAGTTAGAATATTTTCACGGAAGATTTACCGTGCGATGCCAGGGGGACTATTCCTACGCGTGAGATGAGATGAGATTTAATCGTGGTCACCCTAACACCTATGACTATTCAAACGAGAGCAACAAGGACGAAAAATGGTGAAATTGAATCTCACTCCGTAAGTAGGCCCCTACAAACTTTCGCCTTTATAATATACTAGCTGCGCCCCGCAGTTTCACCCGCGGTTTTAAAGTATCCTATGAGCTATTCTAGACTATAATCTATCTCTGTGCCCAATTTCATCCAGATCTGTTCAGTCGTTCTGGCGTGAAAGAGTAACAAACATCCATCCATCCATCCATCCAACCATTCTTACAAACTTTCACGTTTATAATATTAGTAGGAAGTAGGAATGGGATAAGTAGGAATATAAAAGTAGGATAACTTACTTACCTACTGACACAAAATGATTTCAACAAATCTGTACCCACAACCCCAAATAGGGCCGGGTGCACACCGCCACCCACGCACCGCACCCATTGTACTTTCTACAACCATTGTGAATGAGGTCTGGGCCGGTCGTAAACTCAACTTTATGATATAAATGAGAAATGAGATATTATTGTAATGTGACGTAATGTTGTCGCTTAATTAGGTAATGTGCATTGAGCTTTATAATGTAAAAAAAACCTTGGCTTCCCACTAATGACATAAAATGTGACACAGGAGGACATGGTTTCGTTAATTATTAACGTTTATTACATTAAATTAGAGTGTTTTTAAATTTATTATAGTACTAGCTGTCACCCCGCGACTTCGTTCGCGTTTATTATATAGTACCTGGATGGCCGAGCTTTGCTCGGTATTTTTTTATATTTTTTAATTGTGTTTTTTGGATAATAAACAATTGATTTTAGTCTAACCTCAAAGCAAACACTCATTGACTTCGTGTTACTTAACAACGCCATCTGCTGTTGTGTCGTTAAAGCAATTACTCGTAGTTGCTCACAAAAAATTGTATTATTGTTCGCCAATAGATGTCAGGAAGAATCATATTTTTCAGTTGAGATTGATTATCGATAAAACACGAATAAAATTACATTTTCTAAAAATGATTCCTAGCTAGATCGATTTATCGCCCCCGAAACCCCCTATATACTAAATTGTATGAAAATCGTTGGAGCCGATTCCGAGATTCCAATTATATATATATATATACAAGAATTGCTCATTTAAAGATATATAGTACCTGGATGGCCGAGCTTTGCTCGGTATTTTTTTTTATTTTTTAATTGTGTTTTTTGGATAATAAACAATTGATTTTAGTCTAACCTCAAAGCAAACACTCATTGACTTCGTGTTACTTAACAACGCCATCTGCTGTTGTGTCGTTAAGCAATTACTCGTAGTTGCTCACAAAAAATTGTATTATTGTTCGCCAATAGATGTCAGGAAGAATCATATTTTTCAGTTGAGATTGATTATCGATAAAACACGAATAAAATTACATTTTCTAAAAATGATTCCTAGCTAGATCGATTTATCGCCCCCGAAACCCCCTATATACTAAATTGTATGAAAATCGTTGGAGCCGATTCCGAGATTCCAATTATATATATATATATACAAGAATTGCTCATTTAAAGATATATAGTACCTGGATGGCCGAGCTTTGCTCGGTATTTTTTTTTATTTTTTAATTGTGTTTTTTGGATAATAAACAATTGATTTTAGTCTAACCTCAAAGCAAACACTCATTGACTTCGTGTTACTTAACAACGCCATCTGCTGTTGTGTCGTTAAGCAATTACTCGTAGTTGCTCACAAAAAATTGTATTATTGTTCGCCAATAGATGTCAGGAAGAATCATATTTTTCAGTTGAGATTGATTATCGATAAAACACGAATAAAATTACATTTTCTAAAAATGATTCCTAGCTAGATCGATTTATCGCCCCCGAAACCCCCTATATACTAAATTGTATGAAAATCGTTGGAGCCGATTCCGAGATTCCAATTATATATATATATATACAAGAATTGCTCATTTAAAGATATAAGATATATATACTCGTATATACATCCCAACTAACAAAATTTAGTCGTATAGTTTTCGGGACAACGTTTTCGTCACAACTTTAGGTCGGACCGTTTTGGTTATATAGCTGTCGTATTAACGTATATATGACGCGAAATAGGCGGAAATTATAAAACTTTTATTCGTATAGCGATCGTGTCAAGGTCGTATTAGTGGCTACTAGTAAGGTAACAGTCATATTAATATCAGATATACGATAAATATTCGCATAGCAGTCGTGAAAGTGGTTAATATTATAACCATCTTGTCGTGTAGTGATCCCATAGACGTCGTATAACTTAATAAACATTGAGAAGTAGTCATTAGCATAGCCTTTACGCGGATGCTTGTTATTAAATCACAGTTTAGTAGAAGTGAGAGTAAGAAGTGATACAACAAAAAACATACGATATCAACTGTCACCATCTGGTAAGATTTATGTCTGCCATATTTATTACTGTATGTTATTGACTATAATGTAGTTGGCGTTAGTGGGTAACAGTATCTACTTTTCTAAGGGAAATTAAATTTCTTGACGATTGTATGTACATTTTTTCACAAATTTTTAATGCCGCCTTCGAATTATTGCAAAATAATATTATTTAATTTCATTTTATTTAAGATTTCTAGTACTTTTACAATTATACGATTTTAGGTAGTGATGATACCTATTATATGATATCTAATGACTATAAGTCATATACTACGATTTAATTATTTTGTCGTCCACCATTTTCAGGGTACCGTAAAGAAGTGAAAACCCGTGGGATAAACAAGTGGGAGAATCGTATTTATGACGCTGGCCATATTTTTTTAAGCGGAAGTCTTCGTCAGTTCTCTTTGGGCAATCCGTTTTGAGAAACGTTACAGTGTGTGAAGTTTGAGAGTATTCACCGACAACTGTGCACTTCAAACACCCATGCTTCCCATTAAAATTGCATGTACCTGGATGAATAGAAACATTATTAAACAATAAAGAGTTAGCAGATTTAGACAATAAGCTAATATTGTAAGTTTAAGTAAGAGCATTCAAATGCGTAATCAAAATACCTGTCTTTAATTAGAGCCCTAGCTGGCGAGTCACAAATAAAAGCACGGACATTCACTGTAATATGTTTTTCATCTTTTTAATTTGTTATGATTGGTAATCGATTTTCCATCAGATCTTTTATTTCTGTCACAAACGGCCGTAAAAAAGAATCTAAATTAGCCGGTTTTCCTTGACCTCAAAAATACCAGCTACCAATGGTGATACAGAAGGAATCTCAGAAATGTTACATAAAATGGGCCACAATTGATGTCTTGAACTTTTATAGATAGGAAGTCCACTTTATTCACGTTTAAGGAGATATGTTGTAGATCATTACTAATATTTTTGTCCAACATGGTTTTTAATGACTTCTTAAGCCCGTTATGCCAATAACTTCCATTTTCCATGGGATCAATAGAAATCTCAATATCATTTGTTCGGAGAAGTGTTCTAGGATCTTTTGGTAATAAAGTAGGTTCATTTAATATAGTCAATAGTTTGTTTAAAGCTGTATGAAAAATATTAAATTCTAGAGCCTATTTCTCTAATTTGTCAGGAAACTCGCATTTTCTTGTTGTTAAATTTTCATTTTCACTACTGTTTTCATCATCATCGTCTTGGCTTTCAAACTAATGTTCATCATTTTCATCATCATTTTGCAAATCTGCGATGATTATTTGTGGATTACTTCTTTTAAATTTTACTAAATTTTAAGAGAAAAATATACATGATAATTGACAGGTGTTAGATATTATTATGATAAGCTACCTAGTTAACATTAAGTTCAATTTGTATAAATACAAACCTAAATAAAAACATGTACTTACAAGAACATACTTTTTCATAATTACTATTTCTTACTACGGAACCATCTTTCGATTCTTTGACGCTGCCTTGTCTAAAACTTTTGTTGAGTTTTAAGTAGGTTTTTCTTACTTTGCGCCTGAAATTACCGCTGGATTGAAATTTCTTCCACTGTTTTAAATCGATTATTTCATCTGTTGTGATGATACGAGTAAAAGCCAAGATTAACAGAAACCGAGAAAAATCGAGCTATTTAACAAAAAGCTTGTATAGGTAAAGTCACAACAACGGAAAATATACAAGTTCAGTCCGTAAAAGAGTACCACGTGAAGTCATTAAATAATCAAAATGTTTATAAAAGTAACTTATATAAGCATTTCAAACCAATAAGTTATTTAAGGCATATACATCTGAATAGTGGGCTTTTAAACATTATATAAAAGTCGTGTAAATATAGTTAAAAAATCATATAAGAAACGTGTATACAGCTGTACGTTTTAAATGAGTTTAATTTATGGACTTTATATGATTATCATGTAGAAATCTTATTACTCACAAAAAATAGTGATAAGGTCGTCAATATAACCAGAATATGATTGTCATATAAATTACTTTTATATTACATCAAGAAGTCGTAAAGTGGTCGTAAACGAGACAAATAAACGTGGGAATGTTTTTTAAAGGTCACAGCTATGACCTTTATAAAATGGTCATATAATTTGGTCGTGTAAACGTTGACAGGACTAATTTAAAAGACTAAAATATTATACGACTAATCGTTCGTATAATATATTGTAACACGATTAAGGGTAATTTGAGTTACAACTATATGACCTCTATATGACCAAATGCTATATAGGCTTCATATTATAAGACAACATTGCTAGTTGGGATGTGAGCTATCCTATCTGTTAAGTTACATCGAACCGCACACGGTGTGCAAATTTGATTGAAATCGGTTAAGTAGTTTAAGAGTCTATAGCGGACAAACAACGTGACACGTAATTTATAAATATCAAGATAGGCTGAATATCGCCCGGCAAAGTGTGGGTGTTGTATTACACCTCTGCCAGCCCCCTTGAGGGAAAAGGCGCGACGATATGTTTGTTTTTAAATTTATTCAAAAGTACCTGCGGATATTGACTATTGACTGTCTCGATGGCTCAGTTGGTAGTAAACCTGCCTTCTAAGCTTGGGAGGGTGGGTTCGATTCTCACCTAGTACAAACAATTAATGAACATTTGAGCTTGTTCTATGTAGGGGTGTTAATATCCATTTTTGTACTTATGTAAGTATTTAAAAATATTATTATTATCATTAATTATTATAGAATATAATATAAATATATTATATTAATTATATATAATATATAATATAATATAATAAAAAATATATAACACATATATATATATATATGTGTTATATATCCAGGCGGAGCGGGTTCGAACCCGCTCCCCCTGGCTCGAGAGGCGGGCCTTCTCCCAACTGGGCTGCCCATTTTTTTTTATATTTAAAAACCAAGAAAATAACTTTTAGAATCAAACTTATTACATCACCATAAGCAAATAAACATATGTGCAAACGTAACCTCTCTACTTTACATCTCGTTTTAAATAAAGTTCAACTAAAACATGATTCTAACACAAATCTTAAAAAATCAACATGAAGCAAAAAATCCATTACAATCATGTTAAAATCTATCAGAGCTTATTATTAAAACCTTTAGGAACGTCACTCCAACTGACAGCATTTTGATACAAAAAAGGGATTCGATTAGTCGATAAAAAATATCGATAAGAAATGTAAACAAACTTTTTGTTGTTGTCTAGCACTGGTTTAAAGGCTAGCAATGTAGCGCGTTAAAAATTGACTAACATAATATTTCTAGCGTAATTTTATGAATTATTTACGTCTAAAAAAATCGAAGTGATGATAGCCTAGTTGGAAAAGGCCTGCCTTTCAAGCCAGAGGGAGCGGGTTCAAACCCAGCCGACGGCACGCATTAATTTGTTCATTGTGTGAACATAATATTATGTGCGTATTGTATGTCATCTGCTACATGATTGGACCGCGGTGTATGGCGACAGGTTCGCGCCCTGTCACATTTGGGACCGAATATCGCCGGCGAAGTGTGGGTGTTGTATTACACCTCTGCCAGCCCCCTCGGGGGAAAAGTGTGACGATATGTATGTATGTATGTAAAAAAAATATGTTTATAGTATTTTTGTATGTGTGTATAATTATAGTATGTAAGTAGGTATGTATGTAAAAAGGGTTTATTATTAACGTTAGCGCCATTGAATCTAAAAGATATTTTCCATTTACGTTTGATAGGAGCGCTGTTATTTTCTTACATTTTCGTTTTTAGCAATTTCATCGTGGTTTTCGACAAAAATTATAGGAACTGCTTTAGTTACTTCTTCAATTTAAATCAGTGTAGTAATGCCCAGGCAGCGATCTTCTGCTCGTGTTTGCACCTTCGTGTACGACATGACATCTGCCTTCTTATGACATTTTTCCCTTAATTTTTGGCCTGGGGGGCTATTCCTGCGCGTGAGATGAGATGAGATTTTACCTTGATCACTCTCACATGCACCTATGACGTTTAAAACGAGAGCATCAAGGACGAAAAAAGGTGAGATGAAAATTTCAAATCTCCAAATAGGGCCACTGTTATTCTCGGTTATAGTAGCTCTTTTTCCGAACAAGGTGTAAATCCTAACCTACTCCTACTAATATTATTAACGCGAAAGTTTGTAAGAATGGATGGATGTTTGTTACTCTTTCACGCCAGAACGGCTGAACTGATCTGGAAGAAATTCGGCACAGAGATAGATTATAGTCTAGAATAGCAGATAGGATACTTTTAAACCGCGAGTGAAGCCGCGGGTCACGGCTAGTCATTTATATAACCTTGACGTTCATAAGAGAAGTCAAATCAAATCTAATGTCTTTGTTCAATGACTGCCTCGGTGGCTCAGTTGGTAGTGAACCTGCCTTCTGAGCTTGGGGGCGTGGGTTCGATTTCCACCTAGGACAAACATTTTATGTGATTAACATTTGTGTTTGTTCTATGTCTGGGTGTTAATATGTATTTAAGTATGTATTTAAAAATATCTAAGTACGTATATCAGTCTCTGGCAGCCATAGTACAAGCTTTGCTTAGTTTGGTGTCAGGCGACCGTGTGCGGAAATGTCCCGAATTTATTTATAATTGACAAAGACAATAGATTTAATTTGACTTCTCTTTCATTTGACACATAAATTTTACTACCCTATAGTATATTACCTTATCATTTAACCGCGACGTAAATAAACACTCCAACCTACCTGAACGATAACTTCCTAATCCTAATACAGCACATTAAAAACAAAACACGTTTTAGCACGAATGACATCATATTTGACACATTACCTATTTGGTATTTCTTACGATGATGTGAGGTTACAAAAACTACAGGTACATCACTACGTGGTCGAAGAATCGGTTTACAATTGATAAGCGGTGGCTTATGAAATCATGAGTTAGTCATTTTGATGAGACGAAGTTATAAAATGCAAATTTTAATAGTAAAATCACGCAGCTGCGAAAATTTAGGTCATAAATTAGTAATTCTAATTACGAAGTTTAATAAACCTTTGTGTATTTATCTGAGAGTTGTATCGTGTGTCGTACTTACCGATCCAATCTCCTTGAAAGATTGCAAGCAAGTAGCTCTAGCAAATACAATTTTTAAGTTTAAGTTTAAGTGAGCTAAAACGGACAAGGGGTTGTGTTGACAAAGAAATTATTTGCCGCGAAATACTGGTTAATATAATTACTCGCTTGCCGGATTTTTACTCACACGCGTCTTGCCCCAAGGTGGTTAACTGATAGTAACATGAAGATTATAGACCACATTCAGTAGTATTATTATGTTCTGTAATAATAGCTAATGCATAATTATTTTTTACAATACTTAAACTGTATGATGACATTAATGATTTTTTTTTTTTTATATTTGACATATTTATCAATTTATTATTGTTCTCATATTGTTCTGACATTCATTTTTAATCCTACTTCCTACTAATATTATAAACGAGAAAGTTTGTAAGAATGGATAGATGGATGGATGTTTGTTACTCTTTCACGCCAGAACGGCTGAACAGATCTGAATGAAATTTGGCACAGAGATAGTCTAGAATAGCACATAGTTATCAAATAATTATAAATACTGATTTTTGATTTCTGTAGTAATAACGTTGTGGAAAAGTGTAAAATTCTACATAGTTCATTAATGAAAATAAAATCGAGTCGTAACTAAACGATCGACTATCGTAGACCACTTTGGGAATCCCTGGTTTAGATGAAAAAAACTTAACCCTAAAAACCTCAACTATTTTTGTGGTTACCTAAATCGAGGGATCCAGTAAAAACCGCCGCAAGGATATCAAGTATCAATCGTTTGAACCCGAGTCCCGTTACCGTAGACTATTAATATGATAGTTGCTATTAGGGTGCTCCTAGACGGGACATATTTTGCTGGAATGCCGGTCCGGCAATACTGGCAATAGTGCCCACTGTAGCCTGCATGGCCATCATCACCCAGAAAGAAAAGTATGACTACATAGCCGGGTCACGCTCCAAATAATGTCACGAATCACGATATGTTGTTTGACTGCCTTGGTGGCTCAGTTGGTAGTGAAAGTACTCTCTGAGCTTGGGGATGTGGGTTTCCCATTCCCATCTATTCCCACCTAGGGCAAACATTCATGTGATGAACATTTGTGTTTGTTCTATGTCTGGGTGGTAATATCTATTTATGTATGTATTAAAAAAAATATGTATGTTTATCGGAGCCCAATATAGTTGGTGAGATTAAATCCCACAGACTTTGCTGGCTGGGACATTAGGCACGGATGGTAGAGGATTGTGCAGGAAAAAGGGCTTACCTGGGATTGCCAACAGGTCGATGGCCAGTCGGCCGTCCGTAGTACAGATAGAAGGATAAAGTAGCTTAAGACCTGCGAGAACTTAAAGTTGATGCATGGCATAAACTTGATCAAAACAGAGAAGAGAGGCGCGTCTTAGTATCGGAGGCCAAGACACGGCTTGGGTCGCTGTACCAATAAGTAAGTAAGTATGTTTATCAGTCTCTGGCAGCTGTAGCTTTGCTTAGTCTGGGGTCAGACGAACGTGTCTGCAAAAATATTTCGAATATTTGTTTATACATATTGCCGGGCCAATATTGGATTAAAATATGGCTTGTCTAGAAGCACCCTTCCAGCAATTCTCGACATCCGGCTTATCGTGTATGGAACATAAATGGGTCACATCGAGGGGCGACGGACAGACTAATCTTTCGAACATTCGAGACCGAGGGGCAAAGGATAAACAAATCATTCGAATATTCACTATCAAGTAGTCAAATACGTAGAGCTTTGTTCGAACAATATTTATTGAGACATGAAACAGAAGTTAAAAATTGATGATAGCCTAGTTGGAGAAGGCCTGCCTCTCATGCCAGAGGGAGCGGGTTCAAACCCAGTCGACAGCACGTACCAATTCGTTCATTGTGTGAACATATGTACGTATTGCATGTCATCTGCTACATGACTGGAGCTTGCTGTATGGCGACAGGCTCGCCCCCTGTCACATATGGGACTGAATATCGTCCGGAGAAGAGTGGGTGTTGTATTACACCTCTGCCAGCCCCTTCGGAGGAAAGGCGTGACGATATGTTATGAAACTGCTCTCATACTTAAATTATTTTAACAATTTCGATACTTTAAATATAATTTTAAAATATGAATTACTTTGTTTTAAATGCTTATTAAAATGAATGAAATGGTGCTTATTCTAAATTGTTAGAGCTATAATTCCATACATTTATTGATGTGATATTTAATTATACTGATTAATATTAAAATTAATTTTATAATGGTTAACAAAATGTAATGGGTGTGTGGTATTTTCACCACGTCGTCAGCTGTTTAGAACTAGAATTCCAGTCATAATAGAAATAACCCTAATGTATAATTAAAACCAATTTTCTTAAACGACGGGTATGTACCTACTTATTCGAAAAGATTGTTTAAATCGAATACGATTTGATTATTTCACCATGACGACGCTTGTCGAGCTCCGCGTACAAATGACATCCATTGTGATTTGCTAGGTCTATTCAATTCTATGATTGGGGTGGACTGCTCTACATGCTTTAAGGTCAAATTCGTACTTTGGACTAATTGAATCTTTATGATAAGACTCTATCTTTAGAACGTTTATTATTAAGTTATTATTAAACGTTGTAAAGCCTGGAAATAGTTTTACAGTGTTTTGTTTTTGACGTGACAACGTCTAATAAATAGATAAAAGCCTGCTGCACGCACGAAAAAGGATGACTTATTGTCCCGTTACGCTCATTGTAACGTTACGATCAGAACGAGAACAAACACGAGCGATTTATTCATAAAAGTATGCAATCATTTAATCAATGTTTTTTATAACGTTGTCACGTTAAACTATCGTCCGTAAACCAACTTTACAGACAACCAATTTTTTTCCACCTTTTTTTAAACTGAATTGAAGAAGACAAAACACTAAATAACTATTGCTACTCCAAGGTTATACAACGTTTATAAGTAAAGGGGTCTATAAATAAGCGCTGTTTTAAATTTTAATGATATGATCGAGGAATAAACTATTACCAGATATTATCGATGTGTGTGATGTGTGATTAGTGTGAGATGTGTTATGATTAACAACACATCATACTAATATTAAATGCGAAAGTTATGATGCATGGATGCTACGTATCACGCCAGAACAACTGAACAAATCGGGATGAAATTTGGCACAGAGATAAATTAAAATCTAGGTTAGCACATACTTTTTAACCGCGGATAATACCGCGGAGAGTCCCTAGTTTTAAAAATGTAGACACAAGACAAAAACACAAATCCAGTCAATTTTTATGGGACTCCGTCACCAGGCTAAATTTCCATGAACCGTGATAGTAAAACAGTTGAAGTTTTCATAGACCATGTATTTCTGTTGCCGCTCTAACAATTTGTTATTAGAGCGGCAACATACAAAACAGAACAAAATAAATATTTAAGGAAGTCTCATACAACAAACGTGTTTTTTGCCGTTTTTATATTTAGATAATGGTACGGAACCCTTCGAGTGCCAGTCTCACTCGCACTTGGCCGGGTATTTTTTTTTTCAAAGACTCTTTCGTTCATACAACACTTGATGCCATAAAATAGATCAAACCACTTGACACAATAAAATAGACAACTTAAAGTCACTATTCACTAAATTAATCACACAGCCCTAATTAAAGACAACCGTTAAATCTATACAAGGATTCCTTTCATTTTTATTCGATGGCCGAAAGTGACCATCAAATCGTACCGCGACCAGAATTAGGCCACGCATATGGTTAGGGTTATCTGCGCGGGAACAGAGTCACAGATTAGAATTAGTCAAACAGACTAATTTAAATTGAAGTTGGCTAAATGATGGAACTAAAAATGTTCTGGGTGGCTCTCAGTTTTGTTCAGTAATTGCGATGGTGGCTCCCGCATTCGACTCCTTTGAGGTGGTTGCATAGTGCGTTTCGATTCGACTCAATGTCATTGACCAATAACTTGGGGAAGAGGACATAATATTGGGATCATTTGTAAAGAGAGTTGGGAAATAGGCTTTATGAGTGTAGGTATACAGTTCAAAACTTTAAAAAAGGATTTTTCTGACCAACTTATCCTTAACGTCTTTTTTCCCATATATATATGTAGATTGTGATACAAGTAATATTATGAAAAGAAAAACATAAAACTCGGCTGCAAAATGTACCCTATGTCACTTCCACTATCAAGACGATTTAAATGACACCTCACATGTCGAAATCCATCAAGCTGTTTAGGCTGTAGAGCGTGCCAAAGAAACCTCACACATACATACATAGATACATACACTCTAAAAACAGCCTTCCTTCTTGCACAGTCAGGTAAAAAAAGTCCCCGACACTGATAAATTTGATTCAAGCATAACTGAGAACACTCCCGACTAATTATTCACCTTTCAAACAAAAAAAAAAAGAGTGTGTACTTATGTATACGAGTTAGAAGTTATACTTCTTAACCTCAAATCAATCTCAACCTTAACTTTCTTGTATTTAGTATCTTGCTATATGTATGTCTTGCTATATGCTTGTATTACCTACATTACTTATTATACCCAGCACATTGCTGCTGCTATGCTCCATTCTAAGTTCCTACCTATTGGCGGGAATTTTTTAATTGGCCTTGGAAACTTGATACAATATTTATTCTTTACTATCAATTGGCTGTAAATTCTCCAGTAAATGTAAAAATAAATAAAATAAAAATCTATAAATGCTCTCAAAACAGTTCATTCAAATCAGTTTTATCACTAATATTCAATATACTAATAAATATTTAAACTAATAAATAATAAATTATTAGTAAATACTATCACCGTCGTATATGAAATTGATTTAATAAAAACACCAAAATAATATTTATTTATTCACTGTTTAATTGTACTCTTACGAAACACGACACGTGTTCTAAATGTAAAAAATACTAGAATATACAACTTGAACATAGTTATCAATTTTCATGCCACCTAGAACTAACTTCACGATGTAGAATTTAGGTGTCGGTGTGCGCGCGCATCGTCAAAATTCACTCTCATCATTTTTCTCTATCGCGCCAAAAGAAGTATAACTTCAAAAAAATTGATTGGTTCATCCGTTCGGGAGCTACGATGCCACAGACAGACACACCCGCACACACACAGACACGTCAAACTTATAACACCCCGTTGTTTGTGTCGGGGTTCAAAATACGATGTTCCAAATAAATAACATTCTGTACAATAGGGGATGATCGTGGGTGGTCCGCGGAGAGTTGAAGTAATTTAACGGCGATGTAGCTATTTTTATAGAGCTGTAAATGTGACCCCCGGCCTATAATAATTATATTCGGGACACTTGCACACACGGTCGTCTGACCCCAAACTAAGCAAAGCTTGTACTATGGCGGCCAGAGACTGATAAACGAGTACATACATAAGTATTTTTAAATACAAACTTAAATAGATAATTAACACCCAGACATAGAACAAACACAAATATTCATCACATGAATGTATGAGTACCTCTATGAGTACCTTTATGTCTAGCTAGAGAGAGTTTCGTACTGTTTGTGAACGAAAAATGACAGGCCAACTTTTTTATACTTGTGTGCGACAGGTACGTCTTTTACTACGGTTGCGTCATACATTTTGTTGATTTAGGACCTAACAGTCGGCTGCTATTGAAGTGGAAACTTCTAATGCGACTTCCAACAAGGTTGCGTTAAACTTATCTCTTTTAACTCGTTAGACTTATCATTTAATTTTATCAAAGTCCCCAGCTTTAAATTACTTTATCTGCATTCCATGAATTTGTTGCAAGCAACACCGTAAAAATAACATAACTTCCGGGTTTTTGGCGGGAACCGAAAAGATGGTGTCGTGTTTTTGTATTATTTTCTAAAACTTGTGATTCTTCGAGTGTTAAAGTGTAATAATGGTGGATTATTAACGTTTACCGGTTCGTCAACGTGCACGAGTGTGGGCAAATGATACAAACATCGCGAAACGCGATTTTTCGTGTTCTCTGCAAAACTTCACTTAAAGTTTCAGTAAAGTATCCATAACTTTACTGGAATGGGGAAAGGGGAGGGATTCATCGTCTTCATCATCACCTCATCATCATCATCACATCATCTGATAATGAAGGAAAAATTATTACTAAGAATCCGACTGAAGGACGAGTATCCATGGTCATGAATAATTAAAAAAAAAAAAAAAACAACTTCCTTGTCAAAAACAAATGAACTTTCTTTAGGAAAGGTTTTGTTGAAATTGTGTGATGTTATAGTCTGAATAAATAAAATCAGGGATTTTTTAGACGATCGTCTGACCCTAAACTAAGCAAAGCTTGTACCGTGATTGCCAGAGACTGATATAGAAGCATAGGTAGGTACATGCTTACTTTTACAAGGTGCTGCTTATGGGTGTGGTGTAGTGTTTAGGGTGTAATTCTATCAGTCAAAGTAAACAACTGATAGTATGCAAGTTTGCAAAATTTGAGAAAAAAGTTATTAATCTCCATACAAAATGGTTCATGTGACTAGTTAATTTGTTTGTTTGGCGAGCAGAATCACACCCTGAACTGTAACTACAACCAAATTCAAGTACCTTGTAAATTTATAAATGCATACCTAAATACTACTATACATACATAGACTATTATATTCCTACCTATTCTTACCTTATTCTAAGACAATCTTACGCACAATATTTTTCCAAAATACCAACTCAAAAAAGCATTTAAAACAATCACTTTAATTTCAGTGAATCCTGCTAATATCGACCTGCAGTGGGCGTGCTCAGATTAAAATATGGGACAAAACTGATAACACTGCTTGGTTGATAAGACACGCGTTACTCACACACTAAACACACTAGCAGAAGTCATTATAAATGCAGCCTAAATATGAAAACTTTTGCACAGGCTATCCTGTGCAAAAGTTTTCATATTTAGGCTACATTTATAAACAAAATTTAATTCTAGCCTATTACAGGTAAAATATGGTTTAAATTTAATTCTATAGAAAAATATGTAATACAATGTTCACTTCAAATAATTATTATACAAATAATAAAAAATAATAAAAAAAAAATACAAAAATATTTGAATTTATAATTTGTTTTGATAAAAAAAAGGCTTCCTGGGAATGAAGTAATCATAATTTCAGCTGGAAGACGTCCACTGCTGGACGGCTGCCTCCCCCAATGATCTCCACAACGACCAGTCCTTGTAATTCACTTTCTAGGTCGTCGTGCTCCATCTTAGACCACAACGTCGCTTAACATCGGGCGAGTTGTTGGTCAAACGTCGACCTACATAAAAAAAAAGTCCTGCGCTGCCCGCATCCAGCGTCTTCCCGCGACCGTCACCAGAACGTCGGTCTATCTTGAGGTCTTCCCTCGCTGTGAATGAAGTAATAGAATAAGAAATAGTTATAACTAAGACGACAGTCTTTTAACTACGAGTACAAAACGGCGTCTACCTATGTAAGTATATTATGTAGTTATGGACGTACCTACTGTATACGGTACAATAGTCCACATCAAATAACAACGTATTGTACAGCCATCAATATCTGCAATGAATGGCCCGTTGATGCATGTATGGCAGATAGTTGACCCCACTGGCGCCGGCGCTAATCCACGCCACAGTTCGGCATGAGCAGTGAGACATCTTGAATGGCCTTGAAATGGCTCTTGAAAGCCTGAAACAGGTCAGAAAGAATCAGAAAGGCAGCTTTTGTTATGCTGGATAGTGGGTATACTCTAATTCAACGAATGAGCTGCGTCCCGTTTCGTTTCAATAAAATGAAACGAGACGAAGCATATCCTATACATTTATTGGCCTTGGTTTGCTTTGGTATGTACGCAAAATTAGAAGTGCGATCATGCAAGTGAGACGTATCAGGAGAACTGAAACAATTGAATTAGAAAACGTTCTAATTTCATAATAAGTTAGGCCTGAAAATTGTAAATTCAAGCTCCTATTGATTGGCTCCTATATTTTGAGCAGAATTTCCAATAGCAAACTATTTAAGTTGTGTATAGCAAATGACAGCAGCATCGCACAATAGCCCAATCAAGTTGCTAAGTGCGGAAAATACCCCGCTAAACAAACAAACATGACATTAGCATTATTGTTATCTGCTATAATCTTATTTTCTACTCACCCCTATCAGATCAGATACCTTTGTAGGGATAGGTGTAGATACGCTGGCGGAAAACTGTGATTAGAATTATTCGGTGCAAGCATGACCATTGTCTACCTACGCATTGACACCGGCTAACTAAGAAGACGAGGTTTTTTATTCAACTTGTCTTACTGTAAGTAGCCCACTGCACTGTGGCGTCCTTCCATTTGCATTGACCCATGTTGACACATGACTTACCGTAATATAAAGGAGCGATTGGATATTTATAGACGACTGGCATCGAGAGCGGACTGCTGTTCGCTAATCTGTGACGCTAGGTGCATAACAACAACTGCCATCCCATATAATATATAGACAACCATAGACACCTCCCTCAGACACCCATGGCTCGCTTGAGACGATTTAATGCTACATACATATTTAAATTTCTTATTTAAGAAGGCTTGTGCAGTTAATGTTGTACCAGAGACATTGTCATCATCATCAGCTCGTAATTGCTCACTGCTGAGCATAAGCTTTTTTCTTGTACGCCACCTGAGCCGGTCCTGTGTCGTCGAGATAATATCTCACGTGTAAGATTAAGGGTTTTTTTTACAAGTCGAGATATTTTCAGGTCATTGTGTCTCTAGTTTCAAGTCTTAGGAGTGAGACTTACCAAGATAAGAATAAAATAATGCTATAATAATAATAATAATATTCGGGGTCACACACGGTCGTTTGTCCCTAAACTAAGCAAAGCTTGTACCATGGCAGCCAAAGACTGATATACTTACATATATTTTTTAATACATACTTAAATAGATAATTAACACCCAGGCATAGAACAAACACAAATGTTCATCACATGAATGTCTGCCCTATAGGTGGGAATCCAACCCACGCCCTCTAGCTCGAAAGCAGACCAGGAAGAATCAAATTCAAATCAAATTCTAATTTATTTATTAAAAAAGAAAAGTACATACAGACAGGTTGACCTAAAATAGGATTAACTAAATCAACTGGTACTGAACTAAAGGTTGACAGTGAATCCCAAACTAAGCTCTAGGTCTGTACCTTGGGGCTCGGTCTGTAAGAATGACCAGGTTCAAGCAATGTCATCGTCTCAACGAGTCGGTGGACGACCAACATGACCAAACCTAAGTACACGTGACCCCGAGTGTAGTCAAAGTCAAACCTTCCACTGATATTTTTATTCAAACACTTCATTAAAAGCGTACTAAAATGGCAAGCGCCAGTCGGCGTCCGCCATTCGCGTTCTAATAAAGGAGAGTGCCCAAATATGTCCCAAATCCGGCACAGTCGGCCACCGAGCTACCTTCAACTTTTTATGCTTTATCCGCTACCATTTTAGTCTGAGAGTATGTTTAGCCATCAATAGTTGCGCTTCCTATGTTATGGGCTTCAAATGTTTAGGTTCATTTTCAGAATAAAATCTTTTGAAGTCTTTGCTATTTTATAAAAGACCCTTTTAACAAGTTACATTTCTTTTGATAAGGTTCTGGTACTTATACGTATATATTATAAATTTAAAATTTAAAAAACCCCCGACACCGTTTTTCATCAACAACGATTTTCATCAATTTTCAACGATTTTCATCAAACATAGCAAAAAAAACTCCCGACTAATTCACCTTTCCAACAAAATCAAAATCAGTTCATTCGTTTGGGAGCTACGATGCCACATAGAGACGCACAAACACACACATACACGTCAAACTTATAACACCCTGTAATTTCTGCGTCGGGGGTTAAAAAATGCCATGACTAAAGTCGTTTCGCTTAAATTAGCGTGTCCAAGGTCATTTTTCACCGACTTCCTTTGATTGTAAATATCCTTTTTTTTTTTTTTTTTTTTTTAAGTTTTAATCTTGCGATCAGCCCTTCTGGCTATAAGCAGATGTGATGGTGGTGGTTTATGAGTAGGGAGCTACTCCCAGTGGAGTACAGCCCTTTTAATTTTGTAGTCAGTCTGTATGCTGGCTATCCTGGTCAAAGATGTCTCGTCTCTTTTTTAGCCGACGAGTAATTTCTGGGAATGTTAATTGCCCCGCAAGTTGATTTGGATGCTTTAGCAGTCTTGTTTTATAATCTTGGCCATAAGAAGCGACTTCTTCTTTAACTGTTGGCATATCGAGGATTTCGTGAAGCTCTGTTGTTTTGAGAAACCATGGTGCATTTGATGTCTGTCTCAGTATATTGTTCTGCACCCTTTGGATAATCATAAGATTGGTGGTACTTGCAGCGCCCCATAGTTGTATGCCATAGGTCTAGATTGGCTTTAGCATGGTTTTGTAGACAAGAATCTTATTGTCCGTAGCCAGTTTTGAATTTCTTCCCATAAGCCAATGAAGACATTTGTACTTTAGATTAATCTCATCTCTTTTTGTTTTTACATGTTTGTGCCAGGTTAGTCTCCGATCCAAGTGCATACCAAGGTACTTTACGGTGTCTTGATGTGGGAGTTGCACGCCGTTTAAGGTGACAGGTGCACAGTCTTCCTTGCGGAGTGTGAATGTAATGTGTACTGATTTGGTTACACTAACAGCAATTCTCCATTTAGCTAGCCATTTCTCCATTTCATTAAGGCTGTTCTGTAGCATCCAGGATGCTTTAACTGGGCATTTATTTGAGGCCAGGAGAGCAGTATCGTCGGCGAAGGTGGCGATTGTAACATCTGAGCGTTGTGGTAAATCAGATGTGAACAACGTGTACAAGACAGGTCCAAGTACAGAACCCTGTGGCACTCCTGCAGTTATTTCGTGAAACCCTGATGTGGAATCGTCTTCTCTTACTTGAAATATTCTGTTAGAGGTGTAGGACTTTAGGATTCCGTAGAACGTGTGGGGTAATAGGGACTTAATTTTATACAGCAGCCCTTTATGTCATACTCGGTCGAAAGCTTGCTGTATGTCGAGAAAAGCCGATGAGCAGTATTCTTTCATCTCGAATGACTTTCTAATTGTTCTGCATACTCTGTGGACCTGTTCTATGGTGGAGTGTTTTTTCCGAAAGCCAAACTGATGATCAGGGACAATGGATTTTTCCCTTAAGGCACCGCTAAATCTATATAGTAGACACTTCTCAAAGAGTTTGGACATAATTGGCAGCAAGCTTATCGGTCTATAAGAAGTTACTTCATGCGGAGGTTTACCAGGCTTATGGATCATTATTACCAGGGAAACTTTCCATAGATCGGGGAAGTATCCAACCCTCATGATAGCGTTAAAGAGCATCGTCAGGTACACTATAGCTTTGCGTGGTAGATTTTCAACAACTTTTTTGTCGATGAGGTCAAATCCTGGTGCCTTGTTATTATCCATAGATTTAACATTTCTAACGATTTCACTGGGCGTCACTAGTCTTAGCGGAGGGTCTAGCTGGAAGTCTTGGTTGAGGACTGACTCAATATCCGATTCGTCTGCAGATACAGCGTTATTTGGTATAAAGACTTGGCTCAGATGTTTCGCAAATACTTCCGCCTTACTCTGTCCGGTTCTAGCCCATTCTCCATCTTGTGTTCGCAGTGGTGGTTTGTGGTGTAATGGTCGATCGAAATTTTTGCATGCTCTCCAAAGTGAGTAATTAGTCGCTTTTGTTGCTGTGAGTCCCTCCAGGTAGGTTTGTAGGGCTATATCATTGGCTTCCGTTATTAGGGTCTTCAATTCTTTAGCAGCTCTGTTGAAGGCAGTTTTATCGCTTGGATGTCTACTGGTATGCCACACTCGTCGTAGTCTCCGTTTGTCCCGAATTTTCAGTCGAATGCTTTCTGAGTAAACTTTGCATTGCGGTGGGCGTTCGGTATCTGCCGGCGTGCACTGCCAACAACATTCCTGAATGGTTGTGGTTATTATTTTGGCAGCTTTATCAATGTCTGATTCTGTTTTTAGAGCTATTCGTAGGTCGAGCCTTTGGTGTAACAGCTCCTGAAAGGAGGACCAGTCTGTACGTTTACTATATAGTTTTGTGGGTCTTCTAGTGTTAACTACTGTTGTTCCAATTGTTAGTATTACAGGTACATGATTAGAGTTCGCCTCCAGGCATGTTTTAACGTTAAAGAAGGGTATTGATAGACCCTTCACGATAAAGAAATCTATAACATCTGGTAGCCTGTTTGGATCGCTAGGCCAATTAGTGGGCTCTGCTGTGGAGATTGGAGTAAGGTTATTCTTGTCTAGACTTTTCTTAAGTTGTCTACCTCTGGTGTTAGTTAGTCTGGAACCCCAGTGGAGGTTCTTAGCATTCCAATCTCCTCCAATTATAAAGCGTAAGCCAAGGGTGTTGAATAGCTCGTCGTATTGCTCCACTACTATTTTGTGTTTCGGAGGGCAGTAAACAGCGGAAATATTGAATGTTCCAATTCGATCTTCTATTGCAATAGTGGCTGCTTGTATGTGAGGTTTCTTAAACTGAGGCTGCTCACTGTGTTTAATATTCGATCTCACTATTATTGCCGCTCCTGCATGCGCAGTTCCATCTGGGTGATTTGTGGCGTAGATTTCATAGTTTCTTATCTTAACACTACTGTTTGCCGTAAAGTGTGTTTCAGATACTAATAGTATATCGATGCTATGCGTGTGCAACAGGATTTCAACATCATCTTTGTTTGGTGATAGCCCATCCAAGTTCCAGGTTGCTATCTTGAGGGAAGTCATTTTGTCATTTTAGAGACTAGGGTTGTTATGAGACTGATTAGTGTACTCATTTGTTGAAGGATTACATCCATTTTTTCGGTTTGTATAGCGAATATCTCTTCGATGTTATTCGAGTTTTGCTTGTCTTCATTTGCATAATTTTTGTTAGCTTTCAAGATATCAGCATATCTCTGTCGTTTGTTGGTATCGGTGTTCACATTCGGTCTAGACCTTTCATTGCTGGTCTGTGGTGGGAGCTGAGTAGTCGGAGTAACATCTGTTTTAGAGTTTCGTCTTTGTTTAGGGTTTATCTGCTTATTTGATTTTCTAGCCAGTATTTCTTTATAAACTTCGCAGCCTTTATAATTTGCTGGATGAGCACCAAGACATAGAGCACATTTAGCTGGGGTGTTACGATCGGTTTTGGGACAATCTGCAGTTTTGTGGGGTTGTGCACATTTCACACAGCGATATGGCCTCATGCAATAGTTTTTGGTGTGACCGTATTGCTGGCATCTTTGACATTGGACTACTGATTTGCGTTTCCGTGGATCTTCTACAATAACTGATTGATGATATATGTATTTTAGGTTTTTAACTGCAGCATTATTCGGGCCTTGGGCTAAATTGGCGAAAAATGTGGAGGTTGGTTTCTTTTCAGGTCCATAATTAACATTTATAATTTTACCAACAACAGTGTTGCCTGTACCTTCCAGTGTTTCTTTTATTATACTGATTGGTGTTGTATGATGTAGATTTCTTATCACAATTCTATAATTTCGTTGGTCTTTCCTGTTAAATGTATGACCTATTAGGCCTTTTCCTCTAACAGTATCTATAACATTTTTGTATGTCTCTACAGTAGTGCAACTGATCCGGAGTTGGTTTTGGCTAACGACTTTGTAGGTAAAATCAGTTTTGTTCACAACGCTTTCTAGGACTTCCGTGAGTTTATTAACATCTTCTATACCATAGAGAATTATTGGCGGTGGTTTAGGGGTTTTTTTAGAAAGTTCACAGTCTTCTTCGGTTTGGTCAGTTGGAAGTCCACTGAACATGTTTGTGACATCTATTTTTTCAGGTGACGGAGAGGATGCTTTCCTCCTTTTGGTACCTCTTAAGGTCGGTACTCTTTGCCATGGTGGAGGTAAATTCGTAGTGTCTTGGCTCGTGCTTGGAGCCCTATCTATGTCTGAGTCGGGTGTTAGACCCTGAGGGTCGTGTTCTGTTTCCATCCTGTTCTTTCCAGATGAAATATTACTGAGAGAAGAGGATCGAGGCCGGTTAAAGAGTGCTGGGTGGAAAATATCCTAACGTTCATAATAAATTTTACCCATTTTTTATTTATAATTACCCATTCACCCAGTTCGCTCGGTATGCCAATATCAGCAGTGCAGCGGCTAGTGACCGGCGACCCCCAGCGCGGGTCAAGGCGCGACCTCACTTCTGACCTGTCAGACGCTATATTTAGCAATGCATTATATTCATAAGTAAAGCACGGGACAGCGCATCACTCGGCTATGCTGCGATCTGTCTCATTACTGGACAGACCTTGTTTGGGGACGGAGCATTTGCTATGTAGAGTCAACTGAGGCAAATGCGTCTGTGGGGCAATTACGTCTTTCGAGAATGACTGACAAACCCTTCTCAAATTAGGCAACTAGCGCCATCTACTGGCATCTAGCGCATTGACTGCCTTGGTGGCTCAGTTGGTAGTGAACCTGCCTTCTGAGCTTGGGGGCGTGGGTTCGATTCCCACCTAGGGCAAACATTTATGTGATGAACATTTGTGTTTGTTCTATGTCTGGGTGTTAATATCTATTTAAGTATGTATTTAAAACTATCTAAGTATGTATATCAGTCTCTGGCAGCCATAGCACAAGCTTTGCTTAGTTTGGGGTCAGGCGACCGTGTGTGCAAGTGTCCTGAATTTATTATTATTATTATTATCTAGTACAGATTCTTGCAACTAAAGATGTAGGTGGCGCATGATTTGTGAAAGACTCGTCAGTGATTCTCGAAAGACGCAATTGCTCACAGACGAATTTGCCCTAGTTGACCCTACCTACTTGTTGATATATGGAAACTTAAACTGCTACACATAACTATCATGGTCAATTCGTATTGTTTTAGCACGAATTTCCTTTTTCCTTTTCGGGACAATTTCAATGAGAGTTGTTAGTGTGCATGAAGGCTAGAGGAAGAAGAATGCCATAATGCTAAATTAAACTACTTTTTTTTCACAACAGGTTAGGCATGCGTTTGACCACTGACGCTGATGGCAAGCGCAACGTGATCGATGGTGCTACACGCTTACCTAGTCCTGGTAAACACAATTCTGGTCATAATAGCACCAATCGCCTTTTCTACGCATTCGAGATATCTCTATGACGTGACATGATGAGCAGGAGGGCTATTCCTACGCGTGAGATGAGATGAGATTTTATCTTGGTCACACTCACACTACAACGTTTCAAATGAGAGCAACAAGGACGAAAAATGGTCAGATGAAAAACTCCAATCTCCGAATAGGGCCCCAAAGCAGACTCTATACTCTCTCGTTAGACATGACATTGTTAGAGATAGAATCTCGATCGCGACAAATAGCGGTCCATTTGAGATATATAAAACCTACGCCTACTTCTCTCGTCTCTCCATAAAATGCCAAAGGTTCTTTAGTATCTAAGTACCTACCTACGAAGCCTCTTCATACCAACGCAACACCAAAACTGTTTACTGTACTTGTATCCGTCTCTCAAGCTAAGGACAAAGCTACGCGCCAGCGAAAACGCAGAAGTGCGGAAACGCAGAAAACGGTATGCATAACATATCGTCACGCCTTTCCCCCGAAGGGGCTGGCAGAGGTGTTATACAACACCCACACTTCGCCGGACGATATTCAGTCAAAAATGTGACAGGGGGCGAGACTGTCGCCATACTTCGGGCTCCAAGCATGTAGCAGATGACATACAATACGCACAAAAGTTTGCTCACACAATGAACCAATTGGTGCGTGCCGTCGGCTAGGTTCGAACCCGCTCCCTCTGGCTCCAACTAGGCTGCCATCGCATTAATGAAAACGCGTATGCGTATACGGTTAAACAGTGTTATCAGGAAAGGGTGCACTAAACCGAAAGGTGGTCATGTGGTCAACCCTGAAATGGTGAAAAAAAGAACAGCTGTTCCATACATTTTGTCGACGATCAATGAATTTTTTGTATGGAACAGCTAATTTTTTTACGAGATTTTGGGTTGGCTCCATAGTAAAAGTTGTTCATCAAAATTAGTACAATGACCTTTTGGCTTCCAGCTTATACCGATAACTATTCTAACAAGTCGAGATATTTTTGGTCATTGTCTCTCTCGTTTCAAAAGTCATAGGCGTGAGTGATAAACATCTCGCGCGTCAAGAGTAGGAGGCCCAAAATCATCCCTCATTGTAATAGTGCATCTGCACAGGCTACCGCAAAGCCCGAACCAGACTACGAGTATTTAAGCGAACGCCCGCGAAAGCGTTCCCATTGGTTGTTACAAGCTGTTTGACCAATAGGAACGGCTTAGCGGCGCTTTTACGAGCGCTCACGGCTATAGTCTGGTTCCAGCTTAAGGCATAAAGCATAGGGCAGCGCTCGCGACGACTTTGAACCTACCGCAACGCGTTTCTTCGCGGACGCATGACGCGCAGATTTGGCCGTACCTAGTTCTATCTCGTCCGTCCATCAAATGCGATCGACACGCACCCGCCGCGCCCACGTCGTCTCTCATACCCTTATACGCCAGTCAGACCGCAATTACGAAAATAATTGGATGTAAGTAGATTGTATGGTAAGCACGGATTGGAAGGCCAAGAAAAATTGTGACGAAACTGAGATTTAATACTTCTAAATAAAATTATAGTAAATTAAAAAAAACTTTTGCCCAGAACCTCACTTAAGTTCTGGGCAATAGTTCACTTAGTTTCTGGGCAAAGGCTCTTCATAATTTTGTTTAATAATAATTATTAACATAGAAACTAGCGTGATTTTCACACATTCTTAATTATGATTTTATAAAACGGGAATTACTCTCCTACCGCTATAGTTTCAACCGCATTGGCAGTCTTTATCAAGGAGAATGCGCGTGCCCGGCTGGGTCTCGCTTTATCAGACGTGAGTATCTTCTATTTTCTGAAGTCATAATGTTAATGATTTTAAAATACTAGCTGCGCCCCGCGGTTTCACCCGCGGTCCCTCAGGAACCGTTAACTTTGTCATGATAAAAAATACCCTATGTCCTTTTCTGTACCCCAGACAACGTGTATGCAAAATTTCAAGGCGATCGGTTAAGTAGTTGAGACGTGAAAGCGTTACAAACAAACTCACTTTCGCAATTATAATATTAGTTTGGACCCTAATCAGAGCCGCAGATCGCCAAAAAGGTTAAAAGGCAAGCCTGCCACACCTAGAGCTTAACCTAAGCCTCTGCTTAGGGGTAAAAACAGTAAAAACCCGTCAAGAGTCTAGACGGACGTAACTTGGTGACTGTCACATCACGCTCTTGTACCAATGATGACCCTATGTATAGGGTCCGCCACATAACTTGTTTTTTTTTTTAAATGCCATAAAAAAAATTACTGAATATTTTCTCAAATTTATTTTTTTATTTGAAAGTACAATCCTTCCGGTTAATAATGAAAAATCATTTCATGCAAACGGCTGCCTCGGCTGGCCATGCAGTACCTACCCTACACGATGAGGGCCACATGAACAGGACGGCGCTACATGCCACACAGCCGAAGCTACACTAGCTATATTAGTAATAATTCTGCCTCATATAATAATTATGAAAACAGTGTTGTCACTGCTTCTAAAACACAGCATAATGGCCTTAAATCACAAAAGATTCTAACAAACTGACCTACTTACTCACGTCCTCATAAAATTACCTGAAAACTTGCCCTAGATTGGAAAAGCCACAAAAATGAGGCAGCCGTTTTAATTTAACAACTGATGAATATAGTATGGGAAAATTGTGACCGCATCGCTATTGAGGCGTACAAGAGCATCGTTACAAAGTAATTGACGTCTGCTTTATTCTTATGAGGATGACGTACGTACGAGTGTTAACAAGTAACATTATTAAACGAAAAACGAAACACCTGGCTGCAAAATGTTGTACCCTATGTCACTTCCAATATCAAGACGATTCAAATGACACCTCACATGTCGAAATACATCATACCGTTTAGACTGTAGGGCGTGCCAAAGAAACCTCATACATACATACCCACATACTACATACATACTCTCGAAAAACATAACCCTCCTTCTTGCGCAGTCGGGTGAAATAATACACTGTTTACTTAAGCTGTATACCGTCCCTCTTATGAATAAGCTTCTGAATAGTTATACAGTGTTTTGTCTATTTCTTTATCATACATTTTAGAAATTGATAGAAGAAGACAAAACACTGTAAAACTATTTCGTAGTTATACAATGGTTAATAGGCTTTATATTATAGGCTTTATATATATCTTATATCTTTAAATGAGCAATTCTTGTATATATATATATATAATTGGAATCTCGGAATCGGCTCCAACGATTTTCATACAATTTAGTATATAACGGGTTTCGGGGGCGATAAATCGATCTAGCTAGGAATCATTTTTAGAAAATGTCATTTTATTCGTGTTTTATCGATAATCAACTTAAACATAAACTTGGAAGAAAAATAACAAAAAGGAGACGTTTGAGTAGTCTCAACTGAAAAATATGACTCTTCCTGACATCTATTGGCGAATAATAATACTATTTTTTTTTAAACTAATTGCTTTAACGACACAACAGCAGATGGCGTTGTTAAGTAACACGAAGTCAATGAGTGTTAGCTTTGAGGTTAGACTAAAATCAATTGTTTGTTTTCCAAAAAACACAATAAAAAAAAAAAAAATACCGAGCAAAGCTCGGTCATCCAGGTACCATATATTACAAAGAGTAAAACGGGACCCTATTCCTAAGACTCCGCTGTCCGTCCGTCTGTCTGTCCGTCTGTCACCAGGCTGTTTCTCATGAACTGTTATAGTTATAGACAGTTGAAATTTTCACTATATAACAACAAATACTAAAAAACAATAAATTATGTCCCAAACAACAAATATGTTTTTTTTCGGTTTTTATAGATAACTAGCTGCGCCCTACGGTTTCACCCGCGTTCCCACAGGAACCGTACATTTTTACGGGATAAAAAGTACCCCATGTCCTTTTCTGTACTCCAGACAACGTGTATGCAAAATTTCATAATGACGGTTGATTAGATCGGGCGCGAAAGCGAAGCAAACAAAAAAAAAACAAACAAACTCACTTTCGCATTTATAATATTTGTTAGGATGGTACTGAACCCTTCGTCTGACTGAGTCTGAGTCCTCTGAGTCTGACTCGCACTTGGCCGGTTTATTCTCTTAGTCGGTCACCCTTAAAATCGGGTCGTCCTAATCCCTGGCATGGAAAACTCTGTACAGTAGAGATTAACCCACATAGTTCCTCATCCTTAGTTGAAATCAACATTTTAAACATCTCATAACCATGATAAAAAAAACAAGGCCTAGGCATTCCGGGAGCAAACACGTAATGACGTCACTCGTCATCATAATCCATCTCCTTCGAACTAATTGCAAATGTCCTATTTCGGTCTTGCTTAAGCACCGATTGACGTCACTACGTGTTGCCCACGTGACCGAAATGCTATACCTGGCGAAGTATATTATTATACCATGCTTTTTTTTTTTACTCTTCCACACACGGTCGCCTGACCCTAAACTAAGCAAAGCTTGTACTATGGCTGCCAGAGACTGATATACATACTTAAATAGATATTAACACCCAGACATAGAACAAACACAAATGTTCATCACATGAATGTTTGCCCTATGTGGGAATTGAACCCACGCCCCCAAGCTCAGAAGGCAGGTTCACTACCAACTGAGCCATCGAGGCAGTCAAACTATTCCCAGTCAGGAAGTCGACATAACAAGAGCCCTGCCATATATGGCTATTAACGCTGCCATTTACCTCTCAGCCATTTTAGGGCTCTCCAACCTTGGCTTGAACAATGTCAGAATTCCTACAATTCATGATGACCTAATTATTAGTACGTTGGCCTTAAATATCGCGTAAATTGACAATTACATGCAAGAGGAAGTCTAGTGAGTCAGTGCACAGAGAGGCGCCGTCTGGACCTTCAGTAACCTGCAGCATTTTGATTAACTCACACGAAAATTATGAACCTACCTACTCGTAGGTATATTTTGTACTGATGTACAAAATGTATCTACCGATAGCAGAGGAATATATTATTCACGAGGACGGTTTTTGGACACTATTTTCTGAACAAACGCGAACAGTGGCGGGATAAAGCTTGTCTTACTATCTTACTAATATTTTAAACACGAAAGTTTGTAAGAATGGATGGATGGATGGAACGATGGATGTTTGTTACTCTTTCACGATTCAGATCTGGATAAAAATTTGGCACAGAGATAGATTATAGTCTAGAATCGATACATACTATACATCGATACATAGGATACTTTTTAACCGCGAGTGAAACCGCGGGGCGCAGCTAGTATAGAATAAATGTGCCACAGATTGTACGGATTTTTTTCGTTCTATATCACTAGAAGAAAATACTAGGGCCTGATTGGTGGAACAGGCCCTGATCTTTCCAGAAACGCTCTACGGCTTCAAATGGATAACTGTTATCAGCTCCTGTGAGACCCAATTTAGTGTTTTCTAATTTTCGATTTAATTAGCATAAAAATACTACATACTCGTATTACTTGAAGCTTCTTGTAAGTGCTCTGTTTGCGCGTCTTTGTCTTTTAAAACGACAATAGCCTTTGATCAAACTATTTTTATCCGACGCAAGGAGGGTTATGTTTTTCGAGTGTATGAATGTATGTGGGTATGTATGTATGAGGTTTCTTTGGCACGCCCTACAGCCTAAACTGCTTGATGTATTACGACATGTGAGGTGTCATTTGAATCGTCTTGATAGTGGAAGTGACATGGTACAATATTCGGGGGCTGAGCTACCCACGTCCGTAGGAGTGTACTCTATTCTGATTTCCTACACGTGGTCCCCGGGTAGTGCTAACCGGGTAGCAAACTCTGGTAGGAGGCTTCAGCCGTGGCTAGTTACCACCCACCGGACCAAGCCATGCCGTGAAATGACCTGGGACCTTATTCGGAGATTTGATATTTTCATCTCACTTTTTTTCGTCCTTGTTGCTCTCGTTTGAAACGTCATAGGTGTGAGAGTGACCAAGATAAAATCTCATCTCATCTCACGCACAGGAATAGCCCAGGACAGGACTACATCCCGAAACACGACCTGGGGTCGTGTTTCGGGATGTAGTCCGGTGTAGCCGTTCCGAAGACGGGTCTGAGCAGTAGCACACTTGTAGTGCCTCGCTCAACTGCCGTCTTTGTACTTCTTCACTCTACAAAACTTCAAGGCTAGAGTGAATAAGTACCTTATAGGTCGTCGTGCTCCATCTTGGACCACAACGTCGCTTAACATCAGGCGAGTAGGTGATCAAACGCCGACCATTATATTCTACATAAAAAAAAAAAAAAAAAAAAAATTTAAATCCGGGTTTTTGTTTTTCTTTTAATAATGTTAATTACTTGTTTGACTTTTCGAGCTGTGCAGTTTTTGAGAAGCCTTACGCGTTTACCTGTACGGCCCTATAACAGCCCAGTCAGTCATCAGTCATCTTACAGATCTTACTTACTCACAGCCATGTGTTTTGTAGCTGTGCTTGCTACCTAGGAAGTGAATGACACAGCGCCTGGTGCCGAGTGGTGCCCAAATACAGGCGTTGATTTGTACCAGTTCCGCCGTAGAGGGCTATCGTGCCCTTTGGCCTCGCCGTTTCCGACCGCCTGTCATTGGTGGGGTTAAGGTGCTTTTGTAGTTCGTACCTGGTTCACGGGCTTAGGATTTTCTTTTATGGTATAAAGTAATTTTTTGGCTCGATTTGATTGTCCTGAGTTCAAGGAGCAGTTCGTACAAAACTTTATAAGACATGGTCATTTCTGAGAGTAAGTGATGACGTGGTATGTCATCTGCTACATGACTGGAGCCCGGTGTATAACGACAGGTTCTCCCCCTGTCACATTTGGGACTGAATATCGTCCGGCGAAGTGTGGGTGTTGTATTACACCTCTGAGGGGGAAAGGCGTGATGATATGTATGTATTTCTAAGCGAAGGCTACAATTTGATTGTTTTTCATCAAATCAAATGTCTTTATTCAATTGGGTATCGAAAATACACATACGAACGTCAAAGTTATAAAAATGACTCTACCGTCTTGTTCGGAAAAAAGCCACTACCCTTAAGAACAGACAAGAAACTGCGGGCATTTTTTCGTCTACATTAGCATTCCACCCCCAGGGATCGACGACGACCTACAAGGGGTCGTGTGTGAGCGAAAAAAATAATTGGGGGTCTGTGGGACACAAGGTCCACGATAGTCGATCATTTAAGTACGTCTCGATATTGTCCTCTCTGTTTTAGGACACAATATTTTCCAATAACGATAAACCACAAAATCAAAACAACATCTGTTCAATACATTATACAGCGTGTTACTGCGTTGTAATGTAGTAGTTTATTAAAGTTTATAATGTGTACTTTATATCATCGCAGCATACAAGGCGGCCATTATCGCCCACCTGGAGTCTGTTTACATTTTAGAAGCTCCGCAAAAAACATGCGTGTTTTGGATCTTGACAGTATTGGAGAAGATGAGTTGATTTGGACCAGTTTTGTTTAATTTAGAATATTGTGATACTTGTTGTTTAATCCGTCAGTGTACCTAAACAGTTTTAATATTAAACAAAACATAAATAATAACATAATTTAAACATAACATAAATAATAAATTAACATTTGGGAAACTACACATACGGTCGTCCGGCCCTAAATTAAGCAAAGCTTGTACCATGGCTGCCAGAGACTTGTACCTATCTATACATATATTTTTTTTAAATACAAACTTAAATCTATATATATAAAAATAAATTGTTGTTCGTTAGTCTCACTAAAACTCGAAAACGGCTGAACGGATTTAGCTTATCTTAGTCTTGAAATGTTCATGGAGGTCTAGGGAGGGTTTAAAATGCGAGAAAAATCGAATAATTTCCGGGAAAACCCTAAAAAAAGCCCTTTTCTATTTCCCACACAAACGTTTTCTAAATAAAATGTAGAGTCAATTTGAACTTTATTGCTATTCAATCACTGTTGTCTAAGCAATTTAGGTGTGTTCCTAACGTCAAAGAGTCAATTTGTAAAGTTCAAATTCAATCTTAGCTATCAAAATAGTCTTCGCGTGCGCTTTAGAGGATCTGATGTCGCGTTCCGAAAATAAACAAAGAAAAAAAAATTCAATCAAATCTATCAAAATAGACACTTTTTGACTGCGGGCGAAGCCGCGGGGCGCAGCTAGGAGATAATAAAATTAATATACTACTTAATATTATAAACGCGAAAGTTTGTAAGAATGGATGGATGGATGTTTGTTACTCTTTCACGCCAGAACGGCTGAACAGATCTGGCTGAAATTTGGCACAGAGATAGATTATAGTCTAGAATAGCACATAGGATACTTTTTAACCGCGGGCGCAGCTAGTTTAATACTATTTTCTGAATGAACGCGAACGAAGTCGCGTGCAACAAAACAGCTATTTTTATAAGTAAAGGAAACCCAAACTAATTTTAGCCAGCGTATGCAAATGCGTTTATTCAAACGCTATTATCTAAGAGGTCGTTGCACCGTAGCGTGTGATAATTACGATAACTGTGTGTGATAACGTTATGATTATGAAAACATTCGCTCGTTCTCGGAGCCACGGGACGTGATGGAAACCATATAATATGTATTAACTACTAGCACAGAATAAATAATAGTCAAGTCAAAGTCAAAGTCAAAATGTTTTTAATCAATTTAGGTATTAAAGATACACTTATGAACGTCAAAGTTATTTAAATAGACTCGACCGCCTTGTTCGGACAAAGAGCCTCTACTCAGAAGAACAGGCAAGAAACTGAGGGGCATTATTTTTTCAAATAATAAATAAATTATATATTAATATTACATATTTATATAATATTAATAATTATTGGCCCAAACATTATTTTTATTCTTAATAACATTCCTCGTGAAACATATTTTACTAATTATCAAATTTCATCATGATTCGTTCAGCCGTTTATCCGTCGAAAGCCTACAAATAGACAGGAAGAGTTACTTTCGATTTCATAATATTATATTATCGACGTGGATTCGCTGTACAAATTGAGATGAGATATTCATAGTCATATTTTTAATCTTTTGATAAAATCACAGAATAAATAATAGTACTGCTGAAATAAAACGACCAGCCCATATTTAGAGGTTTCTCCCGCGGTCCCTCGGGAATCGTTAATTTGTTGAGCATTAGGCATAAGGTACAAGTTACACGTAACACGTTGCCAAGAGTACAGAAAAGGTCATATACCTTTTCTGTACTCTTGGCAACGTGTTTGCAAAATAATTTGTTTTTTACGCGTAATAAACAAACAAACTCAGTACTTCCATGACTAGGATAAGTGTACCAATACTTTAAGCTACAAAGCTCCGTTTTTTTTCTATTAAGGTAAGATTGGCCCAAAATCCGTTTTTTTTATATATAGAATAGGTCGGCCTTTTCGCCACCAACTCGCCTGATGTCAAGCGATGTTGTGGTCTAAGATGGAGCGCGACGACTTATAAGGTACTTATTCACTCTAGCCTTGAAGTTTTGTAGAGTGAAGAAGTACAAAGACGGCAGTTGAGTGAGGCGCTACAAGTGCGCCACTGCTCAGACCCGTCTTCGGAACGGTTACACCGGACTACATCCCTACTAGGTCATTTCACGGCATGGCTCGGTCCTGTAGCACAGTATTACGATATCATACAAGTATCTCCCTTAATTGTGCCTGTAGTGCGCCGCCTTGTAATCCCATAAATTTGTCAACGACTGGCAAGAGGCAGGGCAAGACTATTCTTGCCCTCTATTTACAAGACCCTATGGTCTGGGGCGGTCTCTGGTGCTGGAGGCCTAGACAGATACCCCACTTTGGGTCGCTGTACCAAAAGATTAAATGGGTGCCATAAATCCTGGGCTCGTAGGTGGGCAGATTTTGGGATCTGACCACCCTACCAAACGAGCGAGTCCTGGGAAGACAACAGTGCAGCATGACCTTCATCGTTGTGGGGAGGGAAGAGAGACCAATCTCTGGGAAAGGTGCTGCTACACGCAACGTGCTAGGGGGGCACCGGTGAGTTCCTATGGAGATTCCGGTACCCTTTGCTATGCACAGAGGATGGCCACCGAGGGAGTTTTAGTGGGTCAAGTCTAACCTGGATGCACTCTAATACATCCGGGCATCTTTTTGAAGATTCCCCCCCTCCCCAACCTCAACACAAAAAAGGTGCCATAAATCCATGGAGATTTTAATGTAGGTCCTTTATTTCAATATCTCCATGGCTTTGTCGCGCGCAGATTTGAACTTATAGATACATAGAAACTAAACCAAAATCAGAAATCACTTTAATCCATTAGGCCAATAACAAAGGCTCAAAATAAGATCGTATAATACTTCATGTTAGTCACACAATGTCTTTCAAAGCTCAATCAAGTCAATCAAAAATCAACAAGGTAAACAGTGGACGACCTTCGCACATTTCACCAACACCCACTGCGTCTAACTACTGCAGTGGCACTTAGAGATGGTGGTACTGCTCGAGCGATGGTCAACATGCTATCTTATTCGGTTTTGTTGTGCTTGTTTGGAATGGGAGTGTAGATGGAGCTAGCGGATTAGCCATTATTTGTGCTCAGATCCAGTTGGCAAGTATGTTAACGAATTGGTATGGCGTCGTTTCTTTTGGCGATCTTGATGTAGTAATTTGGATTGGTCGAGTAGGTAGAATTAGCAGATGATCCAGTAGAGTAAGTAAGTGAGTATAGCAAGTATGCAATTTGTAGAGTACAATGATAACTAGAATAACTACTGCAAGGCAGCCTCGTTTGCTTGTGATGCAATTGCAACTGCGGATCCCGTATTGGCCTACTCAGCCATGAGCGGAAGTGCTTCAGAAACTCCTGACGTATGGCTACTTTAGCTACTTAAATCATCAATAAACTCCCATTTGTATAAACTCCTGTGTTAATGTTACCATATCGTCACGCTTTTCCCCCGAAAGAGCTGGCAGAGGTGTACAACACCCATACTTTGCCGATGACGATGATCAGTCCCAAATGTGACAGGGGCGAGCCTGTCGCCATACACCGGGCTCCAGTTATGTAGCAAATGAGATTAAATACGCACATAATGTTCACACAAGGAACAAATTGGTGCGTGCCTCTTCGGCTGGGTCCGAACCCGCTCATAATAATAATGTTACCTTCCCAAAAAAAGAGAGAAAAGCGCCCTTTCCTATTTATAAGACCGCTGTTATTATTGTTGTTTTAGTTTTAAGCGTTACAAACAAAAATAAAAGGATAACCCTTAAATTTTTGTTATTTCAAGTTTATCTATCTACCTAAACACTGTCCAGCTGTATTGTTCCAGTAGCTGTTCCGCCACAAAGCAGCAATCAAAGCAGAACAATGTAAACACTCGTGTTGCCTACTCGGGTGCGCCTCGCCGCAAAATGTTGCGCGCCCACTGCTGCGGGTCTTTAAATTTGCACAGAACAAAAATAGTAGAAGGATGTTTTGCTACTGTTTTGACGAGACAACGTCTAAAAAATCGATGAACAACGGCTGCACGCATGAAAAAGGATGACTTATGTCCCGTCACGCTCATTGACACGAGTGAGCGAAATGCACGATCCGCTTGAGCGTTTATGACGTTGTCACGTCAAACTTTCGTCCGTGAACCGACTTTACAGATAACCAATTTTTTTTAAGTTTGCTCGTGAAGCTTTGAGTCGTTCTTGACAGTTACACGGATGTCGAATATTTTCGTTATCCATATGTTCTTACATATTCTTCTGGAAACCATTCGTCAGATTTTGATGAAACTTGTTATTTGCACTCAAATAGGCTATTTGTTTTTGCGAAGTTATTTATTGAAGTGAAACTTAACTAACGCTACTTCCAACAAGGTTGCGTTAAACTTTTAACGCTCCTGGGGAGGGGGAATAGGAGACAGAGCAAGAGTGCATGCGTGGCACTCGAACGTATCCGCGGAGTAAGAAAATTACACAGAAGTTTCACTTCTTCCGCGCGGAAGGACTCTATTATTGACACTATTTTTTGATTTCCAAAAAAATACCCCTTAAAGAAAATAGAGCTTTGAAAAATCTACATTTCTAAGATTTTATTGAACTTGACACACATTTTGATTTTACCGATTTATTTAGTAGATACAGAGTGGATACTTAGACCCAAAAACATGAGGCATCCATGTTTCCAGTATTCCTAAAACCAAATTCTGTTTAAAGCTTTATACTACTCATTCGTGTGAAATTGAAATAGTATTAGAACATGTCTTACTACACCACTTTAACTGTGGCTCTCGTCGAGTCCAGCGCTGTCAAAGCAGTGGGCGACAAGATAGCATTCTTTGTCGTTTCGCAACTATTCTGTCGGGTGTCGGCCTAAGATTAGCCGTTCGCACACGGGGGCACAGCAAGTATAAAACTAGTGGCATATATGCCTAGTTAGTAATACTTTATTAACTTAGCAAAATAAGTATACATTAAACAGTTATTACATTATCCAGTTTGCAGTACACTAGGTAAGCTAGAGTGCTAAATTTGGATGATGTAATGGCAACTGCCATTTCACCATCCAAAGTTAAGCATACTGCAAATGGGACAGTGTAATAATAAACATTTATTTCAGACGACGTCCATATTAAGAATTAATTTACACACAAATATGTACATCACAAATTAAGTAATTTCAAAATGAAAAAATTAATTAAGAAAAGTTATTTGGATTTGGTACATGTCAATTTTAGATTATTATATAGATGTCACATGGATATAAAATAAAAATAAATTATATGTCAAAATCTAATCAATTATAATTAACGTAATGGCCGCTTTAATCACTTTTTAAGCCAGAGTGAGATCTCAGAGTCTAATGGAACAAATTGGCATTTGTTTGTTTGACGATGACTTGAGTATCGTTGATCCCACAGATCTAAAAAAAAAATCTTAGGTCTGTGGTTAATCCATTCTTCATTAGTACATGCAAATACATTATTACACACGGTGCTGCTCGCCAGTTCTCTTATCTTGACTTGACGCGTGTCCAGATTCTAAATTTTCAAGTTCGAATTGCAGTTCAAATATTGGAGATTAATAAGTGAAAAAGATAGATAAAGAAATAAAAAGTTGACAATACGAGCGACGTGTGGTGTCACATTGTCGCCAATAATTCCTCTGTACGTCACTGTACATCACAACACGTTAGTGCCATTTATTGCTCTACGATTGCTCTACACGAGGAACTTCGTGTACGAATGGCCTTAGCTATCCGTGGCATAGAATGAGACGTTTACCGGTATTTGGTATGTACGATTGGATGCTTATAATTTACAAGTTGAAGTATGCAATTTATTGCTATTGTTTCGGAGAATAAAAACATAAAATTAGATAATCAGGACAAAGTAGGAGAATTTGGATAATTCAAAGAATCACAAAATAAATATTCAATCTAGTATAAGTAGGTACATATTGTACATTATATTTAAAATTGTAAAATGTTTGTATAGCGGCTGATAGAAAGATCAAACAACCAAAGGGTTCGTGCTTACGAGTACCTCTGTCAGAGGGCGAGATTGACAGACCGCACTTCGACATGACTTCGATGCAAAGTTCAACTATTCGAACTTTGATGCAAAGTTCAACTTTTCGGGCGATATTATAAACTTTGCATCAAAGTTAAGTCGAAGTACGATCTGTGAATCTCACCCTCTGACCGAGGTAAGCAACAGCCCTTTCGTCGTTTGATCTTTCTTTTAACCGTTATACAGTAATCTACTAGTCTGTGAGCGGTAATAATAAGTCTATTCAGCGAGGTAACCTGATAACGTTACCAGCCTATCGGGTATACTTTACCCGCGGATACTGACTTGAACTCTATTTATTTTTTGTCTGGGAGGTATTCTCATAAATGCTTAGGTCAACATATTTTATTTATTTGTTTTATCCTGAGTAAATAAAAATAATTTGGATAGCATTATAATTGGCATATACTATCCCACTGCAGGGCAAAGGCCCGTCTTCCCTTCCTTCCATTCCTTTATTTTGTGCAACCCGGATAATTATTTGTAAAAAAAAGGAATTTAGTACTTACCATGAATTCAGAATAAGTTACTCCGTTTATTTACTTTACAATGAGCTACGTAATTACTTAAATATATACATTTGTAAGTAATAACCTTCCTTCTAAGCAGGCAGCTAAAAACTAACCTTCAGACGCTATAATCAATTAAGTCGCCTTCTTTACTAAACAAACGTGTGCAAAAACTACCAAATCAAACCGTATCCATTTGTAACGCTTTTCAACATAATTGTTTAATATAAAAACTCTATATGGTGACGAGTGGGTGCGTAAAAACTGCACGTGTGGGCTGCGCGTACGCATGCCAAGATGGATTATCTAAATCGGGGATGGAGTTATGCAAAATGAGACTCAAATTGGTACATGTTTAGGTCATTTGCTAATTGGCTAAAAATCTTAATCTTACATAACATAACATGATATATCGTCACGTCTTTTCACCGAGGGGGCTGGCAGAGGTGTTATACAACACCTACACTTCACCGGACGATATTCGATCCCAAATGTGAAATGAGGCGAGCCTGTCGCCATCCACCAGGCTCCGGTCATGTAGCAGATGACATACAATACGCACATAATATGTTCACATAATGTACAAATTGGTGCGTGCCGTTGGCTGGGTTTGAACCCTCTCCCTCTGGCTTGAGAGGCGGGCCTTCTCTAACTAGGCTATCATTACTTAATCTTAGGAATTAATTAATAAGGTTTGATGTCGGTTAAAAAAGAGTGGACTTGCTTGTCCATAAAATACCTACCTATGTTGTATTGATGAGTAAACATACTTAGTATAAGGGATGGCAATGCCTCCGACAAGTCAATCAAAGGCCGCCGTACCTACTATCCTTTCCTCGAAACTAAACCATTCTGGCCTTTTTGAGGATAAAGCTAGAAATCTACATTTTGTGTAATACACATAGACAATGTCTAATACACATAGATCGTCCTAGGCAACATTGAGTGTTGAGGCTTCTACTTTACATCTTATATTTAAATCACCGAATTACACTTCTTCTCCTAAGGCAGTTACGAGTTCTAGCCAGTGCGTACTGTGTTCCTGTACCTCTAGATTCTGATGTTCTTCAATAGGCACAGAGGTAGGTCACGCAGGGGACTTATGTGGGTGCAAATTCTCATAATTTGTCTGCATGAAGGGTTTTGAAAAATTACTAATTACCCCTTACCTCTTTCTAATCACCCCTTACTAATTAACCCGTATTAAGGGGTGATTAGTAAGGAATGATTAGAAACAGGTCACTAGGACCTGTCACTCAATCAATCACCCCTTGCTACTTTAGCTTTTTCTAATAATTCCTAACTTTACTAAATACCACTTACTAATGACCTCTTACTAGTTACCTATTTCTAATCTTCCTTTATTAATGATCCCCCTTTTTATTGAATTTGTCTCAGTCTTGCATGTAGGTTGGTAGGCGATTAATCTACCGAGTACAAGTCAAGTGTTTAGTAGTCTCATCGAGCACGCGACGCTTCCTCGTTTTAATCTTAATTCTCTGCTTCCATTAGATTAATAGCTTCTATAACTTCATCTTGATGCTGTAGTTTGTAACTTAGTTAGTATTTCCACGGGTTCTAAGAGTGCTCCTAGACGGGCCTTATTTTTACTGCAATACTGGCAATATTGTCGACTGTAGCCTAGCCATCAAAGTCAAAGTCAAAATGTTTTTATTCAATTTATTTATCATAGATAGGTATACTTATGAACGTCATTTTTTTTAAATAGACTCGACCGCCCTATTCGGATAAAGAGCCTCTACTCAGAAGAACAGCCAAGAAACTGAGAGGCGTTATTTTTTTTTAAAGAATAAAAAAATTACAGTCTCACAAATTTTGGCTTACAACTAGGTAATAAGTATCTATACATACTAGTGGCTACTTGGCGGAAGTGGAACCATCATCAGCCATGCTAGAAAAATGTGACTGTATGGCCGGGCCACACTCAAAATATTGTCGCAATTTTGCCGGGTCAGTATTGCAGTAAAAATATGGTTCGTCTAGGAGCATCCTATTGTCAACCAAGCAGCCACTCGACTAGAGATTTAACGTCTGACGGATGCCGCAGACGAAACATCAAAGATAGATAATTAACAAGGAATTTATTATTATTATTTTTTTTTTTATGTAGAATAGGTCGGTGTTTGACCACCAACTCGCCTGATGTTAAGCGACGTTGTGGTCTAAGATGGAGCACGACGACCTATAAGGTACTTATTCACTCTAGCCTTGAAGTTTACTAGAGTGAAGAAGTACAAAGACGGCAGTTGAGTGAAGCGCTACAAGTGCGCTGCTGCTCAGACTCTGTGAGCTGTAGACCTTGCGGCTGACGTTGGTCCTCCTCTGCATGTTTGTAGAGTACGTAATTCTCAACACACACGTATTTCTCAACCGATTCTCGTGAAATTTTTGATTCTTGTGAGCAGGTTCGATAATTTTACCGATTTTTTCCTGAACTTACTCACAAAATTTCAAGAGAATCGGTTATGAGATGCGCCCTGTAGAGGAAGACAGAGATCCGGACAGAAATCCAGACAGAATTTGGACATACGAAAGCACTTTTGTCAAAGCTGAAGCATAGACGCTTCGCTCGCTAAGGCTAGCTCGGCCGATGGTTGCGAAAGTATAAATGTTTGTTACTCAATAACGACAGAACGGCTCATCGGATCTAGATGAAATTTGGCATAGAGATAGATTATACATATTTAGTACCGCGGGTAATACTGCGGGTAACGCAGCTAGTCATAATCAAAACAGTCTCTATCAAGCTTTTCAACTGAAAAAAAAAACTAGATCAAAATCGGTTTATCCGTTAGGCTAAACCCTACAATGCCGCATAAGGACATAAGGCCTACGAGTACAATGCCACAAACAGATTTAAGATGCACACCTTAAGAGGGCCGCGACGCTCTGAAATTTCCATACAAACGCACTACTCAAATTTCTTGAAAACCATTTGTCAGATTATGATGAAATTTAGCATGTACAATTAAATTAACAATATCTCCACCACTATGTTCTTTATTTTTTTTAAAAACGTGCTCAAGCGAAAATAGAGCTATGAAAAATATCCGCATTTTAAGGGGTCACTTTTGACTAATTTATTCAATAGGTATTCAATATACAAAGCAAATCAAAAATTCCATTACATAGGGAGGTTGTCTACATCATTAGCTGTTAAATGAATCAATAATACAAGGGAAATTCTTAGTTACTTAAGAATGATTACAGTAGTGCAAAAGTCATAAAAAAAATTGCACTTTGTCACTCTGTAGGTAAGTTTAGAGGCTCGTCAGTATCATTACTCGCTCTCTTCGCTCGTCTTCTTCTTCTAGACGAAATAGCGATAGAATACCTTAAGCCAATGCGAAGTTAGTCTAGGTCGCCTAGGTCGAAATTAGTTATGTCGCCGGACTCTTAAGAAACACCCCAATCTCCTAGGCAAGTGTATTACACCTTCGATCACGTCGACGCTTCCCATCAGGCGAGTCAGTGGTCAAACGCATGCCTAGTCTGTTGTAATAAAAAAAAACACCCCTTTATTTTCAGGGATTAAATACCGGTGACAAACAAAACCCTCCTTTTTGCTTCGCCGTAGTTGGTTAAAAACAAGTAAGCTGACCTTTGCCAAAAGCTATAGACATGAACCATAAAAAAACAATATTATTGGACATAACAAGAACAGTCTGGCAACACTCTCAATTTCTTGATACGCAAATATGTGAGACATATAAATTACACTGATCTGCAAACATGACTGTTTAATTCTGCCGGCGCCTACTCCTCATAAACAATAACAATTGCAACAAACTGTGAAATTGGCCTCGTCTCAGCGATAAAACTTTTACAACCCTATCACAATAAAAACACTAAAACAAGCCTCCAGAATTAAAGAAAGCTGCAGCAACTCTGCAAAGCGACACAGAAGCAAACACTTGCACCCAAATTTACAAAAACTTTGTCACAATTAAGAATTTCACAGTTGCTCTAGTGCTGAAAGAAGTGTGAGAAGTTTTAAAAGCGACAAGGGAGTTAAATTTTGAAACAGTTTCAGGACATTCAGATTTTATGGAGTGCTGATTGTAATAAGGAGCAATGAACTGCTAAGTGAATGATACGTTTCGTTTCCGACTTTGTTCAATACATCCTTATTGAAGAGTAACAGAAGGCGAATATAAATTATCTTTGAATTTATAGGCAGTTGTTAGAGAGATGCTGAATGTGTTAAGAACCATTAAGCCAAGTATCGTCCCTTGAGAAAAACCTGTGTAAAGCTGAGGGTATGAAGAGCTAGGGCTTAGAAGATAGGGTTTCAGAGATATAAAATTAAGATATTATGTTCACCAAAAGTGTTTCTAATCTATATGGCATATGGACCTGTAGCCAGCTGATTATTCAAGCACGTACTTTTTACGGTTCGAGTGTGGGAAAATAATACAAACATTGCGTGACTTTTCGTGTTCTCACAAAACTCGACCTAAAGTTCTAGTAAAGTATCCATCATTTTACTGAAATGACAAAAGGGGAGGGATTCACCGTCGTCGTCATCACTCCATCCTCTGTAAAATACTATATTAACTTGACACTGGCAAATGCACAAGACGTATGACGCCAAATTTCTCTGGATCGGGGTGCAAAAAAAAACAGATATTACAGAGATGTTTTCCAAACATCGATAGACAAATTTCAGTTTTATTTTGACTTCTCTTCTATTTTCGTGCTCCGTCTCTCTCTTTCTCAAGACCTTTTAACGGAGGGACAGAGATAATCTCGAGCACCCAACAGAGTTCTAATTGCGCTTCGCCTTGGCATAATTTTCCATGTCAAAATCAACGAGAGCTAAGAATGGCTAATGAATTCTGATTGGACTAGACGTTGTTTATTGTAGGTGCCAGGTTTAAATAAATAGTTCCTGGAGTAATTAACACTAGCAATTAGTTGTTCGAAGTCCAGCCCTTCTCGACTTTATGGGGTCTACTCAGGAATACAACTCGATTCTTCTTCTTGATGGGAGTTTTGATTCAATCCCTATGCCAAAGCCCCAAAGAAATTCCCGCGTTGCTATTCTTGACGCGATTTCTTTTCAAACGAGATTGATTAGACAATGACAAAACATGTCATCACGCCTTTCCGCCGAGGGGGCTGACAGAGGTGTAAAACAACACCCACACTTCGCCGGACGATATTCAGTCCCAAATGTGACAGGGGGCGAGCCTGTCGCCACACACATGTAGCAGATGACATACAATACGCACATATGTTCACACAATGAACAAATTGGTACGTGCTGGGATCGAACCCGCTCCCTATGGCTTGAGAGCAAGGCCTTCTCCAACTAAGCTATCATCAATGAAAAAAAAAACATTATTAGAAGAAAAACAAAAAACCCGGCTGCAAAATGACCCTATGTCACTTCCAATATCAAGACGATCCAAAAGACACCTCACATGTCGAAATCCAATCAAGCCGTTTAGGTTATCGGGCGTGCCAAAGAAATCTCATACATACATACATACCCACACACATACATACAAATATGTTACTGTTTTCATGTTACAATTACAAACACTACATTAATGAAAAGAGGATATTATAAGGTTAAGAATTATTTAGAAGATAAAGATGTCTGGAGCCTTCCACTTCCGCCAAGTAGCCACTAGTATTCATAGATATTACCTAGTTGTAAGCCAGAATTTGTGAGACTGTAATTTATTTATTATTTGAAAAAATAATGCCCCTCAGTTTCTTGCCTGTTCTTCTGAGTAGAGGCTTTTTGTCCGAACAAGGCGGTCGAGTCTATTTAAATAACTTTGACGTTCATAAGTGTATCTTTGATACCTAAATTGAATAAAAACATTTTAACTTTGACTTTGACTTTGAAATTTAATTATATTTTAATCTAAAAGGCCGTTGGCAGAGGAAAAGGTGCCCGGAATGCTAGCAGCATTGCCACGCTAGATTGCAATGCTCAATTTCTGGCCGAAATAAATGCCAGCTTTCTGAACACCGGACGCCTCCATACACTCCTTCTTGCGCCATCGGGTTAAAAGACCACGTCTTTTCGACAACAGATAGTAACCAGCATTAAGACTATGGAATGCGCCTATAAATCTATGAGCCAATGGAACCAGTCGGCGCTGTTGACAAACAACATTAGTTACAATTGAGTGGTAACGCGATACGGTCGGGGATTTATTGTTATTGTTCGAGCCCACGTGTAGAGGTGACTGCGAATACTGAGATATGCCATATAAGATCAACTTGGGAAAATGCTTCTGTGGAGCAATTCCGTCTTTGGAGAATCACTGACAAACCCTTCACTAATTGCTTTACTAATTCCATGCTGAGTTGCGGCTGGTTTGTGGCAAAAAGCCAAAATACGTACACTGGTTTTAACTGTTAACTTAGTTTCTTTTTATTTTTATTTTTTGTTAAACTGTATACTGTGTGTATATTTTTATTAATTATGTGTGTTTTTTGCCACAAATAAATGTCTGTCTGTCTGTCTGTCTGTAATTAGGCGCCACCTACATCTTTTTTTCTATCTTTAGTTGCAATAATCAGTACAAGATGGCGTTAGTTGCCTAATTTGTGAAGAGTTTGTCAGTTAAGCTCTAATGACGCAATTGCCCCAAAGACGCATTTGTCCCAGTTGACCCTATGTTTTGAACTAGATCAAGAGAAGCATTTAGACTTTCCATCATCTTTATTTCCGACTAGCTGTGCCCCGCGGTTTCACCCGCGGTTGAAAAGTATCCTATGTGCTATTCTAGACTATCTATCTCTGTGCCAAATTTCATCCAGATCTGTTCAGCCGTTCTGGCGTGAAAGAGTAACAAACATCCATCCATCCATCCATTCTTACAAACATTCGCGTTTATAATATTAGTAGGACTAATGTAGTAGGTTTTGAGGGTTCTTGGCGGGAATCGAAAAGGTTTTGACGTAATTTTGTATTATTTTCTAAATCTTGTGATTCTTCGAGTGTTCAAGTGTAATAACGGTGGAATTTTAACCTTTATCGGTTCATTAACGTACATGAGTGTGGGCAAATAATACAAGCATTTCGAAACGTGACTTTTCGTGTTCTCTACCAAACTCTACTTAAAATTTCAGTAAAGTATTCATCACTTTACTGAAATGGGGGAAGAGGAGGGACTCATCATCGTCATTATCACTCCATCATTTGTAAATAACTATATTAATTTGACACTTGCAAATGCACAAGACGTGCGATGCCAAATTAGGAAGCAAAAAAAACGTAGTAGGTTAGGTACAATCCGGAGACTGTCGGTTCGATCCTGGCCGTGCACCAATTTTTTGCTCTCGTGGGAAAGTTCATTTGCACTTTAATTTGTACGATGAAGGAAAATGTCCTGAGGAAACCGATATTTCCTAGAAGAATAATTCGAAAGACATATGTATGTCATCCACCAGTCCGCACTGAGCCAGCGTGGTGGCTAACGGCTCAATCACTCTTGACGGAGACTAGGTCGGCGTCCCTACAATAGGACGTGAAATACTGTACTGCTAACTTGGCTGCAAAATGTCAATAAGAACGGAACGAACTCTCGTTGCACAAATAAACAGGGACCCTAGACAAGTCGCTATCGATGTTCGAACGCAGGCTGCTGATTGGACGAAATAACATAACTAATCGTCACGCCTTCCCTCGAGGAGGCTGGCAGAGGTGTAATACAACACCCACACTTCGCCGCACGATATTCAGTCCTAAATGTGATAGGGGACGAGCCTGTCGCCATCCACCGGACTCCAGTCATGTATCAGATAACATACAACACGCACAAATGAACAAATTGGTGCGTGCCGTCGGCTAGGTTTGAACCCGCTCCCTCTGGCTTGAGAGGAGGGCCTGCTCCAACAAGGCTATCATCGCTTCATAATGAATTGGACGAAATTTTAGTTTTAAAAATGTCACGTGATCATATTGTCGACTCGTCCAATCAGCAGCTAGCGTTCGAGCGTTAGCGATTCTAGAAATAGAATCGTGGTTCTTTTTTAGCGGACTGTGCAAGAAGAAGGGTTATGCCACTTTTCACCCTTGAGCCGGGGTCTTAGAATACGGCTTCGGTATCCCCTGCCCGTCGTAAGAGCCGACTAAAGGGGGGACCTTTGGGCTCATAGGTGGGCAGATTTGGGAATCTGACCACTCTACCAAACGAGCGAGCCCGGAGAAGACAACGGTGCAGCATAACCTTCATCGTCGTAGTGAGAGACAAGAGATCAATCTCCAGAAAAGGTGATGTTACAGGCAACGTGCTAGGGGGGCACCGGAGCGGTCCTATGGAGATCCCGGTGCCCTCTTGCTATGCACAGAGGATGGCCAAACGAGGGGGTTTTACTGGGTCATTTCCCATATAACCCGGATGCATCCCAATACATCCGGGCATCTTTTTGAAGATTTCCCCCCGTCACCAAAAAAAAAGGTTAGCCAATTTAACTTGTCCGATGCTTCTTGCATCCTTAGGCAGCCGTCGTCACTTACCATCACACCAGGATCTCGGTTTCACTAAGCAATTATTTTTAATAGCTAATTAATTGTCTATTTTTGACACTTCTGTCATCCACAAAAAGTGAGTTTTAAGCAAATTCATTTACAATTTAAAAACAATTGGCTGCTAGAATTTGTAGGCTGTTTGCTTACTATGGCATAGAAAACTCCATTCAGCTTTATACTGTTCCGAGCAACCCTGTGTTATTAGCAAGTCTATCAAACATTCAAGCAAGTTATTGCTTATTGCATGACTAGCAGACTGCAAGTCAGATTGCCAACTGAGCTAGTTCTGAAATGCAATATTTTATAACGCGCATTTGATGGTTAAATTTATTTTATAACTTATTATGCCTGGTGCAGTGATATAATGCAGTAGGTAAGTGGTTGGATGTTGAAAGCGTGTAAATAGTGCATTGCGTATGCAGAGGTTGCATATGAGTTATCAACACACTGATAACTCGATTAGGTTTCCCTGTGTGATGCCATGAAACACACACAAAGACATGACACCTAACGCCCGAACCCAGAACAGGCATTTGAATTCGTCATTCAAGCATCTGCTCGGCCAGGGGGGCTATTTTTTTCGTCCTAGTTGCTCTCGTTGAATAGTCATACGTGTGAAAGTGACCAAGAAAAAATATCATCCCATCTCATGCGTAGGAATAGCCTTTCTAAAATCTTATTCATTTTTAACCGACTCCAAGAAAAATGGAGGAATTGAGAACCTCCTCCTTTTTGGAAGTCGCTTATAAACACTGAGCGTGTGCACCCCTTAGCAATAAAGGTTGTATAGCCTCTGAATAGTTGTACAGTGTATTGTCTTTTTCTTTCTTTTAAATTTTGAACTCGATCGAAAAAAAGACAAATCTCTGTCTAAGTATTCCTTTATCCTTAGGCTATACAACTTTTTTTTTATTACTTAATAGGCTTGCGTTTGGCCGCCAACATGCCTGATGATAAGCAGTGATGCGGCCTACGATGGAGCACGCTTGCCTAGAAAAAACAGATTCGAGACTTGAAGACACCCAGATTATAAGTGTCAGGGAACACACTCTGGTAGAGTATTCCACGTTTATTAGTAATAAGTAATAGTAATAGTCTTTACCGTCTGTCTGTTTAATGTTATGTTTTTATACAACGTGTTGCTTTGCATTCCCGTAGAATTTGTAGAGGTAGGTATACTCCACTAGCAGAGCACAAATAAACTTAAATCATCAAAAAAGCAGCTGTGGAACAGCTGCTTTTGTCGACATTTCGTCGACGATCAACGAACTTTTTGTATGGAATGCAAAACAACACGTTGTTTAATCCTACTAATATTATAAACGCGAAAGTTTGTAAGAATGGATGGATGGATGTTTGTTACTCTTTCACGCCAGAACGGCTGAACAGATCCGGATGAAATTTGGCAAAGGGATAGATTTTAGTCTAGAATAGCACATAGGATACTTTTTAACCGCGGGTGAAACCGCGGGCGCAGCTAGTATGACAAAAATGAGTCATAAATTCAAGTCACGCCAACAATATGTACGTCAATCAGAAATCAGTCCGATAAGGCCAACCCATTCTGCAGTGTGACGTATATTGTTTTAATTAGTATTCTACTGCAACCGATAATGTGGTCTTAACATGGACTATGTACAGGTTTCCAGAGATGTTCATCTACATATGGAGGTAAATACGTAAATTAACATTACAAGGACGTATTTGAGGTAAATACGTCCTTGTGGGGAATACTCTTTGTGGGGAAAATACGTGTGGTATCTATCACATCAACGTTCATACTATTTAGACAGAGAAATATTATTCACTGTATAAAAAAAGTAGCTACATCAAATAGAATAGAACAGTAAACAAAAATATATATCGTCGTCATATCGTCACGCCTTTCCCCCGAGGAAGCTGGCAGAGGTGTAATACAACACCACACTTCGCCGGATATTCAGTCACAAATGTGACAGGGGGCGAGCTTGTTGCCATACACCGGGCTCCAGTCATGTAGCAGATAACATACAATACGCACATATGTTCACACAATGAACAAATTGGTGCGTGACGTCGGCTGGGTTTGAACCCGCTCCCTGGCTTAAGAGGCGGGCCTCCAACTAGGCTATCATCTAACTAAAATAAACCTTCCTTTATCTTGCCCTAACACATTCACAGCATAATGCTTGCTGACAACAGGTGCTACGTGGATTCGATACAAGATTTGTTCGTTTGAAGACATTGCACTGGTCAGATTTGGAAGATGCGTTGTCTAGGATCTTGGATCTATGGAGTGTTGCTGTTGCACTATGATAGCAACAATGGCCAGAACTTGGTACTTGGTTATAGTACTCAACTAGCGACCCGCCCCGGCTTCGCACGGGTGCAATATATGCTGATACTAAATACACTACTTACAGAAAAACTGTGAACGTTGTATGTAAAAACATAGCGGCCCGCTCTGGCTTCGCACGGGTATAAACAAAGAAATGTTATTGTGGGATATCCATAAGAGATAGACATATACCATATACCATCGCGGAGTTTTCTGTAGACCTTTTCAATGTGTACAAATAATTAGTACATTATTTTGATAAATCTCGTAGGGTTTAGCCTGCGTTTGCAATGTAAGCGGAAAAAATATATAATTAACGACATCACATTAGAAACCTCAAAAATAACAGTATTTCTCCACTATTTAATGGATGTTATTATACATATAAACCTTCCTCTTGAATCACTCTATCTATTAAAAATAACCGCATCAAAATCCGTTGCGTAGTTTTAAAGATTTAAGCATACAAAGGGACATAGGGACAGAGAAAGCGACTTTGTTTTATACTATGTAGTGATAACCAACATTTTATTGCCTGATAAGGTGATAACTAATATTTTGATCAATAGGTGGTGGACTGACGGTCAATAATAGTACCTAGTAAATCGTTGAACGCGGAAAACTCCAGACCCCTAACCACTTTTTTCATCATATGTCGTAATCACCAGAACTTATGCATATGCAAGCAACTTTTGCACTTATAATCTTGTTTTTTCCGCGACAGAACAATGCATGCATACAGATCTACCGGTGCAGGTGGCGCTGTGAATTTTTAAAGGCAATTAACAGTTCTTGGAATCGTGGAAAATGTATAGTAGAGTGCAGTAATAATTAAGCCATGATCACTAAATAAATAAGTAGATTAACTAAAATTTGATCTGAGATTATTTAAGAAGATGAAATGAAGAATATTTTTCATGTAATGGTTAGGTACATCATATCATCATCGTATCACATTTGAACGACGAAAACCTTGCAACTACGCATATTTTTGTAAAAGCCTTCTTGAATGCATGTTTTTTGCCAAGTCTGAAGCGCCGGCGTGGTGCGTTGATTGGGGAAGTTTGAAAGTGTATATTCACTTAGAAGAGTAACAGGCTTGCAACACGCACAAACTTCACCACACTTTTAATTGCGCAGGCCAGGATTAAACACGGAACACTGCATGTGTGGTTGGTAAAACAGTGTACACCGCGCCAACCCCACGGCATAGCTTGCGCGATTTCAGACTTGTTTACGCAAGGCAAAAAGATCGTGTCTTTACCACGCGACTCAGTCAAGTACGCACAGTCCAAACTATGGTAAAGCTTGTGCGTGTGGTAAGCCTATAAATGTGTAAGTGAATGTCTAGTTACAGTAGCGTTGCAGTGCTACAAAGTTGCCGTAAAAGGTGCATTTCCACTCAAGCGGAGACGAGCGGAGCAGCGCTCAGCGGTACACGAATTGACCAATCATAATGAACAGAGCAAAGGTGTATGGAAGTGTCTGAGGCTAGTGATTGGTAAATTCATGCTCCACTGACCTCCGGTCCGCTCGTCTCCGTTTCAGAGGAAACGCATCTTTTACGAAAACGTAAAATAAACAATAATAAAAAGCCTTTATTTCCCATTTCCCTTAAACTAGGTGACTACGTTCTTTGGGATATGGGCCCCTCCACGGATGAAGGCCTCCTAGTTTTTCCATTTGTCCCAGTCATTTGCAATATTATGCCAGTCATTTTCTGGTGTATTCGTTAAGTTTAGTCGTCAGTCCACCTTTCCGTTGGTCTCCCTACGAGAAAGTTAATAGCTAGCCTGTAGCTAGCCATTCACTTAGTATACTGCAATTTCCCAGAATATTTTAAAAAGTAGGTAACATATCGCCATGCCTTTCCCCGAAGGAGCTGGCAGGTGTTATACACCCCCCACACTTCGCCGGACGATATTCAGTCCCAAATGTGACAGGGGGCGAGCCTGTTTGCCATACACCGGGCTCCAGCTAGTTTGTAGCAGATGACATTAAAAATGATTAGTGATAAGTAGATCATTTATTTAAAACAGCCCGTGACTTCCCTAATTCTACCGTCCTCGACAATAACCACCCATTTCCGTGAGTCGAGGAGTCCGCCCTTTCATTGTAATCTCTTCAAACCCCGCCCTCTGTCAGGGACAATTAGATGTTATAAATAATGGATAAATCATACTGTCATCATAACCGACCAACTTAAACGAAAATGTGACAAAATTGTGGAACTAAAAAAATTGCACGGATGGCTGTCGGATTCTTATGAGAAAGTACGATGGTAGCTCCTTTAAGGAACTCTACAAATAAGTTGGTCGTAAAAGGGTGATTGAAGCCTATTTAGCCAAGGCTTTGGTGCTTTGATTTCAATGCTGGGATGTGTCGTTATGACATCTGTCAATTAAGTTTTGATTTAGTATAATAATATACTTCTACTATAACATTCCGGTCACGTGAGCAACACGTAGTGACGTCAATCGATACTTAAGCAAGACCGAAATAAGTCATTTACAACTAGTTCGAAAGAGACGGATGACGATGACGTCATTATGTGTTTGCTGAATGCTAGACCTTGTTTTTGACCTTGGATTATGCGTCCATGTATGTGCTTGGTTTCATACATGGCTAGGGCGACTCCGACACTGCTCTACGCCACGCGACAATGTGCGGGACGACAAGCCAAATTTCTGGCGCGTAGAGGCGTTGAATACGCGTATTTTTAACCGACTTCCAAAAAGGAAAGGTTCTTTGTTCGTCTGTATGTATTTTTTAATAGGTAAACTATAAGTTTTTTTAATGATTGAATGGGCCCACGTTTGACCAGAACACACCTAATGGGAATTAACGATGCGGTCTATGTAAACAAACTGGGATACTATTCACTGTCGGGTGACGTGAGCAATGTGAGAATCTCCTTAAATGCAAAAAAAAACACAAATCGCTCACGACCACTTTTCGAAGGGCTTTTTGCGAACACGGGCGTCAAACTGTGGCGTTTCAAACGGGCTTCAGTTGGCTTCTGTGGCATCGCCACGTACGCGCGTTGCAATCGCGCGATTGTAACAATAAAGGGTTGCAGAGAACTCTGAAATTTCCATACAAACCCGCGTTAGTAGCGCTACAAACGCGCGATAGCAACGCTACTAACACTATGCTCGTCGGCGATAGTAGGTATATGACCTGTGACAGAAGTGCGTTCGTTTAGCAGCTGTTTTTCATTTGTTTCGCTACAGAAAGTGGTCGAGGGCGATATCCCGAAATCAGACACACATTACTGAGTATGTTCTACAGTTATCAACTCTACAGTACACTACATAGAGCTTTCTATTACAGTAGTTAAAACAAACCTCATATTCTGTTAACCCAAGGGAAATAACCAAACAAAGGCGTCTCAGGAAATCTATAAATACCCCCGTTCTCAGAATGGTAAAGCATACAGTGTTGCTCCCGGACCCGCCCGTCTAATGCACCGTCTAAAATAACGCCATCTGGGGTCGGCTTGCGTAATGCGACACTGCGCAGGGTTGACACAGCCTTTTCAAGTATATTCTAACATCTAGTATTAAAAAGCTTAAGTAGTAGGCACGTGTTTTCAGTTTTGCTAACTTTCTTTAGAATGGGACTGGTACTGAATATGAATACTGAGAATTAAATCCCTAATAGATCAAATGATGGTGGTTTTATTTTTGCTGAAATTCAAATTTCCAAATTCCCCTGAATGGGGATTCAGGGGAATTTGGCGTCGCACGTCTTGTTGCCAGTGTCAAGTAATAATGGATAATGCATAGATTTTTATAAGAGGTGGAGTGATTATGACGACTATAATCACTTTACTGAAACTTTAAGTGGAGTTTTGAGAGTGGAGTGGAGTTTAGAGAACACGAAAAGTCACGTTTTGCGATGTTTTTATCATGTGCCCACATTCGTGCACGTTAAAGGTTAATAATTCACACACTTCAACACTTGAAAAATCACAAGATTTAAAAAATAATAATAAGTTACGACAACACCTTTTCGGTTCCCGCTAAAAACTCCAGGAAAAACCAAATGATGGTTAAACTAAGCTCAAACTATGGGAGACAGGGTGTCATGATGACAGGTACGAGTCCTTAGGCGTCTCCCAAAAAGACGCGGCCTGCGGTGGCGGCCAATGCAAAGACGCCAAATAACTATAAAAAATCACGTCCATCTTAATAAGGGCTGTGTGATGTAGATTTGTCGCTGGCTACAGATTTGCTAGTTGGCGAGTTTATGTTATTTTAAAGATTATCTTCACTTAAGAGACAACCCTAACTGCATCATCTGTCCGTAAAATGCAGCCCAAAAACGCAACCGACGCTGCATCCACATTATGTTTATGTGATTTTTATGTTTAGAATTCACCTTACAGACTAACATACATATAAATAACATCAATAAAATTAACTTAATCTTCTGGGCTTTTGCTCCCTGTGCGGCCTCCCAGTAGCGCCGGAACACCAGCCCTTTTGGCCAGAACTCAGGCGAGAGTAGTGCTGCCTTGTGTTTCGCTGGACCCCGTAGTAAGTAGGACTTGAAATAAGTCATACGGACAGTCGACTCTAGGCGCTGCATCGCTACCACCGGCGCCTCTACTCCTAGTCGGTTCTGCATAACTTGTGCACGTCGGCTCCTGATGTAGTCGCGTCCACCCGGGACAAGTACATGAGAAATGTCGGCTCCACGGCTTAGAAACCTTCAGTCGAGGGTTCAGTCTAAGAATATATATACTCCGCCGTTCCGACTTTCGAGTTAAAAATAGTCACGTAGGTAACACGCAGTGACGTCAATTGACGCATAAGCAAGACCGAAATAAGTCTACAACAAGTTCGATAGAGACGATGACGATGTCGAGTGACGTCATTAGGTGTTGGCTCCTGGAACGCTAAATCTTGTTTTTTACTGAACTGCGCAAAAAGGAGGGTTAATTTTTTCGAGTGTATGTGTGTAAGTATGTATGTATGTGGTTTCTTTGGCACGCCCTAGAGCCTTAAACAATGTGATGTATTTCGACATGTGAGGTGTCATTTGAATCGTCGTGATAGTGGAAGTGACATAGAGTACAACATTTTGCAGCCGGGTTGCAGCTTTTGTTTTCCTTTTAATAATGTTACTTGTTAGATCATTAGTCAAACATTCAGGAAGAGGACTATCTCATAATTGGAGAGCGAATTTATTCGGATACTAACCTTAACTTTATGGGTTTAGTAAAATGGGGAGCACATCCTTCATTAAAAGTCCCGCGTTTCCGGGATTTAAGGATTTAGTATTAGTTTAGTGTAGTATTTAACATGCAACCTTTGAAAGTTAATAAAATGTTTACCTAAAGTCCATAAAATGTTTTAAGTGGGTCGTAAAAAAATCCTGGGAAAATTAGAAGCCACCATAATAATACTTTTTTAGCTTTGGTGGCTTTTGGCAAGAAAAAGTTAGCTTTCTGATTCTTTCCTTTTTCTGATTTCTGAAAACTAGTGGCAGTTTCACACATTTCTCTGGTATGGGCTGTTGACTTTTTCCCACATTATACTTCTTAAAGGGCAGATATAAGACGGTTAAAATAAAAAAATAAGCTACTCAACTCGTTTGTAAATCCACCCCTACTAAAAACTACTCTAAGTATGAAAATGAAGAAACAATATTTAGGTATCTACACAAAACCATAAAAATTCAGTATATCAACAACTACATATGCAAAAGTATTATTATGACATTATCAATTAGGCCCGACTCATTATGCGAAAGTAAAATGGGATGAACTAAGTTATGCAAAACAAAGGGATCCCTTAAAATCCATGATTACAAATATCATGATACCTCCAGAATTCTCCCAACGCAAGTCAGTGACTATAAAATTATCTCAATTTACGGTCAATATTAGCTCCCCTTGCTCTCAATCGCCCCTCTGTTTACAAACTGACATCCTGCTGCATGTGGCAGAGTGGAGCGGAGCAAGTGCACGTCTGTACACTCACTTTTTTTTTTATGTAGAATAGGTCGGCGTTTGACCACCAACTCGCCTGATGTTAAGCGACGTTGTGGTCTAAGATGGAGCACGACGCTCAAGGCTAGAGTGAATAAGTACCTTATAGGTATAAGGTACTTATTCACTCTAGCCTTGAAGTTTTGTAGAGTGAAGAAGTACAAAGACGGCAGTTGAGTGAGACGCTACAAGTGCGCTACTGCTCAGACCCGTCTTCGGAACGGTTACACCGGACTACATCCCGAAACACGACTAGGTCATTTCACGGCATGGCTTGGTCCGGTGGGTGGTAACTAGCTACGGCCACTTGGAAGTACTGCAGTGTGTGAGCACTTGAACTGTGCCCACGAGCATAACTACTGTATAAAAGCCGAAACCGAGTTGTGTGGTTGCCGTTTTGGATAGAAAAATGCATGAAAATTCTATCAAAGTCAAAATGTCTTCCAGATACACATATGGAACGTCAAAATTATAAAAAATATTCTACGAAAACCAAAAATTATTCTACTAAACCGACTTCCCGTCATCCATATAAACATTATTTTTCTTTTGTTGAAATTTTAAGAACTACTTAAGCGATTTCAATAAAACTTATATGGTGGTCCCAAATACATTTTATGGAAAACCTCAAACGTATAATCTACCAAACAAAAAACAAAAACATTATAATTGATACATAAATGGCGAAGTAATCGCAAAACATACATACAGACGAATTGAGAACCTCCTCCGTTTTTAAAGTCGGCTAAAAAGAGGCACTTTCTTCATTTAAGCGCAATTATAGTGCGCTGTCCCGTTTTCCATACATTTTTCTATCGCATACGTAGTAGGTAGCTATTTTTGTATTTCTTAAGTGACTGCTAGTGGCGCTGTACTATTTGCCATGTAATTCTTTGTCGCCATCGCTAGCGCGTACGATCGTCAAGAACACATGGTAGAAGTACTGAAGTTATAAGGGTAGTGATTAACGTACTAGTCCTCCAATTGAACGCGGTCTAACCGTGGAGGAGTTGCCTTGTCTTGTCTCTTTCTCTTTTTTCATCTGCAGCCTCAGATTAACTTAGAGAATAAGATGGCACACGGCGTATGATCTAAGTGAAGCCAAAAACAATCCAGAAATTACGCTACTGTCGTATAGGTACACAACACTCACACATTGACGCAAAAAAACTACGCTACTCGCTTGGTCATTCTTACCTTGACATTATGCGCGTTGGTTTATGGTGTAGTATCATGTACTTAAATATACATAGTGTATTATAAAAGTGTGGCCAGGGCTACATTTCGAGGTTATTTTTAAAAACTGTGCAGTTTTTTTTCAAGTCAATTTTGAAAAAGCCGTAACATTAAACTTTTACAAATATGTACAGTTTTAAAATATTAAATATCCTAAGGTTGTATATTGCAACGGAAATGGCTAACGTAGAGTTTGGGAATATATTAGTTTTCGTGCAATTGTAAATGTTTTTCATGGCAACATTACCACGTACAGACATTGAAAAAGAAGTGGCTTCAGCGAGATATAACGCAGTGTTCCATCTTTTCTTCTAGATTGATCTGAGTCTGCAGCACAAGAAATGCAACATATGCAACTGCGATTATGCATGCTGCATGCGTGATTCATGTGCTTGCTTCGCGCTCCGCCGCGGCGTGCGCGGCGCTCACACCCGCATGCCGGCGTCGCGTCCCGCTGTTAGTTAGCAGGGATTTGGTTCTCTAGGGAGGTGCTTTTCATTTAAGCTGTATCGATAATTAATTGACAGTTTTTATTGATGCAACTATTTATTGATATACGCCGTTGGTGAGCAGAGATTTGGTTTGCTAGGGAGGTGGATTTTATTTAGACTGTATCGATAATTGACAAATTTGGTTCAAACTATTACTTTTAGATAAAATATTCTATAATGGTCTGTATTTAGCCAATAGTAAAAAAAGCAACCGACTTTCCATCCTGTAATTCGTCATCCATGCAAACAATTTTTTGACTTTTGTTGATATTTTAAAAAAATCTTGACCGAGTTCGGTTACAAAGGGATGGGACCACTGCTAAAGATCATTAAAATCGATTTACAATATTGGCGGAGTAATTGCGTCACAAACATAAAAATAAATAAACGTACAGTCGAATTGAGAACCTCCTCCTTTTTGGAAGTCGATAAAAAAAATTATTCACATTTTTTAATTCAATAAAACATTTTTTATATTTGATTGTAATATGGCGATAATCGAAATCATCAACAAATTGCAATAAGTACACTATTTATTTTCAAATAGGAATGTACATGTTTATCATCGGAAGTAACAAACATAGTCAGTGAAAAATAAGGCAAATTGGATTAAGCATATTATTGTAAACATTGACACCTCTAAAGTAAGCACGGAAAAAAATGGTTTAGTTGTGGCAACTAAATCTGTTTTGCTGCCTATGTCTTAGCTGCTGCACCAAATATCTTCGAAACACTGGCAAAGTTTTGTTGACTACGACGAAGACTGCTTAGCTACTATTTAAAATAAAATTTTGCTAGGAGATTCACACTCAAGTTGCAGTTACTGCAAATTACTTAACTGAGTTTACTAAATTTGTTATCTATATAAACAAAAAACAAATTCGAATGTTTCAATTAGCTATCAGAGCAAAATATTTTAACTACTTTAGGATAAAATATTTACCTGCTATTGCTAATTGTTAAGATTGTTAGCAACTACTGCTAAGTATTGTTAAGATTGTTAGCTGCAACAGCTAAATTCGTTCAGCTAAAAACAATTTGCTACGCCAACAAAAAACTTAGCTGTCCCTATAGTTTGAAAGGATCTTTGCTACTACAACTAAAATTTAGTAACAGCAGCTAATTTTTTCTTTCCGTGAGCCACAAAAAGGCTTGCCAAAATATAAATTATGTGATAGCGAGTACACACATAGACAATTGACATAGAGTTAATCCATCGAGTTACTATTAACAATGCTAGTGACGGTCCTTCACGAATACTACACAGCTCAACAAAAAACTTTTTTTTTTTTGTTGCCCTGGATATTTCTTCGGATTTCTATGTTTACATGTGGCCAATTTTCAAATATATTCATGAAAGTACTGGTTTGGTCAATAAAATATATACTACTACTGCCTCTCTCCCTCTGCTTTGGAACATTGTACTATTATTATAGTGCAATGTGAAAATGAAGAGTTTTAAAAAACTAGAGCTATATTTTCTTAAACTGTTGACTAAGAAGTATTCGAAACCACTCTGCCGTCAAGAGCAACAAAATCACTGTTGACCAGTGCTATCGATTTGTCATTCTAATCGATAACCAAACAAAAGTCATCGCGCAACAAAACAAAGCAAACGTTAAATTTTTTCTTTTGTTGGTCATACCTCACTAATCACTACCCTGTATGACTTAGCTATATTTTTCATAGGCAAATGTTGTGAATACCTATTAGGGTCTTTGATAAATGTCCAGCCAGATAGACTAAAAAAACATTGCACGGGACAAAAAAATAACAGTCAACTGTTAGGTTCTAAATGAACAAAATGTATAACGCAACCTTAGTAAAAGGCGTCACCTTCACGCACACCAGTATAACAAAGTTGGGTTTATCTTTTTTCGTTCATAAACACCACGGAACTCTCTCTAGACATACGAGGACTCATAGATTAGGGTAAATCAGAATTAATTAATGTACTAGCAGTAAGAAAACTTAAAAATCGTAATATGTTTACCGTTGGTATTATTAAATACATGTGGTAAGTACTCAATATCATCAAATAAGATGTTATCTAAACCATTTCAACAACAAGCTAGCTGGTAGTCAAACGTTGACTTATACACGATTAAAAAAACTAGATGAACAACTATGCCATTTAAAATAGATCGACTTATTAAAATGACGATGACAAAATTTTACTGTCGAGACTCGAGACAGCAATCTTGATCAATAAAATTGCATGCCTGAGTCAGATAATTGATTTGCTTCGGTCAAATATTGGCATGATGTCATTATAAGGTATCGCAATTATAAACCATGGCAGTAAGCTCATCATTTTGTATAATTAAATAAAATTAATAATAACTGCTTTTACAATATACTTTGCAGCAATAACCAATTAAAAATTTGTTATGGTACTTCAACATAAGCACCTAAAATGGGTTTAATAAGATTTAATAATATATCTATAGAAGAAAACTTTTAATTGGACTATTAATTATGGCGTTTCAATGACAAAAACAAAACTTAAGACAAATAGAATCTAGTAAAATCAACGCTCTATTAATAATTAATTTAATAGAGGTTTTTACTTTTCCCAGAAATCTATCAAACAACGAAATAACACTATAGTTTTTCAAGGTCTAGATATTTTTCTGTGAAATTAATATAGATTTTCTTTTGAATAGTATTAGTAAATAACATTACAAAACTACAGAATACCATACTAAGAAGTCATAGTTAGCAACACTTTTAAACTGAATTAATTCTAGACGTGACATATCAATACTCAAATTTGTGTTAATATACAACACTATTGCTATGACTATACCTACAACTTTGACAACCTGTCTTCGCCAGTAACTGTCACTGTCACTCAGTTTAATTTTGATATTTTTTCCTGTCTCCACTTCCGGATCCGGTATTAATCCAATGATCTTAATGTGTTAAATATTTTATAATTTATGTTTGCAATAAATTATAACAATTATAAATGTCATTAACATTTTTTTAAATGTCAAAGTTAAGTGGAATATAATTTACGATAATATTGTTTCAATAACGTGGCCTAGTAAACTACTTTACAATACTTTTAAGCTCAAATACATCAAAGCTCTAACCAAACTCAGTCGTCGAAGTGAAAATTGTTTAATACTTTGTGATCGAGATATCCATACAATGTTTTATATTAAGGAATCATAAAAAATAAGGAATTATATAAAGGAATTAAGGAATTCTCAGATCAACCTAGAGAATCAGATGGCGCACGGCGTATGATCTAAGTGAAGCCAAAAACCATCCAAAAATTACGCTACTGTCGTATAGGTAGGTACACAACATTCACACATTGACGCAAAAAAACTACGCTACTCGCTTGGTCATTCTTATGTACATTATGTACATTGGTTTATGGTATAATTTCGAGTACTTAAAAATACATAGTGCATTATAAAAGTGTGGCCAGGACTACATTCTGAGGTTCTTTTTAAAAACTGTACAGTTTTACAAGTTGTGCAATTGAAAAAGCCTTAACATTAAACTCTTTCAAATATGTGCAGTTTTAAAATATCAAATCTCCTAAGGTTGTAAATTGGAACGGAAATGGCTAACGTAGAGTTTGGTAATTAATATTAGTTTTCGTGCAATTGTAAATGTTTTTCATGGCAACATTACCGTCCACACACATTCCTCTAGATTGATCTGAGGTCATAATAAGGTTCATATACTTACAAATAAAATTATCAAAGTAATTGAATAACATTAAAACAACTTTTATAAAATAAAGATTTTCTTTTACAATTTGTTTTTCCATTCTTCAGTTTATCGACATGCCTCACCTCTTCACTAGCTCTAATAAAGGATACGTTAATGAACTTGGTTTGAAAATAGACCGGCGCATACGCACCCCTCTGAAACGTTACATCATAAAAACGAATCAAATAACTCCTTTGTTAGACATCTATTGCAACCACATGTATGTACAAAATTAACTTTATTAAGATGTACTCGTAGTTTAAAGTCTGTCGATAAAGACATGTATAGCAGACTATTAACTGCATCTCACTGGTTGTAATACATAAAGCAATGTACAGGGCCCTATTCTTACGCATGAGATAATTTCTTTACATTGTCTATCTTGTTTGAAAAGTTATAGGAGATAGAGAGATAGAGTAGCCAAGATCACGCATAGGAGGGCCAGAAATTGGAAATTTCACGGAAAATTTAGCGATGCTTATTTCACCCGTAGGAGAAGAAATGTCTAGACGCTCCAAGGAGTAAATAGTCAAAAATGGTATTAAATATCTACAATACAATTTACTCGTACCTACTCGTACATGAATTTAATAGAAAGTCCCACGGAAAAGTTCGTCAAGCCTAGTCCATATTTATCCCTCTTCTTTTGCCTATTACCCTCCCCACCCAAGCTTTCGCTTAGAAGTAAATCTGTCTAGACCCCCTTGAGGGGTTCAGGGGAAAGGGATTTATTTTACCCCACTATCCTCATATCGAGTAATAGCGTTATGGGAACGTTTTACTATAAGTAAAGTAACCAGCCAGACTTACGTCTGCGTGCCATCCAAAAAACGGTTTTTTTGACGATTTCCTAATCCTTCCGTTCCTAAATTAAACCCATTATCATCTGCATTGTTTACAACCGTTTCCCGTATAAATACTGTTAATGCTAATCGCGGAATGTTATCTATCGATAATTCGATAAAAAATGAGCGAGTTGTAAAAACGGTGATTAATCGTTATCGGTTATTCCGTGCGGGGTGTACGTGCCGGCGGTCACATAGTGGGGCCACGTGGGCTTCAGGAACTTTTCAGGTGTGGTACTTCCGCTTACAAGATAGGATAAGATTAGATACTTTTTAGGCGTTGCTGCAGTATATTGTATCTCTAGTCTGTCACTCAAACAAAAATGCATAATGTTTTCAAGCTCATTCGGTTCAAAGTTCTTTGATTTGACACGATTTCCGTCAATGGGAATCTGGAATTCTTTGTTCCTGAAATACAGTCAGAACGTCTAGATTACTTCAAGTCTCGAATGAATCTGTTTCTTCTGGACAAGCGTACCTTATCGGAGGCCGCATTGTTAAGATTAATATCGTAACAAGTGTAAATTAATTTTAAGTAAAGTTTTAAAAGTTACAATTTTTTCATAAAGTCCAAAAATAACGAAAATGCAACTTGTAGTTTGTATGATATTATAAATTACCTACGTAAATAAATAAATTAAAAAACAAAAGAAAGGTAAAAGTCCAGCATTGATTCAATGGCACATTGTAATACGTGCTCCATTTTAATTTAGCCAATCAGAGCACGAAATAATTATCAAAATCAATTAAGCAATCTTTGATAAGCTATCGCCAAGACGACGGAATAAAAAACAACCCAATGCAGTAGTTTTCAAAACCAAAAATAAAAATATTATCATGATTCAATTGTTTATCATTTATCAACTGATGACATTTTTGCATCATCATTTTCCAAGTTCTATATTTCATTGTCAAGGACCTTTGAACTTGAACTTTGAACCGTTTTATCGACTATCGATATAATCGACAAGCGTCACCGTCACGTCACTAAATCAATAAAGGACGCAGAATTGACCGGAAATGCAGTTGTGAATGCGAGTTAGGGTTTAAGTGGACTTAAATTCACGTGAAGGGGATTTATACCGATAGAGGGGTCAATTTGTATTGTGGTAGTTGTAGGGGATATTTCTATAGAAATACCACTGTACCAGAGTCAAAAGAATAATTTAATTGTTCGGTCAAAATTTTGTTTCGTAATAACCTATTTAGAGAGCAGTCTACTTATAATAAGTACCTATTTCAATAATAAATAAGTAGGCCAGTTTTTCCTTTTTAACCGACTTCAAAAAGGAGGAGGTTCTCAATTCGTCTGTGTGTGTTTTTTTTTATTGTATGTATGTAACGTGTCACGTATGACACGTAACGTGATGACATTTAGATATGAATCTATTTTTTTTTGGTAATCATACTTTAGAGGTGGTCCTATTAAATTTTACCAAATTCAGTCAAGCAATTTTTAAAATATTAACAGAAGTTAGCAAAATTGTTAACATGGATGATGGGAAGTCGGTTCTTTTAAGCTTTGCTTTTTAGGGTCAACTGGTACAATCGCGTCTGTGAGGCAATTACGTCTTTCGAGAATTACTGACAAACCCTTCACAAATTAAGCAACTAGCGCCATCTAGTACAGATTATTGTAACTAAATATTGATAAAAAGATTTTGGTCGCCTAATTTTTAAAATGTTTTCAGTGATTATCGAAAGACGCAATTGCCCCATAGACAAATTTTAACAGTTGACCCGATATTATTTAAATTACTGTAGTCATCCACGACCCTGGTTTTCATTAAATGGTTACATACTCGTATAGCATACAAAAAAAATCGAAAAATCCTGATTATAATTTCGTTTGTTGAGTAGAGTGGAGTTTGTAGTTCGAAAGTCAGATATAGTAATTAATTAATGATTTTAGATTGTAGCTTAATTAATTAAGCTATAATCTAGTATCATGAGGCTAAGAAGTAATGGAATCTACCTAGCTAGAACTTCTAAGTAATTATGGACTACTAGCTACGACCCGCGGTTTCACCCGCGGTCCCACAGAAACTGACAATTTTTCCAGGATTAAAGATAAAGATACATTTATTTGCTTTAAACACTAGTAATAATATTGTTGTTACAAAAAATGATGAGCTTCATGTTATGCCTGAAGAGGCGTGCAAAATTTGTAGAGATGGCTAATTACAATAAAAATGTATATTAAATTGTCAAGGCTAATTGAATTCCAATGAATGAATCTATACTACAAATTAAATGTCAAAATTAAAGTCGAAATGTCAGCGTTCGAATATAATAGCTTACCTAAATATTATAATGTATTATATGAAAGAGAACCTCAAGTCATATTTTGATAGTTAAGTATGGATAGAATATATGTCAATATTTATTTATTAAAAGTATCCTATGTGATTTTTTGCACGCCAGACAACGTGTATGCAAATGTCATGACTATCGGTTGAGTAGTTATGGCGTGAAAGCATAACAAATAAACAATCAAACGAACAAACTCATTTTCGCATTTATAGTATTAGTTAGGATGTTAAGGTCAATGTACCCAATTCTCGACTCTATTTCTAACATCATAAGCCTTAAGCTATTTAAGCTGCCTTTCTACAAAAAGATGAGCGATGCGAGGATTTTTTGTGTTAGTAAGTTTGACGAAGAAAAATCCACCAATCGGATCACTGAAGTAAAGCAACTAGAAGCTCTCTGAGCTGAAGACCTGTGGCCCTATTCGGAGATTTGAGATTTTCATCTCACTATTTTTCGTCCTTGTTGCTCTCGTTTGAAACGTCATAGGTGTGAGAGTAACCAAGATAAAATCTCATCTCATCTCACGCGCAGGAATAGCCCCCCTGGCCAGAGTCGCCAGCCGCGAGTCTGTCTCATATCCCACATCTCCGCCAGTTTGAAATTTTTCCAAGAACTTTATGGAATGTGTTAATAAGGTATTAAAGATAAAGATAAAGATAATTTTACTGACGAAAGACACTTACACAGGAACTTAAATACTAAAAGTACATAGTACAATGTACAAGTACATGGGACAACAAAACTATAGTGACTGTGTAAGACACGGAATTGCTGTGACGGTGAGCCCCAAACTAAGCTCGAGGCTTGTAACTTGGGGCTCGGGTGCGAGACAAAATGGGTTTCTATGCGTGTTCCGTCCAACCGTCCGTCCGTGTATTATTATAAGGAACCGGCTCACCAAATTTCACGAGAATCCGTCAAGAAATGCTACCTATAGAGGTGAACAGCCGGACATCCGGACAACCAGACTCTAGACGCCTGACATACGAAATCATTTTTGCTTAAGTTGTAAAGGTGATGAATAAATTAATATGATAAATGAAGTGATCCTACAGGGCTAGCTGGATACAAATTACACTGGCCTACACTCATTTTGGTGCCTAAGATTTTAGACCTGGGTATATTTTGTGAGCTGATACGAGAAAACTAGTCACATTTTACATAGCAGCTCTTGTTCATGAGGAAGAAAGTATACAGAATACAAGCGAATTACCGTGTCATCAATCGGTTTCCATTGATTTTTCATTATATACTCACCGCATATGTAACAAAACATATCAGGATCGTTAATGCAACTTCTTGAATTACTTGCCATCATAAATTTATACGATTAATGTCATAAAAGTAGTTATAACATGGACTGATTTTGAATAAAACCGTAAAGAATTGTAAGTAATCCAGAGCTGTCAGCTGACATTGCACAAAAACATTTTTTTTTTTGTAGGCCAGTGTTATCTTCCTATCGTTTTATCCCGTGAGAAAGAGACAAACATATCCGTATTCTAGCTTCGTCACATCTAACATATCGTCACGCCTTTCTCAGAAGGGGCAGGCAGAGGTGTACAACACCAACACTTCTCCGGACGATATTCAATCCCAAATGTGACAGGGGGCAAGCCTGTCGCCACACGCCGGGCTCCAGTTACGTATGATGACATTAAATACGCACATTTATGTTTACACAATGAATAAATTGGTGCGTGCCTTCGGCTGGGTCCGAACCGAACCCGCTCCCTCTGGCTTGTCTTCTCCGACTAGTCTATCATCGCTTCACATCTAAGCGCGGATAAAAAAGGTGAAAAGACAATTTGTCTCCCCTGCTGTTGGTATATTTTTTCCTCGCTTCACGTGATCGCTTAGCTCATTTTGCTGTGGAACAGTACCCTACGCCAGCTATTACACTAATCAAGAGAATGTATTTCCCCGCAATCCGAGAGCCAGACGTCGCGTGTGCCGCCCAGGGCCGCCCTGTCTGCCGCCCGCCCTTGCCGCCCCTCCGATGCGAGGCTTTCAGTCGCTTTTCAAATAACATAAGGTTTACGTGGAATTCAGTGTTTATGTGAGGGCTAGTGACATTTGAAGGGCGTAGTACTTGTGTGTATTGATTTTTTTGTTTCTTTGCATTAGCAAGCAAGTTTGTAGAGGTAGGCCGAGTGGCTAGCCTTGATGTCAGAGTATCTAAGCGGCCCGAAGGCCTCTGACATGTCTTGATGATTGTTGTTCAACTGGGGCCTACAATTTAATGTGTCATCCGAATCACGGTAGCGCTCAGCAATAAATGCCACCCGCGGTCACTTTTTGTTGTTCTTAGATAAGTTTGACTGCCTCGGTGGCTCAGTTGGCCATGATCCTGCCTTCTGAGCTTGGGGGCATGGGTTCGATTCCCACCTAGGGCAAACATTCATGTGATGAGCATTTGTGTTTGTTCTGTGTCTGGGTGTTAATGTCTACTTATGTATGTGTTTAATAATATATCATAATCAGTCTCTGGCAGCCATAGCACAAGCTTTGCTTAGTTTAGGGTCAGGCGACCGTGTATGAAAATGTTCGAAACTATTTTTTATTTCTATTATTTATTACCATAGACGTAGATTTTTGTTCGTGTTCGTACAACTACATAAGTAGGTACTTACAAATACATTTATATTTTTTTAACTTTTTAGGGAATTTTAACGCACAGATACTCGTTTCTTGCTAGACACTTCAAAAATAATTTACGCGTTTCTAAAATCAATGAAAAGATAATTAAAGATTAAGTTACTGATACCTTGTCCAGACCAAACTTCAAAGTTTGGATCATCGGCGCAAGGTTGCTAGTCTATCGGTTTTATATCGGATCCATTTCGGGGAGTGTGCATCTGGTTTGCATGACCTTATTCTCCCTAGCCCGTTCTTCTATAAAACAAGCAAGGGTACAAAAAAGCGGCATCGTTTTATGGTCGACATACCCACAACACGCAAGAAACGCTTTGGTTCCTCATTTCTCATACGGACCGCTAGAGTGTGGAATACTCTGCCAGAGTGTTACCTGACACTTATAATCTGGGTGTTTTCAAGTCTCGAGTGACTCGGTTTCTTCTAGGCAAGCGTGCTCCATCGTAGGTCGCATCACTGCTTATCATCGCAGGCATGTTAGCAGCCAAACGCAATCATATTAAGTAATAAAAAAAAAATACTAACTCTAGTCGCTGACATGAGATTTAGCGACAAAATATCATTTTGGTCCATATTAAAAAGACCACTCAAACGATTTGATGAATATTTGAATTGAAAATATTATAAACTAAAATAATTTTGTTTTTCGAGGAAGCAGGTTCAAGAGGTCCAAATTTTTATTCCATAGTTCAAACACAGAATATGCCCTATTTCATAGGTCAAAAACATAATAAATTAAATTGTAGGTCCTACATTTTCATTTATAATGTTTTTGGTTTGTTCTATGACAACAATCGTCAAGCCATGTCAGAGGCCTTCGGGCGGCCTAGAAACTCTGGCATCAAGGCTAGCCACTCGGCCTATACGAGTGGCGAGCTTGCTTGCTTTAAAAACATAATAAGTACTATCAAAATGTCTCAAAATTAACCTCCTTTTAGAGTAGTCGCGAAAACTGTAAATAACGGTGTCAGGCATGGGTTTAATAATTTTGAATATTTTCACAACGGCCCTGTGGCGCAATGGATAACGCGTCTGACTACGGATCAGAAGATTCCAGGTTCGAATCCTGGCAGGGTCGATATGCTTCTTCGTTCTCCAGTTCTTTTTATACTTACTTAAACATTTTTTATATTTCTTCTTAATATATTAAGTAAATTACGTGTCACGTTGTTTGCCCGCTATAGACTCCTAAACTACTTAACCGATTTCAATCAAATTTGCACACCGTGTGCAGTTCGATCTAACTTAACAGATAGGATAGCTCACATATATATATATATATATATAAATAATAAACGCGAACGAAGTCGCGGGGTGACAGCTAGTAATTTTATAAATTTCTTACTTACAAGTAGAACAGTAACAAGAGTTATTTTTAACTCAGAGAATACTACAGTGGCTCCCCCACTTGATCTAACATTATTTGGTGGAACTTCTATGAGATACATCCTACTAATATTATAAACGCGAAAGTTCTTAAGAATGGATGGATGGATGGATGTATGTTTGTTGCTCTTTCACGCCAGAACGGCTGAACAGATCTGGATGAAATTTGGCACAGAGATAGATTATAGTCTAGAATAACACATAGGATACTTTATAACCGCGGGTGAAACAGCGGGGCGCAGCTAGTATAAAATAACGTAACCTTATGAGAAATGAGGAACCGCGTTTCATGCGTGTTGTAGGTATGTCGACCATAAAACATTGCCGCTTTTTTGTACTCTTGGTTCTTTTATAGAAGGGCTAGGGAGAATAAGGTCATGCAAACCAGATGCACACTCCCCGAAATGTATCCGATAAAACACCGATAGACTAGCAACCTTGCGCCGATGATCCAAACTTTGAAGTTTGTTCTGGACAAGGGAGTCGTTGCCAATGAGCTTCTTCGCACGTTTCTCGATGGACTCCAACGCCTCGAGCTTAATTTTTATTCAGCAAATAGTATCCAAGAACTATCCTTGCGATTTACTGTAAAAAAATTAAATAAATAAAATAAAAATAGCCTTTATTCTACTGCATTGTTTCACAAATAGTTTGACTTTTTACATTTTTACATATGCAGAAGTCGCCTCTGCGGCGTAGGCCTCCCCTAATGTTCTCCACTCTTCTCTCTCTCTAGCTGCGGTCATCCAATTTACAATACAATACAAAAACTCTTTATTGACACCAAATACAAATAAATCTAAACTAAACACTCAAAAATAAAGGCGCAATGGGCGGTCTTATCGCTTAAGAGCGATCTCTTCCAGACAACCTTTGGATGGAATAAAAACATTATGATTTAGCATGGATGATTAATTTAGTCCGTATTTCTCTGATAATATGTCCCTCCATCTTTTCCTCTGTCTTCCCTGGCTCCTATTCCCGTCCCGTGGCTCGAAAATTCCAGATGTACAAAAAAAAGTCACAGAATGGATGCGATTTACTGTACCTAATTTAAAAAAATCAGTAAGATCTTTTTTATTATGAAACCGAAAGTAACTCTGTCTGTCTGTCTGTTTGTAGGCTTTTCACGGCTGAATGGATCTTGATGGAATTTGGTAATTAGTTACATTATTTCACAAGAAAGTTTTTTGGATACTGTTTTCTAAATAAATGTGTACGAAGTCGCAGATAAATCGTTTCTTGTACGAGTATGTTATCTTTCTTATCGTTTGACTGCCTCGGTGGCTGAGTTGGTAGTGAACCTGCCTTCTGAGCGTGGGGCGTGGGTTCGATTGCCACCTAGAGCAAACATTCATGTGATGAACATTTGTGTTTGTTCTATGTCTGGGTGTTAATATCTATTTATGTATGTATTATTTAAAAATATGTGTACGTATATCAGTCTCTGGCAGCCATGGTACAAGCTTTGCTTAGTTTGGGGTCAAGCAACCGTGTGTGAAAATGTCCAGAATTTATTATTTATTATTTTTTACGTTATTTTTAACCGACTTCAAAAATGGAGGAGGTTCTCATTTCGACTGTGCGTTTTATTTTTATTTTTTTATGTTTGTTACCTCATTATTTTATTGTTTTATTGATTATTTTATTGTTTGAGAGATCATACTTTAGAAGTTTTTAATTACACTCCACGGATTTCGGGGACCGTGACCTTTGTTAACATACATATTAATTATTTGATGACAAGTTGTGAAGAGCACGAGTATTTTTCTTGATATTTACGTAACGTATTGTCACGCCTTTTCCCCGGGGGGCTGGCAGAGGTGTAATACAACACCCACACTTCGCCGGACGATATTCAGTCCCAAATGTGACAGGGGGCGAGCCTGTCGTCATACACCGGGCTCCAGTCATGTAGCAGATGACATACAATACGCACATATGTTCACACAATGAACTAATTGGTGCGTGCCGTCGGCTGGGTTCGAACCCGCTTACTCTGGCTTGAGAGGCGGGCCTTCTTCCAACTAGGCTGCCATGGCTTCTTTTTTCTCTTTTCTTGATATTTACCATGAAATATCACCAGTACACCATATAACACAATAGACTACAAAGGTCAAAAGAGGCGGTGGGTCGCAAAACATCTACCTGCAAGTCCAGGATATCGTGTACAGGGTGACCGATAGAAAAATGTCGAGGGACCCGTACATTTTCATCATAAATAAATATAATAAATAAATTGAGGACATTTTTCACACGAATGGAGAGAAGTGGTCTCTGCCTATCCCTATGAGAAAGAGATATGATTATTATGGATGTAGAGTCAACTGGGGCAAATGCATCTGTGGGGCAATTGCGTCTTTCGAGAAGTACTGACAAACCCTTTACAAATTAGGCAACTAACGCCATCTTGTACAGATTATTGTAACTAAAGAGAGAAAAAGGTGTAGACTAATTTGTGAAGGGTTTGTCAGTAAATATCGAAAGACGCAATTGCCCCACAGACGCATTTGCCCCAGTTGACCTTAAATAGTTAAACCATGCTTAAATAGATATTAACACTCCCTAATAATGTTTGACCCAAGTAAGTATTGAACCAACGCCCCCAAGTTCAGAAGGCAGGTTCACGACCAACTGAGCCACCGAGGCAGTCATTATCAGCAGTCATTATCATCATTTTGTACTTGTTTAAGAACTTTTGATTCGATTCGATGCTTAATAACTGGATCAGAGTTTTACTATAATAATATGCTTGCATTTGGTCAATATCTCGCAATGATGCTGTCTAGTACGTCGGGACACACTTGCCTAGAAAAAACCGATTCACTCAAGACTTAAAGACACATATCACATGACATCACATCAAATGACACATCTATGTTGTTTGCACTATCCGCTAAATAGGTGTTAGTAATAAAATCGAAAACGATATCTCATTCCCGCTTGGGGAACCCTTTTCCATAACCTTTGTTCCCGGCGTCGGAACGGGCCCTCGTCGCCGTGCGATTTACACAATAACGTTAAATATCCCAAGGAACCTTAAATCACACCTCTACCGACAATTTTTAGAACCTTTATTTTCTCTAGAGCCAACGTTTAGAAAAAGTTAATCATGGTATACATACATATCGTCCCGCCTTTCCCCCGAGGGGGCTGGCAGAGGTGTCATACTACTTCCACACTTCGCCGGACGATATGCAGTCCCAAATGTAACAGAGGGCGAGCCTGTCGCCATACACCCGGCTTCAGTCATGTAGCAGATGACATAGGAATAATACAATATTCACACAATGCGTGCCGTCGGCTGGGATCGAACCCGCTCCCTCTGAGAGGCGGGCCTTCTCCAACTAGGCTATCATCCCTTGCTTAGGCTATTGTCGCAGTATTGAAGTACAATATGGCCCGTCTAGAAACAACCTAACAAAGGTACTTAAAATTTAAATTCAAAGCGAACACAAAGGTAAAGGTCATTTTATTTTAGAGGATTATTACGAACCCTCCATTAATAACGATTTCACCCTTTACAAAATAACTTAATCCAATTTCAACGTTTACCCGTCTCGTATCAAAATATAGTACCTGGATGGCCGAGCTTTGCTCGGTATTTTTTTTTTTTTTCTAATTGTGTTTTTTGGATAGTAAACAATTGATTTTAGTCTAACCTCAAAGCAAACACTCATTGACTTCGTGATACTTAACAACGCCATCTGCTGTTGTGTCGTTAAAGCAATTAGTTGCTCACAAAAAATAGTAGTATTATTATTCGCCAATAGATGTCAGGAAGAGTCATATTTTTCAGTTGAGATTGATTATCGATAAAACACGAATAAAATGATATTTTCTAAAAATGATTTCTAGCTAGATCGATTTATCGCCCCCGAAACCCCCTATATACTAATTTGTATGAAAATCGTTGGAGCCGATTCCGAGATTCCAATTATAAATATATATATATACAAGAATTGCTCATTTAAAGGTATAAGATACCAAAATATATATCGGATTACCGGCAGAACGTCAAGAACGGAAAAGGTCAATAACGCGAAATGCTAGAAATGTAAACCGTCAAACACAACCGTCATAACCTTCAAAGAAAGTCTTTGTAGCGTTTGCACGGACGCGAATTTGTCAATTTGCGAAAACTTGGTACTTACCTAGGTATACTCCGCCAGGTATGGCGTTCCGTCCGAGTCAAAAATTGTCACGTGGGTAACACGCAGTGACGTCAACCGGCGACCTAACTAATTTCGACCTAGGCGACCTAGACTAACTTCGCATTGGCTTAAGGTATTCTATCGCCATTTCGTCTAGAAGAAGATGACGAGTGAAGAGAGCGAGTAATGATATACTGACGAGCCTCTAAACTTACCTACCGAGTGACAAAGTGCAATTTCATTTTTTTTATGACTTTTGCACTACTGTAATCATTCTTAAGTAACTAAGAATTTCCCTTGTATTATTGATTTATTTAACAGCTAATGATATAGACAACCTCCCTATCTAATGGAATTTTCGATTTGCTTTGTCTACCTATTGGATAAATCAGTCAAAAGTGACCCCTTAAAATGCGGATATTTTTCATAGCTCTATTTTCGCTTGAGAACGTTTTTAAAAAAAATCAAGAACATAGGGGCGAAGATATAGTTAATTTAATTGTACATGCTAAATTTCATCCTAATCTGACAAACGGTTTTCAAGAAATTTCAGTAGTGCGTTTGTATGGAAATTTCAGAACGTCGCGGCCCTCTTAATGACTAGACGTCAATTTTGCTGTGTAACAAAAGTGAACTAATTTTTCAGGGCTCAAATTACATTCGCTTCTGTTTTCATTTCAATATGTTAGCTAAGAATATTAATACTTACATAATATGTAATTTTACTTATTGTATATTTTCCTTAACTACATAGGAAAATGGACTAAGTTAGGATGTGGGCCAAACAGACCGGAGAGATAAAATAATTACTGAACATAAAATCTTTAAAACCAAGTAACATAAAAAAAAAACTTGGCTGCAAAATGTTATACCCTATGTCACTTCCACTATCACGGCGATTCAAATGAGAACTCACATGTCTAAATCCATCAAGTTGTTTATAGGCTGTGTAGTACGTGCCAAAGAAACCTCATACATACTTACCCACATAACATACACTCGAAAAACATAACTCTCCTTCTAGCGCAGTCGGGTAAAACCAACAAAAGAATGAAAAACTGCTTCTTCACAGGTTGAGGCAATTGTGTTGGCCTTGATAAAAATAATCGATCTACTCATAGCTCCAATTTCTACCTTATGTAAGTAAATACCTATTTCTAATTAATTTTATTCTCTCTATTTCTTCTCTACATAGTATAAAATAACATAAACATAACATATCATACGCCTTTCCCCCGAGGGGGCTGGCAGAGGTGTAATACGACACCCACACTTCGCCGGACGATATTCAGTCCCAACATGTGACAAGGGGCGAGACTGTCGCCATACACCGGGCTCCAGTCATTTGCAGATGATTTACAATAAAATTTGAACACAAAGATAATAGTCTGGAATAGAACGTAGGTTACTTTTTAACAGCGAGTGACACCGCGTGGCACGGCTAGTACTATATGAATACTAAAACAACCCTTACTTAGAAAAAATACCTCTACTTCGTTAGGTTAGTGTATCTCTAGAAAGTACACACATACACAGCTGTCTCGAGCGCCGGCTCCTGCCTAGTACAACCAACAATCTATGCCATTTTGATCTCTATTCCAACCCAATAAGCCACGCAAAGCCAGACAGACGACAACAAAGCAAAATCAGTTAGATTTGCAAAACAACCTTGAATCTTTGTTCTGAATACATCACGCAAAAAAAGACTTATAAATAAGACTTACCAAAATGAAGCAGCAGTTTCTTCCAGTCAATTATAGAATATTAATCTACATTTAAGACTGTCTCTGTCAAAAAAAAATCACTAAAATTCATACAAATGAACAGTCTTAAAAATCCGCAGTACCGCCGCAATGCGTCAAAAAATCACCACAACACCAAAACAATTCAAAAAAATACAACACTTTTTTGATTTATTTGTTAACCCGTAAGCGGGTGACGGGTCTAAATAACCTAAAAGGCGACGCGTTAGACCACCCGCGAGTGACAGCTGACTGGGTAGTGTAGCGCGCCGCGCATGCGTGCAGGGTTGGGGTGATAAAGAACTGAGGGAAACAAAAAGTAATGCAGATTGGGTAGTTTGAATGATCGACGTCGCGGAAAACATAGAAAGAAGGGAAATATATTGTTTATATACTACTGTTTAAATTTGGGTCCAATCTTGGCTTCAATTTGAAATGGCAAATTGAATCTTATTACCGCAAACATTGGCTTCAATATCTACTTTGTTTGCAAAGACTGAAACACACATGTGCCTTGGCCTCAAGTTCTAGATTGGTACAAATATGACCAATATGTGGCCGCGACATTATTGCAATCGTCCTCGAAATAACAACTTTAATGAAGGCCTTAAAGACCTCTATAACATTAGCAAGACTCATCACTTTCCGTCTTTATGCTGTTAAATTAAATGACAATAGCGATCCGCCCTGGCTTCGCCTGCTACCTATAAACCTTCCGTGAAAAATTGTCTAACTGATGGTGAAAACCGCGTCAAAATCCGTTGCGTAATTTAGGAGTTAGGGAGTTAGTTAGAAGGACAGACAGACGCGGAAAGCGACTTTGTTTTATACTATGTAGAGAAGAGACGATAGAGATTATACCTACTGGAAGTTTCGCTTCGCGGTTTTGTTAGCTGTTCTACAGGAGTCTTTTACTTTCTCCGAAATTCTTGGCGTCTGTGACCCTATTCGAAAATTTAAGATTTTCATCTCATCATTTTCAGTCCTTGTTGCTCTCGCTTGAAACGTGATAGGTGTGAGAGTGACCAAGATAAAATCTTATCTCATCTCACGCGCAGGAATAGCTCCCCAGATTTCAAGATAACTTTAGACAATCAGAGTTTAGTTTTAATCATTCTATTATGGCTACCTATAAATAAATAAATATTGCACACACGGTCGCCTGACCACAAACTAAGCAAAGCTTGTAACCACAATGGCTGCAAGACACTGCAGCGTTCATATATATATTTAAATACATACGTAACTAGATATTAACAGTTTAACATATGTTAACACTGTTGATTACTGGAAATAAATGAAATAAAAATTAAAACTTCCAGACATAGTACCAACACAAAATCACATAAATGTTTGCCCTAGATGAGAATTGAACCCACGCCCCAAGTTCAGAAAGCAGGTTCACTACCAAAGTACTCGTACCTAGGTACTGAGCAACCGAGGCAGTCAAATACCTATCAACAGATACAAGGTAGTTAACACGTCCCCCTCCCCATTTCTTGCCATTAGCTATCACTTATCTCCGACCACATTTCATCCCCGTCGCCGGCACTCGCTATAAAACCCACAGCTCAGCGCGTGAACGTGAAGTCGAGTGGAAGAGATAGCTCGAAGCTCGACCTTCGATCTGTAGTCCTAGCACGAAAGGTGCCGAAAAGACCCCAGAGGAAAAGACTAAAATATCCGTTATGAAAAAATTTTTTTCGCTATTAGTTAAATTTTGTTTCTATCGCGAAAAAAATCCTATCGGATACGGATACCGGATTTACCAGGTCATGCGACCTTAATATTTTAGTACCTAAAGTTCAACAGGGAAGCTCGATGACGGATAAAGCTGTCTGGGGTGAAAGAGGGACGGAACAGATAGAAAGGTATTTCCGTACTTGTTCACTTAAGTTGCGTGATATTGATTTTCCGACTGAATTTCGAGAGTGTGCTGATGTAATGTGTTGTAGTTTTGAGCATAAGCAGATTATCGACAAATTATATAATGATATAGTAAGCGCTCTTCGGGGTGCTGCTGCGGAGAGCTCTAAAATTTGTAAATCTAGACTCAGAAAGAAAAGACAGGTGACAGGCTGGAATAAACATTGTAAGGAGGCGCACGGGGAGGCTCGGCTTTGTTTTCATGAGTGGGTAGACCAGGGTAAACCAACATCAGGACAAGTTTATGAACGAATGCGAAATTCCCGTAATTTCTTTAAAAGTCGGCTCAAGTGGTGCAGGAATAATGAAACCCAGATAAAAATGGACATTCTAGCATCACAGCATTCCACAAAAAACTTCAATAAATTTTGGAAAGAAACCAATAAATTAAATCCGAAGCCGAGTATCCCCGTGAGTGTGGAGGGTATAAGTGACGCCGTTCAGATTGCCAACCTCTTCAAGGAGCATTTCAGGGTGCACTCTCCGCTGGGACCAGCGAATACGGAGATAGGTGCGGGAAACACTTGTTTAGAAAAACCGGCTGTTCGACTCACGGCGAAACAGGTTGCTCAGGTTGTAAACAACATGAAGCGTGGAAAATCCCCTGGCCATGACTCACTCAGCATCGAGCATTTGCAACATGCGGGTGCTCATCTGCCGAGGGTGCTCGCCATGTTGTTTAATTTCTGTTTGAGCCATTCATATCTACCTGAAGCTATGATGAGAACGGTTGTTGTTCCTATAGTAAAGAACAAAACAGGAGACGCGTCGAAATTAAATAACTATAGGCCTATATCTCTCGCCACAGTCATTGCTAAGGTTCTGGACGGTATCATTGATATTCAGTTACGAAAATATGTGAAGATTCACGACGCGCAATTTGGCTTTCGACCTGGCTTGTCAACTGAAATGGCGATACTGAATCTCAAGCATACCGTCCAGTACTACACTGACAGAAGCACACCCGTCTATGCCTGCTTCTTGGATTTATCTAAGGCGTTTGACTTAGTAGCATACGACAGGTTGTGGCAAAAATTGGCGAGTGTTACAGACCTTCCCATCGAGTACATAAAAGTCGGATGCTCGATTGATGGTGTTATTGTGAACAACATCAGTTATGCAGATGACATGGTGCTGCTGAGCCCATCGATTAGTGCCCTCAGAAAGTTAATTGCAATCTGCGAGCGTTATGCGGAGGCTCATGGGCTCAGATACAACGCCATCAAAAGCGAGTTAATGGTGTTTAAGGCGGGGTCAAAAACTTATGACACTGTCCCACCGGTCATACTGAATGGCAGTGTCCTTAAAAAAGTTGTACAGTTTAAGTATCTGGGTCACTGGGTCACCGAGACGCTGGCAGATGATTTTGATATGGAGAGGGAGCGTAGGGCATTGTCTGTTCGGGCAAATATGCTGGCTCGTAGGTTTGCGCGATGTACTGCAGAAGTGAAGGTAACATTGTACTGAGCATTTTGCCAATCGTTTTACACCTGCAGCCTATGGGTCAAGCACACTAAAAAATCGTACGATGCCCTGCGCATCCAATACAACAACGCTTTCAGGGCGCTGTTGAGGCTGCCACCTTATTGTAGCGCTTCAGGGATGTTTGCGGACGCGCACGTTGATGGCTTCGCAGCGATCATGCGCAAACGAGTCGCGTCCCTGCAGCGCCGCGTACGGGGCAGCGCCAACAGTTACCTCCAGCTGTTTGCCTCTAGGATGGATCTAGACTGCCCAATAATGCAGCACTGGACTAGGCTGCATGTTGAGCACTCTGGATCCAAACCTAAATTTAGACTGAGCTAAGATTATAATTTTGTTTTGTTCCATTTTTATTCTATTTTACTATTTTTATTGATTTTATTTTATTGACTGGACTGATTTTTATTGAATGGACTGATTTTTATTGAATTTAGTGATTTTAATTTTGATTTGATGTGACATTTATTTTGTAATTATGTATTTGATTTTAATTTTAATTTTGATTATTTATGATAAAATATGATTATGCGCACGACTATGGACTGGTTCCGAAATAAATGATTTTTAATTTAATTTAATTTAATTAGAGAAGCAGACGGGACGCGTGATTGCAAGCGATTACCGTTGCCTATGCAAACCTGTAACAAAAGCTAGAGATTTTATACCTAGATATGTTGCTGTTTTTTTTTTTTACACTTTATGCCTGTATCTTTTCGTGTTCTCTACAAAACTTCACTTAAAGTTTCAGTAAAGTATCCATAACTTTACTAGAATGGGGAAAGGGAAGGTATTCATCATCATCATCATCCCATCACCTGTGAAAACGAATGATTAGTTACTTGACAAATGCACATGACGTGCGACGCTAAATTCCGCTGAATGGGGAAGAGAGCTCTCTGGTGGGAGGCTTCGGCCGTGGCTAGTTACCACCCACCGGACCAAGCCATGCCGTGAAATGACCTAGTCGTGTTTCGGGATGTAGTCCGGTGTAACCGATCCGAAGACGGGTCTGAGCAGTAGCGCACTTGTAGCGCCTCACTCAACTGCCGTCTTTGTACTTCTTCACTCTTCAAAACTTCAAGGCTAGAGTGAATAAGTACCTTATAGGTCGTCGTGCTCCATCTTAGACCACAACGTCGCTTAACATCAGGCGAGTTGGTGGTCAAGCGTCGACCTATTCTACATAAAAAAAAAGAGAAGAAAAATAGAGCTGCTGCCAATTTTAATAAATTTTAATGTCACTACGTATTTTTCGATAGTTTTCGTGCTACGGGTGCCGGTCTGGGTGAATTAAAACTTGGACAGTGATCAAGGGGTTAAAGGAGTTCATTTTGTTGAAAAGTAATTTGATTAGATGAGAATTTGAAAAGGTCTTTTCGTAATTGTGAACGATGTTCATAATCTAATATCATGTTTAAATTAAAGAAATCAAATTGGTATTAGCAGTTTTTCTACGTTTCCGGATTATTTACCGATTTCCAAAACGGAGGAGGTTTCTTAATTCGAATGTATGTTTTTTTTTGTTAGTATGGTATCGATTTTAATGATTATTTTTTTGTTTGGTAGAACATACTTTATACCTAGGTGGTTCCATTAATTTTTTTCGAAATCGATCAAGCTCATGGCTGCCTCGGTGGCTCAGTTGGTAGTGAACCTGCCTTCTGAGCTTGGGGGCGTGGGTTCGATTCCCACCTAGGGCAATCATTTATGTGATTACAATTTGTGCTTGTTCTATGTCTGGGTGTTAATATCTATTTAAGTATGTATTTAAAAATTATAATCTAAGTATGTATATCAGTCTCTGGTAGGCATAGTACAAGCTTTGCTTAGTTTGGGGTCAGGCGACCGTGTGTGGAAGTGTCCCGAAATTATTGACTGCCTCGGTGGCTCAGTTGGTAGTGAACCTGCCTTCTGAGCTTGGGGACGTGGGTTCGATTCCCACCTAGGGCAAACATTTATGTGATGAACGTTTGTGTTTGTCCTATGTCTGGGTGTTAATATCTATTTAAGTATGTATTTAAAAATATCTAAGTATGTATATCAGTCTCTGACAGCCATAGTACAAGCTTTGCTTAGTTTGGGGTCAGGCGACCGTGTGTGGAAGTGTCCCGAAATTATTTATATATTTATTTAAATACATAAAAAAAGCTGTTTTTAAAATATCAACAAAAGTCTAAAAATTGTTTACATGGACCACGTGACGGGAAGTCGGTTTTAAAAACTTTGATTTTTCTGCATTCAAAGTTTCTTCCTTTAGTTGCGTCGATCCTCGTGATGCGCAAAACCTGCCTTGAAAAATCTCAAAGTACACGCCTATAGTTGTTGTGAAAATTTGCAGAAAAACACGCAATAACTGGGATCGACGAAAAAATAGAGAATAAGAGAAACTTTCATTCGATAGCAACGCATATTCTATCCACGCGTTTTCATTCCAGAAAAAAATGAAAAATTTGGAAAATTGTTGCCAAAAAGACGAAAGGCGCATTAAATACGTATATTATTACTATTGCAAAATAGTTTTTTTCCATTTTTTTTTATTTTTTACAATTAAGGAATATAAAAACAAATTTATACTACTTACTTATAAAAACTTAAAAACTAGGATGCCGCCGCCGGCAACAACGCGAGACCCAAGCTGCCGGTGGCTAGGGCTGCAGAGTGAGGATCCTCCCAAAGAAACCTCCTGACAATACGGCATGTGTATTTTTTTTGTGAATGTCTGATGTTGTTGGTCACTGAGGTCTCCACAGCGTACCTGCCGGACGTAAGGAAACTTATTTTGTATACCAAGAGAAACGAGGTATCAGAATCTACTGGAAGAATCCGAAGTCGGGTCTGAGCAGTAGCGCACTTGTAGCGCCTCACTCAACTGCCGTCTTTGTACTTCTTTACTCTACGAAACTTCAAGGCTAGATTGAATAAGTATCTTATAGGTCGTCGTGCTCCATCTTAGACCACAACGTCGCTTAACATCAGGCGAGTTGGTGGTCAAACGACGACCTATTGGACATTAAAAAAAAACATATTTGTTTGTTTGTCGATAACTTGAGTATCGTCGATGTATTCTTCATGAAAGTTTGCAGCCATGTACTAGTTCTGCAAATACAATTTTATAAATTAGATTAAGAGTGAAATTGGACGAGAAACTATGAAGCTATGCGAGGTCTCCGTTCGAGGCGAGCTACTAGCTAGTTTAATATAATTGTATGGACCTACTACTCTTTCATACGTATCCATCCTAAAGTTGCCTGGAAGAGATCGCTCTTAGTGATAAGGCCGCCAGTTGTTACACTACAGTTTAAGTTTTTTCTGTTCTTTTGTTTTGTTATTTCTGGTGTGTTCAATGGTGGTTTCAATAAAGTGTTTATATAAACATCTATCGATCTATGTACGTACGAAATTAGGTAGTCTGTATTCCTAGTATACCTAGTATACCTAGGTACATTGTCAGCATGGCGGCACTTTCCCTGAAGTGCGGAAAGCCCGTCGCGTGTTCGACTGTAGACTGTAGTAGGTAGGTACCTAATCAGAATCACAGATCAATAACTCCGTCTGCGGTGACGCATTCAAACAAAAGGACAAACCGATTCTACTTAAATGTACTGTAATGTTGACTGAAATACCTAGTATGATGCAATAAATCATGTGAAATATGTATAGGTTTGTAACGTTTATTTGAAATGAGTAATAAATTATTACATGTCATAGATATCTTTAAAAGTCCCAGGTAAGTCACTCTTTCAAAAATGTCAAAAGTAAAAAATAGGGAAAATTTAAACAAGCCATTTAAACTTTTAAATAAATTAAATATTGTGACTCTAGGACTTGATGTCGTCGACGAGCCTAGATTTTCTTTGTAGGCCCTCAGATTTGTGAGTTTTCTCGTAAACAACCTTCCGAGACATTTTAAATATTTGGTATCCGACTCAATAAGACGCGAGTGGATGAAGCCGGGTGGCGTAAAAATCATAGCAATTTTTTTCACAGGAAAATACCTACTTACAAAATCTCGTATCGATGAGGCCACGCCACCAGCTTTTACAAGTCTAAGTATTTGCATCTAAAAATATTCTTCATCGTTTTTCATAATTCTAAATTTCCTATCAAAGTCTCATTAAGATTGGCTCAGTTTTAACATACATAGATGCTTATCTATGTGTGTTAAAAATGAGCCGACTCATACTTTTAAGGTAAAAATCCTTACAAGCAAATTTGCATGTGTTAAAATATCAAAACAAACGCGCTAAAAATATCGGTCAACAAGTAGGTTGTTAGGAAACAGGTGTATCGTGTCTGCCCATTGTGTTGTCTTTGAGTAGGTGCGAGTGTCGTGTCGTGGGCTCGTGGCACGCCGGCGCCGTGTCGTGTCGCGTCGTGCCGCGTCGGAAGTCGCATGTCCCCTGCGCTGTACTGAATATTGAATACAATTATGAAAGACCCACTTAGGTGCTTGTTGACTATTATTGTACTGCAGCAGTTTTATAATAAGTACCTGTTAACCGTGTGTTAACTTAACACGATCAATGCCACTGACACGCTCTGCGTGTTTTTGTAAATTTGATTGCAGTGCTAGCGACTCGATTACACGATGCTCAGAGCGTTAAGGTTTCTTTTCCACTCGAAAATGAGTAATGCGAGGTTGTGTAGTGCAAAAACTCTACCAATAGAGTCCCTAAGAAAATAATAATAAATAAATGCCGTGATCCTGTAGGCAGATTTTTTCCTTGAAGCACATCCTTGCACCGTTATGAATAAGAATCATTTATTGCAGTTCTGTGTACAAAGGTCATAATTTAAATTTAGTCTCAACAGTAGACCCACATTAGATAGAGACAGACAACAGTACTTATAAATGTGGTCAAACAAAATAAACTAAACAACTTTTTCAAAACAATAGTAAATAATTATTTAAAAAATCTTTCTATTATTGTTATTATTCAAAAACCTTTCAAATCGTAAAACCCTTTACTTAATATTCTTTAATTTCCTGGAAAACAGTACCCTCTCTAGAGTCTTTATGTCAGAGTGCAAATTGATGTACATTTTAATAGTTGTATAGTATGATTTTTTGTAAAATACGTTAATTGCTTTTTTAAAATTATATTTTGCGTTTTTGCACACTTTCTGCGCTATTCTATTTTGCGTTCATCTTCTGGTGAAAAAGCAGCCTTTTGTAGAAGGCAGCGACCTACAAGAAAAATGTTAGATAGATAGATAGAAAAACTCTTTATTGTTCACACCACAGATAACAAAACAACAACAGAAAAATAATGATAAAACTTATTAAATAGTGTAACAACTGGCGGCCTTATCACTAAAAGCGATCTCTTCCAGGCAACCTTAGGATGGAGAGGATACGACAAATGAGTATGGGACAGGGTGTGCAAAAATAACTAAAATAAACATAAGATTGATACAAAGAAACAACAAAACATCGAGTATTATACATATACACCTACATAAACTATTTACATAAAACTTACATAAAAGTACATCATACTAATACATTCTAGTACTTAAAATACCTATAGTTAATAAAATATACTAATTAATACTGTTATTATTGTTAAAAACCTCAGATCAACTAGAATATCAGATGGCGCACGGCGTTTGATTTAGGTGAAGCCAAGAACCATCAAAAAACTACGCTACTGTCGTATATGTACACAACACTCACACATTGACGCAAAAAAACTACGCTACTCGCTTCGTCAGTACTAACCTGGACGTCACGCTGAGAACATACAAAAAAATTCTGGAACGATGCCGTCATATGCTGTGAAATCCGATGGAATAATTTTCCATGGGTAAGTTTTGTTAATAACATCTCATTATATAGTAAACAGCATTGTTTTAGGTTATAATTTCGGATACCTATATTTACATAGTGCTTTTTTTTATTTTATTGGCAACTGGATACAAAGTCCTTAATGCCATTTTAGGACTTGACAATGACATTACATGAATTTGTGGAATGTCGTGCAGTGTTGTCATAATCGCATTTTTTTCTCCAAAATATTATTTTAAATCCTAAGACTTTTTTATGTTCCCAATTAAGATTGAAAAAGCGACATTAAAAGAATGGGTGGTTGCCATACAAAAAAGTCAAAATGATCAAAAATGGCAATCATCAGAAAGAGATGTTGTCTTTTCAGACCATTTTAATGAAAGAGACTTTTACCTGACCAAGCTTGGCCTTCGCCGTCTGAAAAGGACTGCGTATCCCATCAGGGTAAGTTTTAATTTTTTACCAACGAAAAGTTGTTTTCAATTCAACGCGTGTAATTTTTTTTTTCTGATTACGTATTATGGTTCCATACTCAAGGGGTGCTACCAGAACCCTAATACTAAGTCTACTATATTGCCTTCCGTTGAATAATTTAAAAAAATCTTTATTTCAAAACTGTCGTCCAGTTAAGGTATTATGATTAAGGTATGATGATGATTTTTTGGCAATTGATATTTGGCAAACGATTATTAACCTATTACTATTATTAATTAATTTTGATTAATTAACCTGGGAACTATTACATGAATTCAGTGGAATGCGGATACATACGTTGGAAAACTACAATACTCAGGGTAATTTTTTTTTTCATGGCAACACTTCCACAGCACACATGTAACAAGAAGTGGCTTCACCTACATCATACGCCGTGCGCCATCTGATATTCTAGTTGATCTGAGTTAAAAACAAACTGAAAAATACTTTGGTTAAAAAATAAAGTTTGTTACACCAGTGCAACTATTGCTATAAAAATATTATAAGGCGAAACAAAGTAAGACCAGTGGAAATCCTAATCAATCTGAAAGTCAGGGTCACGCTTTTTCCCCTTAAATCCAGCATGTACGGTTCAAGTGCCAAAATTATGCGACACAAGTTGCTCCCCGCGATTTCATCTGCATAGCCTGTGACTCAGGAAGATTAAACCATATTCGTGAAATAATTACAGAGTGAGTTTAAAAGTTCTAAGAAAAAACCTCTGGGACCCTATTCGGAGATTTAAGATTTTCATCTCACCATTTCTCGTCCTTGTTGCTCTCGTTTGAATAGTCATAGGTATGAGAGTGATTAAGATAAAATCTAATCTCTTTTCACACGTAGGAATAGCACCCCTGGTTGGCCTATTCGTTCAAAGGGGGTTACAATCCCCGTGATCCCCCACTACCTCATAGATCTGCAACTGTTCCTGATAGTATACGTTATCTAGCCATTCATTGTGTCTAGCTATTAGGTGTTTAAGAGTAAAGTGAATAAGTATCTCCTAGGCAAGCGTGTTACAGGCTTCAGGCGAGTCAGTGGTCAAACGCATGCCTAGTTTGTTGCAAAAAAAAGAAGGGTCAACTGGAGCAATTACGTCTTTCGAGAATTACTGACAAACCATTCACAAACTAGGCAACTAACGCCATCTTGTACAGATAATTATTGTAACTAAAGATTTTGGTGACGATTTGTGAAGGGTTTGTCAGTAATTCTTGAAAGACGCAATTGCCCCGCAGACGCATATGCCCGAGTTGACCCTAATTGTTTTTATTACTAACGACCCGTGCCGTATTAACGTAAATAGACCTACTCGTATGAACAACTATCAAACTGATGATGAGAACCGAAACGAAATCCAAGGCGTGGTTTAGGAGGAATTAGCGGCTTTTAGCGGATATACAGACAGACAGACAAACGCGAAAAACCACTTTGTTTTATACTATGTATACATGGTTATTTGTAACTTACCAGAAACCTCTTAAGGGTTCATTGTACTCATCAATATGAACAACTTTTACTATGGGGCGAACTCCGAAAAATAAATCAGCTGTTCCATACATTTTGTCAAAGGTGATTGAACTTTTTGTATGGAACAGCTGTTTATTTTTTTCGCGATTACACCGATTGGCTTCATAGTAAAAGTAGTTCGTACTGATGAGTACAATGAACCCTTAAGAGGTTTCTGGTAAGTTACAAATAACCCTGTATAGAGAAGAAGAAGAGTATAGAGATTATCTGTATCTTTCCACTAACAATCATTTATCATTAACATCATCATGTCAGCCCGGAAGACGTCCACTGCTGGACAAAGGCCTCCCCCAATGATCTCTACAACGACCGCTCCTGCGCTGTCCGCATCCAGCGGGCTCCCGCGACCATCACCAGAACGTCGGTCAACCTTGTAGAAGACCTTCCCACGCTGAGTCTTCCGCTTCGTGGTCGGCACTCGAGAGTCTTTCTACCCCATTGGCCGTCGTTTCTACGAGCGATGTGCCCTGCCCAGTGTCACTTCAGTTAGGCAATACTTCGGGCTATGTTGGTTACTTGATTTGATCATTCGATCTCGCAGGGAAACTCCGAGCATAGCCCTCTAATTTGTCTTTGACATTCGAGCATAGCCTATTGCATTAAATAAAATAGTCATATTTACGAATTATCTTTTTATTGCTAAGTTTTAAAAAAAATTTAAAACATTTTATCACATACAATCTCTGCCTCAACATAACTTATTTACTAATATTTTACAATACTGAGGGGTTTTTAACAATAGGGGCCTCCGTTAACAATTCTGCCAGGTACTGTGGAAAACGAAATCTTAACATAAAAACCGTACCTACTTACTTATTCCTTATAAGTTTTATATCATAACATTATATCGTCACGCCTTTCCCCCTAGAGGGCTGGCAGAGGTGTAATACAACACCCACACTTCGCCGGACGATGCTCAGTCCCAAATGTGACAGGGGGCGAGACCGGGCTCCAGTCATGTAGCAGATGATATACAATACACACATATGTTCACACAATGAACAAATTGGTGCGTGCCTTCGGCTGGGTCCGAACTCGCTCACTCTGGCTTAAGAGTCCGGCGACCTAACTAATTTCGACCTAGGCGACCTAGACCAACTTCGCATTGGCTTAAGGTATTCTATAGCCATTTCTTCTAGAAGAAGAAGACGAGTGAAGAGAGCGAGTAATGATACTGACGAGCCTCTAAACGTGACAAAGTGCAATTTCAATTTTCTTTTATGACTTTTGCACTACTGTAATCATTCTTAAGTAACTAAGAATTTCCCTTGTATTATTGATTCATTTCACAGATAATGATGTAGACAACCTCCCTATGTAATAGAATTTTTGATTTGCTTTGTCTACCTATTGAATAAATCAGTCAAAAGTGACCCCTTAAAAATGTGGATATTTTCCATAGCTCTATTTTAGCTTAAAAAAAAAAATCAAGAACATAGGGGCGAAGATTTTGTTAATTTAATTGTACATGCTAAATTTCATCATAATCTGACAAACGGTTTTCAAGAAATTTGAGTAGCGCGTTTGTATGGAAATTTCAGAACGTCGCGGCCCTCTTTAGAGGCGGGCTTCTCCGACTAGGCTATCATCGCTTTTTATAGTTTTAAGTTTTGTAGTTCCAGTATAATATTTTATACGGTTTTATAGTTTTATAGTAGGCCTACGACTCCTACAAGGCCGAAACTTAAGCCCGTAGCCGGACAGAAAAGACGTAAGACGAGAACGAATTTACCTAATGGCAGATTAAAAAGTTGAAGTTCGTGTCTACAACTGGCTGTAAAGCCTTGAATTAGAATTAGGATCATATTACTTAATCTAATCAAAAAATCGAATAAGACGCGCTGAATTACTAATGCCTCCACTCTATTCCAACTCCACTCATCAAGTTAGTATTCTTCTCCTTCATTTAAAAAAATCGTCTGCAAGTTGTCCGAGTATTCCGCAGGATTCTGCCGTTCGCTGTGTAGTAGGTACACTAGGGCCGGCGACTCAGCTGCTAAGAGTCGATGATGGCGAGGTCCTGCAGCAGGTTTTCCTCGAAGTCTGGTGAGATGGGCCGCCCGAGTCGCGGCCGTTCTTGCACCGTCAAAAGTCTGCAAAATTAACCAAAATAAAATTCTATCCAAATGCATCGGAGAAAATGATGAATTCTCTTGCCTCTAGACCATGCCTGACGTATGGGTGCCAGACGTGGAAGTTCACCTCTATAACTTCTATAGATTATTATAACATCGTGGAGCGGCCTTACGGGACAAAGCCGAGGGAGACCACTAACCAGATGGAAAGATAACCTCAAACGGACAGCTGACCCAAACTGGAGAGACGATACAGCACAAGATAGAGATGCATGCGCATCTTTGGAGGAGGCCCTACCTAATCAGGGGTTCTTGCTCAAATAGACACTATCAGAATGTACTTAAAGTTTTGTTAGGCAAGAAATAAATGGCTTATTTATTTTATATTATTTATTTTTATCAAACCTCGCGAAGCCCCCCGGTCTATCTTTTATTGCACTACGCTACCTAGTAGATAGCCAGACAACAGATCGCATTGTGTAATAAGCCCTTTAAAACAACCTCGCGTTGGCTAAAGGTTTTCTTTTTCCATTTCGTCTAGGAGACGAAGAGAGCAAGACAAGATACTGACGAGCCTCTAAAGTTATCTACAGAGTGACAAATTGCAATTTCAATCATTTTTTACGACTTTCTCATTTGTCTAATCCTAACTAATATTATGATTGCGAAAGTGAGTTTGTTCGTTTGTTTGTAGCGCTTACACGCCCTAAATACTCAACTGATCATCATTAAATTTTGCATACACGTTGTCTGGGATACAGAAAAGGACATAGGGTACATTTTATCCCAAATGAAGTAACGGTTCCTGTGGGATCGTCAGTGGAACGGCCGGGTACAGCTAGTCTTTCATATACATATAACTAAGAATTACCCTTGTATTACGGATTAATGTAGGATAGCTAATGATGTTGGTAACTTCTGTATCGGAAGGGATTTTTTGATATGCTTTGTCTATCTATTAAATAAATCAGTCCAAAGTGACCCCTACAAATGTGGATATTTTTCATAGCTACCTAGCTGTTTTTGAAAAAAAAACGTAACTACTCGTAAGGAGATATTACTCTAGCCCATGTAATCAGTAATTATGTCGCAGCCAACTTGCTTAATCAGCTGTTCAATTAACAGGCTAGCCATTTTGATAAACAGCGAAGTTCAACTAGCTTCCTGATATTCAAACGTAGCGTCTTAAATGAATTGGCTAGGCAAGTAGTGAACGTTGTCGATCCAAGTCATTTTGTCTAGCGATTTGAGTGAATATCATCAGGAAGCTGGTTGAACGGCGCCGTTCAGTAAAGAGGCTAGGCGAGGCTAGGCTAGGCGTGTTAATTGAACGGCGAATTAAGGTAGTTGGCTGCGACAATAATAATACTAAAGGCCCTGGTAATAAAGTGTTTATAGTCCAGTCGACGTAGACATAAAACTAGCCTGAAATAGAAAAAATTCCGGGGAGTGATTTTTTTTTAAACGTCGGGGGGGTGGATGGGAGTATAAATCTCGATTTTCTAACTAATCCCGGTAGAGCATTCGCCGCCATCTTGTTTTAAAGTTCAATTTTCGTTTTTCTGAAATAACTCGTTAATTTTCAACTTTAGAGCAAAAATGGTCCTATCCAAAGTGGTTGGAAATTTAATTTCCCACAAGTTTGGTCATCATCATTTTTACGCTAGGGTCAATATTTGCAGAGTTATACTACCAAATTTATCGAAAAAATCGTAATGGGTGGAATTTTATTTTCTTCAATTTTTTTTGTCGCACTTTTCACTCCACGATCAATATTAGTATACATCCAAAAAAAGTACGTATATATGTAGCTGTACCTGGGAAGGGTCTTTCAGGTATGTATCTGTCGGAGTTTTATTGACGCTCAAATCACCTGACCGCGCGTTTTGGTCCTCCGCTCTCCGTCTATAGGGTCTGTATGTATCATGAAGTGAAAAGTGCGAGAACCAAAGTTGAAGAAAATAAAATTCCACCTTTGATGACTTGATTGATGAATGACTTTTTTCTATTTAAATGTCTGCCCCGACTGGACTATTAAGAGTGTGGTATGATCAATTATACTATGTAATTCAACTGTACTTGCCTACTTAATACTTACTAAGGATATAAAAATAAACTACATAAGAATACATGATAAAATATTTATTTGTCAACGTGTACATGTACAAAACATATTTATTTTAAACTAAATACCAATGGTATAGAAATTAACTGTTTGGTAAGTATAGGTATATATTTATACATGATATAATAATGAATGAAGTTTGTATTGTAGTTTTGCTTAGATTATACTTTTTTATTGATACAAATCTAAAGAAATGCACTAAAAAATTAAATATTTACATATTATTTAGTATTTTACATACTATTAAATCAATTAGAGTAGTTTTTGGCTTAAAGATATTAGCTTTGAGAACATATAATACATATTATTTACATTAAATAATTATGTAAATAGTTATGTATGACATAATATGACAACCTCAAGGCCCTGCGCCCCCCACGCTTGCCTTAAGTCCGGTACGCTGTAAAGGCCTCAGTGGCCAACAGCATTAGTCATTTACAAAAAAAAATATGACAAAGTTTATTATCACAGAACTTTCTTATAATCTACCTATTATTATCTAACCTATCTATTTATTTACTGTACTTTTATCCTTCAATGTACTTAATTTTGTTATTTTTTGAGAGCTCGTTTAACCGCTAGAATTATTTCAAAATACCAACTATACAACATGCTGGTTTTAAGTGTAGTAATATTCAAAAGTCAGATAACATATTTAAAAACATGGAGCAGTTCCAAGCTGTTCCACTTATCCCCAGGGCCTTGCAGCATCCCTCAAATCTACTAACCTACTGATTACACCTTTCCTCCATCAGCAATGGTTAGCAAACTTCACCACCTGAACAATACGAGCAGTTCCAAGCTGTTCCAACCACTGCCGACCTCCCAGCACTACCAGCACCTAGTTTTCCACCAGCTGCACGTGTACTCCATCATTACGCAGATACCTCTCTGCGAAGTGCAGCAGCTCGAAGCAGACCTCGACGAGGATGAGCACGATGATCATCCACTCGAGTCTGATGTGGTGCCGGTCTGCCGCCCACGAGGAGAGCAGTTCCAGGAGTTCCACGCAGTGAGATAGACGCTCGTTTAGGACCTGGGGAGTAAGATAAGTTGGAAATGAAATTCAGAAGAACAACGAATATTTGGGTTTGTTGTGATGAACATTTGAGTTTGTTCTATGTCTGGGTGTTGTATTTGGAGTATATACATACATATATCGTAACGCTTTCCCCCGAGGGGGCTGACAGAGGTGTAATACAACACCCACACTTCGCCGGACTATATTCAGTCCCAAATGTGTGACAGGAGGCGAGCCTAACGCCATACACCGGGCTCCAGTCATGTAGCAGATGACATACTACGCACATATTGTGTTCACACAACGAACAAGTTGGTGCGTGCTTTCAGCTGTGTTTGAACCGGCTCCCTCTGGCTTGAGAGGCGGGCCTTCTCCAACTAGGCTATCATTGCTTGTTTAGAATTGTAAACAAGGCTCGTTACCCGTGTCCGCCTGGGTATGGTGAAGTAGGCGACGGTGACGGAGTAGAGCCGCTCCAGCTGCTCCTCCTCCCAGTAGAAGTCGGGCGTGTCCAGCAGGTCCGAGTCCACGTTGAGCCGGTGTCGCAGCGAGAACAGCTCGCCCAGCTTGCGCACCACCTACCGAGTGGACACTTCTTTGAGAAATCAGAATTAATTGAAAACTCCTATAGTTACACGTCACAGTTGAATATTCATAATTAAAAATGAATACACTTTAATACAGTTAAATATACTTAAGTCAGTGTATGGTAAAAAAGTAATTATTCATTAATGTCATTATACCTATGGAGTTTTTGGCGGGAACAGAAAAGATGGTGTCGTGATTTTGTATTATTTTCTAAAACTTGTGATTCTTCGAGTGTTAAAGTGTAATAATGGTGGATTATTAACCTTTACAGGTTCGTTAACGTGCACGAGTGTGGGCAAATGATACAAACATTAGGAAATGCTACTTTTCGTGTTCTCTACAAAATTCGACATAAAGTTTCAGTAAAGTATCCACGGCTTTACTGAAATTGGAAAAGCGGAGGGATTCATCTCATCTTTGATCACCATCTCCTCTATCATCATCATCTTAGATTTAGCAACTCATGCGAGAAAAACTGATACGGATGACAAGGCGATATGGCCATGTTGGCTTTAGCCTGCCCTAGCGGCAAAACAAAAAAAACATTATACATATTTGTTTCTATTTATGCAAGCTGTTAGCTGCGACTTCGTTTCCGTTTATTCAAAAAATAGTATGCAAAAACCTTGCTCGTGATATACTGTAACTAATTATCAAACGTCATCAAGATCTATTCAGGCATTTAGCCGTGAAAAGCCTACAAACAGACAGACAGAGTTACTTTTGATTTAATAATAAATAAGTAAGGATAAGGATAGTCATCTAAATAAATACATTACTATGAAACAACATAACATTTGCTGTAATATTTTGATTTAAAAAAAGTATTATTATTATTACTAGCGGGTCTACGAGTGGAAAATCTCGCAGTAATGTTTAAGTATTTCGACCGTCCTTACCTCCTTCTTCTCAACGTTGGTGGTCCCGTCCCGCTCCATGAGCGCCGTGTGGTACCTGACGGCGGCCGCCAGCGACTCCAGCCGCGCCTCCCACGCGCCCAGCCGCGCCGACTGAACCATGGCGTGGCTGTCAATATTATACAATCCTGTATAATTATGAACCTACTCACAAAAATTTTCACAAGGTTAGCCCTTGGCTGCTGAAGTGTTTTTCAGAAAATGCTAAAACAATACTAATTACACGCACGGCGCGTAAACACGCCTGGCGCGTGAAGCCGCACTGCCGTTGCGCGCGCCGCGCCGGTGGATTACACACGGTTGTTACTCAAAGTTTGTTGCAATAGTATATAATTAGCCTGTGTTATTAAGTTAATGAGAACTACGACTATTAATTTTTCGATTTAATTTTATTTCTTATTTTAAAATCGTAATTGTACAAAATCGGATAAAAAAAATGTTGTATGCTACTGCAGCAGTGAATAGACATTGTCCTTACCATGAGGATAGTGAACAGCTCGTTTAAAATCGCTCTTAGTGATAAGGCCGCCAGTTGTTACACTACAGTTTAAGATTTTTCAGTTCTTTTGTTTTTGTTATTTCTGGTGTGAACAATAAAGTGTTTATCTATCTATCTAAAAAGATTGTAGGTAAACACGCGACGTGTACGGCCGCACTGGCGTTACGTCGGAGATAAACACACACGTATGTGTTTTGCCGCACGGTTGTATTGAATTTGGGCTGAACGCGCCTCGCGTGTTTAGCCGCACTGGCGCTGCGCTTGACAAAACACATCGTTTGTGTTTTCAGCAGTCAAAGGGTTAAGAAAGGCCACGAGCATCATTCACAATCATTCGGAAACGTTTCCGCTCGTATTTCAAAAAATTTGAACTCAATTTATTATAATCTCTATCAGTATTCATAAGTTTTTAAACGTGAATCATTCTTCTGATCGGATTTATACCGATTATGACTCGATTTATTTATTTGTTATTTCTTTCTTAAGGGGTATGGTAAGGCTTGGCAGCTGTGTAGCCCGCTCACGACACTATTATATTGAAATTTTGTGAGTAGGTTCAATACATAAATAGTTTTTGGAAAAATTTCAAAATTACGGATATTTGATTTTTTTATATATTTTTTTTTAATTGCCTCTAGTTTCTGTATAATTTTCGAACCCGCTCACAAAATTTCACGGGAATCGATTGAGAAATTCGACCCGGAACATAAACCCGGTCTTGTTTTAAAATAACAAATGAAATAAATCAAATTAAATATAAAAAAACCTTTGTAATGTATCAAATTAAAAATTAAAAGATCACCTGAATGTATATCTTTCCAGCGCATTATCCCTGTCTGGCACCATCACGAAACATGATTCTTGTAAATGGCATGTTTTTCTGAAATATGTACAAAAAAAAAATATTTAAAAAAATGGGTTGGAAAAAACTGTCTTACTGATTAAAAACTAGCTGCGCCCCGCGGTAGTACCCGCGGTTCATAATAGCCTATGTATTGATTCTAGGTATAAGCTACCTCCATACCAAGTTTCATCAAAATCCGTACAACCATTTGAGTGTGAAGAAGTAACAAACAAACCGACACACACCTGCCTCGACTGCCTCGGTGGCTCAATTGATAGTGAACCTGCCTTCTGAGCTTGGGGGCGTGGGTTCAATTCCCACCTAGGGCAAACATTTATGTGATGAACATTTGTGTTTGTTCTATGTCTGGCTGTTAATATGTATTTAAGTATGTATTTAAAAATATCTAAGTATGTATATCAGTCTCTGGCAGCCATAGTACAAGCTTTGCTTAGTTTGTCGTCAGGCGACCGTGTGTGGAAGTGTCCTGAATTTATTTATTTTATTTTATTTATAAATCTTCGGATTTATTATACACTAGCTGCGCCCAGCGGTTCCACAGGAACCGTTACACTATTCGGGAAAAAAGTATCCTATGTTCTTTTCTGTTACCCAGACAATGTATATGCAAAATTTCATGACGATTGGTTAAATAGTTAGGGTATGAAAGTGTAAGCTACCTAATGCTATAAGTATTATTATAATTTATTTTCTTGTTTTTTGTTACTTGTGGTGTGAACAATAAAGAGTTTATCTATCTATCTATGCTAGAAGATATGCAATTGCATTCCCACATGTTTAGCTGTTATTTATGCAGCATTTATAAGTGAGAGCTGAAATGTACTATTCACTAGTTACTTACGCATTTGGTTGGTAATTGTAGGTCATGATTTCTTTTTCCTTTTCAACTACATCTTTTGGGTAGCTTTCTATTTCGAATCTGGAAAAAAGGCAAGACAAAATACATAAGCATAATTTTTTTGTAATAGATAAGTGTGCAAAAAACCTTATTAAATACAATAATTCTAATAGCTTTATGTCTTGAAGTTGATGTCTGACATGAACTTGCATGCAATAAGTTATGAATGGCAATATGCAATGCATGAGTCCAGAAAATGAACTGCAACTGTCATGTCAATGCACTGAGAATCGTCAAATTTAACATTTATTTACATAGGTAATGTTCGTGAATACAACGGAACTAGTATTATTTGCTATGGTGGGGTTTGGGATTCTGCAAATTAGTTAATAATTCTATGCTGCAAAGTCTAAACTATCACATTTAAGCAGCTCCACTCACGGCCTGATAAAATCCAACACATTGTTGGCTTCCAGATCAGTGCAGTTCCAAAAGACGACAGACCCTTCGCGGAAGAACAGGATCTCTCGCGGCTCAGAACCCACGGAGTAAACTGGACTTGCCACCACCACATCACCACCGATTTCATGCGATTTGAGGCTGAAAATTACAGTCTAACATTGTACAAAACAACATAATACAGTTTACTTTAGGTAAACATGATGCAACAGGAGGTAATGTTAAAAAATTGAGGAATAAACACATTATTACTTACTATCCAGGCTCGTACAGCTTCTGCTGAACTAGCGCCTCTTTGAGACTCTTCAAGTCATAAGCGTGCGCTGTAGCATATGCTAAAGTCAAGTAATGTCCTTCTTTGTTGCTGAGGTCTGCCGCAGAAGCCTTCTTGTGTGTTATCTTCAATTTCAAAGGCATACCAGCGTGGTCCAACACTGCAGTCGGCACAATAGCGTCACTAGAATATTTCCTTACGTCTACATTGTTTGAAATCGAGAATAAAACGCTTTTTGACGAGGTAAGCGGGTTTTTAAGCGCGAAAGATTCGTTGGCAATGCCGGTGTTGATACACCGTGCAGTTGCACTTCTTAAAGTACTAAATGCAATTCTTGATAAATAAACAGTCATTCTGGAACTCGTTTTTAATTTCTAGAGGCAAAATTATAAAACGTGTGATAAATTTACTGAAATTGTTATGTAAATTTGAGGTTATTTTGGAATTTTTGAAAAATCCATTATCAGACAGCTGATGTGACACTGACAGGACTTGCTTAACACTACTGTGACAGCCAACTTCGTACTACTGTTGCCATAAATAACAAGTCAATTACTTCTAAAATGCCACTGTGGTTGTGCTGTGAAACACGGCTGTGTGAACTTGGCACCCGACTTTGAAAAAAAATTTTTTTTTATAATTTAATTAATAGATTTCGGTAAGTATAAGATAGTAGTGATGTTAACTTTTTAAGTAGTAGTGCCAAAAAAATAAAATAAAAAAATTAAAAAACGTCAGCCCCCGACTTTGAAAAAAAAAATTTTTTTTTACGGTTTCTTATACTAAAACGTTAGTAGTTGATTGTAGTAATTTTTTTTTGTTTGTAGTACAAAAGGAAAAAAAAAAATTTTTTTCCTAGTATATTTCCATAGAAAAAAATACTCATTTATTAGACTTATTTGATAGATTTTAATAAGTACTTGATGGAAGAGAAGCTATTTTAAAAATTAAATGTGCCCAAAACATAAAAAAAAATATAAACAAAAAATATCTTCCCCAAAATTGCAATCACTGAAAAAAATCTTTCACTACAAACTTTTACAAACATCTTTCAGGCAATTTTAGTGTTTTTGGACGTTTGTAGTTATCGTATGGCACTTCGATCGGAACCAATTTAAGAAAACTAAGTGAAAACCTAGATTTTTTCACATATATCGATTTTGAACAATTTCTGTACAACTACAAACGATTTTTTTCCACTACAAACCTCTACGAAGCTCTCTCAGTCGTTTTCAACGTTTGTAGTAATTGTATGTTCCTTCAATCCGAATCAATTAACGAAAACTCAGTTAATTCATAGATTTTCTCACATTTATCGCTTTTGATCAATTTCTTTACAACTACAAACGATTTTTTTTCCACTACAAACCTCTACGAAGCTCTCTCAGTCGTTTTCAACGTTTGTAGTAATTGTATGTTCCTTCAATCAGAATCAATTAACGAAAACTCAGTAAAAACCTAGATTTTCTCACATTTATCGCTTTTGATTAATTTCTGTACAACTACATACGATTTTTTTTTCACTACAAACCTCTACAAAGGTCCCTTAGTCGTTTTCAACGTTTGTAGTAATTGTATGTTCCTTCAATCCGAATCAATTAACGAAAACTCAGTTAAATCATAGATTTTCTCACATTTATCGCTTTTGATCAATTTCTGTACAACTACATACGATTTTTTTTTCACTACAAACCTCTACAAAGGTCCCTTAGTCGTTTTCAACGTTTGTAGTAATTGTATGTTCCTTCAATCCGAATCAATTAACGAAAACTCAGTTAAATCATAGATTTTCTCACATTTATCGCTTTTGATCAATTTCTGTACAACTACAAACGATTTTTTTTCCACTACAAACCTCTACGAAGCTCTCTCAGTCGTTTTCAACGTTTGTAGTAATTGTATGTTCCTTCAATCAGAATCAATTTACGAAAACTCAGTAAAAACCTAGATTTTCTCACATTTATCGCTTTTGATTAATTTCTGTACAACTACATACGATTTTTTTTTCACTACAAACCTCTACAAAGGTCCCTTAGTCGTTTTCATTGTTTGTAGTAATTGTATGTTCCTTCAATCCGAATCAATTAACGAAAACTCAGTTAAATCATAGATTTTCTCACATTTATCGCTTTTGATCAATTTCTGTACAACTACATACGATTTTTTTTTCACTACAAACCTCAACGAAAGTCCCTTAGTCGTTTTCAACGTTTGTAGTAATTTTATGTTCCTTCAATCAGAATCAATTAACGAAAACTCAATTAAAACCTAGATTTTCTCACATTTATCGCTTTTTATCAATTTCTGTACAACTACAAACGATTTTTTTTCAACTACAACCCTCTACGAAGCTCTCTCAGTCGTTTTCAACGTTTGTAGTAATTGCATGTTCCTTCAATCAGAATCAATTAACGAAAACTCAATTAAAACCTAGACTTTCTCACATTTATCGCTTTTGATCAATTTCTGTATCACTACAAACGATTTTTTTTCCACTACAAACCTCTACGAAACTCTCTCAGTCGTTTTCAACGTTTGTAGTAATTGTATGTTCCTTCAATCAGAATCAATTAACGAAAACTCCGTAAAAACCTACATTTTGTCACTTTTGAACAATTTCTGTACAACTACATACGATTTTTTTTTCACTACAAACCTCTACAAAGGTCCCTTAGTCGTTTTCAACGTTTGTAGTAATTGTATGTTCCTTCAATCCGAATCAATTAACGAAAACTCAGTTAAATCATAGATTTTCTGACATTTATCGCTTTTGATCAATTTCTGTACAACTACAAACGATTTTTTTTCCACTACAAACCTCTACGAAGCTCTCTCAGTCGTTTTCAACGTTTGTAGTAATTGTATGTTCCTTCAATCCGAATCAATTAACGAAAACTCAGTTTAATCATAGATTTTCTCACATTTATCGCTTTTTATCAATTTCTTTACAACTACAAACGATTTTTTTTCCACTACAAACCTCTACGAAGCTCTCTCAGTCGTTTTCAACGTTTGTTGTAATTGTATGTTCCTTCAATCAGAATCAATTAACGAAAACTCAGTAAAAACCTAGATTTTCTCACATTTATCGCTTTTCATTAATTTCTGTACAACTACATACGATTTTTTTTTCACTACAAACCTCTACAAAGGTCCCTTAGTCGTTTTCAACGTTTGTAGTAATTGTATGTTCCTTCAATCCGAATCAATTAACGAAAACTCAGTTAAATCATAGATTTTCTCACATTTATCGCTTTTGATCAATTTCTGTACAACTACATACGATTTTTTTTTCACTACAAACCTCAACGAAAGTCCCTTAGTCGTTTTCAACGTTTGTAGTAATTTTATGTTCCTTCAATCAGAATCAATTAACGAAAACTCAATTAAAACCTAGATTTTCTCACATTTATCGCTTTTTATCAATTTCTGTACAACTACAAACGATTTTTTTTCAACTACAACCCTCTACGAAGCTCTCTCAGTCGTTTTCAACGTTTGTAGTAATTGCATGTTCCTTCAATCAGAATCAATTAACGAAAACTCAATTAAAACCTAGACTTTCTCACATTTATCGCTTTTGATCAATTTCTGTACAACTACAAACGATTTTTTTTCCACTACAAACCTCTACGAAACTCTCTCAGTCGTTTTCAACGTTTGTAGTAATTGTATGTTCCTTCAATCAGAATCAATTAACGAAAACTCAGTTAATTCATAGCTTTTCTCACATTTATCACTTTTGATCAATTTCTTTACAACTACAAACGATTTTTTTTCCACTACAAACCTCTACGAAGCTCTCTCAGTCGTTTTCAACGTTTGTAGTAATTGTATGTTCCTTCAATCAGAATCAATTAACGAAAACTCAATTAAAACCTAGACTTTCTCACATTTATCGCTTTTGATCAATTTCTGTACAACTACAAACGATTTTTTTTCCACTACAAACCTCTACGAAACTCTCTCAGTCGTTTTCAACGTTTGTAGTAATTGTATGTTCCTTCAATCAGAATCAATTAACGAAAACTCCGTAAAAACCTACATTTTGTCACTTTTGAACAATTTCTGTACAACTACATACGATTTTTTTTTCACTACAAACCTCTACAAAGGTCCCTTAGTCGTTTTCAACGTTTGTAGTAATTGTATGTTCCTTCAATCCGAATCAATTAACGAAAACTCAGTTAAATCATAGATTTTCTCACATTTATCGCTTTTTATCAATTTCTGTACAACTACAAACGATTTTTTTTCAACTACAACCCTCTACGAAGCTCTCTCAGTCGTTTTCAACGTTTGTAGTAATTGCATGTTCCTTCAATCAGAATCAATTAACGAAAACTCAGTAAAAACCTATATTTTCTCACATTTATCGCTTTTGATCAATTTCTGTACAACTACATACGATTTTTTTTCCACTAGAAACCTCTGCAAAGGTCCTTCAGTCGTTTTCAACGTTCAAAAAATCGTATATAGTTGTACAGAAATTGATCAAAAGCGATAAATTGGAGAAAATCTATGATTTAACTGAGTTTTCGTTAATAAATTCGGATTGAAGGAACATACAATTACTTCAAACAATGAAAACGACTAAGGGACCTTTGTAGAGGTTTGTAGTGAAAAAAAAAATCGTATGTAGTTGTACAGAAATTAATCAAAAGCGATAAATGTGAGAAAATCTAGGTTTTTACTGAGTTTCCGTAAATTGATTCTGATTGAAGGAACATACAATTACTACAAACGTTGAAAACGACTGAGAGAGCTTCGTAGAGGTTTGTAGTGGAAAAAAAATCGTTCGTAGTTGTACAGAAATTGATCAAAAGCGATAAATGTGAGAAAATCTATGATTTAACTGAGTTTTCGTTAATTGATTCGGATTGAAGGAACATACAATTACTACAAACGTTGAAAACGACTAAGGGACCTTTGTAGAGGTTTGTAGTGAAAAAAAATCGTATGTAGTTGTACAGAAATTGATCAAAAGCGATAAATGTGAGAAAATCTAGGTTTTTACTGAGTTTTCGTTAATTGATTCTGATTGAAGGAACATACAATTACTACAAACGTTGAAAACGACTGAGAGAGCTTCGTAGAGGTTTGTAGTGGAAAAAAAATCGTTTGTAGTTGTACAGAAATTGATCAAAAGCGATAAATGTGAGAAAATCTATGATTTAACTGAGTTTTCGTTAATTGATTCTGATTGAAGGAACATACAATTACTACAAACGTTGAAAACGACTGAGAGAGCTTCGTAGAGGTTTGTAGTGGAAAAAAAATCGTTTGTAGTTGTAAAGAAATTGATAAAAAGCGATAAATGTGAGAAAATCTAGGTTTTTACTGAGTTTTCGTTAATTGATTCTGATTGAAGGAACATACAATTACTACAAACGTTGAAAACGACTGAGAGAGCTTCGTAGAGGTTTGTAGTGGAAAAAAAATCGTTTGTAGTTGTACAGAAATTGATCAAAAGCGATAAATGTGAGAAAGTCTAGGTTTTAATTGAGTTTTCGTTAATTGATTCTGATTGAAGGAACATGCAATTACTACAAACGTTGAAAACGACTGAGAGAGCTTCGTAGAGGGTTGTAGTTGAAAAAAAATCGTTTGTAGTTGTACAGAAATTGATAAAAAGCGATAAATGTGAGAAAATCTAGGTTTTAATTGAGTTTTCGTTAATTGATTCTGATTGAAGGAACATAAAATTACTACAAACGTTGAAAACGACTAAGGGACTTTCGTTGAGGTTTGTAGTGAAAAAAAAATCGTATGTAGTTGTACAGAAATTGATCAAAAGCGATAAATGTGAGAAAATCTATGATTTAACTGAGTTTTCGTTAATTGATTCGGATTGAAGGAACATACAATTACTACAAACGTTGAAAACGACTAAGGGACCTTTGTAGAGGTTTGTAGTGAAAAAAAAATCGTATGTAGTTGTACAGAAATTAATGAAAAGCGATAAATGTGAGAAAATCTAGGTTTTTACTGAGTTTTCGTTAATTGATTCTGATTGAAGGAACATACAATTACAACAAACGTTGAAAACGACTGAGAGAGCTTCGTAGAGGTTTGTAGTGGAAAAAAAATCGTTTGTAGTTGTAAAGAAATTGATAAAAAGCGATAAATGTGAGAAAATCTATGATTAAACTGAGTTTTCGTTAATTGATTCGGATTGAAGGAACATACAATTACTACAAACGTTGAAAACGACTGAGAGAGCTTCGTAGAGGTTTGTAGTGGAAAAAAAATCGTTTGTAGTTGTACAGAAATTGATCAAAAGCGATAAATGTCAGAAAATCTATGATTTAACTGAGTTTTCGTTAATTGATTCGGATTGAAGGAACATACAATTACTACAAACGTTGAAAACGACTAAGGGACCTTTGTAGAGGTTTGTAGTGAAAAAAAAATCGTATGTAGTTGTACAGAAATTGATCAAAAGCGATAAATGTGAGAAAATCTAGGTTTTTACTGAGTTTTCGTTAATTGATTCTGATTGAAGGAACATACAATTACTACAAACGTTGAAAACGACTGAGAGAGCTTCGTAGAGGTTTGTAGTGGAAAAAAAATCGTTTGTAGTTGTACAGAAATTGATCAAAAGCGATAAATGTGAGAAAATCTATGATTTAACTGAGTTTTCGTTAATTGATTCGGATTGAAGGAACATACAATTACTACAAACGTTGAAAACGACTGAGAGAGTTTCGTAGAGGTTTGTAGTGGAAAAAAAATCGTTTGTAGTTGTACAGAAATTGATCAAAAGCGATAAATGTGAGAAAGTCTAGGTTTTTACTGAGTTTTCGTTAATTGATTCTGATTGAAGGAACATACAATTACTACAAACGTTGAAAACGACTGAGAGAGCTTCGTAGAGGTTTGTAGTGGAAAAAAAATCGTTTGTAGTTGTACAGAAATTGATCAAAAGCGATAAATGTGAGAAAATCTATGATTTAACTGAGTTTTCGTTAATTGATTCGGATTGAAGGAACATACAATTACTACAAACGTTGAAAACGACTAAGGGACCTTTGTAGAGGTTTGTAGTGAAAAAAAATCGTATGTAGTTGTACAGAAATTGATCAAAAGCGATAAATGTGAGAAAATCTAGGTTTTTACTGAGTTTTCGTTAATTGATTCTGATTGAAGGAACATACAATTACTACAAACGTTGAAAACGACTGAGAGAGCTTCGTAGAGGTTTGTAGTGGAAAAAAAATCGTTTGTAGTTGTAAAGAAATTGATAAAAAGCGATAAATGTGAGAAAATCTAGGTTTTTACTGAGTTTTCGTTAATTGATTCTGATTGAAGGAACATACAATTACTACAAACGTTGAAAACGACTGAGAGAGCTTCGTAGAGGTTTGTAGTGGAAAAAAAATCGTTTGTAGTTGTACAGAAATTGATCAAAAGCGATAAATGTGAGAAAGTCTAGGTTTTAATTGAGTTTTCGTTAATTGATTCTGATTGAAGGAACATGCAATTACTACAAACGTTGAAAACGACTGAGAGAGCTTCGTAGAGGGTTGTAGTTGAAAAAAAATCGTTTGTAGTTGTACAGAAATTGATAAAAAGCGATAAATGTGAGAAAATCTAGGTTTTAATTGAGTTTTCGTTAATTGATTCTGATTGAAGGAACATAAAATTACTACAAACGTTGAAAACGACTAAGGGACTTTCGTTGAGGTTTGTAGTGAAAAAAAAATCGTATGTAGTTGTACAGAAATTGATCAAAAGCGATAAATGTGAGAAAATCTATGATTTAACTGAGTTTTCGTTAATTGATTCGGATTGAAGGAACATACAATTACTACAAACGTTGAAAACGACTAAGGGACCTTTGTAGAGGTTTGTAGTGAAAAAAAAATCGTATGTAGTTGTACAGAAATTAATGAAAAGCGATAAATGTGAGAAAATCTAGGTTTTTACTGAGTTTTCGTTAATTGATTCTGATTGAAGGAACATACAATTACTACAAACGTTGAAAACGACTGAGAGAGCTTCGTAGAGGTTTGTAGTGGAAAAAAAATCGTTTGTAGTTGTAAAGAAATTGATAAAAAGCGATAAATGTGAGAAAATCTATGATTAAACTGAGTTTTCGTTAATTGATTCGGATTGAAGGAACATACAATTACTACAAACGTTGAAAACGACTGAGAGAGCTTCGTAGAGGTTTGTAGTGGAAAAAAAATCGTTTGTAGTTGTAAAGAAATTGATAAAAAGCGATAAATGTGAGAAAATCTATGATTAAACTGAGTTTTCGTTAATTGATTCGGATTGAAGGAACATACAATTACTACAAACGTTGAAAACGACTGAGAGAGCTTCGTAGAGGTTTGTAGTGGAAAAAAAATCGTTTGTAGTTGTAAAGAAATTGATCAAAAGTGATAAATGTGAGAAAATCTATGAATTAACTGAGTTTTCGTTAATTGATTCGGATTGAAGGAACATACAATTACTACAAACGTTGAAAACGACTGAGAGAGCTTCGTAGAGGTTTGTAGTGGAAAAAAAATCGTTTGTAGTTGTAAAGAAATTGATAAAAAGCGATAAATGTGAGAAAATCTATGATTAAACTGAGTTTTCGTTAATTGATTCGGATTGAAGGAACATACAATTACTACAAACGTTGAAAACGACTGAGAGAGCTTCGTAGAGGTTTGTAGTGGAAAAAAAATCGTTTGTAGTTGTAAAGAAATTGATAAAAAGCGATAAATGTGAGAAAATCTATGATTAAACTGAGTTTTCGTTAATTGATTCGGATTGAAGGAACATACAATTACTACAAACGTTGAAAACGACTGAGAGAGCTTCGTAGAGGTTTGTAGTGGAAAAAAAATCGTTTGTAGTTGTAAAGAAATTGATCAAAAGTGATAAATGTGAGAAAATCTATGAATTAACTGAGTTTTCGTTAATTGATTCGGATTGAAGGAACATACAATTACTACAAACGTTGAAAACGACTGAGAGAGCTTCGTAGAGGTTTGTAGTGGAAAAAAAATCGTTTGTAGTTGTAAAGAAATTGATCAAAAGTGATAAATGTGAGAAAATCTATGAATTAACTGAGTTTTCGTTAATTGATGCGGATTGAAGGAACATACAATTACTACAAACGTTGAAAACGACTAAGGGACCTTTGTAGAGGTTTGTAGTGAAAAAAAAATCGTATGTAGTTGTACAGAAATTAATCAAAAGCGATATATGTGAGAAAATCTAGGTTTTTACTGAGTTTTCGTAAATTGATTCTGATTGAAGGAACATACAATTACTACAAACGTTGAAAACGACTGAGAGAGCTTCGTAGAGGTTTGTAGTGGAAAAAAAATCGTTTGTAGTTGTACAGAAATTGATAAAAAGCGATAAATGTGAGAAAATCTATGATTTAACTGAGTTTTCGTTAATTGATTCGGATTGAAGGAACATACAATTACTACAAACGTTGAAAACGACTAAGGGACCTTTGTAGAGGTTTGTAGTGAAAAAAAAATCGTATGTAGTTGTACAGAAATTAATGAAAAGCGATAAATGTGAGAAAATCTAGGTTTTTACTGAGTTTTCGTTAATTGATTCTGATTGAAGGAACATACAATTACTACAAACGTTGAAAACGACTGAGAGAGCTTCGTAGAGGTTTGTAGTGGAAAAAAAATCGTTTGTAGTTGTAAAGAAATTGATAAAAAGCGATAAATGTGAGAAAATCTATGATTAAACTGAGTTTTCGTTAATTGATTCGGATTGAAGGAACATACAATTACTACAAACGTTGAAAACGACTGAGAGAGCTTCGTAGAGGTTTGTAGTGGAAAAAAAATCGTTTGTAGTTGTACAGAAATTGATCAAAAGCGATAAATGTGAGAAAATCTATGATTTAACTGAGTTTTCGTTAATTGATTCGGATTGAAGGAACATACAATTACTACAAACGTTGAAAACGACTAAGGGACCTTTGTAGAGGTTTGTAGTGAAAAAAAAATCGTATGTAGTTGTACAGAAATTGATCAAAAGTGATAAATGTGAGAAAATCTATGAATTAACTGAGTTTTCGTTAATTGATTCTGATTGAAGGAACATACAATTACTACAAACGTTGAAAACGACTGAGAGAGCTTCGTAGAGGTTTGTAGTGGAAAAAAAATCGTTTGTGGTTGTACAGAAATTGATCAAAAGCGATAAATGTGAGAAAATCTATGATTTAACTGAGTTTTCGTTAATTGATTCGGATTGAAGGAACATACAATTACTACAAACGTTGAAAACGACTAAGGGACCTTTGTAGAGGTTTGTAGTGAAAAAAAAATCGTATGTAGTTGTACAGAAATTAATCAAAAGCGATAAATGTGAGAAAATCTAGGTTTTTACTGAGTTTTCGTAAATTGATTCTGATTGAAGGAACATACAATTACTACAAACGTTGAAAACGACTGAGAGAGCTTTGTAGAGGTTTGTAGTGGAAAAAAAATCGTTTGTAGTTGTACAGAAATTGATCAAAAGCGATAAATGTCAGAAAATCTATGATTTAACTGAGTTTTCGTTAATTGATTCGGATTGAAGGAACATACAATTACTACAAACGTTGAAAACGACTAAGGGACCTTTGTAGAGGTTTGTAGTGAAAAAAAAATCGTATGTAGTTGTACAGAAATTGTTCAAAAGTGACAAAATGTAGGTTTTTACGGAGTTTTCGTTAATTGATTCTGATTGAAGGAACATACAATTACTACAAACGTTGAAAACGACTGAGAGAGTTTCGTAGAGGTTTGTAGTGGAAAAAAAATCGTTTGTAGTTGTACAGAAATTGATCAAAAGCGATAAATGTGAGAAAGTCTAGGTTTTAATTGAGTTTTCGTTAATTGATTCTGATTGAAGGAACATGCAATTACTACAAACGTTGAAAACGACTGAGAGAGCTTCGTAGAGGGTTGTAGTTGAAAAAAAATCGTTTGTAGTTGTACAGAAATTGATAAAAAGCGATAAATGTGAGAAAATCTAGGTTTTAATTGAGTTTTCGTTAATTGATTCTGATTGAAGGAACATAAAATTACTACAAACGTTGAAAACGACTAAGGGACTTTCGTTGAGGTTTGTAGTGAAAAAAAAATCGTATGTAGTTGTACAGAAATTGATCAAAAGCGATAAATGTGAGAAAATCTATGATTTAACTGAGTTTTCGTTAATTGATTCTGATTGAAGGAACATACAATTACTACAAACGTTGAAAACGACTGAGAGAGCTTCGTAGAGGTTTGTAGTGGAAAAAAAATCGTTTGTAGTTGTAAAGAAATTGATAAAAAGCGATAAATGTGAGAAAATCTAGGTTTTTACTGAGTTTTCGTTAATTGATTCTGATTGAAGGAACATACAATTACTACAAACGTTGAAAACGACTGAGAGAGCTTCGTAGAGGTTTGTAGTGGAAAAAAATCGTTTGTAGTTGTACAGAAATTGTTCAAAATCGATATATGTGAAAAAATCTAGGTTTTCACTTAGTTTTCTTAAATTGGTTCCGATCGAAGTGCCATACGATAACTACAAACGTCCAAAAACACTAAAATTGCCTGAAAGATGTTTGTAAAAGTTTGTAGTGAAAGATTTTTTTCAGTGATTGCAATTTTGGGGAAGATATTTTTTGTTTATATTTTTTTTTATGTTTTGGGCACATTTAATTTTTAAAATAGCTTCTCTTCCATCAAGTACTTATTAAAATCTATCAAATAAGTCTAATAAATGAGTATTTTTTTCTATGGAAATATACTAGGAAAAAAATTTTTTTTTTTCCTTTTGTACTACAAACAAAAAAAAATTACTACAATCAACTACTAACGTTTTAGTATACGAAACCGTAAAAAAAAATTTTTTTTTTCAAAGTCGGGGGCTGACGTTTTTTAATTTTTTTATTTTATTTTTTTGGCACTACTACTTAAAAAGTTAACATCACTACTATCTTATACTTACCGAAATCTATTAATTAAATTATAAAAAAAAATTTTTTTTCAAAGTCGGGTGCCAAGTTCACACAGCCGTGAAACACAGCACAACAAATCGTTGACCCTCGTTTGCTTTGGGAACCTGAAAACCAACGAACCACCATCCAGCTTTTAGCGGGCGGATAATGCCGCTGGGAAGGGAAATACGCATGCTATTTTGCATCTTTTACGTGGTCGGTCTGTCGCCCCTATTGCTGATTTCACACTGACGCGATGCGGCGAACCGCAATCACGAAGCGATAATAGACAGACAGATGCAATTATAGCGAAATCACACGACAGACTGAGCGAGATGCAACTACACGACTACACTAATGAAAGATGGTTACAATAAGTATAAATCCTGACTAAAGCGAAAGTGAGTTTGTTCGTTTGTAACGCTTTCACGCTCTATTTAACCAATCGTCATGAAATTTTGCATTCACGTTGTCTGGGTTACAGAAAAGGACATAGGATATTTTTTATCCCGAATGAATCAAATATCCCTTAAAAAAAAACAACGGTTCATGTGGGCGCAGCAGTAGTGAATAAATGTCAGTGCGTGAGATTAACAAAAAGTGTTTTTTTTTTGTTCAGTACAATTTTTATTATCACATCAATAAATAAATGCTGATCACAGATCACATAGACAGTTATAGATCGTTATACATGCTGATAGTTCCGATAAAACGGGTAAAAGTCTTTAAATTACATAGACACACCCCATAGTTTAAAATCATCTAAGATTACACTTTACCGAGTCACATTCATAATGAGATCATTTTAACATAACTAATACTATCCATAATTCAAAGTTTTAAAATACTGATACACAAAAAAAAACCACAATCTATCAACCTAACATTAAGCTTATATTATATTTCATAAATACATGCTGATTACAGATCAACGCGGATAATTATAGATAGTTATACATACTGATAGTGCCATTATACAGGCGAAGTCTTTAGACTACATAAACAGACATCTTTACCCCATCGTTTAAAATCATCCAAGATTAGATTTCACTATGTTACATTTATATTGAGATAATTTCTAACACAATTTCAAAGTTATTCTTACGTAGAAAATACTAACATAAGCGAATAGAAACACAATTTAATATCCTAACCACAGATTAAATAATAGTTGATGCTCCTAACATTAAATTTAAACATGATTTAGCTTGGCCAAAACGTCTAGAAAATGGCCAAAACGTCTAGAAACGGAACTTAATTTTTTGCAGCTGGCATCGCTCTCCAAATTAAGCGAAAGACTATGTTGGGTTGCCATTTGAACAACACTGGCGTATACAGTGGCTCCGCCACTCCTCTACTCTTTTGTGCCCTACTGTTTCGTGAGTCTGTGGTGTGACTACTCAATCACAGTGTCGCCATTTTCAGCGGTGAACAACGTATACAACTTTCTTGTGAACTCTGGCCCCAGTCTACGGGCTTTCGCTTCGGGTACATTTGTGCGTGATATTTTGAGATCAGCTACTCTCGCTCGTCCATTAGCAGTTTGAAACTCCTGCAAAAATAAAAAAATGCCATTTCTACCATCACTAAAACCAAAAACTTGCAGCTTAATTTTTTTTCCAGAAGGAGATAGTATCCATGGTCATGGAATAATTAATTTAAAAAAAATCACAAAAAAGACCCAAGCTAAGGGCCGAAGTCGTCTGCAGCCAGATCAAGATTTAAAAAAATATATATGCGAAAAACTAAAAACATCTACCTACAGCTACATCCGAGGAGCCTCCTAATTTTTTTAAAATAATTTTTAGCTGCAATAATCTGTACAAGATGGCGTTAGCTGCCTAATTTGTGAAGGGTTTGTCATTCTCGAAAGACGCAATTGCCCCACAGACGTATTTCCCCCAGTTTAACCTACATATTTATTTACATTTTTTTTAGTAATCTTCGTGTTTATCAAACAGAACCCGAAGCATAAAATAAGGAAGAGGTTTTATGCTATTTGATCACCTGTACTAAAGCGTTTGGATTGTTATATCTCGCGCCGAAGCTCCGTGCGATCTCCAAACTGGACTGCGGCAGAACTGCTATCATTTGCTCCCAGAGACGACCCAATCCGTTACCTGAAGACAGAAAAAATAAATAAAGGCACACCAAATGCAGCGGCAGTCCATTCCGGTCCGATTTGCGCTGACCAGGAGGGCTATTCCTACGCGTGAGATGAGATGAGATTTTATCCTGGTCACTCTCACACCTATGACTATTCAAACGAGAGCTACAAGGACGAAAAATTGTGAAATTGAATCTCACTCCGTACGAATAGCCCTGCAGTGAAGTATGAAATTCTATGAAAGAGGTCACACCAAAAAGCATTCTGTTTGCAGTCCGTTACAGAAGCTGCGTGTTAATTTTAGGTTTATGCGCAGTGAGAATGTTTCTGAAAGAGCTTAGAGCACGTCTGGCTGTACATAGAAAGGTTCTGGTCCCAACTCTTATGTATGGCAGTGAATGTTGAGTCTGGCAGAAGAAGCATGAAAGTAAAGTGGATGCTCTGGAAATGAGAAGTATAACTGAAGTGACTCTGATGGATAAACTCATGATCCAAAAAAACAAGGTCTAGTATTCCGGGAGCAAACACATAATGACGTCACTCGTCATCGTCATCCGTCTCTTTCGAAGTATTTGTAAATGAATTAATTCGGTCTTGCTTAAGCATCGATTGACGTCACTACGTATACGTAGGCCAAGTATCAGCTCGAGGCGTTGGAGTCCATCGAGAAACGTGCGAAGAAGCTCATTGGCAACGACTCCCTTGTCCAGAACAAACTTCAAAGTTTGGATCATCGGCGCAAGGTTGCTAGTCTATCGGTTTTTTATAGGATACATTTCGGTGAGTGTGCATCTGGTTTGCATGACCTTATTCTCCCTAGCCCATTCTTCTATAAAACATCCAAGAGTACAAAAAAGCGGCATCGTTTTATGGTTGACATACCTACAACACGCACGAAACGCTTTGGTTCCTCATTTCTCATACGGACCGCTAGAGTGTGGAATACTCTGCCAGAGTGTGTGTTCCCTGACACTTATAATCTGGGTGTGTTCAAGTCTCGAGTGAATCGGTTTCTTCTAGGCAAGCGTGCTCCATCGTAGGCCGCATCACTGCTTATCATCAGGCATGTTGGCGGCCAAACGCAAGCCTATAATGTAATAAAAAAAAAAACTACGTGTTGCCCACGTGACCGGACTGCTATACCTGGCGGAGTATATTATTATACCATGGATAAACTAAGAAACAACGACATAAAAAAGTCGCGGTGTCGAAGATGTAGTGGTAAAGATTGAGAAAGGGATGCTTAGATGGTTTGGACACATTGAGAGAATTGATGAAAGGAGATTGACGAAACAGGTTTCCAAGGCGAATGTGGATGGGCAAGTCGGTCAGGGTCCACCTAGAGGCACGTATCGCGACCAAATCGAAGACGTCCTAGAGAAAGGCCAGGTCAAGAGTACCCGTAACCGACGAGCGTGTATGAAAAGACTCATGGAAGTGGAAGAAGCGAAAGATGTATGCCAGGATCGTAGCAAGTGGAGAGAAGTGGTCTCTGCCTACCGCTATGGGAAACAGGCGTGATTATTATGTATGTAGTTGTAGAGTCAACTGGAGCAAATACATCTGTGGGGCAATTGCGGCTTCCGAGAATTGCTGAGAAACCCTTCACAAATTAGACAACTAACGCCATCTTGTACAGATTATTGCAACTAAAGATAGAAAAATGATGTAGGTGGCGCCTAATTTGTGAAGAGTTTGTCAGTAATTCTCGAAAGACGCAATTGCCCCAGTTGACCCTATGTGTGTGTTTGTTAATTTTTTTCTCAATCCATGATGTGGATTCTGTGCCAGGTTCCATAAAAAATGTTCGAACCCCTTTGCTACTCAGACAATACTTTAGCAAATAAATTCGGGACACTTCCACACACGGTCGCCTGACCCCAAACTATGCAAAGCTTGTACTATGGCTGCCAGAGACTGAAATACATACTTAGATAATTAAATACATACTTAAATAGATATTAACACCCAGACTAAGAACAAACACAAATGTTGATCACATAAATGTTTGCCCTAGGTGGGAATCGAACCCACGCCCCCAAGCTCAGAAAGCAGGTTCACTACCAACTGAGCCACCGAGGCAGTTGCAGTAGTAAGACCGAGACCTACCGTCCTTGTCGACAACAACGCAGTGCTTATTGTCCCCGCGCATGTAGAAATCTGCATTCTCGTCGATGATGTACTGCGTTCGCCTAAAACAATGATATTTTCATTACAAGGCTATTACACGGTTAAAAAAATCGAAAATTAAAAAAATTAAAAATTAACTTTCATTTACGTTTTCATTTTCATTTACATTTCAATATTGTTTTTTTTTTCAAAGTCAAAATGTTTTTACTTAATTTAGGTATCAAAGATACACTTATGAACGTCAAAGTTATTTAAATAGACTCGACCGCCTTGTTCGGATAAAGAGCCTCTACTCAGAAGAACAGGCAAGAAACTGAGGGGCATTATTTTTTTAAAGAATAAATAAATTACAGTCTCACAAATTTTGGCTTACAACTAGGTAATATCTATACATACTAGTGGCTACTTGGCGGAAGTGGAAGGCTCCAGACATCTTTGTTTTCTAAATAATTCTTAACCTTATAATACCCTCCTTTCATTAATGTAGTTTTTACATGTGTTTAGAATTTTCCCTCAGTGAGCCCTGTTATAGCCATGAGCCCATGAATAGTTATGCAGTGTTTTGTCTTTTTTAATCGAATTCTAAAATGTCAAAGAAAGAAAGAGACAAAACACTGTTTATCTATTCCTAGCCTGTACAACGTTTATTGCTAAGAGGGGTAGTGTCTACACTGACTTGAAGGGCACGTCAGCGATGGCCCGTGTGAAGTTCACGAAGATCCTCGCGAGGTCCATGGGCGTCTCCACCGTGATCAGATCGACCTTGAACAGCATCAGCTCTGGAAAATAATATTTGTTTATTTAACTATAATATTATAAACGCGAATCGTTATCGAACCTGCTTAGAAATTTTCACGAGAATCGATTGAGGAATGCGACCTGTAGAGGAACACAGACGTCGGCCGCGAGTTCTTCAGCTCACAGAGTCGGTGTCTATATATAGTACTAGCTGCGCCCCACGGTTCCACCCGCGGTCCCACTGGAACCGTCTATTTTTTCGGTATAAAAAGTACCCCATGTCCTTTTCTGTACCCCAGACAACCTGTATGCAAAATTTCAAGACGATTGGTTGAGTAGTCGAGACGTGAAAGCGTTACAAACAAACAAACGAACAAACTCACTTTCGCATTTATAATATTAGTTAGTATACGGGAATTACTCACGTACGATGAAGTCGGTTTTTCCGACTATAGTCGAGCGCGGCTGCGTCCCGTTTAGCACCAAAACTTTGCGTTTTCAACTATAGTCGGAATAACAGACTTAATGTAATCGTACGTAAATAATTCCCGTACGATAAATTCATAATATTATCCATACTAATATTACAAAATAGAGAGTAACTCTGCCTATCTGTCTGTTTGTAGGCTTTTCACGGCTAAACGGCTGAACGGATCTTTTTTTTTCTTATGTACAATAGGTCGGCGTTTGACCACCAACTCGCCTGATGTTAAGCGACGTTGTGGTCTAAGATGGAGCACGACGACCTATAAGGTACTTATCACTCTAGCCTTAAAGATCCATCCATCAGCCATAGGACGTCAACTGCTGGACATAGGCCTCCCCCATAGATCTCCAATAAGACCGGTTGGTAGCGGCCTGCATCCAGCGCGATCCTGCGGTCTTAACAAGGTCATCTGTCCACCTTGTGGGTGGACGTCCTACGCTGCGCTTGCCGGAACGTGGTCTCCATTCGAGAACCTTTCGACCCCATCGGTCATCAGTCCTTCGTGCTATGTGCCCTGCCCACCGCCATTTCAACTTGCCAATCCGCTGGGCTATGTCGAAGATACCCAGGTTTTAGTTAGTCGGGAATACAGACGATGGCAAGGTGTTCCATTCCCTAGCGGTTCGTATTAGAAAGGTGGAGGTAAATCTTTTTACGATTTAGTACGAGTACGGTTTAGTACGAGTTGGTGGAATACTAAGTAGGGATGAATCTCGATAAAATTTGATACAGTATAGCACGAGGAAGGTTGATACTATTTTCTGAATGAACGCGAACGAAGTCGCGGGTAACAACTCGTAATACATTAATAAATATTCAATACATTTTTGCACACACGGTCGTCTGACCTCAAACTAAGCGAGGCTTGTACTATGGCTGCCAGCGACTGATGTACTTACTTGATATTTTTAAATACATACTTGCATAGCTACACCCAGACATAAAACAAACACAAATGTTCATCACATACATGTTTGCCCTAGGTGGGAATCGAACCCACGCCCCCAAGCTCAGAAGGTAAAAGCTGTACTCGCTACTCCGGAAAACCAGAGATTTTATGGCCCGTTAAGGTTTGGTTTTGGTTAAAGTAAGCAGTGATGCGGCCTAGGACGGAGCACGCTTACCTACACTGAGAGAAATTAATTGTTGGGTCAACAAAACTCTAACAAATATTACATGTCGAAATAGGGATAACTGAGAATTTTGTTATAGCGACAGACTTCAATTTGTTAATACATCATTTAAAAATTGTTACAGCAACAAATAAATTGATGAAATAAACAGTTTTATCGTTGTAATTACAATTTTTTTTGCGGAGAACAACAAATTCAGATTAGTTCCAATGACCTATTCTTATTTTGTAGAAATGGCTTTGGTTACTGTAACAAAATCGTATCTTGTTATATTAAATGTTTCCTATTTGTTTTATTTTACAATGAATAATCGGTTAAATTACTGGTTAGAAATACTAGGAAAGCTGTTTGTTATAACCATTATTGTGTGTTGAAGTAGTAACGCTAAAGTTAAGGTGTACTAATAATATATGTTGGATTTATTACGGATTTCTGTTAAAACCACTCATAAATCGGTTAAACTACTCGTTAGAAATACTAGGAAAGTTGTTTGTAATTACTATTTTTGTATGTTGAAGTACCAACGCTAAAGGTGATGTGTACTAGTAATATTTGTTGGATTTATCACGGGGTTTCTGTTAAAACCTCTCATTAATCGGTTAAATTACTGGTTAGAGGTACCAGGAAAGCTGTTTGTTATTACTATTATTGTATGTTGAAGTATCAACGCTAAAGGTTAGGTCTACTAATAATATTTGTTGGATTTATTACGGGGTTTCTGTTAAAACCACTCATAAATTGGTTAAATTGCTGGTTAGAAATACTAGGAAAGCTGTTTGTTGTTACTATTATCGTATGTAGAAGTAGCAACGCTAAAGGTAAGGTGTACTAATAATATTTGTTGGATTTATTATGTCGTTTCTGTTGAAATAACTCATAAATTGGTTATATTACTGGTTAGAAATACTAGGAAAGCTATTTATTATAACCACTATTGTATGTTGAAGTAACAACGCTAAAAGTAAGTTGTACTTGTAATATTTGTTGTATTTATGAGGGGGTTTCTGTTAATACCACTCATAAATCAGTTAAATTTCTGGTTAGAAACACTAGGAAAGCTGTTTGTTGTTACTATTATTGTATGTAGAAGTAGCAACGCTAAACGTTAGGTCTACTAATAATATTTGTTAGATTTATTACGGGGTTTCTGTTAAAACCACTCCTAAATCGGTTAAATTGCTGGTTAAAATAATAGGAAAGCTGTTTGTTGTTACTATTATTGTATGTAGAAGTAGCAACGCTAAAGGTAAGGTGTACTAACAATATTTGTTGGATTTATTATGTGGTTTCTGTTGAAGTAACTCATAAATCGGTTATAATACTGGTTAGAAATACTAGGAAAGCTATTTATTATAACCACTATTGTATGTTGAAGTAACAACGCTAAAAGTAAGGTGTACTTGTAATATTTGTTGGATTTATGACGAGATTTCTGTTAAAACCACTTGTGAAACGGTTAAATTACTGGTTAAAAAATACTAGGGAAACTGTTTATTATAATCAGTATTTTCTGTTGTTACTTCAACAGAAAATACTGATACTGAACAGTTTCCCTTTAAAACCCCCCTTTCCCCTGAACAAGTGGTTTTAACAGAAACCCCGTCATAAACCGAACGCATATCTCCAGCACAACACGTCAAAAGCGTTGTCACTTCAATAGACAATATTAGTTAGGCAAAATAGTTTCTACAAAAACTAGGTAGGTACGAAAACATAACAAAAAAGAACTTATTGTTAAATATTTCCATTTAACTATTTACGTTGATAATACAATGATCTCTGTTTTAAAAGTGACAATAGTAACGTTAATAAATAATAATAGTTAATAAATCCAACAAATATCGTTATATGACTACCCAGTAAGCTGATTTTACCAATAAACGAGCAAATAAAAACCAATTTATTATTATTAATCATGTATAGTTGTGGTATCAGGAGACAAGGTATACTAACTAGGTAGTCTTTTGACTATTTTAAAATTAATGAGTATAAAATGATAGAATTAATTCACAAATAAGTAATTTTATTTTCTAAAAAAAACTAAATAGGTATTAAATAACTTGACCGTAACTGGAAGCTATATATATGAGAGTGCATTTCCGTTTCCGTCGAAAGTACCAGCGTTTTCGTACTTTTAATGCCTTCTAACCGGAAGTCCTAGGTGGCGCCACCTCTGCATTCGCGCTTTGTGAAAATATCGCGCGCCATTTTTTATCATTGGCGTTTTAAGTTTCGTCGAAGTAACATCGCCGCAGCCCTAGCAGCTTGCGTCGTGTTGCATAATTAGTTAATACAAAGTGATAATTTGTTAATAATTATGTGGTAAAATACTGAAATGTAGTTATTTTCCTAAAATAACTCGGTGTTAAGTATACATTTTACGCAGTAAGTACCTACCCACATTATATTTCATTTCTTCATTTCATTTGTTCAAAATGAGTGAGTAGAATTTGTTTTAACGGTTTTACCGTTCGATTAATTTGATATTTAAAATGTTTTGTGTGCCTAAATGTTTTTAACCATTTATGTGGCTTACAATATGGGGGTCAAACGATGCCTCATACCAGTGTTTTGTCATTATTGAAGTGTTTTTAGGTAATATTTAAGATTATTCATCATATCGTCACGCTTTTCCCCCGAGGGGGCTGGCAGACGTGTTATCCAACACCCACATCGCCGGACGATATTCGGTCCCAAATGAGCTTGTCACCATACACCGGGCTCCAGTCATGTAGCAGATGACATACAATACGCACATATGTTCACACAACGAACAAATTGGTGCGTGCCGTCGGCTGGGTTCGACCCCGCTCCCTCTGGCTTGAGAGGCAGGCCTTCTCCAACTAGGCTGTCATCGCCTTTAAGATTATCACCAGTTTTTAACATAGTTTTGCTTCCAGAAACGTATAAATGTTTGCCGCCCAAACGCCCAAGCTACAGAGCACGGGCCGTGGCGGTGGTTCAGTGAAAGGTGCGTAACAGCGTGCTTTTACGATTCTACTAATTCATCGGTATTGGTTGACGTGCTGGCCGATAATTGAAGAAAGTTGGTGAGTGAAAAAATCCTTTTTATAAAAATAATGGTTTTCAAATGTTGCAACAGTGTATCAATTGCTTAACTACGAGTCATACAAACGACTCGACCATATCTAGCGATCTATCAGTTCGTTCACTTTATAGCTTTAGTTACTATAAATTTTTGATACATCATGGCAAATTATTTGAACACATGTATTTTAGAGGCTAGGTAATGCCTATTATTTTGGACGTAAGAAATAATCATAATCTAGGTATCACAGACCTAGGAACAAACAATAGTGGGGGAGAAAATATCTTACGTCACCTAGCCGTATGCTGAAAACTTTTCATTAAATAAATGCATATAAAGGCTTTCTTAACCTTTTTTTTTTTTTTTTTTTTTGAAATTATTTCTAAATTAATTTTCTTTTGTGGATATATTACTCAAAATGTCACTTGATCTTTTGACATTGCGTTTAAGTTTAGAGGAACAAGTATTTCATTTTGAATTTATTCCTATTTACTATATTGTTATGCAAACAATCAGTTCAACGTGCATTCGCATGGTTATAATAGGAAGATACAGGAGTACCGTTTTTGTACCTCCTTACATTGAATTATGCAATCAATACAAAATACTCTGAAATGCTTGAAACGATACGCCCTCGCAGGGTGAATCTCTTTACAAATATCATATTACATTGCCTTAAGCAATCAATACATCATACATCATTGTATGCTTGTAATAAACCACCCTCGCAGGGTAGGTAATCTTTTGCAAAAGCCACCCTCGCAGGGAGGCTACCTATTTGCAATTGAATCATTGCTTTAAGCAATCAATACATCATACATCATTGTATGCTTGTAATAAACCACCCTCGCAGGGTAGGTAATCTTTGCAAAAGCCACCCTCGCAGGGAGGCTACCTATTTGCAATTGAATCAAGCGATCCATACATACACTATTCTTTAGTACGCTTGTAACGATACGCCCTCGCAGGGTGAATCTCTTGACAGATATTACATTGCTATAAGCGTTTAACAGAACGTATTTTAATATTTTTTATGGTTATAATAAACCACCATTGCAGGTGAGTACCTTTTTTGCAAATATCATATTTCATAGTATTAAGCAGTTAATACAACAGACAATGTATGCTTGTAATAAATAAAGCAAAACTCTATAGTTGTGCAAATGTATTTGCAAAATATCAATTTCATGATAAACATAGTACAAACTTGTTTGGTTGTAACAAACCATCTTCACCCGATGAGCATCTCTTTGAAAAATACAATATTTCATTGTATCAAGTAAGTATCGTAGGCTTATTACAAACCATCCTAACAGGGTGATTTTTTGATCTTAATAATGTTGTATGTTCATAACAAAACCTAGTTTTATGCTGGATCAAATATTTCAAACGTATTTTATTGTTGTTGTAATGCCTAATCTGTCTTTTATTCTTCATGAAACTATAGCTTGCTTGTAATAAACTACCTTTTCAAGGTAAAATAAAAATATACCTTTGCAAAAACTACCCTTTTACTCGGGAATGTCTTATAAGAATAAAATTGTAATGAAACAGGTTCCAAATCAATAAATTAACAGACCGTGAAAATATTCTATGTTACAGCTAGACAGTCTTAAACGTAGTTTTTACTACTACTGCTGAATGCAGATTCAATCTTTTAAGTTTTTAGAAACTGATAAATTAAACGCTCGAAGCGAGGCTTCAGGCCAGTTTGTTGCAGTCTGATCAAGAAGTTTTCGATATGAACTTATTATGTTCCCTGTGTAACGTTAATTTAATTAGAAGTAAGTCACCACCTCGAGGTGGGTTGCATAGTATTGAATCAACTGCAAAGTGAAACATGTTCTTTCAAAATTTCGAAGTGAGTCTTACCCCTTACTTGATTATTTATTGAACAAAAGTGCTCGATGAGCACAATAACCTTAAGAGTTCGTGCAGTATTTCCTGCGACTCCAATCACAACGGAGATACCTGCTATTTGGTTTAAAACGATGTCTTATCTTGTCGATTCTTGCAATTTAGGTCGTTTTTAAAACGACATTATGTTACGGATAATGTGACGAGAACGAATGTTGTACTAATTATGTTTAAATTTCATTTTCTCATTTAACTCGAGGCAAAGTAAGGTCACACGCGTGTCCCCTTTTTCATATGAATATAAGTACATAATTATATACTTATATATTTATTTATTTTTTAATTACTTAAATAATTTTGTTTGGAACAGCCTCGTAATACCTGAATGTGTGGCCTATTGTCTGTCATACTCAGTGCGCTATCGCATTGACACTAGCAACCTCTCGTTCACAATGAACGATTTGAATTACACAATTATAATTTAAAATATGAAATTAGTTAAATATTTTTACGACTCTGAGAGAAAAAATAGTAGGGCGTGGGTGCTTATATCAATTATTTTTCGCACGACTGTGACTTAATCATTAGAAAATTGTATGTTTCAAATTGCCATAAAAGCTACCTACCGCTATAAGATATAATGTGTTTGCAGTAAGTTAAGATAGTAGCTCGCAACTACCATCGCCCATTCCTTTTAATTACCTACCTTCTTCCAAAGGTGTTTCTTATCTTATCTTACAATGTAAAGACTTGCACTGCGAACTGTGACGTGTAACTGTTAGTTATAAATAAATCCTGATTACTGGCTTATCGTAAGTTGCTTAACTAAACTACCAACAATTTTCTTAGGGCAATAGGTATCGGAGCCGAAATCCTTCCTATATTGCATTTGATAACGGTAATTATATAATAAACGAAATAGTGTTATTAAAGTGATAGATTATTTATGAGACTACGCTCATGATAAAATTACGTTATCTTTGAAAGTCTAGCGTGATTTTCATGTTTTACATATATTTTACAAAATCATCACAAACACTGATGATTAATGCATTGACTTGGAAACTCACTATCAAAAATTCAGTACATGCCTATTGAAGTTAAGAGATGTGAAAGTAAACCTAATTTTCGCTATAAACATTAATATTGGCATAAGCTGCCTAAAACTTGATGTAATTGATTTTTAGTATATTATTTAATATTAGCTGTCTCCCACGTGTAACTGATTTGTCAAGTCAGTAAAGTTTTTAGAATTATAAATATTCTTGGTTTTCGTTAAATTTACTGAACTGTTGAAATACATATATTGAACTGGCTTTACGGATTCATCTTTTAACTCACATGATTTACGATTGTTGTTGTTGCCATTTTAAAACAATTGCCGATTACCAGAGTCGGTCTGGTTGAAAAATATTTCTATCGATCTGGACATTAACCTGTCACTTAAATTGTCACACCACTTAGTTATGGTTGACTATTTAAACACTATCTACAGAAAAAATGGTATCACTGCTTGTCCAAGAAGTTGTTTGTTGTTGGTCACCTGCGATAGTAGACTACAAAATCTTTTGGATCAACGACCTGTTGTTGATTTTTAAAACAATTTTAACCACCAACATATTATGTATGGTTCTGTATACAAACTTAATGCAAAGGGAAAGTATGACATAAATAATTATTTATACATTGCCTGAACGTGTCAGACATTCTATGGAACGTATTCCCAAAGTATTCTATACAATACGGCATTATACAGATGCTGGTGACATACATTTTACAGATGGAAAATGTACTATTTAATGGTAATATACGTAATTGTTTCAGACCAATAGAGAGAAAACATAATGCCTTGTTTCCGGTTTCATTATTATTATGTAAACCCTTTTATTTAAGTTGTTTTTCCAACAACATTTTTGAAGATTTGAAATAATTTTTAATATTATTTACAGCTCACATTGGCGTTTCTTTTAACAATAAGTTTTAATAGCCCTACTATAGGTGGCACCACCAGGCAATACCAAACAGGCTCTCATATATATAGCTTCCAGTTACGGTCAAGTTATTTAATAGCAGCGTTTTACCTGAAATAAAACGCATATTAAAATACTTACCTAACTGGAAGCTATCACTTTAATTTCTGCCTGGTGGAAATTCGGAAAATTAAGCCAATGATAAAAAATGGCGCGCGATATTTTCACAAAGCGCGAATGCAGAGGTGGCGCCACCTAGGACTTCCGGTTAGAAGGCATTAAAAGTACGAAAACGCTGGTACTTTCGACGGAAACGGAAATGCACTCTCATATATATAGCTTCCAGTTAGGTAAGTATTTTAATATGCGTTTTATTTCAGGTAAAACGCTGCTATTATGAAAATCACATAATTATACAAATCATATTTAGTGAACCCCATTTATTTATATCTAGCCTAAATCATAATGTATGGAATTTTAAGAAAGACGTCACTTTCGTGCACCTTTTGCAGAACTTCATACATTTCAACTGCATAGGGTGTATTTTTGAATGGCGGACGTATTCTAGGATACCATCATTCTTTCGGGTACGCAACATTCAAAACCGTAAAACATTTAAAGCAAATGTCAATTACTTTTGTTGATGAAGTACTTCATGTCGACCACCATATGGATTGCTTCAAGCTCTGTAAGTGTATCAACACTTAAACTCATAGGCTGGCAAGTCAATCCTTTTTTGTTGTACGACTTATGTCTATTCTTCAATTATTATTCTTCTTCTATGTCAGCATAATTCTAAAACAAAATATAACTTTAATAAATAATAATACCAATAAATAAATATTTGAGACATTATAACACACACGGTCGCGGTCGTCCGACCCCAAATTAAGCAAAGCTTGTATTATGGCTGCTAGAGACTAATGAACATACATTACATACATTATTCTTCATATATTTTGGGAAACATACTTAAACAGATACTTAACAACCAGATATAAAACAAACAAAAATGTTTATCACATGAATGTTTGTCCTAGGGGGAATCAGTTCCATACTCCTAAGCGCAAAAGACAGGTTTACCACCAACTGAGCTATCGAGACAGTCATAGTTCAATATCAATATTACACTTTTAACCAATATTACAAGAATTTCAGACCAATAAACTACATAATTGAATGCCTATATTACATACAACAAGTACACAAATATTCAAATATCAACTTACTTCGACATGTGTTATAAAAGCTTGTCTAGACGGCAATAGGCACCTTATTGTATTTTTTCTCGTCAGCAGTCAATATTTGTGATGTTCATTTTGCATGCTAAAGTACTGCAAACATCAAAGTCTCGAATATCTGCAACAAATTACAAACAATATTATAAATGATTGGTACAGGACCAGGATGAGTGGCATACGAGATAAGAGGTCTATGCTCAGCAGTAGGCGATTACGGGCTGATGATGATGATGATTATAAAACGATATTGCGCTTTTGATTATATTGCTCTTGCTGTTGTAACGCCTTCAAATAGACTGCAAGGGCTCACTAAAAATAGTACAATAGAAATACATCAAACTTCTTTTCTACCTATTTAAGTTTAATAAAATAATAAATGTGAAATTAGCAGAGGTATCGGTTGAAGTTAGGTTGTCAACCTTCAATATATAAATTGCCCACTAGTTAACAATAGAATTTTATATTTTTATTTCATGGTTAGTTAAGTAGGTACAGACATTCGGACATATCACATTATCAATTGGCCTTATGCGAAAAATGTTCTTAGTTCAAATGAGTACTTACTCTCACTATGTTATTTGAACTGCAACTTAAAATTGTCTTCATTTGTAGTCCCATCATCCAGCATCTCACTTTTCAAACAACTTCAAATTTTTGTCTTCATTTATATTACAAAAGTCAATTTCAATCTGGAAGTAAAAAAAAAACATTAAAAGAGGCTATTACTTGCATCACAGTTTTGTATTATTTAAAGTTACAACACAATTTTAGTAAACTAAACCTAAAGTATTTGTTACGATAACAAAATGTTATAATTTCAAACAACAATCGTTTTGGTTACCAATCATCATCATTATAGTCTTTTACGCCCACTGCAGGGACATTGCAGAGCTATCCACCACGCTTGCTCAGTGCGAGTTGGTGGATGACACATGTCTTACGAGTTATTCGTCTAGGACATGTCGGTTTTCGCACGATGTTATCTTTGACAGTAAGAGCACGTGTCAAATTTAAATGCACATAAACTTTTCCACGAATAAAAAGTTCATTGGTGCACGACCAGGATTGAACCCACGACCTCCGTATCGGAAGGAGCGGTCCATCCCACTAGGCCAACACGTCTCAATGGCTTCCAATTTTTTGATAAAATTTACTATTTATTGGATAAGTTTAACATTATCTCTTCTTTAAAAATACTAGGACACTAGTCCATGACTTCATAAAAGAAACAAAAAATATCGTTTAGATGAATACAGTCAAAGTTACGACCATTCACTAAACATCGCGTGGGTGCACGTTCACTTGTCTATTTTGAAAAATTTTATGAGTACCGCTGCCTCACGCACTAGTGCAGTGTAGCGCTTCTCATAATATTTTTCAAAACAAAGCTTGTCGTGCCCCCTTGCGAGGTGTAGCGCACAGCCTAAGAAGTATTTCTGATGAAATCTACAATACAATTAAGTATTTCATGCGAATACAATTTTAAGTGCGAATATGTGCCATGGAAAAATATCGAATTTTATTTTTTATTATTTTTTTATAAACTTCTCAACCGATTTTGATAAAATTTTATTGGGACCACCTGGAAACTTTAAAATAAAAAAAGAATTTTCTAAATCGGTTCAAGCGTCTTCGAGGAATTGGAACATACCTACAAAAAAAGATAACGACGAATTGAGAACTTCCTCCTCTTATGAAGTCTGTTAAAAAAGGTTATTACTAATTAGGTACTTACTGAATGCATCGTCTTTATTTCTTCGATGTTATTATGTCCTAATTTTAATTTTATTCGGCCCCCCAGATTTTCTGTACTACATCACTCAGGCCGTCCAGCCACGATGTTTTTGTAGTGTTTTCTGAAAAATTTGAGGATTAATTAATTTAAAATCATACAAGAAACCAACTGACGCTCAGCCAAAACGGACAACGAAGATTCACTTTACGTCACAATCTCAGTTTACCACTATCAACTTTGGAAAAACTTTCTACTATTGATAAATGGCATATAGGTGCAATTATGTAAGTTTTGAATTATTTTAAAGTAACCTATTAATAAAATGCTACTAAAAAAAACTCAATTCAAAACTACTTACCGCAGAATATTTTTAATGCGTCTTTCTACGCCCAGGTTTGTAGATCTTCAATTTTTTGACTTTATTAATTATAGTACTTCACTTAAAACATATTAAATCATCTGAAATCGAAGTGTGGACGCGATCGTTGCCTCTAATAGCACTTTTTTACTTCACTTCACGTACAAAATAGTTCAATTTAACACAAACTTTAATATTCGAAATATAAGTGCGGACACGTTGTTGCCTCAGTGCGGTTTTTCACGAAATGAGGAAGCGGGCGGAGGTGGATGGCAATCGGTAAACCAAACCACCGTAGCGCACGCGACGATAGTTGCTGAACCAGTGTTACCAGCAGTAGTCAAAGAAGATAAAGTCCGAAACTAAATCAGAAATTACATGAGCAAATAAAACCATTTTTAAGTTAATTAATATAAGTAAATTATAAATTAATATAAAAAAGAAAACTTGATATCAAAGTTGCAGCTTGAACTATTTTTATTTACCTTTTAGATAAAAAAAATGCTAAAACGCTAAAACTGCTAGTTTTGATTAGTAAATTAGATCTTGTAACAAATGTATCTGATATTGCAATAATTTTACTACATAGTTAACCTTGTATTTTCATATTTTTTTAGCCAATATGCAGTATTCTGATGTTAGTATTCTAATTAATTTTAATACATTACTTATGTATTAGTTATATATTATTAAACCAGTTAGAGCCCACACCCAAAAACACCGATTATTGAACAAGCGAAGCAACGGTCCACGAGCCCACTGGGACAAATCGGCGTTGTGTGTGTGTGTGTTTGTATGTTTGTTCGAATACCGTTGACCAGATCGGCATGAAATTTTGTAGGCAATTAGTTCACGCCAGTCGGTCAATTAAGTTACCAACCTACTTACTTATTTAACTAATCGAAAGCTGAACGGCTCAACCTGAAATTTAAATTTAAAAAAGGAAAGACGATGTCGAGGTCGTTTAAAAACTTTGCCTTTCCGCGTAACGTGCACAATTTAGCACACACATAATTATAACGATACCATGGCTCGACATTTTTCTTTCTTTTCCACTTGCGCCACTACTTTTCATCGACAGATCGATACCGTACGTTATAAATTTATTTAAATTGGTAACGTTATATTTGTTATTTTGGTTTAATTTGAATTATTATGGCTGCACCGGCCCACGCACCCATGCTTAACGGCCTCACTCCACTGTTCGCAGAGCTCTGTGTTTACTCTTTATTTGGTCTGAGAGTGCAACATACAAAATCACTGTTTTATCGTGATTTATCAACAATTTTACAATCGAGAAATTAAGTTTTCAAGCCTTAGTAAATTTACCCGACGTTTTAAGCAACACTATGAAATTGGCAACACCGGTACATAAGCGAGCAACTGACTAAACAAAACTCTCGGCGCGTGACGGCCGCGGCGTAAACAGGTTTCAACCTGTCCATAGCGTACAAAATTATTTTGTTATTTTAACAAAATTTCCTTTATAGTTAACCAACAAAATTGTATTATGCGTACGATGCGTACCTATTTATTTAGGATCTGAATGTAATTTGTAATGTTATTATTATTTTGTAGTACCATAGCATAGCATAGCAATACCATAATAATATACCTACATATTATTATGGTATTTCTTAGTAGGGTAAAACACTATGATCAGACCTGCACCAGTACTAAGCCTTCAAACATTTTATTTCCTTCTAAATACTTAGTGATAAAATGCACTAACGTCAACGGATACTTTTAATAAATTTTGTAAACGTAGGTATAGGTATACCTATTTTTATTTTACGCGCGGTCGCCTGACCCTGAACTAAGCAAAGCTTGTACTATGGCTTCTAGAGACTGATATATATACATTTATATATTTAAATAAATATTAACACCCAGACATGGAACAAACACAAATGTTTGTCACATTAATATTTGCCCTAGGTGGGAATCGAACCCATGCCCCTAAGCTCAGAAGGCAAGTTGAGCCAACTGAGCCACCGAGGTAGTCGAAAGCCGAAATATAATAAAAATTACAAGTCAACGCGTATTAACTTTTATTAATATTTTTGATATACTTCTTACCTACATACCTGAGGAATGAACATAATTTTAATGATAATTTTTTACTTGTAGGCAATTCAATATAGCTTTAAATTGTTTACCTCATTTAAAAGATTTTTGTATGTAGGGAAGAAGTTATTGTTTATTATTATGTTTGAATTAAAAGTAATTCGTGAAAAGTAAATTATTATTTTTATTTAAATATTTCAAATTTGTGATATACGTTTACCTATACGTATAACTATAGTGATCGACTGAAAAACTTTGTATCCACTAGCTGCGCCCCGCGGTGCTACCTGCGGTCAAAAAAGTAACCAATGTGCTATTCTAGACTAAAATCTACCTTTGTGACAAATTTCATTCAGATCCGATCAGCCGTTTTGGCTTGAGTAATAAACATCTATGCATCTTAACTTTTGCATCTATAATATTAGGTTCGACTGAGACAGAACGGAAAACTCCTCGCGCATTTCTGACGTCATTGACAAATGAACCATACTACCACCACCACCATAAGAGTTAGATGTGATAATTATCTAACCAATGAACTTAGCTATCCATCACGTTAAAAGTTGGCCTGTTTATTACCCGAATATGGCAAAGTAATATATGTGGTTATAGTTTTGATCGATATGTATGTTTTCTTAGACCCCTAACCAAAAGTCTAAGTATGTAAAGTACGTTCATCTATTTCCTCGTAACTTTTAAACTACTCATCATAATTTGACAAATGAAACATCGTTGCAAGCGTCTTAATTGTCCACTAAAACCAAAGTATGTAACGTTATATTAACTTATATGACTACTTTGACTATACTCTATAGTTGATCTTAACGACGTGTTTGGTTTCTTTTAATTTCTTTTAGTTTGTATGTTTAATAGAACTAAAGTGTCTTTATTATTTTAAAACTAGAAATAACTGTTGTATTTAGTCTGTACCTGGCAAATTTAACAAGGATATTTGAAACCAAGATTAGTGTTGTTTCAAACTGTAACGTTTTGTTACTTCTAACATATATGTTTGCTTCAATTTATTAAAGTTGCATTGTTGATTTTATCCAGTTGAATTCTTAACTTCGACTATATTCTATAGTTGATCAAAACGATATGTTTGGTTTCTGTTACTAAGTTTGTATGTTTATGTGAACTAAAGTGTCTTTGTTATTTTAAAGAAGAGATAACTGTTGAATTTAGTCTGCATCTGGCAAATTTAACCAAGATATTGGCAACCAAAATAAGTGTTGTTTTAAACTGTAATGTTTCGATCCTTCTAACAAATATGTTAGGTTCAGTTTAATAAAGTTGTATTGTTGTTTTCATCAAAGTGATTTCTTAACTTTGACTATACTCTATAGTTGATCTAAAGGATTTGTTTGGTTTTTCTTACCAAGTTTGAATGATTATTTGAACTAAAGTGTCTTTGTGATTTTAAAGAAGTTTAAAGAAGTTTTATACTGTTGAATTTAGTCTGAATACGGCAATTTTAACCGAGATATTGGCAACCAAAATTAGTGTTGTTTCAAACTGTAACGTTTCGTTCCGTATAACAAATATGTTAGGTTCAGTTTAATAAAGTTGCATTGTAGGTTTCATCAAAAAGATTTCTTGATTTTGATTATATTCTATGGTTGATCTCAACGATGTTTTTGGTTTTTTATATCTTTTTACCTGTACAATTAGACTAAAATGTTATTTTATAGAAGAAGAAAAAAATGAATTTAGCCGGCATCTGGTAAATTCAATCTAGATCTAGATCTAGACCCAAAAATATTATTCTTTCAAACTGTAACGTTTTGTTCCTTCTAGTAAATATGTAAGGTTCAGTTTAATAAAGTTGTACAGTTGAATTCATCAAAACAATTTCTGAATTTCGATTATATTCTAAGGTTGAATTAAACGATGTTCTTTGTTCCTTTTCCTAAATTTATATGTTTGATTGAACTAATAAGTCTTTGTTATTTTAAAGAAGAAAAAAATGTTGAATGTAGCCTGTATTCGGTAAATTTAAGCTAGATATTAGTAACCAGAAATATTGTTGTTTTAAACTGTAACGTTTTGTTCCTTCTAACAAATGTGTTCGCTTCGGTTTACTACATGTGTATTGTTGATTTCATCAAAGTGATTTCATAACTTCGACTATACTCTATAGTTGATCTAAACAATTTGATTAGTTTCTTATACTTAGTTTGTATGTTTAATTGAACCAAAGTTTCATTGTTATTTTAATAAGAAATAACTGTTGAATTTAGTCTCTACTTGGCAAATTTAACAAAGATTTTGGCAAACAAAATTAGTGTCGTTTCAAACTGTGACGTTTTGTTCCTGCTAACAAATATGTTAGGTTCAGTTTAATAAAGTTGTATAGTTGATTTCACCACAAATATTTCTTAATTTTGAGTATATTCTATGGTTGATCTAAACGGTGTTTTTGGTTTCTATACTAAGGTTACATGTTTAATGGAACTAAAAAGTTTTTGTTACTTTAATGAAGGAAAAAATGTTGAATTCAGCTTATATCCGGTAAATTTATCCTAGATATTAGTAACCAAAAACATTGTTGTTTCAAACTGTAACGTTTTGTTACTACTAACAAATATGTTCGCTTCGGTTTATGAAAGTTGTATAGTTGATTTTATCAAAATTATTTCTTAATTTTGACTATACTCTATAGTTACTCCAACTATGTTTTTAGTTATTTTAACTAAATCTATTTGTTTGGTTAAACTAAAAAGAATTTAGATAATTTTTACTAAGAAAAATAGTTTTATTAACAAAAGAAAAATTAAACAATTTAGTTTTGTTACTTCAACATGTATTTTTTTTCATTGTAACCACTACGGAATAGTAAGAATAACAAAATGAGATTTGTTAGTTTGAACACGTATGTTTTAGTAAGCTTTTGTTAAATGAACAATTTCCTTGTAAATTTAAACGAAAAAAAATCAACCGAAATAATTTTGGTAAAATTAACCGATCTGTTTTTTCAGTGTAGAAGAAACCGATTCACTCGAGACTTACCCAATTGCAAGTCAAAAATCAGCTTGCAGAACCGTTCCCTGGATTTTCCTTTACCGGCAGCCAGGTTGCTGGAGCAATAGTCAAAATATATCAAAATATCATCATTTTAGACAAAATATTTAAAAACATATTTTGTATGAAATTTATTTTATTTTATTTTTTTACTTGTGACTATTTCAGTTTTTAAAAGTGAAAACTTTTTGGATTGTGTGTTAATATATAATGTCTATCGACGGTATAAAATAGCAGCCGTCCGTTTTACCATTATAGTAAAAAAATAAAAAAAGTTAATGTTGAATTATACATTTTATACATGCATTTTATTTTATTCTATACTATTGTACAGGGAAAACAGACGGCTGCTATATTATACGGTGGATAGACGATAAGTAACATCACATAAGCCAAAGAAGTTTTCACTTATAAACACTTCAATAGTTGCAAGGAAAAACAAAAATGCCATGTTTCCTGACACAAATGTGTAAGACAACGCCTAATTTTTGCGATGTTTTTGTGTTACGTTTACAAAACACCTGTACGTAGGCTGGCCAGCCTACGCAGAGCTGGTTTTCAGAGTATCCCAATGCTCGAACTGAGATGTTAGTCGAGTATAACTAGTGAGTACGGATTTAACACAGAGAAAGAAAAAAAAATAGTAGGCAACATTAGATATCTTACCGAATATTATTTTAAACTTAATGACTTACTTTGACAATATTTTTTACTTGTACTAGTAGGTATTTAACAGAAAATCTTTTTTAGTAATTATTTTTTTCAATCTCTATTGTGGGGACTCTCTCTTGTGGAGGGCAGGCGGGGCTTGAGCCCCGCCTGCCCTCCCCTAAACCCGGCTCTGACTGTCCGGGTTGCAAGGACTAGTAATGTGTGTAATTCTATGAAAGACGTCACACCGAAAGCAGTCCGTTACAGTAGCTGCGTGACGCACGGACTGTGGCCCTATTCGGAGATTTGAGATTTTCATCTCACCTTTTTTCGTCTTTGTTGCGCTCGTTTAAAACGTCATAGGTGTGGGAGTGACCAAGATAAAATCTAACTGACAGCATGCAAACGAAACGGACTGGGACTGGATTTGGTGTGTTTTATTTCTAAGTTACATACTTGGTTATTTTGTACATTGAAAATTGGTTTACCTTGAAAATTTACTTGGTCCGAAGACTACGTATGTAAGTGTCGTGTAGGAGAGCACACGTATGTAGTTGATGTGTTGCGCGCACGCATTCAGCCCCGCGACCTGTCCTGGATTCACAAAGAAGAGTATAAGCGTGGGTCAAACCGGCACAGCGCAGCACAGCGCGGCACAGCGCTACACAGCGCTACACAGCGCGGCGTAGCGCGACACAGCACGGCACAGCGCAGTGCAGCTTATGACGTAATGTATGTAATATTATGGGAAATGACACACGAAACGAGACGCGCATATTTGCGCAGCGCTGCACAGCATCGTGCGTTTGATGTGTCATTTTCCCACAATATAATATTAAAATTTCAATTTTCAATTTAATTTTTATTTTATCATTCCGCACATTACATCGTCAAACTGTGAACGCTAAGGTGTTCGGTTCACACGAACACCATAGCGTTTTTTGCTTAAGTAGATCGTACTTCCATTTAAAAAAAAAACGGCCAAGTGCGAGTACGAAAGGGTACCGTACGATTACCTATCAAGCCGCCAAAAATGCCATGTTGTTATAGTGACAACAGAAATACATCTTCTGTGAAAATTTCAACTGTCTAACATCACGGTTCATGAGATACAGCCTGGTGACAGACGGACAGACAGACAGGCGGACGAACAGCGTAGTGTTAATAATAGGGTCCCGTAGGATTAGGGTTCCTTACCCAAAGGGTATATAACCCTTTCGGTAAGGAACCCTAAAAAAATGGTTCTCTGTAAAGTCGGTTTACAGACTATAGTTCATAACAAAACATTGATTAAATCTTCTCCTCGGACGCATAGGCCAATCGAGTGAAACAGAGATAGATACATTGCAAGCCGAACGCTCAAGCCGATCGTGCCTGTCGCTCGCTCGTGTAGCGCTCTCGCTACGATCGACCGAGCGTAACGGGACAATGAGTCATCCTTTTTCGTGCGTGCAGCCGGTGTTCATCGATTTATTAGACGTTGTCACGTCAAAAAACTTAGAAACCCTCATAATTATATTATAACTATACTCCATAATTATACTCCAATCGAAAATAATTACACAACAGTTTAAGTTGAAGAGTAGAATCTGATGCCATCATTGCATTTCCTAAAAAGATTTTCAATAAGTAAATTGGAGCACTCACTCTCCTCCTCGGTAGCGTTTAGTAACTTGGCTTCAGCGGCGAGCGCTCTCGCGTTCAGCGCAGCGGCTGTCTCCACGTACAGCGCACGCGGGCACTGCTGCTTCATGACGCCCAGCGTCATCTGCGGTACACCAATACTATTGTACTGCTATGTAGGCTCAACTGGTACGCGTCTGAGAGGCCCATATACCTACACTCGAAAAACATAACCCTTCTTCTTGCGCAGTCGGGTAATAAACTATTTTATTTAAATGATGTAGAAACAGGCCTTTAATAATGCAGCTAAGTCTTGTGGCTGCCTCACTCTAAAACTGTTTCGTTTCTCTACCAACACCGTAGTACATACATAAAATAATATTGTATGCATGTTTTTATGTATTTTCAATGTTGGAGGATTGCACCCGGGATCAATTCGACCATGAAATGTAGCCTATGTTACATTTGGCGTGCAAAAACAAGTCTTTGTCTTCAACAAGTCTTTGACAAATTGTAATTTGTCACTCTGTAGATAACTTTAGAGGCTCGTCAGTATCGTTACTCGCTCTCTTCGCTCGTCGCCTCCTTCTAGACGAAATGGCAATAGAAAACCTTTAGCCAATGCGAAGTAAGTCTAAAGTATTCGTTGGTTCATAAATTATAGTTATGACGATGATTATTATGTTATAAGGCTCAGATAAACCTAGAGGAAAAGATGGAACATTGCGTTATATCTCGCTGAAGCCACTTTTTTTTTCAATATGTGTGCGTGGTAATGTTGCCGTGAAAAACATTTACAATTGCACGAAAACTAATATTAATTCCTAAACTCTACGTTAGCCATTTCCGTCTCATTTCCAATATACAACCTTAGTAGATTTAATATTTTATAACTGTACATATTTGTAAGAGTTTAATGTTACGGGTTTTTCAAAATTGACTTGTAAAAAAACTGCACAGTTTTTAAAAAGAACCTCAAAATGTAGTCTTGGCCACACTTTTATAAAGCACTATGCATATTTATGTAAGCGAAATTATACCATAAATCAATGCAGATAATGTCGAGGTAAGAATGACCAAGCGAGTAGGTAGCGTAGTTTTTTTTGCGTCAGTGTGTGCGTTGTGTACATATACGACAGTAGCGTAGTTTTTGAATGATTTTGGCTTCACTTAGATCATACGCCGTGCGCCATCTTATTCTCTAGGTTGATTTGAGGTTATAAGGTATACCTCTTGCGTTTCGACGTTCAGGGCTCTCGGCGCGTATCTGGTCCAGAAGACGAGTCCCTCGTCGCATATAGTGTCGGTGGCGAGCACGCCCGCGCCCAACTCGCGCACCTCGCGCTGAGCATCGCTCATGTACCACTGCGCCGCTAGGTCGGGATGCATCTCCAACGTCATGTACTGGGAACACGATTAAAAGCAGTCACAAATTATAGCATAAACATCGTCACGCCTTTCCCCTAAGGGGGCTGGCAGAGGTATAAAACAACACCCACACTTCGCAGGACGATATTCAGTCCCAATAAGGTGACTCAAAAATAAGGTGTATAGCGACAGGCTCGCCCTCTGTCACATTAGGGACTGAATTTCGTCCGGCGAAGTATGGGTGTTGTATTACACCTCTGCCAGCCCCTGTCTGACAACGTGTATGCAAAAGTTTATTATGATCCGTTTATTTTGATATTTAGATATTCCGAGTAGTTAAGGCGTCAAAGATTAACTAACTCACGTTCTATATCCGGATTAACAATAACGATGTTTTTTTACTATTAACTCCTAAGGTTGCTCCTAGACGGGCTATATTTTACGGCAATACTGGTAATATTGCCGACTGTAGCTCGGCCATCAGCCATGCTAGAAATGTATGACTTTGTCACACTCAAAATATTGTCGCAATATTGCCGGGGTGGTATTGCAGTAAAATTATTGCCCGTCTAGGACCGCTCTAATTTAGATTACCTTCAAGCAATGCGTAGGTTTGTAGTACTTATTGTTTTTCAAGACTACCGCTTCAGATATCCTATGAGCATCGACTATCTTGGTCATTGCTTTAACTCGTTCCTCAACTTCTTTATCTATTGCTTTCTTGGCTTCTATTTCAGCTTCTCTCCTCCTTTGCTCTAGTTCTCTTTTCTTTTCTTCCAATTCCCTTTTCTTTTCTTCTATTTCTTTTTTCTTCTCTTCCATTTCTCTTTTCTTTGCTTCTTTCGCTTCCCTTGCTATTCTCATGGCTTCTCTTTTGGCGGCTTCCCTTGCTTCTTTTTGGGCTTGTTTTTTGACAGCACCTATTAATAATATAAAGGAAAATGGTTTAGTTGGTTGGGTATCTTAACTCTGTATTCACAAACTTGGTTGAGACTAGTTGAGAGTCCTTTAACGGGCGGTATTGCTTACTCGTTTACGTAATTCAGCGTTTTTAGGAACGAAAATTTGTTGTCTGTAAAGTCGGTTTACGGACGATAGTTCAACGTGACAACGTCATAACAAAACATTGATGAAATCTTCTCCTCGGACGCATAGGCCAATCGAGTGGAACAGAGATAGATGATGCGCAAGCCGAATGCTCAAGCCGATCGTGCCTTTTGCTCGCTCGTGTAGCGTTCTCGCTCCGATCGGCCGAGCGTTCTCTAATAAGTTTTTAGCTAATATTATAGCGGTTTTTTAGACTCATTTTAGTTTTCACTCCTTTCTCTTAAGGCGAGCCTGGCCAGAAAACGTCTAGCAAGAATCAACTTTCCTCTAAGATAAACCATGGTTTTTATTGTGGAAAAAAAAAAATGTTATTCTTAAGCATGTTTTTAAGTGGAATCATAAATCTGATACATGTAATGAATAACTTCACTCTATAGAAAAAAAATCCAAAGTCACCTCTATTTGGTATTTTAAACACGATTTGCGACTTGATTTTTACAAATCATATTGCTTTTTTATTTTTTTTACGAATTACAACGCAATAAGAAAATGGAATCATAAATAAAAATGCTAAAAAGTGAACATGGTAATTTTATATGATTTTTTATCACGAATTCATGGTAAAAAGGCGCGTTTGCGTGACCGCCAGTCCGCCCGCAGACACCGTCGACGCCGGACGTGTGCCAAATTTTTGTGATCTCCGCAGTGCCGCACACACCAACACCAACCAAGCATTTAGTTTTGCCATAATATGTAACAAACATAATAAACGAAAAAAATGCTCAAGTCTGGCTTTTAGAAAATCGTACGAGTCAAGGAGCAAACGTCGGTAAGTAGAGAAACTTCTACTAGATTAAATTGGTAATCATTGTTTTTATTTACTAGAATCGACATTTCTTGCATTGCTTTTTGTAGTCAGATGATGTATCAACAAATCTATTAGTACCTACTTATATTCGTTTTAGTGTTTTTAAATATTATACTCATCATCATAGATACTTTTTTGTCTCTTTACGTGTATTCACGATGTAAATACCCGGCCTAGTGGTATACCTACTAGTGATATTTATGTAGTTATACCTACCTACAGTTACAGTTTTTTTTGCAGAAGAAACAAACAAACTCCAATGACTTTGGAATTGACGAAACGTAAGTACCTATCTACCTTTTGTATCACGCAGGGAGGTGGGTGTTCTGCGAAGTTTTGACTATGTCGGTCACCATTTATTATTTCACCCAGACAACTTGTGAGATACGGATACGGAGCGACGTTCATACTTTCATTTTTCCTGAGCATTCTACACTGCACAACGAGTAAATACCCGCCCTAGTGGCATACCAGTGATATTTATATTTATATAGTTATACCTACTTACACGAATACCTATCTTACAGTTTTGTTTTTTTTTTTCAGAAGAGTACTACAACCAAATTTAATAAACTCCGATGACATTGGAATTGACGAAACGTAAGTACCTACCTACCTTTTGTAACATGCAGGGCTGCGGATCTTCGCTAAGTTTTGACTATATATGTAGGATGTTAGGTGAGATACGGGAAGACGTTTATACTTTCATTTTTACTGAGCAATCTGAACTGCACAACGAGTAAATACCCGACCTAGTGGCATACCAGTGATATTTATATTCATATAGTTATACCTACTTACACGAATACCTATCTTACAGTTTTGTTTTTTTTTTCAGAAGAGTACTACAACCAAATTTAATAAACTCCGATGACATTGGAATTGACGAAACGTAAGTACCTACCTACCTTTTGTAACATGCAGGGCGGCGGATCTTCGCTAAGTTTTAACTATACAGGATGTTAGGTAAGATACGGGACGACGTTCATACTTTCATTTTTACTGAGCAATCTGAACTGCACAACGAGTAAATACCCGGCCTAGTGGTATATCTAGTAGTGATATTTACGTAGTTATACTTACCTACATGAATACTTATCTTCGTTTTTTTTTTTTTTTTTTGCAGAAGAGTACTTCAAGAGAATGTAATAAACTCTGATGACATTGCAATTGACGAAACGTAAGTACCTACCTTTTTTTTGTAACATGGAAGGTGGCGGATCTTCGCTAAGTTTTGACTGTACTGTATGTATGTAAATTATATAGGGTGTTAGGTGAGATAGGGGACGTCGTTCATACTTTCATTTTTGACTGAGCAATCTGTACTACACGAGTGTTTGGTAGCGTTTGAGTTATAGCCGTATGATTTGAACACATCTAGGCCTGATTAGTACTGCAACGTGATTTAGGCTGTTTTAAAGAAAACTCGTAAAGTTGTATATTCGTTTTTAACGATTAGCGAAAATCGAGCATTTCGGTAAATCTTGTAAGTACGGCTTTTATAAACCTACGACTGGTATGGATGTGTTCGTCGTTGCCTTTGAAATTCGAAACTGCCGGTTGTAAGAAGCGATAGCGGGGACACGCGAAGCTATGTATATACGTCACAAAGATGGCCGCCGTTGTAGATTATTGCTTATATCTCGAGTTCTATCTCATCAAATCAGTTGTTTGAGGTGTCATTTGAAAGCTCATTTATTTATAATGTAGTTGTTATATAATTATGTACATACATACCAACAAGCTTGAACGACAGCTTCCGTGCGCGAGTCCGACTCGAACTTGGTGGGTTTTTTAGAATTTTTATATTTTGAACTTTTGGACATCATACTTATAAATATTTATTTTTATTTTGTTTTAGGCACGTGGATGACATTGACCCTGTTTCACTCCGCGTGGTCATCATCCTGCGTCAGTCATGGTTTGATGGGGGGTATCCTCTCACGGCGTCACAAAGCTTTGTTTTTGTGAAAAGGGGGTTAAAACTTCTGCCAAAGTGTATCAAGAGACCGTCTTATATGGTGTTGTACAACCCCTTAGCAATACACTTTTTAAAAATCTACCGTGGAGTTTCCAACTAGACTCTGCACATGGTCACAAGGCGCGAACTACCCAAGCCTGGCTGGAAGCCAATGTTCCGGACTTTATAAGGGCTGAAGACTGGCCCTCCTCTAGCCCAGATCAAAACCCCCTGGACTACAAATTATGGTCAGGTTTAGAGGGCATGGCCTCTAAACGACACGCTGACATAGAGTCACTTAAGAAATCTTTGAAGCAAGCAGTGGCTAAATTTCCCATGGAAACGGTCCGTAAATCCATAGATTCTTGGCCAGGCCGACTAAAGGCCTCTATCAAGGCCTAATGTGGTAATTTTGAATAAAATAATAGTTATATTTTTGTTAAGACTTCAAAACATATGTAAATATAACTTTTATTAACATTACATTACTGTATAAAAAATTAATGCATTTTCATTTGTAACAGAACTTATGGCTAGACATGCATACATATCGTCACGCTTTTCCCCGAGGGGGCTGGCAGAGGTGTAATACAACACCCACATTTCGCCGGACGATATTCAGTCCCAAATGTGACAGGGGGCGAGCCTGTCGCCATACACCGGGCTCCAGTTATGTAGCACATGACACACAATACGCACATATGTTCACACAATGAACAAATTGGTGCGTGCCGTCGGCTGGGTTCGAACCCAGCAGAGCAAAATTGCCACTCCCAACTAGACTGCCATCGATTCTACAACTATATCACAGAACAAATAATAATACTACGTACCTATAGCTATAGAATGTATATTTTGTATTGAATGTTTTGTTAGTACTAGCAGAATGTCCGCCACTTCGTACCCAGGGTATGTATATATCCGGTATAAGTTTACTCGATTCTTTCATAATTATTGTTCAAAATTATATCTGAATCGTGTAGTTTTTTTAACTTAGTAACATTTAACAAACCATACAATATTATTAGTACGCACCTAATGGTAAATTAAGGTACTTAATTAAAATTGTTATTACCATTGTTATACAATATACCCAAAAATAATGAAATTTACTATGTTGTATTATTTAATGAATACCGGTAGTTACACAATCATTCCAACACCCTGTATAAATATTTGTCCTAATAAGGATAACAAGTAGCCTATGTGTCAATCCAGGGCATAAGCTAACTCCGTTCCAAATATGATCTTCATCCGTCTAGCCGTTTAGGTGTGAATAAGTGAAATACGAGTAAGTACCTAACTTCCACACACAATCGCAATCTTTTGTATTTATGAGTGTGAAGTGTGATAAAATGGAAATATGACACTACCGGTAAAATGAAACTAATGCCACGACTGCTCACACATCAAAAATACAACAACTCGTGGACATGAGATTGGTTGTACCTATATTGGCTTGAACGGCATTTTTTAGATTTTTTTTTGGTTGGCATCAAATAAAAAATGTTCATAAAATGGATGAGTACAATGACGGACGGATTATTTTATCGATTTCCTAAAAATGGGTGTTTAGGTACTCGATACCATAACGTGACTGACGGGTGAAAGACGTGCGCGCGGCGCATCGCACACAACTTTTGTGTCGCGTGAATGAATACGTCGCGCTCCCAAAAAGTGCGGCCTGAGGTAGAGTAAAATACCTAAAGTTCTGGGAAAGCCTCGCCTTAAACCGAGACATTCAACATCAAAAAATGTTTAAATTGGATAATCTTTTTCTTTTCTGTCTAAGAAAAACGTATGAAAACTAAAATGAGTTTAAAATAACCGTTATATTATTAGCTGAAACGTTTTCAGAGAACATTTGTCAATAGCACACCCAGACATGTTTCGTTATTAAAACCTGAATTGTGGAGCTAGAAATAACGCCCGTTAAACGCTCTTAAGTAAGGGTGCTCTTAGACGGGCTATATTTTCACTGCAATACTGGCCCGGCTAAATAGTCAGAAAATCCGATCGCTATCGCGGTAAAAATCCGAACGGGACGTTTCGGAATGATTGTAAATACCCAGGCAGGGCGGTATTAAACATGAGGCGCCAGGATGCAAAAATCAGCCTGCGGCCGTCTTTTCACCAAAAAAAACTTAAATACTGATATGAATACAATGTAATGTGGAGGGATTGTGCGTCACCTAGTAAGCTCAGCGCCCGACCACTTCGCAACGACGATATAAATGAAAAACGAACTTATACTCTGTACAAAATCCAAGTTCTTTTCAAATCGACGCGTCGAGCTGCTGGTGACTTGGCCGCGGATGGCAGTCCACTATTTTTCTTTCCTTATGAATCTAAAAAGGACTTTTTACCACAAAGTAGAATTTTCTTTTCCATTTACGCGATTGTGAGAAAAGGCTGCCCTTGACCTTCGATCAGCTGTAGACAGGGACCCTATTCGGAGATTTGAGATTTTCATCTCACTATTTTTCATCCTTGTTGCTCACGTATGAAACGTCGTGAGTGTGAGGTGACCAAGATAAAATCTCATCTCATCTCACGCGCAGGAATAGCCCCCCTGATCTCGTGTCTGATTAACAATATCAGGCCTCTTCATACAGTGGCACCGCATCGACACTTAGCGTTCTATTCAAAATATATATATATAATATATAACAAATACATATAACTCCATTTGAATATAAGCCTTAGCATTCCGCAATAACATTGATGACATTTGCTAAAGTGTTTTAACACATTTAAGCGTCGTGACACCAACGCCTAAATGTGCGCAAGTGTCACAGGGTGACTGATAGCGAAACGAGGCTACACATGATCTAAGCTAAGCCTAGTTTTCATTGCGCCACTTAAGACCCTGGCGCCCGGGTGCCACGGACCCCTTATACCCCCCGGGTAAAGACGGCCTTGTAGCAAACACACAAACTTTTAAACACAAAAACAAGACTTTCAAATGTATAATATACTAACTGCGCCCAGCGGTATAAAAAGTGTGGCTAGTGTGCCTTAGTATTATGTTCTTTAACAGGAGGTTCCAGCTTTGAGCAATCATCAAATTTGTAGGCCAGTCAATTTTTTTTTCCTTGACTGCCATCTTTTTTTAAATTTTTTCAATGAGGTCCTTAGTATTTCTACATTTCATAAGTATATAACATATTGCCCATCTATATCTTCTCGTCTCTTGTCCGAGATCCGAGACACTGAAGTAGTTGGTGACGCAATGAACCCCAGATGAGGTTCATTTCGCTACCACCCGTCGTTATTATTTCTCAGATTTGACCCAGTAATATTTTAAAGTGCTTTCTAGAGCTTGGATTCAGCTATTTTAAAAGCTCTTGAGAAGCTCTTTTAAAAACTTGAATCATGATGTGCTGCTGAACCACTAAGCCCTCCCCCCTTTCCCTGGTCTGCAATTGCTGTTGACATATCTTGCAAACCGTACGTCATATCAAGATGCATCCAAAAAAAAGATTTGTTGACAATTTTATGATAAACATATCAGTTTTTACCAGCTTTCTCGTAGCTATTACTGTTTTCTTGAAAATCCTAAAACTGTATTTAGGGACACGAAGGAGGGGAAAGGGGGGGAAACAATTATTTATGTATGTTGTTTCTATTTACTTTTGAAACTACACATGCGAAAGCTACATGCATGCCAAGTTTTAGGCCATCTGCCGAGCAGGATTGTAAACTCACTTTTTCTGCACTAAAAAGCCGTACTACATACAAACATTACCTCTTTAACATATTAATGTGTAGAAGTAGTAATCTTACGGGATTCAATAGTCGGTTTTCTATTATTTTCCTCGGCAGGTTTTCTTCCAATATTTTCCTCTACGGGTTTTATCTCATTTTTCTCTTCAACAGGCTTTTGATCATTATGATCTTCTGCAGATTTTGTTTCATGTGTTTCTTTTACAAGCTCATGTTCTTTTTCAGGTATCCACTGATGATTGTCATCGGCTGATTTTCTTTGATGTTTACCACTCAGTTTCTTCTGGTGTTTTTCATCTTTCTTCTTCTGGCAGACCAGCTTATCAATTTTGTTCCTTATAATTTTATCGTCACCATAATATTTTGTCATCGCTTGCCTCAGTTGTCCCTTAGTTTTCATCATTTGTGGTGTTTTTTCTAAAACTTAAGCAGTTCGTATTTATTTAAGTCATAAAACAAAACAGTTATCACAACAAGGCAGGAACGACGACGTCAATTGCGGTGGACAAACGTCTTTAGTCACCCCTTTTCTTCAATTGTCGGCCTTAGCTTAGTTCGTACCAGGTAAGAGTAGTAAAATTGGAGAACCATGTTGGCCGGGTGGTGTGGACCACGCCTTCCGATCCGGAGGTCGTGGGTTGATCCTGGCCGTGCACTAATGAACTTTTATCTAGTAGAAAAGTGTGTGTATTTATATTTGACACCTGCTTTTACGGTAAAGAAAAACATCGTGAGGAAACCGACATGTCTTAGAAGCATAATTCGAAAGATATGTGACATTCTGCAACCCGCACTGAGCCAGCGTGGTGGATAACGGCTCAATCACCCTCCACGTAGTGTAGATCGATGTCCCAGCACTGTATTGACGAGTAAAATCAGAATTTGGCCTCTCTGCCTCCACTTTCGCGGCTCCTGCAACAATCTGTTGTTACCTAAAGTTGCTAGGACGTCTGTCACATCGACGACGTCTGCAGCTGTAATTTTTCCGCTTTTTGTCTTGACCTCTACTGGAAAGTTGATCGACACTTGCTTCCTTCCTTTAGCATCTGTTGTGGAGAAAATGCTGGTTAAAACACATTTTCTATTCACAAATGAATGCAAAATACGGCCCAATAAGATTTATTGTCGAATTGATTTCTGAGAACATATTCGTATCATAACAAACTATGGTATACTTACTAGTGGTATATAGTATGGTTACGCGCCAAGAAAGATTTTTGCAAGTAAACTAAGCATTTAATAAATCTTTTTGACCCTTAATGTATAGGTAGTTATTTAGTGAAAGAGTTGAATAACGGACGGCCTTCGATCACTGCACTGGAAATTTGTAAACGCCTCTACTTTCCAGTGACGTGTTTGTGTCCTCTTGTCCCTGACCATGGTATAATAATATACTCCGCCAGGTATAGCATTTACAAACACATAGTGACGTCAATCGATGTTTAAGCGAGACCGAAATAAGTAATTTACAACAAGTTCGAAAGAGACGGATGACGATGACATCAAAATGTGTTTGCTGAATGCTAGAGCTTGTTTTTTTGGATCATGTGCCTGACCAGTATGCGTGAGTATTCGCATACCTAGTGTATGCGAATGCTCACGCATATCACTCACGCTCACGCATGGTTTGCATTTTATTAGTTGAAGTGTTGCAACGGTTAGCATGACAGCACGTATTGCCTTTTACATATAAGGCGTGGGGGAATACCTGACTGCATGACTGTGGTTAGACTGGGTTGCTTCGACTGCCTGTTATTCTGGGTAGTGGCTCTTTTTCCGTACAAAGTGGTAGAGTCCGTTCCGAAGACGGGGCTGAGCAGTAGCGCACTTGGTAAACTTCAAGGCTAGAGTGAATAAGTACCTTACAGGTCGTCGTGCTCCATCTTAGACCACAACGTCGCTTAACATCAGGCGAGTTGGTGGTCAAACGCCGACCTATTCTACATTAAAAAAAAAAGTCATTTTTATAACTTTGACGTTATAAAAATGACAATAAGTTTATCTTCAATATCCAATTAAATAAAGAAATTTAGTTTGATTTGGTTTGTCCCGATTGCAAAAAGAAGCACCGTGAGAACGACAACAGCGTCAATAGCTGCATATATAGCTGCTGCGCCGCCGATCACCGAGGCAGTCGCCGCCAGAGCGGTTCAACCGGAATTGGGCCCCCAACGAGATTAATGTATATAGTGCATATAATTATATATATTGATGGGGTCCCTCATCTACTACCGTCAAGTGATTCTTATGTCAGGGGAGGACCTAACATAAAAATCACTTCACGGAATTTTCACGAGGAGTGTAGTCATCTGTGGCCGGAATAGAAAAGCGTGTGTAAGGCTTCGAAGAGACTCGACTCGGTTGAGCAAAGGGAGTCTGCGGCGCACTCAAACACCCCGGCTTCGGAGTTACAGCAAGTTGTGGTCCAGTTACGACCATGGTTGAATCATAGGTAATTTCTCGAAGGAAAACGCGGAAAACCTTCAGCACTCTGAACAACCTAGCTGCAAAGCTCAGGTTGACCCAAGAGAAGCGCAACTGCAATATTATTGTTGCAATATATAGTCCATGTCCATCGAAAACGGAAGTTAAGACAAACTCAAGTAAAAAAAACATAAAAATAAATGGAAGACATAAAAATAGAGAATGTCAATGAGTACATACTCGTATATTTGGGTCAACTATTATCTACAGAAAACACAATGCAAAAGGAAATAGAAATGAATTGAAATGAAATTTATTCACTAAAATTAAGGGTATTACAATGGTCTTAGTTATTTAAATTATGTTCTCCTACTTTACCGTTATTCAGCATGTGAATTTGGTCACATCTAAAAATTAATTTATAGCTTTAAAACAAAAAATGAAGAGTAATAAAAATAAAATAAGTTCAATTATAGATTAATGTGTTGTTAAAATTAATGAATTAATACAAATATATATATAGTTATAAAAAAGAAATAGAAGGAAAGCAAACAACTGGAAATGGTTTTGATCACCGAGTGAGGTCATGATGGACAAAGATATGCCTGTTAAAGAGAAAAGAAAGTAAACAACGCATGTATCCTTACCTGTTTATCATATAGATGTCAAAAATGGGCACTAACCCAACAGCAACTCAAAAAATCCAAGTATGACAAAATGGAATGGAAAGAAGCTTAGTTGGAGTTGAAAGAAGAGACAAGCTGAGATTACAAAATATAAAAAAAGCAAATCTAAATTTAAAAATATACTTACCGTATGCAAAAGCCTGAAATAGAGATGGACAGGAATTGACAGGACACCTGTTAAGGGAAAGGAAAGAGAAGTGGACAAAATAGTAATGGAATGGTACCCATGAAAGTAAAAGAAAAAAGGAAGACAATATCAAACAAAGGGAAGAAGACATGAAAAAGATAGCTGGTCCAGAATGGATATGCACTGTGAAGCACAGGAGAAAATGGAAAGCTTTAGAGAAGGGATTTGTCGAAGGACAAGCTGTAAAAGAAAAACCGGTTGCCAATATAACTAGAATTTAGTTATATTATAATTTTAACTAGAATTTAGTTATATTTATAACTAACTAATAACTAGAAGTAAATTATATTTGCAATATAACAATGTGCAAATATACACATATATATAAATAATTTATATTTGCAAATTGTAAAAAGCAAGCAAGCAAGTTCGTATAGGCCGACTGGCTAGCCCTGATGTCAGTTTTCTAGGCTGGATCGGACTCAAACGGATGGACGGATTTTGAAGAAATTTTGTATGGAGGTGGCTTATACCCTGGATTAACATATGGGATACTTTTTAATCGCAGGTACTGAAGGGCGCAGCTACCTAGTATATTATAAATGCCAAAGTCTGTTCGTGTTTTTGCTACTTCTTCACGCTCAAACGGATACACGTATTTGGATGAAATTCAATACGGAGATAGCTAAGGCTTTGGATTAACTTATGGGCTACTTTTTATCCGCGGGTAACAAACATAGCTGCGCACAGCCAGTAAAATATGTTACTACCTACCTTTGAACTTTCTAAGCGGTATTCCTGGATCCGGTGGATTGGTATTTCCATCATTTTGTTCTGATTTACTGTGATCAGGTGATGAAGAAGATTTAGTCGTCTTACGGCGAGGCATTTTAGTTTCTTAGAGTTTATAAAATTCAATGATCAACTAGTATGTCCTGCCTCGCATTGCGGTTTCGCCATTCAAAACAAACAATCAATCAATAAAATTTTACAATTTTGTTCTGTCAGTCAACTGTCACAGTCAACCGTACTTCAAACTGTTCCCTTCAAGTTTAAACCAAAACTTGTTCCAGGATCAAAGCTAGTTGTTTAGCATAACACGCCACCTAAATTACCATCTGTGAATGAGTAGTATTAAACTTGATTTGACTATCCACAGACAGATGGCGCTGAATTATATGCAATAAAATTTAAAATAAATGGCGGGTTTTCAAGTACTTATTAAAAAATCGAATTTGTTTTGTCAATACAATTTCATACCTTTATTAAAAGTTTAACGTTTGTAAGTAATGTAATTTGAGGGATCATAACAATGTTTAAATTTATATTGCAGATTATTGCAAGCGTTCTGCCATCTTCAACCATTTTTACTACTTTTTATTCGACTGCCAAGAAATGTTGTGTTTTTTGCGAGTATCTTAAAAGTATCTGTATGTTTGTAAATTTCTTCAGTACCTCCTATATTTTCAAAACGGCTAGATGATTTTGACAGTTAAGGTATCGTTAGATTTTATAAAACTCAAGTGTCCCCAAATATGGCGCTTCTAGACTCTTCTCTCAAGTAGAGAGAAGTGGTCGCTGCCTACCCGTTTGGGAAAAAAGCGCATTTATATGTATGTATGTACATTACTTATCTTAGGTATATTTAAGCATATTTCCTTCTTCGACACATGCTGCTGCCAGAGTTTAACAGGTTTTACTGCTTGCTTGTCTGAGCTAGAGATCAAATAAATACAAACATACCATACCGTCACGCATTTTCCCCGAAGGGGCTGGCAGAAGTGTAATACAACACCCACACTTCGCCGTTCGATATTCAGTCCCAAATGTGACAGGGGGCGAGCCTGTCGCCATACACCGGGCTCCAGTCATGTAGCAGATGACATACAATACGCACATATGTTCACACAATAAACAAATTGGTGCGTGCCGTCGGCTGGGTTCGAACCCGCTCCCTCTGGCTTGAGAGGCGGGCTCTCTCCAACTAGGCTATCATCGCTTACAATAAATACAAATACCACCAAAATGATAGTTAAGAGACTCACTTGTACTTAGGAGCATGAGAGAACATTTTGTATTTACAGCGTGTAAATAGTCATACTCATAATCGTATTATCAATCAATGGCCATAAAAATATATAACAAATTGCCTAATAATTTTAAATGAACTTTTTAGACGATTTTTTGCAGATAATTATGTTGACATAGATAACATCAATTTAAAAAAAAAAAACAATTTTAAAAAAGTCTTAGGAAATGGCTTGTAGATAAAACTTTTTACGACATGAAAGAATTTTATGCCTCTACGCATGGATCAGGGGCCCTATTCGGAGATTTGAGATTTTCATCTCACTTTTTTTCGTCCTTGTTGCTCTCGTTTGAAACGTCATAGGTGTAAGAGTGACCAAGATAAAATCTCATCTCATCTCACGCCTAGGAATAGCCACCCAGGTCCATATTTATATTATAGAAGAAGAAGAAAGGTAATTTACTTTACTACTTAATAGACTAATCTAATTAGCCTCTAAAATCTGATCTCAATTTAATTTGAAACTAAAATTAAGGCATTTTGAGATTATTTTACATAACAATTAATAATAAGCCATCTACAATAAATTTAGTGTTAGTAGTGTTTGTTCTTTAAATTGTTTTGTTTGATGTTAATTTTATTGAAGTGTGAATTAAATGTGTACTCGTATCTAGTTTAGTAAATATTACATAATTTTCTAAAATGTTAAATATTGCATGTCCGCTAGGACAAACTGTTGAGACTAGGTACTTTAACGTACTTACTTGACCTTTATATATATGTACACAGTTTTGAGCAATAAAATTTTACTTTACTAAAACTTTCCGTACAAATTATTGCCATACCCTAGCAGGTTCATGTGATTATATCTACTTACACATTGCATGTTTATAAGACCTGCATCACTACATAACTATTATGAGCAATAAATATTGTAGTATTGAGTATCACCACCTAAATCGGAAAAAAAAAGTTTTAACAAATGCGACATTCCGCGGCGGCACGGCGCGCCACTGAAGACACCGCGCTAGAACCATTACCGTTCATACACCTTTACTTTGCGTCCGTAATTGTGCATTGTTTACAATTCTAAATCTGTATTTGTCGACAAACATAACCTATGCTCGTTTTTTCATCCTTGTCTGTTTATCCTTGAATGTTTGCTCCGCTCCGTCTGTCTGCACAGAGGGCCCTCCGGCCCGCCCTCCGCGTCCTCCAGTCTGGCTTCGAATGCGAGGGAGTGTGGTTGTTGCTCTACACACGGTTCGCGTCACCGATTTCATAAATTCTTTCGCTTGGCTAAATAACAAAACTTACATTTGCCACTTCTTAAATTAAAATCATTGTTTATATTTCTTTTTCGCGTTCGAAAGTTTCAACTAATTATTATTTCGTCGGAAAGCAACGAAAATAAACTGCAACGCGACCGGTTCAACGGCTTTTGCGTTAATATTTAGCTAACAAATAAACAAATTAAGATTTATCGCGAGGGGAACAATGGTTCCGATCGGAATTTAAAAATTAAAAAAAATATGGATTGGCGCGAAAAACTTTTCGGTAAAGTTCTGGTGAAATGCGATGAGAATGGCCAGTTTTTGAACATACCAACTTTGGAAGCTTTATCTGAGTGCGTGGAGAATGGGGATGGGACTGTGTGTGGTATTTATTTCTCATTTGCGAACATTAGCGATGAGAGTGACGACTTCGGAGTGCGTCTTGAGGAGGTTTATAACAAAGTGCATCCTCGATTGAGGGTAGTAGAAGTGGTTTTGTGGGCGCATGTTGGCACTCCTGAGGGACCCGTGGAGAGGGAGGCGGGCTTCCGGCGCACGCTGACTGGGAAGCCCTGGTTCGCGGTACCCTTCCATGATGTTGATACGAAGGTAAATACAACACAACAAAAGACAATCAAAATCGTTTGACACACCAAAGCTTCATTTACTGTGGATTAGTGCAAGTGCGAGTTCATCCTACTAATATTATAAACGCGAAAGTTTGTAAGAATGGATGGATGAATGGATGTTTGTTACTCTCTCACGCCAGAACTGCTAAACAGATCTGGATTAAATTTGGCACAGAGATAGATTATAGTCTAGAATAGCACATAAGATACTTTTCAACCGCGGGTGAAAACGCGGTGCGCACCTAGTACCAATCGCACTAATCACAGCAGCATCATCATTACGTCACCCCCGGCGACGTCTAAACAAAAAAGACAAAGGCCTCCAATGATCTCCACAACGACCGGTCTTGACCATCAAAGTGTAACAGGGCCTTAAATATACATAACTTGAAAATCAAAATCCCAATTTTATAGCAAAGATGTTTTCGCAAATCTGATTTTACATCCTTCATAACTTCAGGAAGTTTTTTGTCGAGTTTTTTAATATCCAGCGCTAACGTTTTCCTTTGAAAAATCTTTCTCCTCCGGCCAGAAAGTTTATAGGTCATCTCTTTCATGTTGGGATTGCTTTTGGAGACGTACTTTCTAGGACATGTTTGTGGTTTCCTGCAGTATGTGCTGGAGTATTTTGTAGAATCCTTTTAACTTAACTATGCCTTTTTAAATTGCAAAAAATTCAAACTAAGCATTTTAAAATATTTTTCTCTGCTGACTTGAAAACGGCTGTACGTAGGTACTCACACGCCAAACTTTAAAGGGCGCTACACACATATGCCGAACCGAATATGCCGACTCGACACATTTGATTCGGCAGTATTTTGTACAGCGGCAACGCCGGCCCGAAGCAACTATTACACTACTGCCCGCCTCCACTGAATATAAGATTTGTCTCAGTCTATCATAAACTACTCCTAGCGAAATATTAGCTCATCGGGCACCTTAAGTATGAGTGTCCTATAGGGAAAAGCCAAATGATCGTGCAAAAAAAATAGGTAAAACTAGCAAAGAGTAATTTAAGCAAGGACTTCGACAATTATTATGTTTAATGCAAGCTGGCATACACCATGTTCGATTTTATTCGGCTAATGACGATCGGGTAGTCCATTTCAGCGGCACATTCGGTTCAGCAATATTTGTTGATCCTCAAGGCCGGTCTGAAGCAACTACTGCACAACACATTCGATTTTACCGCGCCAGCCTGTGCCGATTAATCTCGGCCCGATTATATGTGTAGGGCCCCTAAAGGTGGAGACTGACTGAAACCGAACCTCGTAACGCAACTAGCGTACGCGTAACAGTTCGCCGTATCAATTCAACGAGCCCAACCGCTCGCCGCGAGCACGCCAGCCTGTAGGTTTTTTTTTACGAACTCTACATATGTTACGACGAAATGTTATCAGCCAGTTTACGCCGTACACTTTTTTAACATTATCATGTCAGCCCGAAAGAGGTCTACTGCTGGAGAAAGGCCTCCCCCAACTGGTCTTACGCCGCCCGAAACCAGCGGTTTTCCGCAAACCTCATCAGACCGTCGGTCTACCTTAATCGGAGGCCTTCCTACGCTGAGTTTTCCGATTCATGGTCAGTTCACAGTTTTTACTGTAAAGTGTAAACGAAAGAAAATCTCTGCCTTTAAAATTAAAAAGTTTTTCTAACTCTCGCAAAGTCTATAACGTTTTTTTAGTCAAAAGAAAACCGTGAGTTAAGATGGAGCTTTCATTCAGCCAAAGGGTCCTATAATTACGAGGGTTGCCACGTCAAAACCGTGTATCACCCTAAATTACTTTCCACCCCTGTTTCACCCCTAGGGAGCTTTTACATGTTCTCTAGTGGTTCTCAACGCAGGTGCGTTGCACTCATTAATGTTTTTTTCTGAAATGGAAAACGGGGTTTTATTTTTTCTTTTTTTTTTAAGTTTGACTAGAAATTGTAACGGTGCATTATAGGATTAATTTAATGCAGAGGGTGACGAATGATAAATTCTACAAGGGCTCGCGCAATTAAAATCGGTGTGCGTTGGGGTACGTAATTGGGAATGAATGGGGTAAGCAAGGGAATGAAATTTTGTACATTTATGTGTTATCAAATGATAAGATTTTTAAAACATTTGTAAAAAATGAGTAGGAACTTATTTTGAACGATAAGATTTATTTTAATCCTACTTATATTATAAACGCGAAAGTTTGTATGTATGGATGGATGGATGGGTGGATGGATGTTTGTAGGTACTCTTGCACGCCAGAACGGCTGAACAGATCTGGATGAAATTTGGCACAGGGATAGATTATAGTCTAGAATAGCACATAGGATACTTTTTAACCGCGGGTGAAACCGCGGGGCGCAGCTAGTTATTAATAAATTACCTACTTAGTTAAAAATGAAATTTTTTGTACTAACAGAGTACATTTCGTACATTTTTGAATAGACCAAAAGAAAAGTGTTTTTATCACTTATCGAAATAAACTAGTGAATCTGTCAGCTGAAGACCTCGCGGCCGAAGTCTGTCTTCCTCTACAGGCTGCATTCCTCAACCGATTCTCGAGAAATTTTGTGAGCAGGTTCAATAACTCTTCAGATTTTTTTTTCCAAGTCTAATTTGGAAAATTTTCAAAATTGCGTAGAAATGACCAGGGACCCTATTCGGAGATTTGAGATTCTCATCTCACTTTTTTTCGTCCTTGTTGCTCTCGTTTGAAACGTCATAGGTGTGAGAGTGACCAAGATAAAATCTCATCTCATCTCACGCGCAGGAATAGCCCCCCTGTAGAGAAAGACAGAGGTCCAGACAGAATTCGGACATACGAAAGCATTTTTGTCGAAGCTTAAGCAGAGACGCTTCGGTCTCTAACACTCGCTCTGTCGTTAAGTGAATAAATTAGAAAAGTAGGCAAATGTTTCTTTTGTTTAACAATGAGTAAGTCAAAACAATCAAAACACGTCTCCTTTTATCCCTCGGGGGATGCAAATAACAACTTTCCATGCGTAATGAAATTCAGATGTATGCCAGAACTTTTCTCCCTAGAGGCACTTTGCCTTTAATTTGTTTTATGTTTTAAGTACGTACCTACCTTACGGTACTTAGGGATTAATTTCACGTCTGTCTTTTTAACACAACTATATTTAATGTTCATACATTTAATTATTTTTGTTTGTTGTAAAATCAGATTAGAATATAGAGCGTTTTATGAATAGGAAGGCACTCAATTAATATGAGCAAGTGCTCAATCTTTAATCCATGTCAGAGGCCTTCGGGTGGCCTAGTAACTCTGACATGAGAGCTAGCCACTCGGCCTATACAGACTTACTTGCTATTTTAACAAGTGCTCCAGAAACTGGTCTAAAAGTCTCTGATGAAGGTTTTCACTTATTAGAGCGACTCGGGACCGCCTCGACTGGTAGTCAACTGGTGGTCAACAGCCACGGGCGGACGCCGCGTGGTCAACCAGTGAACGTCACGTGGTCAACGAATTTCCAAGTAGGCTGTCAAGTGTTAGTGATTGTCACTTGTCCACACATGAACCAGTGGGCGGCGGGTGGCCATCAAAGATTGTAAAACCAATAGAACGCACATCCCAATTGAATACAACCTTCCGCGTAAGGAGCAAAGTTTGTAATTACTAAAATTGTTCCTTCAATTGGACGATAAATGATAGTGTTAAAATCCATATTCATCCTACGAATATTATAAACGCGAAAGTTTGTAAGAATGGATGGATGCATGGATGTTTGTTATTCTTTCACGCCAGAACGGCTGACTAGATCTGGATAAAATTTGGCACAGAGATAGATTACAGTCTAGAATAGCACATAGGATACTTTTTAACCGCGAGTGAAACCGCGGGGCGCGGTTTGTAAGTTATAATATTATATAAGAATTGGGGGCTGAGCTACCCACGTCCGTAGGAGTGTACTCTATTCTGATTCCCTACACGTGGTCCCCGGGTAGTGCTAACCGGGTAGCAAACTCTGATGGGAGGCTTCGGCCGTGGCTAGTTACCACCCACCGGACCAAGCCATGCCGTGAAATGACCTAGTCGTGTTTCGGGATGTAGTCCGGTGTAACCGTTCCGAAGACGGGTCTGAGCAGCAGCGCACTTGTAGCGCCTCACTCAACTGCCGTCTTTGTACTTGTTCACTCTACAAAACTCCAGCTAGAGTGAATAAGTATCTTACAGGTTGTCGTGCTCCATCTTAGACCACAACGTCACTTAACATCAGGCGGTGGTCAAACGCCGACCTATTCTACATAAAAAAAAAAAAAAAAGTATGAACTAAACATTTAAAAACCCTCGACACCAATTTTCATGAAACATAGCTAAGAACACTGCCGACTAATTCACCATTCAAACAAAAAAAAATCGGTTTGTTCGTTTGGGAGCTACGATGCTACAGACAGACAGACACACACCCACACGTACACACACGCTCACCCATAACACACACACACACACACAGAGAGAGAGAGAAACACGCCAAACTTTACACCCCGTCGTTTTAGGCGGTCGAGTCTATTTAAATAACTTTGACGTTCATAAGTGTATCTTTGACACCTAAATTGAATAAAAACATTTTGAATTTGACTTTGACGTCGGTGGCTAAAAATAGAAAGTTACTCAATATACCTGTCTGTTTGTAGGCTTTTCACGGCTAAACTGCTGAACGGACGTTGGTGAAATTTACAATATTTTTAAACGGGTTTGTTTAATTAGTTACAGTATTTCAGGAGGAAGGTTTTTGAATAGGTACTATTTCCTGAATAAACGCGAACGAAGTCGCGGGTAACAGAGCTAGCTTTATAAACAGCTCATTAAATTTCATAACGATAAAACCCTAAAAAAACAGAACATCCTGAACATAACAAAACCCTGTATCGACTTCACAGATTAACTAACTTATTTGTAAAGTTGGCCAAATTATGAAACTAAGCATTATCTACAAGTTTGCCTTAAGTACTGCCAAGTAAACACGATGGTAGCTCCCTCATTCAACTGTACCTCTGTCCCTGTCAACTTGGTCGCACTGTAAGCCCCGGTCTACAATGTATTCGAGTAGAGAGCTGAGCTGGAATGTATTGTATTACCCACATTGTCTGGTCCATTGTTCGTACGTTGCGACATCGCAGCGTATTGTTGTCTAATGTAACCCGACCTTTATCTGCTTTCGACGTGTGAGTGCTGACAGTGATGACACGAGCTTCTGAATTAAAATTTTATGTGTTGTAATTTAGTATTGAGCTGATAAAATTGCTAGGTAGAGCAATTTTATCAGGTCAAGACTGTAAAGCTGTAGACAGTCGCATTCCTCGACTTCTCGTGAAATTTTGTGAGCAGGGGGGCTATTCCTGCGCGTGAGATGAGATGAGATTTTATCTTAGTCACTTTCACACCTATGACGTTTCAAACGAGAGAAGGACGAAAAAAGGTGAGATGAAAATCTCATATCTCCGAATAGGCCCCCCGGACAGAGTTCGCTCCTTCGAAAGCATTTTGTCGAAGCTGAAGCAGAGACGCTTCGCTTGCTCACGCTCGCTCGGTAGACTACTATTGTAAATGTAAAATTTTGTGAGTTTGTTATGCTACTTTTTAGCCGCTGGTAGCATAAATGTGAAAGTTTGTTTTGTGTGTTAGCTTGCTACTTTTTCACGCTCAAACGGATGGACGGATAATAATGTAAGTTTAAATTTTTGTAATTTATTTTAAGTAGTTATTATAAGTTCTAGTTTTTAGTTAACAAGTAGTTTAAGTTTTCTTTAATTTTCTGTTTTTATTTTAAGTTGTGTACAAATAAATAATCACCCAGTGAGGTGATGAAAAAAGACGGACAATTAATTTAGTTCATTTAATACTTTGGATATAGGCAATTTTTAATTTAAAAAAATGAACATTTCCTGTAGGTTAGCGTATGAAACCGCAGGGTACAACTAATATCAAAATAAAAAGTACTAAAATTTAAAAATACCTACCTACCCACCAAATTACAGGTGTTAATATAGCTAGTTTGATGGCTGTGGCTGTGAAAATATTTTGTATTTTCTCATTAGGTACCAACTTACTCGTACCTAATAACATAAAATGTATTTTTTTTTTGGCAAAATGTAAGTTACAAAAAAAAATATTTTAAAACAGTGTTACACAAACAGTCTACTGAAACCCCGCACGGTAAAACAAGGACATTACATAATTAAACAATTGGGATCCTAAAACCTAAACAACCAAAATAAGCAATAAATAAGCAATAAAACCTAGGGCAAACATTCATATGATGAATATTTGTGTTTGTTCTATGTCTGGGTGTTAATATCTATTTAAGTATGTATTTAAAAGTATATAAGTATATATATCAGTCTCTGGCCGCCATAGTACAAGCTTTGCTTAGTTTGAGGTCAGACGACCGTGTGTTCAAGTGTCCCGAATATTTATTTATTTATTTAATTCAAGTAAACAAACAATACCCTTCACAAAACAAACGCAACAACTCGAAACAACAACAACAGCCGCCCGACCCCGGCTCAATTTACTCCACATCATTGCACCTTCAGGTTCGGGAGTTACCAGCCGACAATGGCAACCCCACACTAGCGGATCCAGGGGGGCATTTGTTCTCTACAAAACTTCACTTAAAGTTTCAGTAAAGTATCCATAACTTTACTGGAATGGGAAAAGGGGAGGGATTCATCGTCTTCATCATCACCTCATCATCATCATCCCATCATCTGTTACTGAAGGAAAAAATATTACTAAGAATCCGACTGAAGGACGAGTATCCATGGTCATGAATAAATTAATAAAAAAGGATCCAGGGGGGCAATTCCTGGGACCCTATTCGGAGATTTGATATTTTCATCTCACCTTTTTTCGTCCTTGTTGCTCTCGTTTGAAACGTCATAGGTGTGAGAGTGACCAAGATAAAATCTCATCTCATCTCACGCACAGGAATAGCCCCCCTGCGCGTGAGATGAGATGAGATTTTATCTTGGTCACTCTCACACCTATGACGTTTCAAGCGAGAGTAACAAGGACGGAAAAAGATGAGATGACAATCTCAAATCTCCGAATAGGGTCCCAGTAGCTTAAGGTGGGGCTAAGGGGCTCATGCCAAAAATATACAGCTACCGTAACATCCTACCGCGGTGGCTAGACTGACAAATTGTAGAACTAGTGGAGTTTATTAATTATATTTATATACTTCCATACTATTTTCTAATATTATAAAATCCAAAGTGACAATGCAATACAATACAAAAACTCTTTATTGACACCAAATCCTACTAATATTATAAACGCGAAAGTTTGTATGTAAGGATGGATGGATGGATGTTTGTTACTCTTTCACGCCAGAACGGCTGAACAGATCTGGATGAAATTTGGCACAGAGATAGATTATAGTCTAGAATAACACATAGGATACTTTATAACCGCGGGTGAAACCGCGGAGCTCAGCTAGTACAAAATAAATCTAAACTACATTTAAAAATATAGGCGCAATGGGCGGTATTATCGCCTAAATTTCTCTCTCTCTCTCTGTTTGTAAGCTTTTCACGGCTAAATGGCTAAACGGATCTTGATGAAATTTGATGATTAGTTATCACGAGGAAGGTTTTGGAATACTATTTTTTTTTTAATACACACGAATGAAGTGGTAGTAGTATTAGTAGTATTATTAACATCTAGTATTTTTTATATTTTAACGTAAGTGTTATCCGGTTTTAAAAATTCATAATGAATACCTACCTAAAATTAATAATGAATACCTTACGGAAATTTTAGTGAGGTGTCAAATGCTTACTGCTCGTAGCAAAATCCATATCTCTATAATTTACACACCAAAATAGTCGAAAATATCTGTCTTTATGATACCTTGTGAAGTATGCTTTAGCATACTTTTACCTTAGTCCCCCCCCCCTGAATTCGCCACGGCAGCCCCAAGTAACAAAGAGTGTACGGAAATAAAATGAGAATAAAAAAGTTTGCAAACGGAAAAGTTAAGAATGGGGAGTTTTCCCCGAAATTCGGCCGCTTTGGAATTCTTTTTCATATAAAATTTTGGCATGACAAATAAAAGTTTTTGTTTGTGTTTAAGAGACTAGTCCGGTGGATAGTGGATATGCATCCTTTGTCTGCCTGTCGACCAATACCCTTACCATGTGTTTTTATAACGTTACTGTTTTCGTTTTCGTTTGGGGCACTTTATCAACTGAGCGAGCCTAATCCTCGCTCAGTTGATAAAGTGTTTTCAGTTCTCAATTCTTTCATGTATTTCAATTCTTTAGATTTTGACAATTGATTTGCCTAGACTTAATAGTACTGCGATGCTATTCACAATCATTCGGAAACATTTCCGATCGGATCCCACAAATTGTTCGAATCTCAGTCTACTTTTGTATATTTTGGAATAGAGCATCGAGTAAAAATCCGATTGGAATAATATAAGTCAAGCATTTGCATTCAGAAAGTAGTGTTCCGAGTTATAGCTATTGAATTCGAAAGAAAAGCTATTACATTTTCTTACAACAATAACCGAGCGAGAGATCGTTAGCGAGCGAAGCATCTCTGCTTCAGCTTCGACAAAAATGCTTTGGTATGTCCGGATCTCTGTTCTTGTCAAGATTTCGTCAATCGTCCTCTTTTTTTTTTTAAATTGCGGAGATATGATACTTTTTTTCCAAAAAAATCATGTCACGTCACGGGCTGTTTGAACAAATTCCAAAAACTAAAACTTCCGAAAGCTGTCACAGCAAAAAACTGTACAAATAACGAACCTGCTCACAAAACTTAATGTATATGTTCGTATTGAGCCAAACAAAACGAAAAAAATAATTACGTACTTACCTAACTATCAAAACTCATTTTTTTCTTGCTACCCCGTCCAGGGAAACTTATACATTTGCCAGTGTCAAGTTAATATAGATAGTTACAAATGATGGAGTAATGATGATGAGGTGATGATGACGATGATGAATCCCTCCCTTTTCACCATTTCAGTAAAGTGAAGGATACTTTACTGACACTTAAGTCGAGTTTTGTAGAGAACATGAAAAGTCACGTTTCGTAATGTTTGTATCATTTGCCCACACTCGTGCACGTTAACGAACCGATAAAGGTTAGTAATCCACCGTAATTGCACTTTAACACTCGAACAATCACATGATTTAGAATATTTTACAAAATTACGTTAACACCTTTTCGGTTCCCGCCAAAAACTCCATCAAAACTCATGGTAAGGGTACAGAAGGTAACTGGTGCGAGCAGCGGTGCAGTGCGAGAGCGAGGAAAAAATCCACCAATTGCATCGCTTCGCTTTGCTATGAAGCGATTCAATTGGTGGATTCTTTCCTATCTGCACATCTTCGCTCCGCTCATCTGTGAATACGCAGCCTTACTCGACGCCTTTATGTCTGCCAGTCACGCCGGTTCACCGACCTCCCAGTGAGAGCCGGCTGAAGATTACAGCCAATTAAACGTCGGGGTGTCCAAACTAATCAATACTGTATTACCTGGACGATTAATTTCGCTTGAAATTGAGGAAACCGTCAATAGGGGTGTGGAACTCTCTATCAGAGTTTGCGTCCCCCAAAAATAATACCTTTATAGGTATTTGCCTATAATAAATAGAGTTACTTAATATAATTATATGGGTTTAGCTTTCCCAATTCTGGCATTTCATACCATCATACCCTAATCTGGGACCCTATTCGGAGATTTGATATTTTCATCTCACTTTTTTCCGTCCTTGTTGCTCTCGTTTGAAACGTCATAGGAGTGAAAGTGACCAAGATAAAATCTCATCTCATCTCACGCGCAGGAATAGCCCCCCTGTACATATTTAATAACGACAAAGAAATTTCGTTTAAAAAACATGTAAATAGCACCTAAGCATAGTAGAAATATGATAGTATGTCAACTCGTGACCCGTACGAAATTTCAATACCTATTCTAGACGAATACGTAGGGTTGTCCGTATCTCTAAGTTTTATAGGTACCTATGAAATGTATTCGTACGAGTATATTGTAATAAATTACTATTGTATAAGCGTACTACATTGCAGACCGTGTAATAGTTTTAAGGCAGGTGGTGGACCATTATGTGATAAAATGCAAGCCTCTCTTTCTTCCTGACTAGGTATATTTCACGGTGTGGTCAGCCTTCTTTACTTTCCTGTTCTTACTTACGTACGCTCTATCCTCGACATTATTATCTGTAGCCTCTTTTGATTAAAAATGGCGTTATAGTTTGAATAGAATCCTATCCTATCCTACTAATATTATAAACGCGAAAGTTTGTATCTTTCATTTCATTTCATAGTCTAGAATAGCAAATAGGCTATTTTAACCGCGGGTGAAACCGCGGGGCGCATCTAGTTTAATATAAATTAAAAAGTCAATAAAATTGAAAGTCTTATTTACTTCTTATCTCACAGTGCGTCTCAAAATTATCACCTGCAGCCCTACCGAGGGTCGTCAGCAGCCCGGAACACTTCGACCCGTAGTCAGTCAGCCGCGGATGACTTCTGAGTCACATCTGACCCTATCCCCCAAAAACTGGTGTTTGACTTTGACTTTCGAATTTTTAAGTTTGGATTGGACAGAAGCTCGAAAACTTGAATATTGATTTATTTTTTAGATTTTATATTTTAAAACTGTCTTTACCTATACTATATTAGACTAGCCGTGCCCCGTGGTCCCACAGGTACCGCAATTCGAGATAAAAAGTACTAACCCAATGACCTTTTGGGTTTCCTGTAGGATAACCTGTAGGACCCCAGCTTGACAAGGACTAAATGTAGGCATGCAATATTTCACGATGACCGGTAAAGTACTTAGAACATGAAAGCGTCACAAACGAACAAACACACTGCCGCTTTTATAAGATTAGTTCGATGAGGTAATCACCCTTGTAAATCCTTTTTTTATCTGTTACTCTCTCTATGTAAAGCAAAAAAAATGTAGGTCTGTGAATACAACATTATACTCGGTTTACATTATTCCAGTCCAACGATGGAATGCAGCGCCACTGGAATAAAATTAACCGGCACTGGAATGCATTGGATCCATTTCAGTGTCGGTTCATGTAATACCCGGTTTGATTCAGTGAACCATAGAATACCATTCAAAAATACTTTTTTATCTCTTACTCTCTCTATGCGAAGCAAAAAAATTTTTGGTAATGTAACCCGGCACTGGAATGCACTGGATCCAGTGGCTCACTGAATCAAACCGGGTATTATTATGAACCGACACCGGGACTCTATTCGGAGATTTGAGATTTTCATCTCACTTTTTCTCGTCCTTTTTGCTCTCGTTTGAAACGTTATAGGTGTGAGAGTGACCAAGATAAAATCTCATCTCATCTCACGCGCAGGAATAGCCCCCCAGGAATGGATCCAATGCATTTCAGTGCCAGTTTACATTATTCTAGTGGCATTCCAGCGCTGTATTCAATCGCTGGACTGGAATAATGGAAACCAGGGGGGCTATTCCTACACGTGAGATGAGATGAGATTTTATCTTGGTCACTCTCACACCTATGACGTTTCAAACGTGAGCAACAAGGATGAAAAAAGGTGAGATGAGAATCTCAAATCTCCGAATAGGGCCACAGGTATAACTTCGAGACCCTTCGGGCAGTCAACTCATATCTACTGAGCCAGCCGTGCCCGACTTCTCTCGGCCCTTATATCGGACCCTTTCCATCCCTCTGCAATATAATAGTGTTTGGGGAGTTTAGCTTTATTTGCTTGTGGTTCGAACGGACGGAAACTTGTTTAATAAAAGCTTTAAATATTTAACTTTTTGTCAAATTTAAAACCAATTTATTTAATTCCACAGAATATGATTACGGGTAGCTCTTTGCTCATGTTACATATGCCTATGATTCATTCAAACGAAATATACTTACTGTACTACAATAAAAAATACGCGAAATCAATTGTGTCTTTGTTTATCTGTTTGTTTGTTTTCAAACTAACTCTAACTCAAACTACTCTCGTCATACGAGCGAGCGTGAGGACACGATGACCACGATGACACGATTGCCATTACGTTTACAAAATAAGGTGTTAGTCTTAATACAATTTAATAACGAGTTACTGTACAAAAATAAAAATGGAAGTATTTGATATTATTTTGTGTCCTTGCGCGTGCTCTATTCTAAAAATACAGAAGTTCTCTTTCGGTGTAAGCCAAAAACTGTGAAACTTAAAAAAATGCTCTTCAGTTTCTTGCCTGTTCTTTGCCGGGTCTTCGAATATTTTCTGGGTAAGCGGCTCTTTGTCCGAACAAGTTGGTAGAATCATTGCTATAACTTTGACGTTCCTATGCGTGTTTATAGACATTTGACTTTGCTTTTGTATTCTGAGACACTATCTTAGCGGCACCATTAAAAAAAAAACGCAACCGAAGACGCGTGTAACACCAAGTTTTTTATATAACGTATCCTTAGAAATGTTCTAACCAGCCATCACATTTTCAACCACAGTGTAGGAGCAAGTAGAGGTAAGGTTGACGTCTCGCTGAGGGCGCCCTCCCTCGCGCCCTCAAGCCTTTCACGCGCTCAAGGGCTGCATTCAACCCGCCAGGTTCTATGGCAGACTTAATGCCTGCTCTAAAATGCATTTATGACCCAGCCACGGGTTAAAGTGCGATAAACATTACGCGTTACGAATGCCAGGCTGAATGCCAGTCTCGTCCTGTGCCTTGAGATCGCTACACAAACAAAAAAAGTGTATGTCAAATTTATACTGTCGCTTTTTTGGCGGTTTTCCTTAATGGTGTGGCCACATGAATGTGGAAACGCCGATAATTATGGTGGTGATAGACATTTAAGGTTAGTATAGCCACGACTATGTCGCGCTTATTTTACAACAGCATTAACATTGCTGAATTAGAGCAGACGGTTCAAGTGTAGCCATGCAACCAACTTATAACAATAATTCACGCGAGAATGGACATTGACGTTTGCAGTTAGTGTGGCGTAAATTATGGCAGGTTTTAAGAACTGTCAAAACGTAAAAACCAAAAAAAACATCGTCTAGCATTCCGGGAGCAAACACGTAATGACGTCACTCGTCATCGTCATTCGTCTCTTTCGAACTATTTGTAAATGACATAATTCGATCTTGCTTAAGCATTGATTGACGTCACTATGTGTTACCCACGTGATCTGAATGCTATGGCGGAGTATACTCGTATTATCATACCATGGTAAAAATCACAATTTTATCTCTTTCTTTCCCTATCACTAAACTACATCTCTCTCTTCATAGTTCCTATCGGTATATCGGTTCGCCGCGTTGGTCTGGAAAAGGCGTATATTAAAAAAAAGTTAAATTTTACACTTTCCAACGTCCTTTAGCGCGTAACATTAGAATATATAATTATACTCTACAGCCATATAATTAAAAACGAAAACCCTCGTCTGTGCGGGATCACATTAAAAATTCACCGTCACGCTACACTTGACTCATCAAATCCTTCGCGTGCCGCACCGTACATTGCCTGCCATTAGGAGAATGGCTAATTCCACCCTCGCGCCTGAGGGCCACTGTCTCGCCCGGCTTCCTAAAGCTAGCCACACACCTTGCGATATGTATGTTTGAGCAAATCTGCACTTGTACTTGTATAAGTGTCAACCAAATTTCAGAGTACACGGCTCATGTATACCTGAACGATTTCATGTTTTTTTTAATTTTCAAAATACATATATGGTGCACTTCTGTAAATATTTATGAATTCCTCTAAATTCTCTCGCACTCCACTTCTCTCGTCATTCGACCTCCGACCGTTCGTTATGATTTTGTCATACATGCTAAATTACTACGAGTAAGATGCTTGCGTTTTCGTATTCCGTACTGGACGAAAGACAACCCAAAGGTAGAAAAGAAGTTGGATAGGTCCCAAATATACTCTCCTGGACAGCTGTTTTTTTTGGATTAAACTTTCATCTACTTACCTATGTACGAGTACGTTACAGTCGCTCCATTTCGCTAAATTGACTCACCATTACACGTATTTGGCATCAATTCAGTTCATAATAAAACTGTGGTCAGAAAGCTGATCATAAAAGCACAAGCTGATGGACCATCGGGAAAAAATGATGACCAAATGCGTCCGAAATCCGATCCGACGTAAAAAGGACACATGAAAATATGTGCACACAAACGCAGCCTGTAACGTGTATGTTACTTGTGTATATTGAAGAACAAGACCCGGCCAGGCTACCAACGGCTACAGACAAACACGTAAAGGACTGAAGGATGGCTTTTAGCGAGATTGCGCCTTCCTCCATCACAGTGGCTCCGATACTCACAAACTCTGCGTGTGAATTGAATACCTTAGGCCCCTTGAGCGTAGGGGAAATCATCATCAGAATTTAAGAGCTTTGGTTTCGTTGTTGGAATAATTTCTAGGACGGGTAGTTTTATTAAGGCTCCGTACCCAAAACGGGACCCTATTGCTAAGACTCTGCTGTCCGGCTGTGTCTGTCTATCCGTCTGTCACCAGGCTGAATCTCACGAACCGTGATAGTCAGACAGTTGAAATTATAGAGAATAGACAATAATTTAATTGACAATAATAAATTTGCACAGATGATGGATTTCTGTTGCCGCTATAACAACAAATAAGTACTTAAAAAACGAACAAAATAAATATTTATGGGGGCTCCTATACAACAACCGTGTTTTTTTTTGCCGTTTTATAAATAACTAGCTGCGCCCCGCGGTCCCACAGAAACCGTTTATTTTTTCGGGACAAAAAGTACCCTATGTCCTTTTCGATACGTTTTCGAAAATGACGCTTTCGATTTCGAAAGCGTGACAAACAAACAAACAAAAGAAAAACTCACTTTCGCATTTATAATACTAGCTGTCACCCCGCGACTTCGTTCGCGTTTATTATTTATATATATATATATATATGTGAGCTATCCTATCTGTTAAGTTAGATCGAACTGCACACGGTGTGCAAATTTTATTGAAATCGGTTAAGTAGTTTAGGAGTCTATAGCGGACAAACAACGTGACACGTAATTATTTATCTACATTAAGATTAGTAAAGATGGAACCCTTTGTACGCGAGTCCGACTCGCACTTGGCCGGTCTTTTTAGTAACTAACTGGTAGAAGAAATCGGCTTTATTTTGAAACTGGAAAAAGTGTTAAAACTAAGCAGAGTCCAGCAACCTAGCAGTTCGATAATAAACCCGTGGCATCACATAGTTCCTTTAGGTACCTAACTATTTACAATTCGATCTCTAATTTTATTCTAGTTGCTGCGCCCCGCCGTTTCACCTCCGGTCTCAAAGGGCCCATTATTTTTTTCGGGATGAAAAGTACCTACTTACTCCTTTTATGGGGCCCTATTCGGAGATTTGAGATTTTCATCTCACCTTTTTTCGTCCTTATTGCTCTCGTTTGAAACGTCATAGGTGTGAAAGTGACCAAGATAAAATCTCATCTCATCTCACGAGCAGGAATAGCCCCACTGTACCCTTGTCAAACTAACACATGAACAATACTTTCGCACTTTGTTAGTTAGAAAATAGCAAACGATGACTTCCTAGAAAGCCTAAAATACCTAAAACGACAAAGTCCTCAGTACAACTTTCAATTTGAATAATTAGTTCAACCACAAATTAAACACACGGGATCCCTGACTAATCGCTCACCGCAAATACCCACCGGAAGCTGCCGTGTTCTCGGGCTATTTCCGTCACTTCAGATAAACGGCGTCTACAGCATCAACTGTTGACATACTCACACCAAGTGATTATTTAGTTTCTTGATAAAACATATAAACTTTGTCAGTCTCAAGTCTTAAATGAATCGGTCTTTTCTAAGCAAGCGTACCTACTCATTCCATGATAAAACTCAGATCAACCTAGAGAATAAGATGGCGCACGGCGTATGATTTAGGTGAAGGCAAAAACCATCCAAAAACTACGCTACTGCCGTATATATACACAAAACGCACACTTTGTCGCAATAATACTACGCTACTCGCTTGGTCTTTCTTACCTCGACATTATGCGCATTGGTTTATGGTATAATTTCGTATGCACAAATATACATAGTGCATTATAAAAGTGTGGCCAGGACTACATTTTGAGGTTCTGTTTAAAAACAGTTTTTTAAGCAGCCGTAACATTAAACTCTCACAAATATGTACAGTTTTAGAATATTAAATCTACTAAGGTTGTATATTGGAACTGAAATGGCTAACGTAGAGTTTGGTAATAATTAATATTACTTTTCGTGCAATTGTAAATGTTTTTCATGGCAACTTTACCACGCACACAAGTTTAAAAAGAAGTATGGCTTCAGCGAGATCTAACGCAGTGTTCCATGTTTTCCTCTAGGTTGATCTGAGAGATAAAAACAATGTCTAGCATACCGGGAGCCAACACCTGTTGACGTCATTCATCATCATCCCCGTCTCTTTCGAAGTATTTGCGAATGACTTCTTTCGGGCATCTCGGAATGATATACCTGGCGGAGTATACATTATACCATGGCGTACTCTATCGTAAGCTGTGTCACCGCTTATCAGGAGAGATAGTGGTCAAACGCAAGCTTATTATTAAATAAAAAAATATTACCCACCTCTCAAATCACAGGAAATCAGAATAACAATTACATAAAGAAGGTACTTAATACAATTGCAATCGATTAAAACCATGATCTAAAAAACAAGGTCTAGGAATAGTCTCAAGGAATGCTATACCTGGCGGAGTATATTATTAAACCATGATTAAAACTAGCTTTCGATGTTAGAGAATTGTCATTTTAATTTAGCGGTCTGCAATAAAGTTATCCAGACATACTATTTTGTATGGTGTAATCGATTACAAAATTAAACTAAAAAAAGGGATAACTAAAAACATTGCTAAGACTAATAACAATGCCAGACAAAACAAAACACATAAAGCAGACCAGCACTTTTTAAGCTGAATTGCATCAACCAACTTTAAAGATAACCAAAAATATAAAACCGCAAAATCTCTAGTTGGTTGGTGCATCGGAGTCCATCAGAACACGTAACCATCATGACAATAAGATGATAGACCGCCGACACGATGTGGGTCGCTGCTCCAACAAAGTTATAGTTCACCACAAGCAGTTCCACTAAGTATCCAGGAGCGCCTTGCAATGAAGCTGTTCAGTCACACCTCATGAGCCCTTTACATGCCTACTCGATGCACCAGAATGCAGCCCAAACAATCCCTACAGCCAGACATCAAAGGAAGTCGAACTGTCGCGTCTTGTTGGGATCACTGTAATAGCTGCGCAAGCGCACTGGCCTAGTCAATTAGTGCTTGTCAACAGGCTATGGAACTTCAAATGAACGGAAGTGGGTTCAAATAGTGACTTGTGTAGTACCTATCTACTTGTATGCAGTCTTTTGAAGCTACCTATGGAGCACTTAGAGTCCGGCTACCACTTTAGACTAACTTCGCATTGGCTTGATGTATTCTATAGCCATTTCGTCTAGAAGAAGACTACGAGCGAAGAGAGCAAGTAATGATACTGACGAGCCTCTAAAGTTACCTAGAGAATGACAAAGTACAATTTCAGTTTTTTTATGATTTTTGCACTTCTGTAATCATTCTAAAATAACTAAAAATTTCCCCTGTATTATGGATTCATTTAAAAGCTAATGATGTAGACAAGCTCCCTATGTAAAGGGATTTTTGAATTGCTTTGTGTATCTATTGAATAAATCAGTCAAAAGTGAACCTTTATAAATATATAAACTATATATAACTACCTACAGAAACCAAGTACATAACGAAATTTAAGGCGTTAAATCCTTAGATTGAACTAATGCATAAATGGCACCGTACGAGCAAGGGCATATTCTTACTTTTAGTTCAATCTATAGAACCAATTTTAACAATTAACCAATTTAGGTATCCAACTTTTAGGGGGAAAACATTATGTTTGCGTCTGGCTGTGTGACAAGTCAAGTAAACACAGCACAGGGGGCTATTCCTGCGCTTGAGACGAGATGAGATTTTATCTTGGTCACTCTCACACCTATGACGTTTCAAACGAGAGCAACAAGGACGAAAAAAAGTGAGATGAAAATCTCAAATCTCCGAATAGGCCCACAGGTAGCGAATTTGTGGCTTGATTTTCGAGAAGGCGTTGCTGAAACCTACCTTGATCAAACAGACAGAAGGAAACGAGTTAATAAAACCGATAATAAAAAATAAGACTTCCACAATGATAAAAATAAAACCACAGCTTCGACACTCACATTACAGAGTTATCCAATCCGGTAAATATAGTTTCCATCCGTATGGACGTCACGGATACCTCGTACGTGGAACGGTTACGAATACGAGACGAAAAATATCTTGGGATATCAGTTTTTTAATACGGATTGGTAGAACTGCAATCTGAATTTATTTCACAAAAATATAATAAACCTACGTGAACAAAAATAAAACTGTAAAATTGTTACTTGAACTAATATCTAGTGTAATTCTGCTTTAACGTCGCATTAAGTACATCAAGGAATATGAATTTTCTATTCTATTTTTAATTTCGATTTTTTTTTAAATTAATTTAATGAAATTTACTAGAAAACTTCATACAGATTGATATTTGAATCTAATTTAAACGTACAATTCGATATTTCAACTAACGAATTTAACAGATCTAATTTAATTAAATCTACTAAAAAACTTTATACAATTATGATCTAAGCCACTGACATTCGGGCTTTATTTAATAACTATAAATAAGCAAAGCTTATAAAACAGGCTTCCCGTCAACCATGTAAAGCATTTTTAGACTTTTTTTGGTATTTTAAAAACTGCTTGACCGATTTCGATAAAATGTATATGGGACCACTTCTAAAGTATGATCTGCCAGACAAAAAAAGAATCGTTCAAATCGATACGTGTATAATTGGCGGAGTAGGTAATCGCGTAACATACATACAAAAAAAAACATTTAGACGAATTGAGACAGAGAATAGAACACAAAGATGTCTGGAGCCTTCCACTTCCGCCAAGTAGCCAAGTACATAGGTATAATTTGATATTACCTAGTTGTAAGCCAAAATTGGTGAGACAGCTATCTAATTATTTTTTTAAACAAATAATGCCCCTCAGTTTCTTGCCTGTTCTTCTGAGTAGTGGCTCTATTTTTCCGAACAAGGCGGTCGAGTTTATTTTTAAACGCTCATATGTGTATCTTTGAAATACAAATTGAATAAAAAAAAATGACTTTGACTTTTGACTTTGAGAACCTCCTTCTTTTTAAAGTCGGTTAAAAAATCAATCAGGAATTTTCGGCGTGTTCACTCGTTTCCTAAAATATGCCAAATGACACATTTGAAAAAACTTGTCATCAACATTTGTCCGGTCCGAAAGTTCGCCCGTATAGCCTCAGCGTCCACGATGGTTACGTGAGAGGCATACATACTTCATGTACGGAGCATGCCGAAGGTAAATCTTGGGGTAACGTAATGGCATGGTACCTGCGATGACGAGCATGGCATGTGAGCAATTTGGGGAATGGCTCATGAATGTCGTTGGTTTAGTGCGGTTGTTTGGCGTTATTGAGGTTTTAGTATGTACGTTGAAGAATTATAGGCAAATATATAGAATTGTAGGCAAATATTCAAACAAATTTCTTCAAAGTCATCGATAACATAACCATACGTCATCATTGTACAGTTAAATTCTATTTACCTATTCTCTTGTGCATATTGCGTAAGATTTTTTTTTCGTGCGAGTCGGTGTTTGACTCCCGCCCGACTCTCCTGTTGTGGAACGATGTGGTCGAAGGTGAATCACGCAGATCTGATAACATCAACTTGAATAATTCAATATTTACCCTCATAGACCTGTAATAAATTCTGATCTTTCACCGGTCCTTCATGTTACCTTGTTTGTACTCTGTCACAAAAACAAACATCAACAAGTATTATTTTTTTTCAAATCTTGTCCCCAGCGCCGTCTAACCCAAAAGTACAGCATAGCAGTCGGTGTCCCCACCCTGGTGATCCGTGGCCGTCCAGTCCGCGATGCCTTGCTCGACGACCCCCAGGGAGAGCGCTTCCCCTGGCCCGCGCCTCCTCTCAACGAGGTGCTCAGAGGCGTCCAGCTGGAGGGTGATGAGGTGATGCTCTATGAGGACCTGCCTGATGATGCCTTGAGGGTCTTCTACTTCGCAGCTCATTGGGTAAGTCGTCAGTCATTTGTTTTACTTTGCAGCTCATTTCGTAAGTCATTAAGTCATTCGTTTAACGAATAAATAAAATATTAGAAGGTTGAACGATCTCGTCTGCAAATAAATGATGATATCATACTCACTGGCTATAAGATCCGGAAATTCCTGCGTATTTAGCATTCGTATAAGAGTAGACTGTAGAAGTATAGATTAATAATTATGAGTTTGATCAGTATAGAATGAGCGTGGCGTCATTATACATACTCCTATTATGTGCGATGCGTGGTCAGCGCGTCGCGTACACTTGACATTTTCTCCTACTGTACTAGTATATAGGGCTCATATTTGTTTGCACTGCATTTTAGGTGGATTGTGTAAATAAATAAATTCCTGCGATCAGATATTCATATAGATCTCGTGTCTCATAAAAAAATCAAATCTTTACTCTATGGCGGCACCGCATCCAAACTTAATACTTATTCGTTAAGTACGTCCAGTGTTTACCAACGCTCTGCTATAGATAATCAAATACACATAAGGGCATTAGAATCTAAGCCTTATCATTCCGTTATACCGTTGATGATATTCGCTAAATATTAGCACATTTAGGGCCGTATTCAAAAACGACGCTCTCTCGTGAATCTCGATTTAAAACAGTTTTTATGTGTGGTAAAACCAGTTTTCAATCCAGATTCAAGACTGAGCGTCGTTTTAGCAGGCAAGCTTAGACGTCGTGACACCGACGCGATCACAGAGCGACTGACAGCGAATAAGGGCTTATACTTGATTTAAGCCTTGTTTTCAAGGTGCCATTTTGTGGATTGAGACTTCAAATCTATTGTTTATCTGAACAAAGATAATAACTGTTATTTGCACATAATTTAAAAAAAAAACTAGGTTACAATATAAAAAAAGGCAATAATATACCATTAAAAATACCCATATTCAACGGTATATACCATTGAATGGAATTAATGAAATGAAATGGTATATTAATGGCTTTTTTTTCCGGAGCACCTAGATTAAACCTACAGTTGTTTTGGTTATATTTCAGTGTCCTCCCTGCCGCACGTTCTCGCCGAGCGTGAGCGCAGCGCTGGCGTCCGTGCGCACGCGCCGCGCCAAGTACGCCAACACGCGCCTCATACTCGTCTCCAGTGACAGGTCAGTACTGTCAACTCACTTGACATTTACTCAAAGAATAAACTCGTATATTTTATCTAGAAAACTGGGTTCAAATGAGATTTTACACGCAGATATCTGTAAACCCTCTAATTATATTTGGCAATGGTAACGACCCTGGGGGCATTTAGACCTATTTTCATACATATTTGCCCATTCTCCTTTACTACTTGTAGTGCCTACTTCAAGTTTCAAAGGGACAGTATACTTAATCTTAATTCTAACGTCGCGGCCGTCGCCTTGGGACCTACGACCCTAAACTCCTAACCCCATTCATCTCCGTTATCCTACCTGAAAACTTCTACCTCATCAAACATTAACGTTTACTGATCATTAATAAATCATAACCTTATGCCGGCTCCATGCATTGATACAAGCTAGATACCTTAAAACAAGATTGATACTGGTTAACTCCAAGATCGTTTTTCGGTATTTTGTATTTTTGACCTAATACTGTATTTAAGTACCTCCATAGCAATAAACATTGTATAGCCTCGGAACAGTTATAGAGTGTTTTGTCTTTTTCGATCGAGTTCAGAAATTTAAAAGAAAGAAAAAGACAAAACACTGTTAATATAACTATTTCACGGCTATAGTACAACGTTTATTACCAAGGAGGTTAATTTCTAGCTTTACACAATTTGGGACGTTTTAACCCGTCACGAGTTTAAGTAACCATGTTTAAATTTGAATTTAGAATCTTAAAGACAAAAGGTCTACCGGAAACTCACCAGTCTCAAACAATAACCCAAGAGCGATCTCGGGACAAATTCGAGCAATGTGTGGACGGAACATAATATGTGGTGCTGGCATTAAGTTCAACCTACGGGGCACATGGGGGAAACCCGACCCAATTTGTAACGCGTAACTGACGTTTGAAAACCGGACACGTCCCTCGAGAAATACCCCTGTTTCTTTTTAATTTAATGCGTGGATACGTGAGACGGTATTTTGTGTCAATCGATGTTTGTTTAAACACAGTATTCAACTTAGCGCCCCTTATTAGTAACTGTAAACAGAAGTAGTGTACTAGGCCTGCATGATCTCGACTTAGAAATATTAATATTTCAGTAGAAAGTGGCAGTGACTGATTGTCAGTAAAGTTAGGGTTTAGCCCATGGTATAATAATATACTCGCTAGGTATAGCATTCAGCAACACGTAGTGACGTCAATCGATGCTTAAGCAAGACCGTAATATGTCATTTACAACAAGTTCGAAAAAGACGGATGACGATGACGTCATTACGTGTTTGCTGATTGCTAGACCTTATTTTCTTGGATCGTGGTTTAGCCTAGCTTTACTAGAAGGTTTCAAGGAGTATAAACGGTAGATTGATCAAGCTGAAAAATTAGGCTAGGATAGTTCGCATCACGTAAAAAGAACGCTGGAAGAAAGTGAAAGGAGAGCTGGTGGGCCTCAAAGGCACTCGCACACGAAAATATTAGGCTTATTGATTTTTTTTTTTATCTTTTCGCTCGCGGGTCATATATTGGTAATTGAACCATTTCTGCGTCCTTTATACGTGACGTGAACTATACTAAATTACTAACATAGATTCGGTAGTAGGACTTATATTTTAAAGCCCTTGGTGATTAGGGGGGCTATTCCTGCGCGTGAGATGAGATGAGATTTTATCTTGGTCACTCTCACACCTATGACGTTTCAAACGAGAGCAACAAGGACGAAAAAAAGTGAGATGAAAATCTCAAATCTCCGAATAGGGTCCCAGTTCGTATATCTATCTGAAGAAATGTAACAAATGAGAAGCTGGTTATACTCCCTTTACTGTAACATGATGCGCGGACAGCCGTATTTATTTCATTTATTGCTTAATTAACTAAAGTTATTGATGATTCTGTATTTTAGTGTACTGATAATTAGGGTGCTTTTGAAGTGTTAGTGCTGTTTTAAGTCATGATTTGTAACTTGCGGCAACTTTAAAAGTGAAAAGGAATGTCAAAGTCAAAGTCAAAATGTTTTTATTCAATTTAGGTATCAAAGATACACTTATGAACGTCAAAGATAAAAAAGCCTCTACTCAGAAGAACAGGCAAGAAACTGAGGGGCATTATTTTTTATGCAATGATTTGACTAACGTCACGCGCACCATCTTGTGTTCGAAATTATTAACTTATCTATACAAGTATTGGAAGTGGTTTTTCGAGACTCCTTAACGGTATAAGATTCACTTTTTCCCACTAATTCACGCTAGCAGGCACCAGACACATTACCGGGATTCCGTAACGATAAATAAAAAAAACAAATAGGGCAACATAAAACCTCCACCTTTTCGAAAGTCGGTTGATAATCAATACCGCTCTTCCACCTACCCTCATCTAAATTATTCACTATTAATTCGATTCTCGCTAAACAATCGAGATGTTTATGTGGAATGCCGAGACGCTAAATAATTGCGAGAATCGAATACGGATAAATGTATTATTCAACGAAGCGAGATCTTTTGTTTGCTTGTTGTTTGTTCTTCGTTTCTGTTCGTCGGATGATATCGATTATTCATTAGGAGTTTAATGTAAATGAATTGTGGCGTCTTTCGAGTTATTGTGTACATAGTAGAATCTTTGTTTCACACAATTTTTGTGAAAAAATGTGAAAGTTTGGATGGATGTATGGGATGGATGTTTGTTACTTGCATGTTCTTTTGAGTAGAGGCTCTTTATCCGAACAAGGCGGTTGAGTCTATTAAAAAAAACTTTGATGTTTATAAGTGTATCTTTGATACCTAAATTGAATAAAAACATTTTGACTTTCACTTTGACTCAACTACCCCAGAATAGCTAAATGGATCTGGATGAAATTAGCCACAGAGATAGGTATAATTATAGCGTGGAACACCGCGGTGAGCAGCTAGTCGAATAACAATTTGTTGTTATTTGGATTAACGATGGCCCAAAACTTTTATGTAGAGTCAACTTTAGCAACCACCACCTACATACATCTTTTTTCTATCTTTAGTTGCAATAATCTATAGACGGCGTAAGTTGCCTAATTTTTGAAGGATTTGTCAGTAATTCTCGAAATACGCAATTGCCCCACAGACCCATTTGCCCCAGTTGGTCTTATATAATATGATGTTCAAAAGGAGGTAAGACTATTTTTGCAGCAAAATACATAATAAATATAGTATAAGTAGTTAGGTATGTTATGTATTGTCTTTCTTTTTTTTTTTAAACTTGAACGATAAATACAAAAGACTGTGAAGTTATTCGTTCATTGCTAAGAGGGAAGGGAGTGTTCCGTGTGTCTATTGACAAATCCAACTTTTCCCAACAAAAAGTAATTTACTATGTTTTCCTCCACAAACAGTACGCTGTAACAAGGTTAAACATTACGTACAATATTCATAAATCATAGCTGAAATCGCGCGTTGTCCATAAATAAGGCCACGTTGCCCACACAGCGAGAAAAATCGTAGAAATATGGTAAGCAGGCTAGCGGGGCGACTGGGCAGAAACGATGCTAGGGGTGTCCACAACTTGAAAAATTTTAGGTAAGTAAGTACTAAGACAATATTTCATGCTGAGTTGGGGTCGGGTTGAGGCAAAGGGTTTCTTTTTCATTTGATTTGCAAAAACGACGCGATGTTATAAGTTTGACATGTCTGTGTGTGTGTGTCTGTCTGTAGCATGATAGCTCCTACTTTTTTTGTTTGATTGGTGAATTAGTCGGGACTCGGGAGTGTTCTATGTTAAATGAAAATCGCTGTCATGGGTTTTTTAAATTTTAAATTTATACTTGTTTATAATATAATACCTAAGTGTTTTCAAAATAATAATAATAATTGTGTTTACATAGTTCTATTATAAAGTCCGATAAGCCATATCTCAGATACAGCATAGTAAAACAATTCTAAACTTTCTTAATTTGAATACAGACCATACACCTCATCACTAAGTATCATATTTATCTATGGCATAAAGGCATGATGTACCTATTATATTACGAGGACAAATTCCATGTAGCGTACTATTATATCTTCTGTGTAGCAGCTCATTAGTTTTACCTCACAATGTATTGACCGGTTGTAATATCGGCCTCTTATCATAAATCTCAGCTAGTAAACACATATTTCACCCCGCGGGTATTACGCTCGATTGCGACGGACGGGAAGGGGTTATTGAATGGCCGCCCGGGTAAAACGGGAGCGGATTTTGGCGGGAGAGTTATTTTATTAAGGGTGTCAGAAAAGGATGCTCTTTACTACCGAGTGGTAGATATGTGAAAATGACTCGTGACTTACGATGGGCACTTGTTTTGCTTTTGTTATTACCATGGTATTATAACTCAGCCAGCTATAGCATTCCGGACACGTGAGCAACACGTAGTGACGTCAATCGATGCTTAAGCAGGACAGAAATAAGTCATTTACAAACAGTTCGAAGGAGACGGATGACGAGTGACGTCTTACGTGGTTGCTCCCGGGATGCTAGACCTTGCTTAATTTTAGTAGGGATGTTGCATCCTTCTGTTATCAGCATTTTGCGTTATTCTCTATTCTTCTGTGATCTACAGTCTGTAATATTCATTCAATCCTTTCATTCAATTCCTTACTATCTGTAGGGCCGTTTGATTTAATTGTGTCTCGGAGAGTGCTCCGCATGTTCTCAAAATGGATATTTATTTGCGTAATTTACCGTGGAGGCAATGCACAGACATCGGATTGCCACGGTGGCTCAGTTGGTAGTGAACCTGCCTTCTGAGCTTGGGGGCGTGGGTTCGATTCCCACCTAGGGCAAACATTTATGCGATGAACATTTGTGTTTGGTCTATGTCTGGGTGTTAATATGTATTTAAGTATGTATTTAAAAATATCTAAGTATGTATATCAGTCTCTGGCAGCCATAGTACAAGCTTTGCTTAGTTTGGGGTCAGGCGACCGTGTGTGGAAGTGTCACGAATTTATTATTATTATTATTTATTATCTACTGTATTATATGTCTGTAGGGCAATGCCAAGCGTTTGTTTTGACTTTTGGTGCTGTCAGTACTATTTTATTGTACTCAGTTCTCATTATGGTGTTTGTGTTTTTGTTTCTACGAGTATATTAAGTCTAGGCAAATCAATTGTCAAAATAAAAAGAAGTGAAATAAAACAAGTAACATTATTAAAAATAAAACGAAAAACCGGCTGCTAAATGTTTTAAATCAAAATGCTGATTCTTCACATCATAAACAACAACTTTTACTAGGTCACCAATCCCGTAATCGCAAAACAAAAATCAGCTGTTCCATGCAACAAGTAACGTTATTAAAAGGAAAACAATTGTACTATGTACAATTGTACATACCCTATGTACTTCCACTATCAAGACGATTCAAATGACACCTCACATGTCGAAATACATCAACCTGTTTAGGCTGTAGAGCGTGCCAAAGAAACCTCATACAAATATACATACATACACTCGAAAAACATAACCCTCCATCTTGCGCAGTCGGGTGAAAATAGCGTAAGGTAGGCAAACGTTAGTAAATAAGCGTGCTAAACTATTCAAACTATTCATCTACTCTCTACTCAACTATTCATTTCTGTAAAAAATTAATCAATTAAAAATGTATAAAACGATGTAACAAAATACATCAAAACAGTCCTAATTAACCTAAAAGAAGCTTGTACTGTCAGCGATACCGGCACAACAAAATCTATTGATTAAATTTTAAGCCAAACTTCACCCCGAAATGTTATACAGAATCGACTGCAAAACATCAGCATTCGTTAATAAAATTAGAGCCCTCGAAGCATACCAAATCAGTTTTGTGAAAGTTATAAACGGCAGTCATTTGCACATCGGGATTCTGCGCGGGTGCGAGCTGGGCGGCCCTATTTACCCCAGGGTGCTCTTGCAAACTGTGATAAGTAAAGCTAGGGTTATCACTACTGGGGCAGGGCTATTCCTACACGTGAGATGAAATGAGATTTTATCTTGTGGTCCTAGTCGGATATTTGAGATTTTCATCTCACCTTTTTTCGTCCTTGATGTTGCTCTCGTTTGAAACGTCATAGGTGTGAGAGTGACCAATGGGGACTCACGCGTAGGAATAGTCCTACGCGTGAGATGAGATGAGATTTTATCTTGGTCACTCACACACCTACACCTACATTAAAAAAAAAAAATGTGTGTATATCAGTCTCTGTCAGCCATAGTACAATCTTTGCTTAGTTTCTGGTCAAATCACAGTGTGCGCAAAAATGTCTCGATTTTTTTTTATTTAGTTACAGAGAACTTATTCCTAATTAAAGGGTTTGCCTACTTAGTCATTTTACATTTTAAGTAGTTTAATTATAGCCCAGCACCGGTTCACGGAATAATGCTACGTAGGTACACAAATTATCGTGTCAGTATTAAGATCGCTCTCGGGCAATTCTTAATGTATTTACAACATCAACATTTTTGCCTTCACAAGCAGAATTAGTGAATTCTGCTTGTGAAATAATTATTAATTCTTCTGCTTTAATATTAATTTAGAGCAGTGGCTCTAAATTAATATTAAATTAATTGCCATTTATGTAGCTAAATAAAAACCATTCATTTTCAAATACATTCATTTACGAGTATTTCTAAGCTTTCAAACAGAATAGGCAATTAAAACAGCGTTCTCTTTTTAATTAAAAAAGAAAACATCAAAGCCTGTAGGGACCAAAAGACCTCGTTTCCAGTAAAAAAGCGAAATTCTAATAAAATAAAGCCTGATACGTCGTATCTGCTTGAACACCGCGCTCGGGGAGGGGAGGGTAAACCCGTCGGGAGAAATGTGCTGACAGTATCTCAAATTCAGAAAAAAAAAACTAAAAAGAAATGTATTTTTCTAAAAGTAATTTAGATTGGTTCAAGTTTTAGGAACCAATACCGAAATTTTGAGCAAGTAGGTTCCAAGCATTAATTGATTAAATGATCGTAAATAATATTTTTAAAGATATATACAAAGAAGGTAAAGTTAAAATACTTATTTATATTAATTTATTATATTATTGTCTGTTACTCTGCAAATAAATGATTTTGAATTTGAATTTGAATTACTGTTTTATTATGTATTCGGTTTTTTGTTGTTGTAGTGTTTTGTGCGATGAAATAAATTGTTTCTTTCTTTCTTTTATTTCTTTCTATTTCTTTAAATAAATCTTTCAATGATTCGCGGGGACCCATCTCGTAGATAGCGTGGACCGCTCGCTTTTGCAAAAGAAAAATGAACTCTACATCAGCAGCTGAATCCCACAGCAAAATGCCATATGACATTATGCTGTGGACATAAGCAAAGTGAACCATCCGAGCTGTAGCTATATCCCTCAGTTGCCTAATATTACGAACCGCATGAGCAGCAGAACTAAGTCTCCCAGACAGAGCACTAATATAATGACCCCATGCAATTTGGAATCAATGCTTATACCCAGGAACACCGTCGCCTTGTCTATGTTAAGTTTATCGCCCTCAAGCATTACGTCTGGCAGTAAATATTTATTTTAGGGCCGATTTTTCAATCCTTACTTTATTCGCCTAATAACTACCGAGCCAATAACTTTATTAATCTGTTTAATTTATGAGTCGAATAAACAGTATTCGACTCATAAACGGTGTTCGGTTTTTCAATACAATTTTAAATTGGGAATAACTATCTGACCATTTATTCAGTGTGTACAAAAGCTAACTTCAGACAGTTGAAACAAAACTATAAAATATCCACGCGTTAGAAAAGGACTTCGAATTTTCACTTTTCGCTTATGTCACTGTCTTGTCAGTTTTAGTCTAAACGTCACTGTACTACTAATCTGTGCAAAAGTCGTCGCCTGTTTTGGCTATGGTAAATAGCTCATGTAGTTTGTTCATGGTAGTTTTTTTTTTTAATTAAAATTAATTTAGTTTCTGCGTGTCGGAAATATAAATATTTTTTTACAGTGACAACCCATAAGACCATCATTTAGATAGTCTCAACAATTTATTCCATATAATAAACTGCTATCTGGCCGTTCCACCGACAAATAAAATTATACCTCAGATAGATGAGTTATTCGTCTAGTAAATGATACCTGACCATTGAAAAACAGAATAATTAGCTATCAGTTCAATAAACACTATTTGTTTGTTTATCTGACCATTGAAAAATCGGCCCTTAATCAAATAATAATAATAATAATAATTCATTTATTTCAGGCAATATAACTTGCATACAATGCAAGTTGCAGAGGCCCATAGCAAATAAATACCTTACAGACTAACATACATATCCAAATAAAATAAAAAACTTAAATGACACGTATACTAGCAGACGTGTTTTGCAGTATTGGCGCGACTCGAATTATCGATATTAATAAATATTTATATAAATTTGGCAATAAAATAAATCCTAATCCATGGTACTTAGATATTTTATATTTCGTTTCCGAATGAAGTTGTGCTACTGCCCAACCTCTCATATTGAATTAAAGCTCGCAGGGCACATTCGTTTTTATGCGAAAATTATCTTTTCAGGGAAATGTCTGAAATAAACTCCTGCCATTACAGCTTAAGGGCCGCCCCCGACTCCGCTTACTTTACGCTCGTAAATTGAGATAAAAAGTCATGTGTAAACCATCCCTAGTTTAAATAGTTTTGCTATGCAAATCATACTAATTTACAGTTTACACTATTTTCACAGTAAGTAAGTATATCGGTCTGTAAGCGTGTATGTGTATGTATTGTTACTTCTATGATTATGTGTGTTACTTCTTAACGCGTTTGAGCGTTTTGAGCGATTGACAGATTTTGATGAAATTTGGTATGGAGGTAGCTTATATCCTAGATTAGCACATAGACCACTTTTTAACCGCGGGTGAAACCGCAGAGTGCAGCTAGTAATATTATAACATAGTACAAGCTTTGCTTAGTTTGGGGTCAGGCGACCGTGTGTGGAAGTGTCCCGAATTTATTAATAAAAAAAAAAAAAACTTCGAAAGTTTGAGAGGGCGTGTTTGTAAGTCCCTTACATACAAATGGCAAAAAGGCAATCAATTTAATTACTCGTAAATCTTAATTGTCTGAATCCTGAAGGTAGTTTATACGATGTCAAGTAGTATGTAGGTAGTTAGCGATTTCTAAAAGAAAACGGGCAAAACCGCAGGTGCTGCTAGTAAGCCATCAAAATTGTTTCTATATATTTGATTGGTTAGTACGAATGCCGATCTAAGTGGAAAGAGAGATGAAACGAACGAACCATTTGCAGATCCCTAAAAAAGAACTAGAATACACCAAAAAATAACGAAGACAAAAGGCTTCCTCCCGAACCATCCAGTGTCCATACAAATAGGGGCTAGACTAGACAAACAGACATGGCTTAATAATTCAGAATCGAAGTACTATCGCGTACCGACGTTGTTAGGGCTGCTACCCACGGGAAAATCGATAGTACTCAGCTGCCATGCGAACTACGACTAGGTATGCGAGCCATGAGTCAGTTCCAGACTTTATGATAATAATGTAACACAGTTGTGGTGTGTCTGCTATGATCAGTTTCTAAGAATAGAACACAATGAAGATCAGTTTCATGTGAAATAAAAGATTACTGTTTTCAATCTCATAATCGTTGTGAGGTATCTGATTTCTAATTTCTATCATAATGGTAGTGGGTATAGTATTCACACTTTGGTAGTCTTAAGGGTCCGGCGACCACTTTAGACTAACTTCGCATTGGCTAAATGTTTTCTGTTGCAATTTCGTCTAGAAGGAGACGACGAGCAAAGAGAGCAAGTAAAGATACTGACAAGCCTCTCAAGTTATCCACAGAGTGACAAATTGCAATTTCAATCATTTTTCATGTTTGCTAATAACTCTTAAATCTCAAAGAATTTCCCTTGTATTATGAATTAATTTAAAAGCTAATAATGTAGACAACCTCCATATGCAAAGTAATTTTTGATTTGCTTTGTATATCTATTAAAAAAATTAAACAGTCAAAAGTGACCCCTCAGAAATGCAGATTTTTTCATAGCTTTCTTTTCTCTTGAGGACGTTCATTCAAAAACCAAGAACTTAGAGAAGGAGATATACGAGTAGTTCATTTAATTATACATGCTAAACTTCATCACAGTCTGACGAATAGTTTCCAAGAAATTCAACAAGCGCGTTTGTATGGAAAATTTAGTGTTCCGCACTAAATTTTCAAGAAAGAAACTTCAAGAAACTGCTTTGAATACGACAAAACGTTGCAATGCATTATGCAAAAATTAATAAACACTCATACCAAATTCAATTGATTCAATAAATAAATAAATATTTCTCAAGTTTTTCATATAGAGTGAAATTGTAAAAGTACCAAGGCTGCCGTAAGGCTTAGAAACCAATTTCCTAACATTTTGTATCAAACCTACCTCAAACCTTTCAGCTCGTAAGGCCTTTCTTTAAACGGGTGAACAAATTTGACAGGGCCCGCGACAGGCCGGGTAAAAAATCACTTAGTAACAAATAAGGATAAGAGCGTGGTGAAATTCATTCCCTTCATCAATTAAACCGAATACATAAAGCTGTAACACAACGAAATGTCTATTCCTTCGTGAAGCTAAAGAATGATTTTTATTTTCATGGTATAATAATGTACTCCGCCAGCTATAGTATTCCTGTCACGTGGGCAACACGTAGTGACGTCAATCGATGCGTAAGCAAGACCGAAATAAGTCATTTACAATTAGTTCGAAAGAGACAGATGACGATGACGAGTGACGTCATTAGGTGTTGCTCCCGGAATGCTAGATGCTAGACCTTGTTGTTTGGATCATGATTATTTTGATTTTACATGAGTACATATAGCAATCACATCACAGATCAGAAAAAAAATTTGGTCTGCGATCGCAATAAAAAAAGGCCTACATTCTTTTGAGATGACAAAACACCATAGGGTTCAATTCCGTATTTAACTTTCATTCAAATTCAAATAAAATGTTAAATATTAACAAATATTTAGTTATATAAGTTTCACATTTTTTATTTGCATAGCATTGCTGTCATCGGCGACACTGAAGCCAATGACACATATAACACTAATCTTAAGCATGCCTATTAAAACCGAACAGAATACATACGTCGCACATTCGGACCCAAAATCCAAAAATATGATCGCAAAAGTCTAATGGTCAACAAAATCATAGAAAAGTGTTTATCTTTGTCTTTGGAAAAAAGGAAAAAACCCATGTCCCGTACCAAATATTCCGAACGCGTTACGAAACCGTTTCAACCCGGATAAAAATCTACACTGAAAGATCACAGACCCGGATCTAACTTGCACAATCGGTATTCACAATCTGTGAGGATCGAGTACAGATAATGGAGTATTTCGGGATGAAAGCCTGAGCCCGAAGCAATGAAAAAGTATTTGACCCCTAGCTCACTTTACCCTTATTCACTCTGGGTAAGCTACCGATTTGAGTTTGGGTTCTTTGCACCCAAATGTTATTAGATTTTGGGTTTTTATTCACGAAAAGTTAAACAATTGATTTAACTTTTAAGAGACGTGCATTAATTCGCCCGAGCAGATCCTACTTTACATGTGCTGTTACTGTGTAGTTAGTAATTAGCTTTGTAATTTGTTTTTGCGTTTGTTTTTCTATTTTTGTTAGAATTTTGTGTTATCGTGCGTTCACATAAATGTTCATGACTTTAGTTGCTAAGGCTGTCGCTAATCGTGAAAAGCTATAATTAGCTCTCTGATGCTATAAGTTAGTAATAAGATGATTCAACTGTTGATTTTCTTTAAGGGTTCCGTGACCGCGAAATTTCTTGGAAACCATTGGTCAGAATATGATGAAATTTGACATTTACAATTATAAACTATATCTCCTATAAGTATATCTATATCTCCAACCCAATGTTTTTTTTTTTATTTTTAAAACGTCCTCAAGATAAAATAGAGCTATGAAAAATATCTGTATTAGTAAGGGGTCACTTTGTCACTCTGTAGATAACTTTAAAGGCTCGTTAGCATCTTTACTGCTATGCTCTATTCGCTCGTCATCTTATTCTATACGAAATGGCAATAGAAACCCTTTAGCCAATGCAAAGTTAGTCTTCGCCGGACTCTTAATGTAAATAAATAAATAAGAGACTGTTTTTGACAGCTCTTCACTAAATCAAATGTCAGCAATGGACAGCTAAATAAATCGCCCAATTAAAGTTAGGTAAACATGGGCCTGAAAAGTTTAACAGACGCTTACACTTCTACTACAACTTACTTAGTTTAAAAGTTAGCGAGAATTTTTAATGGAAGGTAACAATCTACACAAATAAACTGGATTTTTTCTAAAAACCTCTTTATTAGATACTTACCTACTAATGCACAGTGTACACCCTTCCCTTCCCACCCGGAAAATGAGTGGAACAACCGACCAACTTATCTGTAGAGTTGATCAGAACTAAAGTTTAGTCCAGTCTTCTAGTTTTGTTTAGAAAATGCAACGGTGGCGCCCCAATTCAACTCCACGGTTAAGTTGGTCGCTGTAACCACGTTAAAGAGGATGGCACGCCTCAATGGGCCCTGTAGTCGCACGTATTAACTTAATGGCGTTTTTATCTGAGGACTCCGTGGGGGCGCATTCAGGAGCGCCGTTAGGCTCGAAGGGTAATCGTCAGCGCACACTGGCGGACGGTGGGACCGAATTATTTGATCAATTAATAATTTATCTTATTCATAAAATCAAAAACACATCATCACGCCTTTGCCCCGAAGGGGCTGACAGAGGTGTACAACACCCACACTTCGCCGGACGATATTCAGCCCCAAATGTAACGAGGGGTGAGCCTGTTGCCATACACCGGGATTCAGTTACGTAGCAGATGACATTATCTTATTCAATCTAAAAAATAGTCTACGATGGTAAGTAAATATTCTTGATAATCAGAGGCAGTTTGAGAGAGAGGCAGAGAGGCAGAGCTTTAAGCAGTTCTTAAAGAACTTAAAAACCGCTGAAGTCGGTTTAACTACCAAAAAAAATCTGTAACCTTACTTTTATTGAATAAGGTAAAAATTGTTGACGAAAAAATGTTGCCCTTTGCCGTGCGCTAGTGTGCACTGTCCTTTAGTATACAGTACGTTAGCTGTTATAAGGTGGAGTGATAACGTTTACCTATTTACTGCCGTGAGGATACAGGGCTCCTTATCATCACTTCAGTAGCCTCTTTTCAACTAAGTAATGTATCCGAGTACTTAATATCCTTACAAAACTTAAACTCACTGTGTTCGATGCTGAGGATGGATAATGGGGATTTGGGAAATATACTCGTACCTACCGATGCTTACACGATGTAAGTGCTTCGGGAACTTTCTAAGTTAGCAAGGATGTAATGAGAGGCTAAATGTAACCAATAGGTATTTTGTTTAAAACTATTTGCGTGTCCTAAACTATTTATGTGACAAACAAGTCAAACAAAATAATGAAAAAATCTACGTACAATTAATACAAACTCGTTAAATTAAAAAAAAAATCTGTAAAGTCGGTTTACGGACGATAGTTTAACGTAATAACAAAACATTGATGAAATCTTTTCCTCGGACGCATAGGCCAATCGAGTGGAAGAGAGATAGATGCGGCGCAAGCCGATCGTGCCTTTCGCTCGCTCGTGTAGCGCTCACGCTCCGAACACGAGCGTAACGGGACAATGAGTCATCCTTTTTCATGCGTGCACCCGGCGTTCATCGATTTATTACACGTTATCACGTCGAAAAAAAAGAGTATCTCATCACATTCAGTCGAATCCTGATGATCCCGTCAAACCTTCAGTTTCCCTTTCAATCACGAATCAATTTTATCAAAAATGTCAGGGCGCTTGCTTATTGGATAAAGTAGATTTGCTGTCCTTGCATAATCAGGCAGTTTGATTGCAAGTCAGCTCCCGACTATGATAGGGTGACCTTTTGATCCGGCCCTAAAAGGCAGGGGGTGTATGCAGCCTTTACAGCCCCTTATTAAGGAAACTTTGTATCTTATCGTGCACTAGCGACCCGCCCCGGCTTTGCGCGTTAACTATAAGCCTTCTGTGAAAAGTTTTCTAACGTATGTTGAAAACCGCATCAAAATCCGTTGCGTGACTTAAGAGAAGTTACAAATGCGGATATACAGACAGAGGGACAGACAGAAACTGAAAGAGGCTTTGTTTTATACTTTGTTAAATTATATGTCCAGATGTACTGAAAAAAAAATTACGCGGGCCAAAAAAATTGCCAACCGTTAGGTCCTAAATGAACAAAATGTAATGCAACCCTATTAGTAAAACAGGTATACCTGTCACGCACACTAGTATAAAAATGTGGGCTTGTCACTTTTCGTTGTTAAAAAGAACGGAACTCTCTCTGGAAAAATTTCCAAATTGATTAGGGTCCGGGTAAGTCGAAATCAAACAACTTTGTTCAATGACAAGCTTATCAACATTTATTACGGCAAAATGCTCAGTAAATTTGCGAACATAACACCACCGCGTGTTAATTTTACCGGTGGCGCCATCTGTTGAGCTAATTTGGAACTACAATATACACTTACACACTTACTACTAATAAACACTTTGGACATACCGCCCGCCAAGAACGTTATTAAACGTTCTTCGATTCCACCCACTATGGAATGGGTGCGGATTTAAAACTGAAACTTAATCAAAATTTAAGACTTTCTGGCACAGTTGAACAAGGTTTACATCAATTGCTAACAAATGCTTGATTACATGACCCTTTAATAGGTTCACATATTGCTCAGTCAGTCACAGGCAATATGCATAGTTTTGACGTGGGTCTTTTAAGGAGGGCTCCGTTACATTTTAAAGTCACCACTCTGGTAATTTGGTCCAAGCCTGGATGTTTGGTAACCACTCTGCCTAATAACCACTGCGCTGGAGGGAGGTTGTCCTCTTTTACCAGAACCACATCCCCAATTTTTGGTTCTGGATTAAATTTGGACCACTTATGTCGCTGCAAGCAGTGAACGAGATATTCATTCGACCACCTACGCCAGAAATCTTGCAACATCCGTTGTGTCTGTTGCCAACGTTTTAGTGTACCTATGTTGCTAAGTTCATAATTACGTTCCGGGACCACGATCAAAGGTTCTCCCACCAGGAAGTGTCCCGGCGTGAGAGGAGATGGATCGTCATGAACGTTGGGAAGCGTCGATAGTGGTCTAGAATTGAGGCAGGCTTCGATTTGTGATAGAACTGTCGTCATCTCTTCGAATGTGAGGGTTGAGTTGCCAATAACACGTTTGAGGTGGAACTTTGTAGACTTCACTCCGGCTTCCCATAAACCGCCAAAGTTGGGAGCGTGAGGTGGAATGAAGTGCCACGAGACGCCTTTAGTACTCAACCACTCCCGGATTTCTGAGGCTACGGATGACTCTTCTGCAGCGACAAGTAGACGAAGTTCCTTGGCCGCTCCCACAAAATTCGTACCGTTGTCGCTCCAGATATCGCTAACATAACCTCTTCTTGCTACAAACCGCTTAAACCCTGCGATGAAGCTTTGGGACGTTAGGTCACTTATGACTTCCAGGTGGATGGCCTTAGTTGCCATGCAAATAAAAAGACTGATGTAGCCCTTGTAGCTCTTGTTGCCGCGGCCTTTGGATACACGAATATTAATCAGGCCTGCAAAATCTACTCCACTTTTAAAAAATGGCCTTGATTGCGTGACTCTGGCCGGCGGTAGTTGGCCCATTAGTTGGTTTCTTGTTGCAGCTGCATGGCGTACGCAAATGACACACTTATGAACGTGTTTTCTTACTAGTCCCTTAGCTGATATTATCCAGTATCTTGTGCGTAGATAATTAAGCATCAACAAAGGGCCACCATGAAGCGTTTGTTTGTGAGCATCGTCAATTATAAGATTGGTTAGGTGACTTTTGTGCGGAAGAATGATTGGATGCTTGGCGTCTTCGGAAAGGTCAGAGTGTTGGATTCTGCCTTGTGCTCTAATGATACCCCTGTCGTCCTTGTATGGGTTCAGCGACTTCAAGTTGCTCTTGTCTTGTTCCAACTCCGTTGCCTGACATTGCGTTATGCAAGTATCTAGAGCATCTTTGAGTTCTGAGCTTTCAAGGTAGGGTAGGAACTTATGACGATTTGCCTTAACATCCTTAATTTTCAGGAATCTTCGACAGAATGCTACGACGTGAGTGAGTCTCCGCAAAGATGAAAATCTTTTCCATACGGGATCGTCTGTGGCCTCGACTGCTACATGAGCCTTAATGTGACGTTCTTCCAAGTCAGTGGATAATGATTTCGGCCTGCTGTATTCCAGAGTAGGGTTCTTCAACCAAGCTGGTCCCTGAAGCCACATGTCATTTTGAAGGAGTTCTGACGGACTGCAACCTCTGGATGCAATATCGGCAGGGTTTTGAAGAGATTGCACGTGAGACCACTGGGAGCTGTCTAATCTTGTCAAGATTTCGGATGTCCTGTTGGCGATGAATGTCTTCCACTGACTTGGATGACTGCTAAGCCAAGCTAACACGACGGTTGAGTCAGTCCACCCATGAATGTTTGCTCTGTCTATGTTTAACACCCTGGAAACTTCCGCACTTAATTTGGCCACTAGAACAGCGCCCATCAATTCCAAACGAGGTATTGAAACCTGCATGGTTGGGGCAACCTTGGTCTTTGCCGCAACGAGATTAACGTGAACAGTGCCGGCTGCATCGATTGTTCTTAAATAGACCACACCGGCGTATGCCGTATTAGAGGCGTCGCAGAAGCCATGGATCTCCCGGCAAGTATCGTTTTCTTTAGCTTGTATCCATCTTGGTATAGAGAAATTTGTAATATTAGTTAATTCTGAGCGATAGGTTAACCATTCTTGTAGTAAGTTTTCAGGTAACTCCTCATCCCAATCGATTCCGGCTAGCCACAACTTTTGAATCATCGTTTTGGCAACGATCACACAAGGTGCAACCCAGCCTAATGGATCAAACAAACGAGAGATGTCTGAAATAACCTTTCTTTTTGTTACAGGATTTTGCAGAATAGGAAGCTGTGCAGTGTAATGAAAGGAATCAGATTCCTTGTCCCAAGACAAACCCAATATCTTAACCATTTCATCCATTTTAATGACTACCTTACCATCCTGACTTCTTTCTCTGTTCATTACTATTTCTGCTAACTCCTTGCTGTTCGTTACCCATTTCTGCAACTCGAATCCTCCCTTCCTTAATATCCTTGTCATTTCCTCATAAATTCTTATACCTTCTTCTACTGTTTGACATCCTGTTAATAAATCGTCTACATAGTAATCTGTTTTTATTTTTTCAGGTGTTCCAGATCCAGATTCTTCAGCTTCATCAACGGCTAACTGCTGCAGAGTCTTCACAGCCAGGTAGGGGGCTGAGGCCGTGCCAAAGGTAACTCTCAATAATCTGTACTCTTCTATTTCAGATTCCGGATCATCTCTCCATACAAGTCGCTGGCAATCTGCATCTTTCCGGGCTACGAGCACTTGACGGTACATTTTAACAATGTCTGCGCTCAGACATATGGGGTGAGTACGCCATCTCATTATGATGTGGCGCAGATCCTGTTGCAAAGTGGGTCCTATCATCAACGTGTCGTTGAGGGATACTCCGTTGGTCCCTTTGCATGATGCGTCGAATACAACACGAACCTTACTCGTCGTTTTTGTGTCGCGGATGACAGCGTGATGTGGCAGATAGACGCACCCAGCATTGCTATCTGTGCTCGGTATTCGCTCCATGTGACCAAGGTCCAGGTATTCGTGCATCACTTCGGTGTACCTTTTCTTGATCTCGGGCTCCTTCTTGAACCGATGTTCAAGATGGTGAAATCTTTTCAGGGCTATATCCCTCGAATTCCCATACTTACACTGAGGATCTTCTTCCTTAAACGGAAGCTGCACAATGTACCTTCCTGACAAGTCTCTTCGGGTGGTTTGCTTATAGAACTCTTCACACAGTTGCTCTTCGTGCGTGAGAATTTTTTCTTCAAAGATATCAGATTCAATCTGCCAAAATTTTTTCAAAAGCTCATTTTCATCTACGTGAGCTTGCTCACTTATTATCACGTTATGATACGATTGTGCTGAGGACGATTGATCAGCATCGCTATGATGTGTGGGGCCTGATATAACCCATCCCAAGGCTGTGTGCTGAGCGATCAATCTACCGTTGGGACCTTTGATCAATCCTTCTCTCAATAACTGACCATATGCATCTGCACCAAGCAAAATGTCTATTTTGTTTGGTGTTTTGAATTCGGGATCAGCTAAAGTGATTTCAGCTAGCTCCGGCCATTCTATGATTTCGATTTTTTGAGATGGAAGCAAGCTTGTGATAGATCCTAGAACATGAGCTTTTACTTCTATTTTAAATGTGGGATCGTGTCGGGATTCCAGCGTGATCACCACCATGTGCCTTGAGGCCAAAGCACCGTTGTTGCCACCCAAACCAGAAATCATGCTTTTACTCGGAATTTTGTTAAGGCTGAGTAGTTGAACGACAGCTTCTGTGACGAAGGACGCCTGCGAACCCTGGTCCAATAGCGTTCGCAGTAGCTGTGTGTCACCGTTCTTCGTTTGCGTCTTGACGATAGCTGTAGCTAGAAGAATTTGGCTAGGCGTGACTGCCTTCGAGAAATGTGTTGCAACGCTCGATTCCATTCCTACATTTTCCGAAACTGTTCGAACCTTTGGTGAGATTGGTCTTACTTCCAATGGCACATCTCTATTAATAGAATCAGAAGACCGTAATTCTGACGTTGGTTTTGGATGGAGTAATGAGTGGTGATTATGTTTACAGATTCGGCACCTAGTAGACGTTCGGCAAGCATTGGCAGAGTGGTTTTTACCTAAGCAGTTGAAACAAAATCCATTTGTTTGGACAAAACTATGTCGAGCGTCGTAATCAAGCTCACCAAATTCTTTACATTGCCATAATTTGTGACTGCCATTGTTACAGAATGAACATGAATTTGTCGCAGTATTGGAACCGGTTGCAATCGCATGCAGAACCTTGGGCTTTTGGGTTGAAAAACTTGGTTTCGAGTTTGCTTTAGGATCGAGAAATTCCAGAGAACGAAATCGTGCTTCTAAAAATTCCCGCATTTGAGGTAGGGTTGGCAGTTCATCAGACACGCTTATCTTTGCCTCCCACTGCTTTCGCGTTTCAGAATCTAATTTCATGCATATTATATAAATGATGATGACGTCCCACGAATCTACATTGAGCCCTAAGTTTTTCAATCCATTGAGAGTGTCGTTGGTTGTGTCCAATATCTCTTTGATGGCATTGCAGGATTCAGTTCCGATACTGGGTTGATTCATAAAACGCCTCAGTAGACCATTGGAAAGATATTTTTTGTTATTATATCTCCCGTTCAGAATATTCCAGGACATTTCATAATTATCTTCTGTGATAGGCACATGTCTGAGAAGTTGCTCTGCTTCTCCTGAGAGATGTCCCTTCAAATAGTGCATTTTTTGCACGTTGTCTATAGAGGCATTGTTATGAATCAACGATACATACAAATCTCTGAAACTAGGCCACTCTGAATATTGACCCGAAAAAATTGGAATATTAATTTTAGGTAAGCGAACATTGTTTTCGTTTTTACAGGTCAATTGTACATTGTTGCTAGGAGAGCTTTTAGGTACACAATCACACAATGCTTCTTTTATATCTGACTTATAGTTTATATATACTTCTTCAATGTCTGTGAACATATCTTTCATGAAATATTCATGATCTAATATTGCATCAGTTAACTGACTAGATAACGCAGTGTGACCTTCCGATATTAATTTCCATTGACTCTCTAAAGTCTCTAATCTAGTTTGCAAGTAACTCTCTTTGGCAAGACGATCCTTTGGAGATTTCTTGTAATTTTCGTAAGACTTTTCTAAATTACTTTTTAAGCGCATTAAACATTTAATTGTAGCTGCCATTTTGTTACCTTTAATGTTTTAATAACAATTTTAATGACGAAAATTATCCTTACTATACAACAAGAAATAGAGTTTAAAATTGTTACAAGTCAAAAAGTAAAAAAATTACAAGTTGATGAAAAGTCCTTAAAATTTTTCTAAGTGTTTGGAATTTAATACACTTCTGGGTGAAAACCGGCGTGGATTCCCCGTCAGAACACTTTTTGAGAAATTATTCTAAGTTAATATTAACATGCAAACTAAAGTCCAAAATAACGATGAAATTTTCTAAGTCGATGGAACTTTGTCAAACTGTCTTCTTGAAGAACTTTGTAATAATCACAAATTAAATTGTACTCACAATTTTAGCACTATACTTCACTGCTTCTAGTTAACTGCACCGCTGTGACGTCGCTGACTGCTGCTGAGGTCACCAGTTGCTGACTTCAATATTGGCTTGCCCGACTCCTTTCTTCCGGTTTCTTTTCACCTCCTCGGTTGGGTAGTGCCCTGCGCACCCGCTCCAACCAACCGTATCGACCTTCTTCGTTAGGTCGAATACGATGAGCACAATGTTCAGTGGCAATCCGCCACCGGTTTCTAGTGCTGTAGGCAATAGCCGGAAAAGTGTGTCCGCTGACACACTTAAAAATTATATCACCGATAAGTCGCTGTTATCGGGCTCGAATAGGACCATGGAAAAATTTCCAAATTGATTAGGGTCCGGGTAAGTCGAAATCAAACAACTTTGTTCAATGACAAGCTTATCAACATTTATTACGGCAAAATGCTCAGTAAATTTGCGAACATAACACCACCGCGTGTTAATTTTACCGGTGGCGCCATCTGTTGAGCTAATTTGGAACTACAATATACACTTACACACTTACTACTAATAAACACTTTGGACACTCTCAGAGAGATAGATAACAATAATGTATAAATAATAAATTCGGGACACTTTCACCCGGTCGCCCGCCCCAAACTAAGCAAAGCTTGTACTATGGCTGCCAGAGACTGATATACATACTTAGATATTTTTAAATCCATACTTAAATAGATACTCGTATCAACACCCAGACATAGAACAAACACTAATGTTCATCACATGAATGTTTGCCTTAGCTGGGAATCGAACCCACGCCCCCAAGCTCTGAAGGCAGGTTCACTACCAACTGAGCCACCGAGGCAGTCAATAAGTTTTATACTACCTTTATTTATTAATAAGTTTTATACTACCTACTCATAGGTTTTATACTATGTAGAGAAGAGAAGAAGTTACTTTACCAGTAAGAATATTTTTCTATTTTACTGTGATTATTTTACCGTAAACAGAGAGCCTTATCGCCATCAACCATAAGTCTTTCCTTATCTTAGCACCTACAAAAAATAAAACACGATCCTGCCCAAGCAAAAACAACAGCATAAAGAACATTTCCTGACGATTAACCTTCCCCTCACCCTCCCGCTAGTAAACTTGCGTAATAACCAGTAACCGTACAGCCGGTAGTAACCGGCGCTACTACCATAGCTACCTACTACCTTGTACCGGTTTATGATCGTATTTACCGGTACAGAGCGTTGGTGATCTTACCCGGCCGTACTCTATTTTTGTTTTAATCTTTTTAAGAAAAAAAGATGAAATTTTGCTGCTACATTTTGCAAAGCAATATGTATGCTGTTTCTTTCTATTTTTAAATGTTTATTAACTTTTAAACAATAAAACGATTGAACGAAAATTGTAGCGAAACTTAGAACTTGCAGGAAAATGAAATAAAAATCTTGGACCTAAATATGTAAAAAAAAAAACAAAAGCATAACCGCAGGACTTTCTCTTCTCTCGAAAATGTTTCGAGGGGCTTACTCTCTCGCTAAAACATAATTTTTTACCTACCGATGTAATCAGGTTTTACAAAATTACTCATTTAGAACTCGCTGTCATCCATTTTGGTTTATGGCGGGCGCAATGAAGCGCGGGAAACTGATGGCGGGAATATCTCAGCTACTCAGCGCCGTTGACGGCAACACCGGAATGAATTTCCGGCGTAATGTTGGCACTTTGGCGGTATTCTGACATTTGGCGGGCTTGAGTAACGGGAATATTCTAGAATATTAGATTACTTACAAATCAGTACTGAAAGCTCTTAGCTTTTGCAGCGGTAAATGAATCTGCAGGATTTTACGGAACGATAGGTACTAAACTGAATCTGCTAAAAGTAGGTTTTCGATAATGGGTAGAGCTTGGATAAATAAATTAAATAAACAAATATTTCACCTCCTAATTACCACAACAAATCATACTAACTAAACTCACAACATAAACATAAATCACGAAGTTCCAAAACAACCCCAGTGTCCAAATGTACAAAGTTTGGCATTCACTTTGATCGCGCGGTGCTCAAAGTTTTCGCATTAAGCATTAGAGCTAGTAGAATCAGTTAGCAGAAATGCGTACTTGGAGAAATGTTCACTGGCTTGAGGCATTCAAACTTATATAAAGGAAAAGTCTGAAAAAAGTTTTGCATGATTTTATTTTGGCTAACATAAACGTATTAAGATTAAGGCTCTTCTAGCTAAAAGTACGTAAGTATAGTACATACCTACGATCAGTGTGGAAAACTATGAAAATTTCAGTTTTCATTTGCGCTCAACATAGTTTAATCAGTCCCATTTTTCATACAATATTTTTCTATCGATTACCTACAAACGTTTTATATCGGTTGAAATGTACGTAACTTGACTAGCGTAATTATAAGCACAAAAAATAAGTTTGTAAGTTTTATATTATCTCGTAGGTACTTACATATTATTATCATATTTTTAAATGTCTTGAAAAAAATATTCTGAGGTTCTGCCACTTTTCATCAACTATTATTGACACAGATGTTAGTGGATGTGTCCGTTTTTATGTCATCAAACAATTTGATTTTGAATTTGAATCCCTTTGTACTGTTTGTCAGTGTTTTACCGTTAGTGTTTGTCCCTTTTAGTAGTTAGGTATTTTGCTATTTAATTTGAGGAGAAGGGAAGTATGTCAAAGTGTGTGTATCACACGCTGTTCCACAAACAAACAAACTGCGCCCATTCATCCGTGCAATTATCCCAGAATCCCGGACGCGTGTTTAATCCGGAGCTAATTCCCATTCATTGCACCACCCGGCTCTCCGCCCGCAGGGTTGCCACTTCCGGAATGAATTAGCGCTAAAGTTGGTCTAGACTTCGCGCACGGGTATTGTCAGGGCCTGATTTACCCACAGGCTAATAAGGCTGAAGCCTAGGGCGCAAGGACCAAGGGGGCGGCGGGCGGGCGCGGCGCTGAGCTGACAATGAGACTAGACTTGTTTGTACGTAATAATAAATAATAATAATTGGTAATTTTGGGAAAATAAAATTCCTGCGTGCGCTCTGCTCTGCGTGCCCCCGCTCCACCCGCGCCCGGCTGCGGCAGCCGACACAGCCGCGCCAACGGCGCCAAGCACCGCGTTCAAGTTTAAACCGGTTTTTTCGGCTATTTATTATTTCTTACTTTTTCTTTCATTTCGTTTCACACTCCAGAGAGAGTGCGATAGTGGGGTAGGTAGATTGAGTGAGAAAAATAGAGGTAATTAGGTCAGTGAAGAGTTATTGTTATTATTTATGATAGCATAATAATAGGTATGGGTAATTAATTGTTTTTACTAAACAGTTTTCACTACAGATTATTGACAATCGCACGCTCGCCTTTTTCGCGACTTCATTTAGATTGATATTTTTTTTTAACGTTTTCGTTAATTTTGTTTGTTTTGTTATATCGAAAACATAAAATGAGTAGTAATAAGAATACTTCGACTGCAAAAAAGCCAAGTGGAGCGGAATATACCTATATATACATATATTAAGAGTTTATTTAACGATGAGCGTAACCAATTGCAGCGGTGAAAGATCTTTCTCTGCATTAAAAAGAGTAAAAAATTACTTACGCTCAACTCTTCGCCAGCAGAAACTTGACGCACTTGTTCTATTATTCATTGAGAATGATTTTCCACAAAGTGTTACTTTTGATAATGTTGTGGAAAGATTCGCCAGCCAGAGAGCAAGAAAAATAGAGAGATTTAAGATTTCTTTTTAAACTTGTTGTTTATTTTTAGGATAAAATAAGTAGATTTTTAAAATACGTGTTGGAATCATTTGGTTCCTTTCGTTTACCTACCTCCTGACAGTTTGATTCAAAGATGTTATGTTACGTAAGCTCTCTTTCTTCTATACTAGTAAATACACCTGAAAAAATGAATGAAAAGAGATAGAACAGGGCAGGATGGGGGGCGCATATTCATAGTTAGCCTAGGGCGGTCAGAACTCTAAATCAGGCCCTGTTGTGCTAACTTGTTTGTGGCGTTGAGTGGAAGCGTTACTATCGCGCTTTTTGAGAAAACACATCGGCTTTTCGTGAATATTTTTTAGTTCTGTTATTCAATAACCTCTAAGGATAAGTTGGTTTGGTTGTCTGTGTATTTTCACGGGTACAATTTCTTTATACGCCAAATTATTTTCATTTTGATTTGCAAATGCTAAATATATAGCTCTTGTATTATTCGTTTGTTGATTAAACAATATTTTGAAGCAGAGGAAAAACGAAATAAAACTAATGTCATCAGTAATTTTGATGAAAACCATAAAATCATCGCATGAACAGTGTAACAAAAAGTAACATTATCAACTTAATTAACTAGGTACGCTCTACAACTGTTCAAGTGCAGCAACGATTTATTTTACATATCTTAGATTAAAAAGACGATCGGCTAATACAAATCTTTTTCATTTTGACCTATTTTGTACCCTGTTTGGATTTTCAAACATAATTAAATAATGTTTTTTTATATAAGTATTTAAAATTATCATATATTTGAAAACACAACAAGCCCTAGGAGCTACCAAATCCCTCGGTACATTTGACACGACCACATTGGAAGGCCTTCTTATCTCCCATCTACACGTCCTCGTAGGAAGGGCTGGCTAGCTTGATTAAAGGGATCCCGGGGTATCTGGCGGAGATAAATGTGAATTAATTCACATTCATTTAACAATGAGAACTTTGTTAAGTGCGGAAATGGGGCAGAAACAGAACTATGAAGAAGTTAAGTATGTCATTTGAAATGTACATACATATATTACAGTTCACATAGATAAATATTAATGTAATCAGATAAGTTACACAATCATTTATTTATGGTACCTACATTCTAAAACGTTTCTTAATTTGGTTAAAATCCAATCTAACACTGCACTTCAACGTACAGGTGCCCTATTCGGATATTTGAGATTTTCATCTCACCTTTTTTCGTCCTTGTTGCTCTCGTATGAAACGTCATAGGTGTGAGAGTGACCAAGATAAAATCTCATCTCATCTCACCCCCCCGGCCCCCCGGTACTTTAAATCTACAAGAACTAATTTACAACAATTCACATACCAACTCGTGCAGTTTCAGCCCAGATACACGCGTTGCATAGGTAATTACAACGTATAAATTAAAATTTTATTTATTTCATTTATTTATCTGATTTTTCCTATTTTGATTTCCTATAAAAATATCCAAAGCTTAAAGAAAAACACTTCGTATCTCCAATTGATTTAATAACCCCAAAAAGGTGCGCTACAATCCCGCCGATTCCAGGTTAAACCGGGGAAATCGGGCAACGTCGGATCATAAAACGCCATCTCATTACTGAGCCCCATTCTGCGCCATACATTAGCAGCATTATAGCCATCGGAGGAATGGCGTCGTTTTGGATTTATCGTTTTTTGTATGGCGTTCATGGAATATTAAAAAGTTATGATTTATTTACGTCAGGAGTTTCAGAGTTCGTATCTGCAATACAGTCACGTATCTAATCGAACAAGTTGAGCGCAGAAATGAAATTTGTGTCGCAATGATAAATTGCGCTCCTATACAAGTATTTGGATGATAACGAATTTACATGACTTACAGCAGCAAAGACCAGCTCCACTCTGAGACTGTTTAGATAAGATAAACTTGGTCTATGATTATTTATAATTCTGGTACTTTTAGCTTCCAAAACCAAAAATATTTTTAAAACAATCTCACTAATTAATGCGAAAGTTTGGATAGATGGATGGATAGATGTATTGATGTTTGTTTCATCAATCACGCCAGAACCGCTGAACGGATCCGGATAAAATTTGGCACAGAGATATAGTCTGGAATAGCACATGGGCTGGTCTATAACGGCGAGTAACACCACGAGGCTCAGCTAGTATACAAAATAGAAGTAGTATACCTATGAACGCAGTCAAAACTAAAATCTCAACATTGGTTCATGAACATCATCTCACCAACACCCTCCCTCCCACAGAAGCGAGCAGTCCTACAACCGCACGGTCCAGTCTGTGGCGGCCGCTGGGACGCTGTCAGTGCCGTGGGCCGCCAGCGAAGCCCGCTTGAAGCTGCCCGCGGCGCTGGGTGTCGGCGGCATCCCGGCGCTGGTCATCACTGACGCTGCAGGCACCGTGCTGACGTCTGACGGCCGCAAGCATCTAATGGCTGATCCTCTTGCATTGGTAAATTATTCCTTTTTTTTCTATTTCCTATGTCTAATTATAAGTGAATAGGCTTATTACTTTCCTATTCACGATTTGAAGGTAGCACAGCACTTAGGTAAAATCTTCCTATCTACATCTGATACATATTCTAAAAAAGTTCCAAATTCAATAAAACTACCTAAAACTATTTTAAAAATAATGTATTTCGAAACCAGTCCGTAGCTGTGAGTACTATCCTATCCTACTAATATTATAAACACGAAAATTTGTAAGAATGGATGGATGGATGGATGGATGGATGTTTGTTACAGATCTGGAGGAAATTTGGCTCAGAGATAGATCATAGTCTAGAATAGCGCATAGGATACTTTTTAACCGCGGGTGAAACCGTGGGGCGCAGCTAGTATAATATAATTCAAGCTGAAATTATGAGCTAAAGGTTTTTTCAGAACTTCCCTTGGGCGCAGCGGCTGGTATCGGTTCTGACGGAGCAAGCGCTGCTCAAGATGGCCAGGCATCCCGCCGTCATCCTTTTTGTTGGTAAGAAAGAATCTTCCTAAATTTACCAGCATTCATTGATTATGAAACTGAAACTCAGGAATTCTGACTTCTGATTTACTATCTTGATCGCAGTATCAACATAGTTTTGTTACGACGCTGCGAATGAAGACGAGATCTGATGAAAATTATAATAGCTACCTAATAATAGTCATACCTTTAATCATCAATTCCTCATACTCGTACCATGACCGCTTCTTTCCCCAGACGACGAAGATTCCGAGATCGAGTTCGCCGAGTCAGTCCTGACTCCGTCCGCTGAGTCGTACTACGAGGAGTGCAGCATCCAGTTCCCTGGGTTCTGTCCGCACCAGAACAGCTCTGATGATGAGTCCATGGACTTCGACTACCCCACCTCCCGCCACAGGGTCCGGAAGAAGTCCTTCAAGCATTGCATGTTCTTTATAGGTAAGACAGGTACCCCTTCCCCCTGGCGATCCTATTGATGAACTGACGTCCTATGTTTCACAAATTTATGGAAGTTCGTATTCGTAAATGTTGAATGAATGGCCAGCCCTAAGTGTCAAAGTTAGTTAGCTTGCGTTAGTTACCATCTTCGAGACCACTATGCGTATCATGTGATGAATGTAGTCGAATGCTTCCTCAACACAAATCAGTCTGCCATTGAAAAAAAAAGTTTTTTTACTATATGGCTTTCTTTTTACTATTATAGAAACCCAAATAGCCAGTGTGTTAAGCCAATATCAATAAATTAAGAATTGTGTAATTGTGTTCGGTTGAACCCGTATAGATTATGTTTAATGCATATACTCGTACATAGGTAGTAGGTACATGTAATCACGCGTCTTTCCGAAAGGTAGGCAGAGACCACTCTCTCCACTTGCTACGATCCTCGCTTACATCTTTCACTTCTTACACTTTCATGAGTCTTTTCATACACGCTCGTCGGTAACGGGTACTCTTGACCAGCTTTAAAACGTCTGTATAAGTATTGTGTGTAATGCTTCTGAGTTGTTGCGTATTCCCAGGCATCGAGGGCACGGAGTGCGCGGAGCTGGTCCGCGAGCACGCGTGCCTGGAGGACGCGGTGCCGCTGCTCACGTCGCTGGACTTCCCGCGGCTGCGGCGCGCCACCATGGCCTTCGGGGCCGCCATCACCACCACCTCGGTGCAGAACTTCGTCGACGCCTGCCTCAGCGGGAACGCGCACTTCGAGCCGCTCAAACCTTACACCGAGAAATGCTAGACTAAATAAATGTTAATTCCTGAATATTCGCCTGCCTCAGTGGGAACGCGCACTTCGAGCCGCTCAAACCTTACACCGAGAAATGCTAGACTAAATATTATGTATTAGATAAATATAAACACTGAATATAACATACATCACTACCGTGTTACTGTTACTGTGTTACACTTACTGTGTACCGTACAGCTCTGTTTACAAGCGGAGAATCTATGAAACGTCACGACAACTTGCCAAGTACAACTTAGGTACTTACCTACTGCACTGAATAAACTTTTCAAGCTTATTAATATATTATGATGATGGTGACACATAATCTCATGATCTACTAAGTATAATTTGTACGCAGAAAAAAATGTATTATATCGCACTGAAAATGGTAAGTTCGAGCTGCAGGCTGCTTAAACTGGAGCCCTATTCTTATACGTGAGATATTTTCTGGTCATTGTCTCTCTTGTTTGAAAAGTCATAGGAGTGACAGTGACCAAGATAATATATCACGCATCAATAAATAGGGCCAGCACACTTACCACGAGTTGTGTCAAATACGAAAACTTTTTTCGTTTTCGTTTATTTCCATACATTTCAATAAAGCGACCCTGGCTGAAACGTTAAGGGACTAGGTTAAATGTATGCAGCCAAAAGAAAACGAAAATAGTTTTCGTTAACTACCAAAACTCATGCTAAGCCCTAGTCTTTAAAAAATGCTTTAAAAAAACTATGTTTCATTACTGGCAACACCTACACCAAATGATAACAATATTGCCAATTCGGCCCGCTTTACGAGCCGCGCGGCCATATTGCAAAATGCCACCGGAGCTCTGCTGTCGCCAAAAGAGATAAAAGAACTAAAATTATCCACGTGATAATATCGTTTTTGTTAAGAGAATACTATCATGACTCCCTTCCTCTATTACATATTAACTGGTAATTTCAATTAGGTATCTTACCCATGGGCGTACCCAGGGGGGGGCAGGGGAGGGCAGCTGCCCCCCCTTGGAAATTTCGCAGAACATGTATGAACTCCCCTGATTACTAATTAAAGTGTAAACGAGTTATGGTCTATCTTTTAAATAAACCGACACTGACAAAATGCACGATGCAATAGGGAACTTGCACCAAATTTTAATGACAAATTAGGTTAATGATTCATTAAGAATATAGTAAAATGTACTACTGTGACAGGATTGTAAAATTTTATTTATTTAACTACCTATAAAACAGGATCATTTGCGGGTGTTTGCCCTACACACTACACTACATACATCTAATGACTCATGTAGGTGTGTTTGTGTAGTGTGTATGACAAAACAGCCGCGGACGATCCGACCTAAAAAATCTGACTTGCCCCTCCTACGCCAGAAGCTGGGTACGCCCATGATCTTACCTATTTTTTATTTACAAAACCTTAGAAAATGTAGTGTAGATTTGTAAAAATGGGATTTCTTCTAGGTACTTCAGTAAGTATTTAGCACATAATTGTATGTATTTACGTGTATTTTATTGATTAAAACAATAGATAATTGGTACTTTAATTTGTAGGTTTCAAATAAATGAATCTTGAGATAATAAAAGGGTTTTATTTTAAGTAGGTAAGTAATTCATAATTTTTCTACTTAGTAGTAGTACTACTACTTCTTGTAGTTAACGCTTTCACTACCATAGGCTCGTCTGTCCGTCTGCGCAACTCCACCTATCCCCGTTCCAAATTTGTCGAAATTTATAAATATCCATTAGATGGTGAAGAAATGAAAAGAATCTAATATGATGAAATCGAAAGTAGCTCTGTCTGTTTGTAAGCTTTTCACGGTTGAACGGGTCTTGATGCAATTTGATAATTTATATGTTAGAGTAGGTACAAGTATTTCACGTGGAAGGTTTTTTGATTCTGTTTTCTGAATAAACGAGACCGAAGTCGCGGGTAAAACAGCTAGCTAACAAATAAAAACACACACTTTCGCATATACTCGTAGTACCTGTGACGAAAATGAAATAAACCCCGCTTTAACCACTCTGTTATTACTGGCGAAACCAGTGGGGCTATTCCTACGCGTGAGATGAGATGAGATTTTATCTTGGTCACTCTCACACCTATGACGTTTCAAACGAGACCAACAAGGACGAAAAAAGGTGAGATCAAATCTCAGGGACCCTTGGGGCTATTCCTACGCGTGAGATGAGATAAGATTTTATCTTGGTCACTCTCACTCCTATGACGTTTCAAACGAGAGCAACAAGGATGTTAAAAGGTGAGATGAAATCTCAAATCTCCGAATTGGGGACCCTATCTCATAATAATATAATCTCATCTCATCTCACGCGTAGGAATAGCCCTCCTGAATAGGGCCTCAGCAAAAACTTCATTTTGAAAAAAAAGCAGTTTAGAATCAAGGTCTGTGGTAAAAATAAATAAATGCGCCATCTAGTGTCGGGTAGCAATCTTATTTTGTCTATTTATACCAAAGTTTTCATCTCGCTTTTTCATTTGTAAAATAAACGAAATGGCTACATCATGCTACTCACGTGAAGTTGAGTAACTTGAACATCATTTTGGCAAAAAGGTTAGGCCCGACCCGCCCGTAATAACTCACTCCTTAGTCTATAGTCGTTCTATAGTCTATATCTACTTGCTTCGGGGCTAAATTAAAAAAAAAAAATTGACGCCAAAATTACTTCCAAGCCGCCATTATTGTGAAATAGAATTTTCTAAATAAATTTCACGTGCTTTACTGCTTTTTTTAGCAGCAAATCATATTGAAAACTTTAAATCATGGCGGACAACGACGATCTTCTCGACTACGAAGACGAAGAGCAGGCGGAACAGCAAACTACGGAGGGAGCGGCGGAGGCGACACCAAAGAAAGAGGTTAAGGGATCCTACGTATCAATCCACAGCTCCGGCTTCAGAGATTTTCTGCTAAAGCCTGAGATCCTCCGCGCCATCGTCGACTGTGGTTTTGAGCATCCATCGGAAGTTCAACATGAGTGTATTCCACAAGCCGTACTCGGTATGGATATCCTGTGCCAAGCGAAGTCCGGTATGGGTAAAACGGCTGTCTTCGTGCTCGCGACGCTGCAACAGTTAGAGCCTTCCGAAAACCACGTCTACGTACTCGTAATGTGCCACACGAGAGAACTCGCTTTTCAAATCAGCAAAGAATATGAGCGATTTTCCAAATACATGAACGGTGTCAGAGTATCAGTATTCTTTGGTGGCATGCCCATCCAGAAGGACGAGGAGGTCCTGAAGACGGCCTGTCCGCATATCGTCGTGGGAACCCCGGGCAGAATCCTTGCGCTAGTCAATAGTAAGAAATTAAATCTGAAGCATTTGAAGCACTTCATTCTGGATGAATGTGACAAGATGTTGGAATCTCTGGACATGAGGCGGGACGTACAGGAGATATTCCGCAATACCCCACACGGTAAGCAAGTGATGATGTTCTCTGCCACTTTGAGCAAAGAGATCCGACCAGTCTGCAAGAAGTTCATGCAAGATCCTATGGAGGTATATGTAGATGATGAAGCCAAGCTGACACTGCATGGGCTGCAGCAGCACTACGTCAAACTGAAGGAGAATGAGAAGAACAAGAAGTTGTTTGAACTACTTGATGTATTGGAATTCAACCAAGTTGTGATATTTGTCAAGTCTGTGCAGCGCTGCATAGCTCTTGCACAGCTTCTCACTGACCAGAATTTCCCTGCCATTGGAATCCATAGAAATATGACTCAAGATGAGCGTCTATCACGCTACCAGCAATTCAAGGACTTCCAAAAGCGCATTCTGGTTGCCACCAACCTTTTCGGAAGAGGAATGGACATTGAACGAGTGAACATTGTCTTCAATTACGACATGCCTGAAGACTCCGACACGTACCTGCATCGGGTAGCTCGCGCTGGGCGCTTTGGTACCAAGGGTCTCGCTATCACCATGGTCTCTGATGAAAATGATGCCAAGATCCTAAACGAAGTCCAAGATCGTTTTGACGTCAACATCACCGAGCTACCTGAAGAAATAGAGCTGTCCACCTACATTGAAGGCCGATAAATTAAGTTTACCATTTCATTCCTTTTGTAATGACAGGGTTCTGTCTATTGAGTGTTAACATTATTTTTAAGATCCCCCCTATGACTAAGAATTAGTTTGATTTGTATTGTGTACATTTTAGGCACTTTGCTCATGTCCAAATACAAATAAATTCTAGGATTAATGATTAAACTGACATTTGATAACTATGTAATGCCTGACTATCATTTAGAAATATTAGAACTACCTTTTAAGCCATTAGCTGCGCTCCGTGGTTAAAAAGTATCCTGTGTGCTATTCTAGACTATAATGTATCTCTGTGCCAAATTTCATCCAGACCAGCCTGCTGTTCAGCCATTCTAGTGTGAAAGAAACATCCATTCTTACAAACTTTTGCATTTATATTATAAAGTAGGATATATTTTATTTTATGCTCTTTTTTTTTAAATAAGCACAAGCTACACAATACTTTCACTAAATATCAGAATTGCCTAAGACCTTGCATTAAACTGCTCTTAGCAAGATATTTATTTATTGGGCACATAAAGTTAAGATTCTCTTTAGGAATGGCATAGGGTTAGTGTAAAATAATGTTGGTAGGAGCTAGCTAGGAGTAGGTTAAACTAGTAATGCGAGGACTAAAGCAATTCTAATATTTAGTGCAAAGACTTTGCACTAAATATATAAATTGTAAACTAGGTACTTACTAGTTCACTCAAACTCAGAGTAATGGCGAAATTCCCGTGTTGCTCAAACGGTTTAAAGCTAGGAAGCATAAACTCTGGATTTTCACGAGGCTCCTTGTGAAACCGAAAAAAATTACGTATTCTATACGATAGCGGGTGAATCCGCGGGGCTGTACTAGTACTATTCAAATACATATAAAGGAAAGAAAAAATCTAATATCGCAACAAAGGTAGACTGTGGGACGAACAAAGCAGCTATTCAAATTACCTACTTCGTGTTTTTTCAAACCTATCTCATATTTCTGATTACACTATAATGCACTCCATTTATTCTGGAACTGCTGACCGACATACATTTTTATTTAACTACATTGCTTTTCCAAGAGAACATTGTTGGTGAAATACCAACCCATGTAGTTTTAAGTAAACAGTAAAACATTTCCAACTGTGCAAATGTTTAGATAAAATGCATTTGCAATAAAGATATAAAAGCGTAGTTAGTAAGTACCTAATGCGTTTTGTGTGGGTGGCTAAAATACTTAAAACCTATTTATGTAGGTACATAAATAAAATACCGCGTTGATAAAATACCCATTTTATTTTGATTACCCTGATTACAAAACATAAAAAGGAACTACAACTATGTATACCTCCTATTCTACCAACTCAAATTCTACAATTACAGAATATTAAATAGGTATAATTTACTATACCTGCTATACCTATTTTATACCTACAGTAAGATCCTTAGAGGACAATGTTGTGTCAATATCAGTACATTTTATGTTGATTTTTACAATAAAAACCTCCCTAGAGCATAATGCTTAATGATATCAATAAAATGATCACCTACTGTTGCTATGGTAATTTCACATTGGTAGATAGTTATTAATTAATTACTAGGCATGAACGTAGAAAAAGTTCTACATTCATGTTACTAGGTAACTCAATTTTCCAAACACAGTAGGTACACATTAGAACCATGAGTAGTAACTATTAAAATTATAATATTTGCTCAAGCACTGAATACATACAATAAAATAAAATCAAATTAACATTAGGTACATGGTAAGGGTACAGACAGCAGACAGAGATTCTATATTACAAAGTTCTAGATCCAGTTTTTCTAAGTTTTAGACTTTTTGGAAAACCTGATTCATTGGATCTAATAAAATAAGTTGATTTTGAATCAACATTTTTGAAAGTTGTTCTTAAAACTACTTAGGTAATTGTTTTGTATCATGCATGACATTAAAAATCATTGAGCATCATGGTCTTTGTTCAAAAACAAGTGACCAATTTTTAGTATCCTATATGCGGTTTCTTAGGGTGCGTAAATGTTTTTTCGTGAGTGAACCTGGTTATCAGATCCAGTGCCCACTTGGGCTGGTCTCCCGGTACCATATGGCCAGCATTTCTGACCATTATCTCCACAAGTTTGCCAGCCTGTTTCACATAACCAGCTACTTCTCCATCCACCTTCCATATGTACCTCTTAGCAGTTTTGTAGTCCGCTGCACCAGTGAAATTCAGGTTTCTAAGATAATTGACTGTTAGAGGATATGCTACTATAATATCTAATTGTCCATTATAGATTACGACATAGTAATGGTCCAAAAGCTCTGATACCCAAGGCGCAACTGATTTCATGACATCCTGCTTTAAATGTTTCTCCACTTCTGTTCCATTGTGGAATTCTAGGTTACCTACATGGATTGATCTTCGCACATTACTTTTCTGTAGCATGGGTCCAAAGTCTTCATACTGGGTATAGTCTTGTGTGTGCAGGTAGTTGAAGTAAAAGTCAAAGCCAGTCATATTCGCAAACAAGCTTTTGGTACCAGTCATGTCACCGTTTAGAAGAGTGTCAAATGTGTCGAAGGCATCATCCCACTTCTGCTGCTTTATGAAGTTGACAGCTTTTGCTTCGTAGTCTTGGAAAATCTTTTCCTGATTCCAATCGATGAGGCCATGTTGATATAAGTATTTGCTGTAAACCAACTGATTTTCAGGGTCACTTAATCCATTTCCAATGGCTAGACCTTTCATGTTAATTTTCACTTTAGCTGAAGGGTTCTTTTTATGTATAGTGTAGGCTAAAGCAGGGACATATTTTCCTCCATATGACTCTCCAGTAACAAAAAATTTGTTGGGCTGCAGTTCAGGGAACAACTGGAAAAACTGAGTTAAAGTTGAGTACAGTTGCTCACCAACTTGAGTTTCGTTTGTACAGTAACCTTTGGGGTCTTTGGTGAAGCTGAATCCAGTTCCCACAGGGTTGTCGATGTAAATGATGTGGTGGCTCAGAGCCCAGTTGTATTTCCTCCTTTCGAATTTACCTTTTCGGACCCTCAATGGACCGTTTTCAGTAAACAGACCGTAGAGAGAAGTCGCCCCCGGGCCTCCTTGCAGCCACACGATTACTGGAGCGTCCTTACCGTTCGGAACCATCGCCGGGAAATACCAGAAGAACTGATTAGAGTCGTAGGCTTTGTTGACTGTGAAGTAACCTGCGTAGCTCTTGATGCGCAAGCTCTCCGTGAAGGGTACGCGAGCGAGGCGCCTGCCCTCCGTGATGTTACCACTCTCGACGTACGGCGTGAGGAACAGAGGCTTCCCTGGGTCTCCGCCATCGCGTGGACCAAGCTCCAACTTCGGATATCGGTGAAGAAAACCTTCGGCAGAAAAAATCTGCCAAATTAGTACGGCAACCAAGAAACGAGTCATGTCGCTTCGTGTGGGACTGTTCAATGTGACGACCAGATGGCCTTTGATATTTTTATGCCTCACGTAGCTAATAAAAACGAAGAATTCGCCGCCGGTTTATCAGCAAGAGCTTATCAAGTTAACACTCTTTTGTTTCTTTTTTGTTATCAATGAATGAACAGAATGAAATGAATGAAAAACAGAATAACAAACGTGAACGAACGAACGTAGTTTAAATTGCGGATGCTACATTTTATTTAACGTTCTAATTACTGTTTATTAAATGTAGTGTTTCTGTCACAGCCAACTTGTAAATCAGTTTTTCAATTAACAGCCTAGCCATTTTACTAAAATATGGCGCCATACAACTAGTTTCCTGAATGATATTCACCCACCCGTTACGTCTAATACAACACCTCAGTACAACACTTAATAACCTGGCTGACATGATATTATAATAACTTTGGTTAGGTTATATGGCAGGAGCTAAGCGAAACGGAGCTCCCGCTTTCCCATCGTTCCTGGTTATTTTTTATAACAAACCGTAACCACCCCTGCTTAAATGACTTGGCTAGGCAAGTAGTCAACGTTGTCGATCTAAGCCATTTTGCCTAGCCGTTTGATGGAATGGCTGAATATCATCAGAAAGCAAGTTGAACGGACAACAGACTAGCCTTTTCACTAAACAGTGAAAAGGCTAGTCTGTTAATTGAACGGCGAATTAAGCTAGTTGTCTGGCTGCGACATATCGACGTTTGGCTATGGGATAGGTTTTTGCCAATAAAAACACACGGAGGGTTTGTTGGACACAGCGTTGTACTTTCACACACAAATACACGGTAATTTAGTGTTAATTACAGTTATTTAACATTTATTGTGTCAGCGTTACATTGCTTGAGCCGATGGTCGTGAAACAAGTGTGGGCGGAAGTCTGCTTCGCCCCAAGCGCCCGCAGATGGCGCTTGGCGCGGCAAAATTCACCTTTCCGGTTTCACTTGACATTGACATTACTAAAACTATAAAATGTGGTGCGTTTAGACGCCACATCACCCCCCTACGGAGAAAAATACAGCCGGAAATTAAATAAAAAAAGTAATAAAATAGTAGAGCTACAGGTCTAGTATGTCGCGGAACCTGACTCTGCGACCGGTGCGGGTAACAACTGAAGGTGCAGCGTAGGCGGGGTCCGATGGTGAAGGAGCGGGTGGTGACGGAGGTGTGCTGACAGGAGCAGGAGTGGAAGGAGCTGAGGTCGACTCTAGTGGTTCTGGCTCGACTTCCAGATGCGCTGGCTTCACGCGGTCTATGCTGACTTCACGAGCCTTTCCTCCGATCGCCAGTGTCATGGTCTTGGGGCTTCTGGCCAAGATTTTGTACGGTCCTGTGTATGGTGGCTGTAGTGAACGCCTCACTGTGTCGTCTCTTAAAAACGCGTGGGTGGCCGTCGGCAGGTCCTTGAAAATGAAGGTCGAGGGCCGTGCATGCCGTGATGCGGGAACGGGGCGTAAGTCAGCCATTTTTGATCGAAGTCTAGCTATGAAGTCCTCTATGTTGGTGTGGTGAGTGTCAGGAGCCGGTACAACGAGTTCTCCGGGTAACCGCAGGGGCTCGCCGTACAGGAGTTCTGCTGAAGAACACTGCAGGTCTTCTTTAAGTGCTGTGCGAATACCAAGCAATACCAGTGGCAAGGCCTTGCTCCATGAGTTGCCGTGGCACATGAGTGCTCCTTTCAGTTGACGGTGTAGTCTTTCAACCATGCCATTAGCCTGTGGGTGGTAGCTGGTCGTCCGGATGTTTTTCGTTGCGCAGGTCTCCATCAGCTGTGTGAAAAGTGCAGACTGGAATTGGCGGCCTTGGTCTGTCGTGGTGACTAACGGGACGCCGTATCGCGAAATCCATCCAGAGAGAAATGTTTCGGCTACCTCCTCAGCAGTTATGCTTGACATAGGCCACACTTCAGGCCATCTGGTAAATCTGTCGACGGCTGTCAAACAGTAGGTGTATCCCCCTGAATGAGGAAGTGGACCGATAATGTCCAGGTGGACGTGGTGAAAACGCGCTGAAGTAGAGGAAAAATTACCAAGAGGCGACGTTACATGCCGGGAAACTTTGCAGCGCTGACAGGCAACGCATGAGCGTGCCCAAGCCATGCAGTCTTTGCGCATCCCAGGCCACACGTAGCGGTCTGACACCAGGCGAGCGCTTGCGCGCGCGCTCGGGTGGCTGAGGTTATGGAGTCTCTGGAACGATGGACGGCGGAACGACGCTGGCAGGTAAAGTCTTGGCTTGCCCGTAGATGTGTCACATGTTACTTGGACATTTGTGCCTGGAATGTGAAGTAATTCTAGTTTAAGTGATGAGTCTGTACGCAACTTTTCAAGTTCTTCGTCTACAGTTTGGGCTTGGGCGAGTGCAGTGTGGTCATCCGCTAGTGAGACAGCTTCCACGCGGGACATAGTATCTGCTACCACGTTGTCTTCGCCTTTGACGTAAACAATGTCTGTTGAGAACTGGCTTATGAAACTAAGCTGGTTAAGCTGGGCTGGTGGAAGTTTTTCTCGTTGTTGCTGGAAGGCATATATGAGCGGTTTGTGGTCTGTATAAATAGTGACGTGTACGGCTTCTAAGATATGCCTAAAATGCTGTACGCTCTCATAAACAGCAAGAAGCTCTCGATAGTAGGTTGGCCACTCCGTCTGCTTCGCAGTTAGTTTTCTGCTAAAGTAGGCCAGAGGTTGCCAGTTGTCGCTTTCGTTTTGGCGCTGCTGGAGACAGGAACCGATATGTGTACCTGACGCATCTGTGAACAGGCCAAGTTGCGCTAAGTGGTTGGGGTGTGATAGCATGGTGGCTGCTGACAAGCTTTGTTTGCAAGCTTCGAAGTGCTGTTCCAGATCCGGCGTCCAGGGGAAAGGTTTCGCGCCTTTGCTTCCTGTAGCGGCGACAGCGTCAATAAGTGGTGCCTGGTACTTTGCTGCATTTGGTAGGTATCGGCGGTAGAAATTTATCATTCCAAGGAATCTTCGCATACCTTGCACAGTCTTGGGTGGGGGAAAATCGCGTAGGGCTATGATGCGATCTTCGGGTGGTTGAGTGCCCTGAGCACTAATGCGATACCCTAAAAAGGTCACTTCAGGAGCTCCAAAAATGCATTTTGCTGGATTGACTATTACTCCATATTGTTGTAGGCGTTGGAAGAGCTCTTTGAGGTGCTGCATATGCTGGATTCTGTCCAGTGAGTATACTAATATGTCGTCGATATACACAAAACAGAAGTCTAGGCCTCGCACCACTTCATCTATGAATCTTTGAAAAGATTGGCCAGCATTGCGGAGTCCGAAGCTCATGTATGGGAATTCATACAGTCCGAAGGGTGTTATGATTGCAGTTTTGCATATATCGGGTTTAAATGTTGGTATCTGTTGGAACGCTTTGACCAGGTCTATTACAGAGTACACCGTAGATCCCGTTAGGTTCTGGGCAAAGTCTCCTATGTGGCGCACTGGGTACTTGTCCGGGATAGTGCGAGCATTGAGTGCCCTGTAGTCACCACATGGCCTCCATGTTGCATCTTTCTTCGGAGCCAAGTGCAGGGGCGACGACCATGCGCTACTCGAAGGTCTAGCAGTACCGGTGCTTATCATTGCATCAAACTCCTGTTTTGCTATGCGTAGTTTATCAGGGGCTAGACGGCGGGGGCGGCAGGTAACCGGTGGGCCTTCAGTGGTATTGATATGATGGACAGTGCTGTGTTTAATTTCTCTGTTTATTCCAGGAGGTCGCATTATGTCTGGATACTGGGCCAGTAGCTGCTCAAATGGCGAGTTTCCGCATGTCACTGCCTTGATGCTGTCTTGGATGGTTGAGTGCGCTGTTGAAGCTGATATCCAGAGTTTGGTGGTACCGTCAATCACCCTTTCGTGCCTGCAATCCGGTAAAAGATTGTAAAAACTGAGGAAATCTGAGCCAATGATAGGAGTGTTAACGTCAGCTATGATGAAGTTCCATGTAAAAGCTCGGCGTAGCCCTAAGTTTAAACTCAGGGAGATACTGCCATAGGTTTTGATGGTAGTCCCATTTGCTGCGCTGAGGTCATATCCGCTACTAGTGAGGTGGCCTCTAGTTAATCGCCGAGGAAAACAACATATGTCTGAACCAGTGTCAACTAGAAATTTCTGATTAGTAGACTGATCCAACACAAAAAGACGGCGGCTTGCGAGTGGGCGGTCGGTACTGGCCACTACCGACCGCTGCTCGGGTTTCCCGAATTGTTTGAGAAATTACAGGGTTGAGTACACTTTTGTGCTTTGGTCCCAAAGATGTCATGGTACCAACACAACTCCGGGTTGCGTGGACGCGTGCGGCTGCGGCTACGTGACCGGTTATTGCTGCGGTCTCGTGACGCCGTACTTGGTGGGCCACCTGCAGTGAGTGCAGCGACAGCGCGTGTTAAATCTGCTACTTGCTTTTGCAGTTCACACATTGCGTTATATTCCGGTGGTTGCATATTGTGTGAAGTGGCACATACCTCTGCTGGTTGGGACTGAATGTCCATTAGGGTATCAGCCAGCTCCGCTATCTCTTGGAGCTGGTCTAGACGCTGGGCAGCCAATATGATTTGTAGCTGTCTGGGTAGACGGCTGGACCAAATAGATTTCAAAATGTTGTCAGGAAATGTTGGTCCTGCCAGTGAACGGAGGTGCCGGAGAAAAGATGATGGCTTCCGGTCGCCTATATGCTCCCGTTCTAGCAGACGCCTGATTTTTTCTTCCTGCGAATCGGAGAAACGGCTAATGATTGCAGCCTTAAGTTTGGTGTACGGATCGGTACTTGGGGGAGTGATGATGATATCCTCGACCTCGCGTGCGCAGTTTGTGTCGAGCATTGAGATTGCATAGCTAAATTTGGTAGCTTCTCGAGTTATTTGATTGATAGAGAATTGAGCCTCCAAACTGGCGAACCACAAAGCAGGTCGTTCTTTGCAGAAAGGAGGGGTACGGATTGAAACACGGTGCACCTCTGGTGGCAAATTTTCGATGCTACCACGCTCGTTAATTTCAACACCTTTTTGAGACTCGGCCATTTTTTGAACAATCACTAAGAGATTTCACTTTTATTTGAAAAGGATAGGCAAACGAATTTTCTTAACTTGCTCTGGGGCGTGTGTGCGGGCTTGGGCCTCCGCACACGGCTCGATGCTGCTGAGTCCGTGTTCCTGCTCCGTCGCGGACGCAGCGTGGGCGTCGCGTCGTAGGGCTTCGCCTCTAGATGAGCGACGCAGCGCAGGAGTTGCGTTGCAGGCGCGCCTCGTACGCTGCTAGCTGCGCGCGGGCAGTGGCCGCACGCTTTGCCTTTGATGGAGAGGCTGCGTGTCGAGTCGAGCGTTGGGGTCACCAATTTGGCCATGGGATAGGTTTTTGCCAATAAAAACACACGGAGGGTTTGTTGGACACAGCGTTGTACTTTCACACACAAATACACGGTAATTTAGTGTTAATTACAGTTATTTAACATTTATTGTGTCAGCGTTACATTGCTTGAGCCGATGGTCGTGAAACAAGTGTGGGCGGAAGTCTGCTTCGCCCCAAGCGCCCGCAGATGGCGCTTGGCGCGGCAAAATTCACCTTTCCGGTTTCACTTGACATTGACATTACTAAAACTATAAAATGTGGTGCGTTTAGACGCCACAGACGGATAGTGATACTGATCGTCGCATTTCTAGAATCAACTTGGCCAATGTTTAATGTTAGAAGAAAATACAAGAACATCTGCATCTTTCCTTATTTTAAATTAGCAAAGATAGCCTAAATAATAGCAATAAAAGTGCGCGTTTTCGCGCAAAATTATTTAGAAACGCACAAGGCGTTTGATCGCGCTGTGACGTCACGCGCAACGCTGCTTGCCGGCCGACGAGCGGGCTTTCATCTAGGTCTAGGTAACTAGGTAGTATTCATTCAATTACCGCTGCTGGTCGCTCGTACTTTCGGTTTTATTATGATTTACGAGGAAATGAATCAAAAAGTATTGTGCAGTGCAGTAAATATTTGATTTGATTTGAATTACTACTACTATTCAGCTCCATGGTACCTAGCGTCAGGTTCTCGAGATATTTGGTTGTAAAGATCGCCATACTAGAACTATGAAAATGCAGTAATAACGTATGTCTAAGCATTCCGACGATATAGTGAATAGTGTAGGTCGAACCTGAAACATACAGATTGACGAAAACAAATTTATTACTTAAAAGTGTTTAAATTATGTAGCTTGAACGCATCAGGGAGTTTTTGGCGGGAACCGAAAAGGTGTTATAGTAATTTTGTATTATTTTCTAAATCTTGTGATTCTTCTAGTGTTAACGATGGATTATTAACCTTTATCGGTTCGTTAACGTGCACAAGTGTGGGCAAATAATACAAACATTCAAACTACATACAAAACTCGACTTAAAATTTCAGTAAAGTATTCATCACTTTACTGAAGAACTAGAGAAAGGGTAAGGATTCAATCAACGTCATCATCAACTTATCATTCTATCACTCCATCATTTGTATAACTTATTAACTGGACACTGACGTGCGACGCAAAATTCCCGAAGCAAAAATAAAACGCATCAGCAAGATGTCAAATGTGACATGACGTCAATGACCAAAAAAAATTTTATCGATAGAGCGTTTGCCGTCAAAGTCAAAAGTTCATTGGCTTTTGGCTTTCTTTGTTTTTATTTTGAATTCGAAGGTTGTACTTGGTACTTGTCTGGTACAGCAATTTTAAATATTTTGGATTACCATTATTATTACAGTGATTTTCAAACATTTTCAATGGCGTTCAAGCGAAGCTTTGCTACGGCATTTTTTTCATTTACATTTCTGACGTTACTGAGTCTCGGAAATTCTTTTACTTTCCTCAATGCTTATCCACGAGTGAACCTGGATTCAGTGGCTTCCAAAGACGCCGGAGACCCTCTTATACTGACACCTTACTTAAAAAAGGGTCAGATAGAGCTCGCTCAAAACTTATCTCAAGTATTAATAACGGAAAAAATGGGTTTTAGAAGCCATGCCGGTTTTTTCACTGTGGATGAAAAGTACAACTCTAACCATTATTTCTGGTATTTCCCGCCTTTCTCTATGAATGAAACTTCGCCCGTGCTGCTGTGGCTTCAAGGCGGGCCTGGAGGAAGCTCTCTATTTGGACTCTTCACTGAACTAGGTCCTTTGATTGCTGAGAAAGATGGGTTTGCTCTGAGAAAATACCACTGGGCATTGAATTACCACTTGATCTTCATTGATAACCCAGTGGGAACTGGTTTCAGCTTCACTGACAGTGACGATGGATACTGCACCACTGAACAATGTATTGCCATGGCTCTTTACAACAGCCTGCAGCAATTTTTCACACTATTTCCTAATTTGAGAACCAATGAGTTCTATATAACTGGTGAATCATATGCTGGAAAATATATTCCATCTCTAGGTATGGAAATCCACTTACAGAATGAAAGAAATAATGAAAAGATTAACCTGCGAGGCATGGCTATTGGTAATGGCTACTGTGATCCGACAAACCAGCTAGACTACGGCAACTACTTATATCAACATGGTCTATTGGATGACAATGAACTAGCCCTTTTCTTGAAGTACCAAAAACAAATTGCTACAGAAATAACAAATAACAACTTAATCCAGGCGACCCTGTTAATGGACCAACTAATGGACGGAGAAGTTTCTAACTTCTCTTTCTTCAAGTCTTACACCGGCTTTGACAACTACTACAACTATTTAGAAGCTAAAAGTGGCCAAGACTTCTCAGTATTCACAGATTTACTTAACAATGTTAAGGTGCGACGAAGCGTCCATGTCGGTGGTTTACCATTTAACGATGGTAAAAAAGTAGCACTCAACTTGGCTTCAGATATGATGAAATCTGTTGCATCACAGATTTCAGTACTACTAAGTCACTATCGCATGTTATTTTACAATGGACAGCTGGATATAATTGTTGCTTATCCGTTGACCGAGAATTTTCTTCGTAACTTGAACTTTGCATCATCTACTGAGTATTTAACAGCTCCAAGATATATTTGGAAAGTGGATAATGATGTGGCAGGATATGTGAAGAGGGCAGGCAACCTCACAGATGTAATAGTGAGGAACGCTGGGCATATGGTACCCAAGGACCAACCAAAGTGGGCTCTCAAAATGATAACAATGTTCGTAGATTATTTGCTGTCATAGTGTTAAGTTTTTCTATACTTAAATATTTTTTGTTACTTAAATATTTGTAAACTAAAACTGAGTTTTTCAGAAAGTAAAAATGTTTATTCATATTCAAAACATTTTATTTAATTAATTAATTGCCTATTAATAAATAACTGTAATTCTAAATTAGACTTAACAAAGAGCTGGATTTGGTGGGAGAAATATGATTCCAAAATAATTGTTTGAATTAATAATAATAGGAAAATGATTTTAAAATACATATTTAAATTATTAATATGATTATTTTTATCTAGTGCAAAGGTGTAAGGGGATAGTGACCCAGGCCTTTGTTTTGTGTAATATTTTGTAAAAGATATACAGTTTTCAAGGTTTCTCCAATTTTATTATAGAGCCTAGATTATACAATTTTTACATATATGTATAAATTGTATAATCTAGGCTCTAAAATTATTAGGCTCTATAGCTTGTCATAATATAATGCCATGCTTGTTATTATATAGGCCTGTAGTTCCAAGGGTGGGTAGGATATTGCCTCCTTACAGCTTTCCACACAGATACCAGTTACTGCATTTCAACTTAGAGAGAAATCATTTTTGTAGCAAACTTTTCTATGATTTGAATGAAAACAATTCTCAATCATAAAGTTTAAAAAAGTTAAATTGAAGAAAATAGTTCTAGTTGGCCCTGCTATAATTCAATATTGGTGTTGATTAATTATAATAGCATTATTGTCTAAAACAGTCAATTCCATACATTACTAATTAATTTTACAACAAACAAATCTTCAGAAAATTAAGAATACTACATTTTAGATCTACGTATTTACACTTTTCCACCAAGCGAGCATCTATGCTTCAGCTACCACAAAAATGCTTTCGTATGTCCGAATTCCGGATCTTTGTCTTCATCGATAGGTCGCATTTCTTAACTGATTCTGTTGAATATTTGTGTTGTGCATGTTCGATAATTATATTAAAAAAAATTGTCGAGGCAGTTGTTCAAAAATGTTCAATATAGCGGAGATATTATTTATTTTTGAAACATTTCCAAAAACTGACTCGACAGAAAAAATCTGTATAATTATCGAAGCTGCTCACAAAATTTCGCAAGAATCGGAATTAAGGAATGCGACCAGGGGGGCTATTCCTGCGCGTGAGATGAGATGAGATTTTATCTTGGTCACTCTCACACCTATGACGTTCCAAACGAGAGAGCAACAAGGACGAAAACAGAAGAGATGAAAATCTCAAATCTCCGAATAGGGCCACTGTAGAGGAGACAAACGTCGGTCGGTCTACAGCTCAGAGCTACTAGTTAATATTCGTTGAATAGGGAGACAGGTGAAATTCATAGTAAATGCGACATTTTTGTAAGCGAAATTTCATTCTGTATCGAGCCACCCCAATTCACCCTACCAACACAAAAAATAACAAAAGCCGCCTTACATTTTTTATACCATAGGCGGCAAATAAGCAGACAGGCCTGATGGTAAGCAATCGCCATCGCCTATTCTACATCGGCCCTTAATTTTTGTCCATAGTCCCAATAGCAACCTGATTTACTCAGAAACGACGCAAGGCGAAAGTACAGCGAATGGCGCGTCACCTTAATAGATCATACAGAATCACACGCCTACACCGTGCCCTCTCCTACATCGCTTTTGTGCAAACAGGCCATACATTCGATTAAAACAAAAATGAACCTATTTTTGCAAAATAATAACTTTTCATCCTCAATGTAGGGTAGATCGTCCCTACAGTAGGACGTAGATAACTGCTGTGATGGATTATGATGATTGCAAACTAGTAGATGCATTTTTATGATAAAGGTTTACAACCCCTGATGCAGGGCTAACACGGGCCGGAGACAAATTGTCTTTCCACCGTTTTATCCACGCTTAGATAAGACAAAGCTAAGATAAGATAATTTATTTCCAAAAATACGAATTATTTACATTTTCATTTTATACAAAAATTAAAAAATCCCTGAATATAACAAGACAATTCCCAGATACACCTGCGGTCCCACACTAGGCTCAAGGCCCGTAACGTGGAAACCAAAAGGTGGAAAATTGACTACATTAAAGAGGTGTCCTAGCGAATATCTACAGTTATCAAAGTTTGAATTTAAGTTTTAGTAAGTTTAAAAGTACAATTTTCCTAGTAAGTGTGTTGAGTGTATGTGTGCGTGAGTGTGTGTGTGTGCGCGTGACTGAGTTTGAAATTGTGTAAAGGAATGTTGAAAATCAGGTATGCTCACTGCTCCATACGAACACGGGTAGCGGATAAGTTTGTCTCTTTCTTGCGGAATAAAAGTAGAAAGACAATTTGTCCACAGCCCATGCCAGCTCTACAGACAGCTGAGAGGTCAACGAACTTAGAATACGGATATGATTGTCTCCTCGCGAGATAAAAGTAAAAAGACAATTTATCCACGGCTCATGCTAGCAATGCAGACAGCTGAGGGGTCAACGAACTTTAGTCCCGATCCATTTGCCTCGACCAGTGTCACGATCCCCTTATGCGAGTAAAGCAGTGAGTGCGTCCAGGAACTGAGCGCGCTGTGACGTGGGCAGCGTGACGACGGCCGAGTCCACGTGGTCCAGCGAGATGGAGGCGCCGCTGCGAGCCGCCGCCTGCTCGAATGCTGCGCCGAACAGACTGGAAGAACACAAGAATATGTAAATAATTCGCCTCGATATAAATTTTGCCTGATAAAAATTAGAAGAATTCAAAAAATTCGTAATTCTACTATAAGAAAAACAACAGGGGTAATAGACGCACTAAACTATGCTATGAGATTGAAATGGAGATGGGCGGGCCACGTAGCACGAATGAGCGACGATAGATGTGTGCGCGAGCGCCGCGCGAGCAGCTGGCGAGCACTTACTTGCGCGGCTCGTGGTGGTGCCGCGGCGGCACGCCCAGCAGCAGTGCGCGAGCGCCGCGCGAGCAGCTGGCGAGCACTTACTTGCGCGGCTCGTGGTGGTGCCGCGGCGGCACGCCCAGCAGCAGTGCGCGAGCGCCGCGCGAGCAGCTGGCGAGCACTTACTTGCGCGGCTCGTGGTGGTGCCGCGGCGGCACGCCCAGCAGCAGTGCGCGAGCGCCGCGCGAGCAGCTGGCGAGCACTTACTTGCGCGGCTCGTGGTGGTGCCGCGGCGGCACGCCCAGCAGCAGTGCGCGAGCGCCGCGCGAGCAGCTGGCGAGCACTTACTTGCGCGGCTCGTGGTGGTGCCGCGGCGGCACGCCCAGCAGCAGTGCGCGAGCGCCGCGCGAGCAGCTGGCGAGCACTTACTTGCGCGGCTCGTGGTGGTGCCGCGGCGGCACGCCCAGCAGCAGTGCGCGAGCGCCGCGCGAGCAGCTGGCGAGCACTTACTTGCGCGGCTCGTGGTGGTGCCGCGGCGGCACGCCCAGCAGCAGTGCGCGAGCGCCGCGCGAGCAGCTGGCGAGCACTTACTTGCGCGGCTCGTGGTGGTGCCGCGGCGGCACGCCCAGCAGCAGTGCGCGAGCGCCGCGCGAGCAGCTGGCGAGCACGGGCCGCGCGCCGCCCGCCGCCGCCCAGCGCGCCGCCACGCCCAGCCACAGCGGGCCCGCCACCGCGCCCGCCTCCGGGCTGCCCTGCGCACACGGACGGACAGACCACACTTATCATAGTAGTAACTTAAACACTCATACAACATTCAATTAGATAATTAGAGTAGCGGTCACATTATTATCGTCATAAATTGCACTACATTAATTATCATATCATCAAAATGTCAGTAAGTGCGAAAATAAATAGATAATCAAATTAAAGTGTTTTGGCTAAGATATTCGAAAGGGTGATCCACGACCAAATTTACATTGCTCTCAGACACTTTTTCACGCCGCAGCAGCACGGTTTTCTTAAAGGGTTTGTTGAAGGGTTTTTAAACAGTTTTCTTCAACAACATCTAACCTGATCTCGTTCACTGATATGGTGACTGCGGCCATGGATGGTGGGGGGCAGGTTGACGCGATCTATACGGACTATAGCAAAGCTTTCGATCGCATCGATCATTCTATTCTTCTTGCGAAGTTAAATGCGGCTGGAATAAGAGGTGATCTGCTGAGGTGGTTCACCTCTTATGTTAACGATCGATGTCAAACTGTAGTCCTAAATGGGTTTGCGTCTGCTCCTTCACCCATCCCTTCCGGTGTCCCCCAAGGATCAATTCTCGGTCCTCTGCTCTTCATCATCTTTATTAATGATATCGGACAATGCTTTCAGCACTCACACATCTTGTTGTTTGCTGACAATATGAAAATTTATAGGATGGTCAAGAACAGACTTGACTCGGAGTTACTTCAGAGGGACCTTGATAACCTCAATAGATACTGCACGTTGAACAGGCTTGATCTTAATATCCTCAAATGTAGTTGCATCACCTTCAGTAGATCCGCTAGGACTTTTAGTTATGACTACAGAATTAATGGTCAGGATCTTGAGAGAACTGATTCTGTTGTAGACCTCGGTATCACTGTAGACTCTAAGCTTCTTTTTGACAAACATATTGAAAATGTCTCCGCTAAAGCCATGAAAACTTTAGGCTTCATTCTTAGGGTTACCAAGGATTTCAAGCATTAAAGAAGAAAGGTATTATGCAGAAAGGTATTATTTTTCTTTTAAAGTTATTTTATTCCAATACAAATAAACTTACCATGCTCCGTTATGCATGAAAATGAGAGAATAATAATTAAGTTATGTGTCAATTAATGACTAAAATAAGCTGGTTAATGATCAACAAGACATCTTTATTATTTATGTGAAATGACTTGTGTTTTTATAGCGCAATCCACTAAAAGATTATTTGCATGTCGCTGTAGGAGCCTAATTTTGAATTAAGACACAAGACAAGAAGAAACAAGCCTTCATTTTCACAAACATTGACAACTATTGATTAGGATATTAAATATCGTCTAAAGGAGTATGGGTGATGTAATCTCCCTGCCAGCTTTTTCGGGGGAGAGGCGTGACGATATTTTTTTGTTATGTAAAATTCATTTCAAATTCATTGGTAATTTTTCTTTCAATCCATTTCAAATTTTTGAACCAAAATATAGGCTAGGAGGGTCGTCGAATTCGTGGTAGTTAAGATGTGGTCTCGGCTGGCTCCAGGTTACCTCCTGCACTATGAAGTAGCTGGTCCTCTGCTCTTCATCATCTTTATTAATGATATCGGACAATGCTTTCAGCACTCACACATCTTGTTGTTTGCTGACAATATGAAAATTTATAGGATGGTCAAGAACAGACTTGACTCGGAGTTACTTCAGAGGGACCTTGATAACCTCAATAGATACTGCACGTTGAACAGGCTTGATCTTAATATCCTCAAATGTAGTTGCATCACCTTCAGTAGATCCGCTAGGACTTTTAGTTATGACTACAGAATTAATGGTCAGGATCTTGAGAGAACTGATTCTGTTGTAGACCTCGGTATCACTGTAGACTCTAAGCTTCTTTTTGACAAACATATTGAAAATGTCTCCGCTAAAGCCATGAAAACTTTAGGCTTCATTCTTAGGGTTACCAAGGATTTCAAGCATTAAAGAAGAAAGGTATTATGCAGAAAGGTATTATTTTTCTTTTAAAGTTATTTTATTCCAATACAAATAAACTTACCATGCTCCGTTATGCATGAAAATGAGAGAATAATAATTAAGTTATGTGTCAATTAATGACTAAAATAAGCTGGTTAATGATCAACAAGACATCTTTATTATTTATGTGAAATGACTTGTGTTTTTATAGCGCAATCCACTAAAAGATTATTTGCATGTCGCTGTAGGAGCCTAATTTTGAATTAAGACACAAGACAAGAAGAAACAAGCCTTCATTTTCACAAACATTGACAACTATTGATTAGGATATTAAATATCGTCTAAAGGAGTATGGGTGATGTAATCTCCCTGCCAGCTTTTTCGGGGGAGAGGCGTGACGATATTTTTTTGTTATGTAAAATTCATTTCAAATTCATTGGTAATTTTTCTTTCAATCCATTTCAAATTTTTGAACCAAAATATAGGCTAGGAGGGTCGTCGAATTCGTGGTAGTTAAGATGTGGTCTCGGCTGGCTCCAGGTTACCTCCTGCACTATGAAGTAGCTGGTCCTCTGCTCTTCATCATCTTTATTAATGATATCGGACAATGCTTTCAGCACTCACACATCTTGTTGTTTGCTGACAATATGAAAATTTATAGGATGGTCAAGAACAGACTTGACTCGGAGTTACTTCAGAGGGACCTTGATAACCTCAATAGATACTGCACGTTGAACAGGCTTGATCTTAATATCCTCAAATGTAGTTGCATCACCTTCAGTAGATCCGCTAGGACTTTTAGTTATGACTACAGAATTAATGGTCAGGATCTTGAGAGAACTGATTCTGTTGTAGACCTCGGTATCACTGTAGACTCTAAGCTTCTTTTTGACAAACATATTGAAAATGTCTCCGCTAAAGCCATGAAAACTTTAGGCTTCATTCTTAGGGTTACCAAGGATTTCAAGCATTAAAGAAGAAAGGTATTATGCAGAAAGGTATTATTTTTCTTTTAAAGTTATTTTATTCCAATACAAATAAACTTACCATGCTCCGTTATGCATGAAAATGAGAGAATAATAATTAAGTTATGTGTCAATTAATGACTAAAATAAGCTGGTTAATGATCAACAAGACATCTTTATTATTTATGTGAAATGACTTGTGTTTTTATAGCGCAATCCACTAAAAGATTATTTGCATGTCGCTGTAGGAGCCTAATTTTGAATTAAGACACAAGACAAGAAGAAACAAGCCTTCATTTTCACAAACATTGACAACTATTGATTAGGATATTAAATATCGTCTAAAGGAGTATGGGTGATGTAATCTCCCTGCCAGCTTTTTCGGGGGAGAGGCGTGACGATATTTTTTTGTTATGTAAAATTCATTTCAAATTCATTGGTAATTTTTCTTTCAATCCATTTCAAATTTTTAAACCAAAATATAGGCTAGGAGGGTCGTCGAATTCGTGGTAGTTAAGATGTGGTCTCGGCTGGCTCCAGGTTACCTCCTGCACTATGAAGTAGCTGAAGGGGCCGGCGAGCAGCAGCCGGCGGCCGCTGACGGTGGCGTGCACGAGGCGAGCCACGGCCTCCAGTGAACTACTAGTTGTGATGTGGTCTCGGCTGGCTCCAGGTTACCTCCTGCACTATGAAGTAGCTGAAGGGGCCGGCGAGCAGCAGCCGGCGGCCGCTGACGGTGGCGTGCACGAGGCGAGCCACGGCCTCCAGTGAACTACTAGTTGTGATGTGGTCTCGGCTGGCTCCAGGTTACCTCCTGCACTATGAAGTAGCTGAAGGGGCCGGCGAGCAGCAGCCGGCGGCCGCTGACGGTGGCGTGCACGAGGCGAGCCACCGCCTCCAGTGAACTACTAGTTGTGATGTGGTCTCGGCTGGCTCCAGGTTACCTCCTGCACTATGAAGTAGCTGAAGGGGCCGGCGAGCAGCAGCCGGCGGCCGCTGACGGTGGCGTGCACGAGGCGAGCCACCGCCTCCAGTGAACTACTAGTTGTGATGTGGTCTCGGCTGGCTCCAGGTTACCTCCTGCACTATGAAGTAGCTGAAGGGGCCGGCGAGCAGCAGCCGGCGGCCGCTGACGGTGGCGTGCACGAGGCGAGCCACCGCCTCCAGTGAACTACTAGTTGTGATGTGGTCTCGGCTGGCTCCAGGTTACCTCCTGCACTATGAAGTAGCTGAAGGGGCCGGCGAGCAGCAGCCGGCGGCCGCTGACGGTGGCGTGCACGAGGCGAGCCACCGCCTCCAGTGAACTACTAGTTGTGATGTGGTCTCGGCTGGCTCCAGGTTACCTCCTGCACTATGAAGTAGCTGAAGGGGCCGGCGAGCAGCAGCCGGCGGCCGCTGACGGTGGCGTGCACGAGGCGAGCCACGGCCTCCAGTGAACTACTAGTTGTGATGTGGTCTCGGCTGGCTCCAGGTTACCTCCTGCACTATGAAGTAGCTGAAGGGGCCGGCGAGCAGCAGCCGGCGGCCGCTGACGGTGGCGTGCACGAGGCGAGCCACGGCCTCCAGTGAACTACTAGTTGTGATGTGGTCTCGGCTGGCTCCAGGTTACCTCCTGCACTATGAAGTAGCTGAAGGGGCCGGCGAGCAGCAGCCGGCGGCCGCTGACGGTGGCGTGCACGAGGCGAGCCACGGCCTCCAGTGAACTACTAGTTGTGATGTGGTCTCGGCTGGCTCCAGGTTACCTCCTGCACTATGAAGTAGCTGAAGGGGCCGCCGAGCAGCAGCCGGCGGCCGCTGACGGTGGCGTGCACGAGGCGAGCCACCGCCTCCAGTGAACTACTAGTTGTGATGTGGTCTCGGCTGGCTCCAGGTTACCTCCTGCACTATGAAGTAGCTGAAGGGGCCGGCGAGCAGCAGCCGGCGGCCGCTGACGGTGGCGTGCACGAGGCGAGCCACCGCCTCCAGTGAACTACTAGTTGTGATGTGGTCTCGGCTGGCTCCAGGTTACCTCCTGCACTATGAAGTAGCTGAAGGGGCCGGCGAGCAGCAGCCGGCGGCCGCTGACGGTGGCGTGCACGAGGCGAGCCACCGCCTCCAGTGAACTACTAGTTGTGATGTGGTCTCGGCTGGCTCCAGGTTACCTCCTGCACTATGAAGTAGCTGAAGGGGCCGGCGAGCAGCAGCCGGCGGCCGCTGACGGTGGCGTGCACGAGGCGAGCCACCGCCTCCAGTGAACTACTAGTTGTGATGTGGTCTCGGCTGGCTCCAGGTTACCTCCTGCACTATGAAGTAGCTGAAGGGGCCGGCGAGCAGCAGCCGGCGGCCGCTGACGGTGGCGTGCACGAGGCGAGCCACGGCCTCCAGTGAACTACTAGTTGTGATGTGGTCTCGGCTGGCTCCAGGTTACCTCCTGCACTATGAAGTAGCTGAAGGGGCCGGCGAGCAGCAGCCGGCGGCCGCTGACGGTGGCGTGCACGAGGCGAGCCACGGCCTCCAGTGAACTACTAGTTGTGATGTGTTCTCGGCTGGCTCCAGGTTACCTCCTGCACTATGAAGTAGCTGAAGGGGCCGGCGAGCAGCAGCCGGCGGCCGCTGACTGTGGCGTGCACGAGGCGAGCCACCGCCTCCAGTGAACTACTAGTTGTGATGTGGTCTCGGCTGGCTCCAGGTTACCTCCTGCACTATGAAGTAGCTGAAGGGGCCGGCGAGCAGCAGCCGGCGGCCGCTGACGGTGGCGTGCACGAGGCGAGCCACCGCCTCCAGTGAACTACTAGTTGTGATGTGGTCTCGGCTGGCTCCAGGTTACCTCCTGCACTATGAAGTAGCTGAAGGGGCCGGCGAGCAGCAGCCGGCGGCCGCTGACGGTGGCGTGCACGAGGCGAGCCACGGCCTCCAGTGAACTACTAGTTGTGATGTGGTCTCGGCTGGCTCCAGGTTACCTCCTGCACTATGAAGTAGCTGAAGGGGCCGGCGAGCAGCAGCCGGCGGCCGCTGACGGTGGCGTGCACGAGGCGAGCCACGGCCTCCAGTGAACTACTAGTTGTGATGTGGTCTCGGCTGGCTCCAGGTTACCTCCTGCACTATGAAGTAGCTGAAGGGGCCGGCGAGCAGCAGCCGGCGGCCGCTAACGGTGGCGTGCACGAGGCGAGCCACGGCCTCCAGTGAACTACTAGTTGTGATGTGGTCTCGGCTGGCTCCAGGTTACCTCCTGCACTATGAAGTAGCTGAAGGGGCCGGCGAGCAGCAGCCGGCGGCCGCTGACGGTGGCGTGCACGAGGCGAGCCACCGCCTCCAGTGAACTACTAGTTGTGATGTGGTCTCGGCTGGCTCCAGGTTACCTCCTGCACTATGAAGTAGCTGAAGGGGCCGGCGAGCAGCAGCCGGCGGCCGCTGACGGTGGCGTGCACGAGGCGAGCCACCGCCTCCAGTGAACTACTAGTTGTGATGTGGTCTCGGCTGGCTCCAGGTTACCTCCTGCACTATGAAGTAGCTGAAGGGGCCGGCGAGCAGCAGCCGGCGGCCGCTGACGGTGGCGTGCACGAGGCGAGCCACCGCCTCCAGTGAACTACTAGTTGTGATGTGGTCTCGGCTGGCTCCAGGTTACCTCCTGCACTATGAAGTAGCTGAAGGGGCCGGCGAGCAGCAGCCGGCGGCCGCTGACGGTGGCGTGCACGAGGCGAGCCACGGCCTCCAGTGAACTACTAGTTGTGATGTGGTCTCGGCTGGCTCCAGGTTACCTCCTGCACTATGAAGTAGCTGAAGGGGCCGGCGAGCAGCAGCCGGCGGCCGCTGACGGTGGCGTGCACGAGGCGAGCCACGGCCTCCAGTGAACTACTAGTTGTGATGTGGTCTCGGCTGGCTCCAGGTTACCTCCTGCACTATGAAGTAGCTGAAGGGGCCGGCGAGCAGCAGCCGGCGGCCGCTGACGGTGGCGTGCACGAGGCGAGCCACGGCCTCCAGTGAACTACTAGTTGTGATGTGGTCTCGGCTGGCTCCAGGTTACCTCCTGCACTATGAAGTAGCTGAAGGGGCCGGCGAGCAGCAGCCGGCGGCCGCTGACGGTGGCGTGCACGAGGCGAGCCACCGCCTCCAGTGAACTACTAGTTGTGATGTGGTCTCGGCTGGCTCCAGGTTACCTCCTGCACTATGAAGTAGCTGAAGGGGCCGGCGAGCAGCAGCCGGCGGCCGCTGACGGTGGCGTGCACGAGGCGAGCCACGGCCTCCAGTGAACTACTAGTTGTGATGTGGTCTCGGCTGGCTCCAGGTTACCTCCTGCACTATGAAGTAGCTGAAGGGGCCGGCGAGCAGCAGCCGGCGGCCGCTGACGGTGGCGTGCACGAGGCGAGCCACGGCCTCCAGTGAACTACTAGTTGTGATGTGTTCTCGGCTGGCTCCAGGTTACCTCCTGCACTATGAAGTAGCTGAAGGGGCCGGCGAGCAGCAGCCGGCGGCCGCTGACTGTGGCGTGCACGAGGCGAGCCACCGCCTCCAGTGAACTACTAGTTGTGATGTGGTCTCGGCTGGCTCCAGGTTACCTCCTGCACTATGAAGTAGCTGAAGGGGCCGGCGAGCAGCAGCCGGCGGCCGCTGACGGTGGCGTGCACGAGGCGAGCCACCGCCTCCAGTGAACTACTAGTTGTGATGTGGTCTCGGCTGGCTCCAGGTTACCTCCTGCACTATGAAGTAGCTGAAGGGGCCGGCGAGCAGCAGCCGGCGGCCGCTGACGGTGGCGTGCACGAGGCGAGCCACGGCCTCCAGTGAACTACTAGTTGTGATGTGGTCTCGGCTGGCTCCAGGTTACCTCCTGCACTATGAAGTAGCTGAAGGGGCCGGCGAGCAGCAGCCGGCGGCCGCTGACGGTGGCGTGCACGAGGCGAGCCACGGCCTCCAGTGAACTACTAGTTGTGATGTGGTCTCGGCTGGCTCCAGGTTACCTCCTGCACTATGAAGTAGCTGAAGGGGCCGGCGAGCAGCAGCCGGCGGCCGCTGACGGTGGCGTGCACGAGGCGAGCCACGGCCTCCAGTGAACTACTAGTTGTGATGTGGTCTCGGCTGGCTCCAGGTTACCTCCTGCACTATGAAGTAGCTGAAGGGGCCGGCGAGCAGCAGCCGGCGGCCGCTGACGGTGGCGTGCACGAGGCGAGCCACCGCCTCCAGTGAACTACTAGTTGTGATGTGGTCTCGGCTGGCTCCAGGTTACCTCCTGCACTATGAAGTAGCTGAAGGGGCCGGCGAGCAGCAGCCGGCGGCCGCTGACGGTGGCGTGCACGAGGCGAGCCACCGCCTCCAGTGAACTACTAGTTGTGATGTGGTCTCGGCTGGCTCCAGGTTACCTCCTGCACTATGAAGTAGCTGAAGGGGCCGGCGAGCAGCAGCCGGCGGCCGCTGACGGTGGCGTGCACGAGGCGAGCCACGGCCTCCAGTGAACTACTAGTTGTGATGTGGTCTCGGCTGGCTCCAGGTTACCTCCTGCACTATGAAGTAGCTGAAGGGGCCGGCGAGCAGCAGCCGGCGGCCGCTGACGGTGGCGTGCACGAGGCGAGCCACGGCCTCCAGTGAACTACTAGTTGTGATGTGGTCTCGGCTGGCTCCAGGTTACCTCCTGCACTATGAAGTAGCTGAAGGGGCCGGCGAGCAGCAGCCGGCGGCCGCTGACGGTGGCGTGCACGAGGCGAGCCACGGCCTCCAGAGAACTACTAGTTGTGATGTGGTCTCGGCTGGCTCCAGGTTACCTCCTGCACTATGAAGTAGCTGAAGGGGCCGGCGAGCAGCAGCCGGCGGCCGCTGACGGTGGCGTGCACGAGGCGAGCCACCGCCTCCAGTGAACTACTAGTTGTGATGTGGTCTCGGCTGGCTCCAGGTTACCTCCTGCACTATGAAGTAGCTGAAGGGGCCGGCGAGCAGCAGCCGGCGGCCGCTGACGGTGGCGTGCACGAGGCGAGCCACCGCCTCCAGTGAACTACTAGTTGTGATGTGGTCTCGGCTGGCTCCAGGTTACCTCCTGCACTATGAAGTAGCTGAAGGGGCCGGCGAGCAGCAGCCGGCGGCCGCTGACGGTGGCGTGCACGAGGCGAGCCACGGCCTCCAGCGCGCGCCGCGCGCTGCTCGCGCCCGTCCGCAGCGCCTCGTTGTCTCCGGGAGCTGTGTCGAGCGCTGACAGCGCTAGCTGGAAGCCTTCGCCTCGGGGGATAGTTTCCTGGAATGATTTAATGAGACGGTAATAAGAGGTTTAATAAGAGGTTTGACCGTCTGGTCAAAAGATTTAAATCACGGCTTGGTGACAGGGCTGTCTCTTAAACATCAATTAGCAGTATAACTATTTAGTATTTTAAACTGCTATGCTAATGTTATTTATACTATGGACTGTAGACTATGATTACATTACCCTGAACATCACTTACATGTTCAATGAGCCCCATGATGGCGTACACCACATCTATGGCCGGCACGGGCGGCGAGTGCGGGCGGCGCAGGATGAAGGTGGTGTGTGTGGGCGACGGCAGCTTGTGTCGCGGGGCCGCCGCCTCCAGCGCCGGGAGCAGCGAGTGCCGCAGCTCCACGTCCATGGCGCGGTAAGCTTGCCGGGCCTGCTGCAGCGGGATACTGGGAAGTAAAGAAAATAAGATATATTTACCATGGTCTAATAATATACTCCGCCAGGTCATTCCGGGCACGTAGGCAACACGTAGTGACTTCAATCGATGCTTAAGCAAGAATAATAAGTCATTTACAAATAGTGTGAAAGAGACGGATGACGACGTGTTTGCGCCTGGAATGCTAGATCTTGTTTTTTTGGATCATGATATTCACTATCATATACCAATCTATCATATCATTCATACACCAGCAGGCGTAGCACGAGCTGGAGATAATCGTCTTTCCACCGTTTTATCCCAGGTGAAACTGTACATACCCCGTGTCTGCTAGCAGCTGGCGCAGGCGCGTGGCGCCGGCGAGCGCGTGCAGCCGCAGGGACGGCGCCAGCGCCGGCGCGTGCCGCAGCGCCGCCTCCAGCGACCAGCAGCGGTACAGCGGGAGGCAGAGATCCTTCTCCAGGGACACTCGGCAGGACTGGAACAAATACTATGTCACTGGATGTCTGCGCGACCGTGGCATACTCGTTTTTTTAGAAACTGACGTTGCTATACTCGCTAACTAGCAGGATTAGCCAATACCTATGGCAGCCGTTTAGAATTATAGCGCGCAGTTATTAATGTCCTTGTGTACTTGTTGTAGCTTAATGGCACATGAAGTTAATGGTGAGAATTGTTCTTCTAAGCATTTAGGTTTTAAGGGAATATTATTATAACTCAAAGATTTTAAAATTTGAATAATAAAACATGGCAATTTAATTTGATTTCACATCTAAACTTACAGTCTCTCCATGGTTGTTAGTGTGAGTAGTGGCCAGTGTATCGGTGTCTAACACACACTGAGCCGGGGTCCTAGTATGTAGTGTGGCCTGAGCCGCAGCCGCCACACTCGCCGCCCACACCGCTGACACGTCACACCGGGACACGCGCCACGCCAGCTCCAGCATTACGCAGGCACTCTGAAAATATACAAACAATCTATAGATCCAGACTGATATTATAGTGGTATACCTTATATGAGTCCTCACCCATGCAGTTAACAGACAAGAGGGTAAAGCGTTAAAGGTCAGTGAAGCCCGTGAAATTCCTGCGTGGGTGAGTGGCGTGCCTCGCACTTGTTAATTCACTACCACTGTACAATAAGTAGGTGTTCTTCAGCTCAACATTACCCGAAATGGTTACACTTACAGGTTTCCCATAGTAAGAGAACTGTGTGTAGTTGAACATGAGCGTGTTCCGGCGCTCCTCCCAGGTCCTCCGCTCGCGCCGGCGCTCCACCAGCGCTTCCAGACCCTCGCGCCCGCTCTCAGGTTCTTCATTCTGCAATTATAAAATTGACCACTACTAGACTAAACCTACTTGTTTACTTACTTACTAGTCGTTTGTTTAGCAGGATGTTTTCCGCACTTAGCTACTTGATTGGGCAATTGAACCTACTTTACACAACCCTAATTTAGTCATGCATGCGCAATGTTTTTTTTTTGTTTCCTGTGTAGTTATCAAATTGTCATTGTCTATTTTTACATCCCAGATCTGTGGTTTCAACTGTCAATACCAAATTCAAACCTCAAGCAGCATTCATGTCTTGTTTTGATTTTTCAGCTGCCCCAGCAAATAATAATCTAGCTGCACCATATTATAGGCGAGCAGCCCTAGGCTGCTATAATTAAATAAAATAAAAATATGGCACCAATAGTTTAATAGCTGCATTAAGCTACTGCCCGGGTTTTTTCAGCTATGCAGTTTCAGATTACACATACCTCATCTTCTTCTTCGTCATCTCGGAATATATCATCAAAGTTGGGAATGTTCTCTTCATTATCTTTGTACACCAGTCTCACCTGAAACCAATTTTTAAGCCTTTTATTTTTACTACAGGAAGTTATAAGTTCAAAAAACTCAGTATATAGAGCCTGGAACCACCCAGAACATTACAAGATAGACTAGAATACCCACATTCTTTTATATGTTCAACTTACCTGCGCATCACTGTAAACATTGCACACATCTGTAGGTTTATGAGCGTCCAGCACGAAAAACACGACATCTTCTTCTGGCTGAAGGATGTCAACTAAATCTATCGTTCCCCCACAGTTTATGAGCACTACAAACTTAATTTCTTCATTGTTTTCTTCATAAGCAGTTTTCAATTCGGCTACACCTCCCACTGGCACCAAAGTGTAAGATATGTTATCACTTTTGAACAGTCCTTGGAGTATTTTACACGTACATATTGAGTCTACGTCGTAATGAACCAGCAAGAGCACCCTCTGTAAGAAAAATTAATTTGTTTAGAGTTGTTTTTGACTACACAACAAAACTGAAAATAACTGTACATACGTTTCCGAGAAGAAGATTGTAGAAATCATTCTTGATATCTTCTACAAACATTTTGAGTCGTCATGGACGTGGCCTCCAGAATCAACTGAAGAAATACATATTTTATTTAGAATTAACGCTAACATTAACGAAGAGAGAAGGAAACGAAAACTGAAATTAAATTCGCACAACAAAGCAAAGATAAAACACCTGCTGTTTTCTGTCAAACTCATAATGTCAAAACAACTTTTCCCGCCTAAAATTACACAACAGTTTTTTATTGGCCAATGACAAGCTATAGTATTAAAGCCATTTTACCTCGTCTTGTGCTATTATAAGAATTTAAAAGAAGAAAAAAAAACCTGAGAATTTAATTTTTTCTCCGTTTAAATGTATTTCCAGAAATAATAATTTCAATACTTGTGCCAAATTTAAGCGCTATAGCATAGTCTTTTACTTAAATAATTTTAAATTATATTGATGTAAATAACCGTGCCATACATAACGGCGAACAGCAGACAGACAAAATAACGGCAGCTCCATCATCTTCCTACCCTTAACCCATTCACATGGGGTTGGAACAGTTTGTCCGCTTCATTAATTTATCTCTACCACTCGTCATTTCATTCTGCGCCATAGATTACTTGATTGTTAAGATTTAGGTAATACAAGCAACGCCCCGCCGTTTCATCCGCGGTTAAAAAGTATCCTATGTAATATTCTAGACTATAATCTCTGTGCTAAATTTCATCCAGATCTGTTCAGCCGTTCTAGCGTGAAAGAGTAACAAACGTCAATCCATCCATCCATTTTTACAAACTTTCGCGTTTATAATATTATAGTAGGATGTTATTAACAACTCATATGTTTCCTAGGCAGTCCGCCCTACGCTTTATCTACATAATATATATCATACTTTTTGCTACGCTTGTGAAGATATTAGACACTGTGAAAAATCATAAGTTGTTAAGGCTCCGTTATACCACGATTTTCTATCCACACATAGGTTAACTTAAGCCACTTCATTTAGAGTTGAAAATCGTATATAATATTTGATAGTAAAGTGAGAATTGGCGCCTAGAATTGCATATTTTGCCGTTTTTATCGGTAATAATCTTAATAATAACACAAATAAGAATAACTTTATAGAACTAATTTGGTTATTTAATAATCGAAAAAAAAAATGTGGTGTAATCGCTAAAAATTTAGAGAACTACGTTCAAACACTTTTTTTAAAGAAAGTAAAAGAAGATTTTTGTGATTATTTTTTTCCAAAATGAGAATCATTTTAAAAACTGTACTTACTTCGGTTAAACTGATTTTAGTTGTTTTTTCTACCAGCTGCATTTTTTTGCACCCGATCATCACAATTCTTTATATCAAACTAAAGTACTTATTTTCGTTGATTTCGTTTAATCCAGAGCTTTAAATTATTTTCCTACCCTTCTGTCATGTCACGCAAGTTCGTACATACTTGTTCCGATCACCTCTACTACTATCTATTAGCCACACACACACACACACACAGACTCAAGTTCATCGTCCGTTTTGTAACGTGATCCTCACATCTCGCCGTATACCACAACAGATGATTTAGGTGGATAGCTAGGTACTTCTTAATTTTTGTCGAAAGAAGATACTTACTTTCCACGGTTCATATCCATTCGTATTACCTACTTGCTCAACACATCCATTTTAAAGCGCGCTACGCTCTATATTCGCATCTACGCATTCCTCTACCCTAAATAATTGTGTAGGTTTTCAATAAAAAAATACATCAATTTAAAAATTTATTGAGTAATAACTATTATAAGAATAAAATTACTTAGGTAAGTACATGTGATACATAACAGTAGGTATCTAATCACACAAACATAATTTAAATTGCAGCAGTTGCTGATCCGCTCAGAGACATCTTTGTTTTGTATTGTTCCATGTGGTACTTGGCTATTTTATATGCTAAAGTATCACGTCTTACGTAATTAGACGAGATCGCTCTGTGATACGATCCCAAAACTCGTTTATCAGTCTCTTCTGGCTGCAAGTAGTCTTCCAGAGGATAGCAGAGCATTTCCCGAGGACAGTCGAGATATCTAAGGCACCCGACATACTCGTACCAAATCAACTGGCGCCATTTGACGTTGTGTTTCTGAGCCATCGGTACCAACACGCACGCCGCAAACGTTGGATCACCGTAGCTAACAGACTGAAATTGCTGCAAGACCTCCGTATAAAAGTCCTCGAAATTGTGTAATCCAACAAACTCCTTTTCGAAGTTGAAGCTAGCACTCTTTTTGAAGAGGATCTGTGTGCATTTCTGGAGTAACTTATTGATTTTCGTGTCTAGAAACAAAGAGTCGTCGCATAAAAAGACGCACATGACGCGGCAAAATCTGTCTGTTACACCGATGTCATTCAAAAGATCTGGGAAACATACTTCATTGAAGATTATCCATTCTAAACTGCAAGAAACTATGAACTTCTTATCTTCCAATACCTTTGCATTGTGGCGCTTTGCAAGATCTCCTATAGCTGGGGGCGCTGCATCGAGGCGTTTGCCGTATAAAGCTAATATTGGCATGTAAATCCAATCTCTGGGTAGGATTGGTTCTCTCCATTTACGTAGATATAAATTACATCCAGGGGGCACGCAACTTGCGTTTATTATGCTGTCGTAAGAGCGACTTATCTCCTCCAATGATGAGTGAGCTTCGTCTTCTAAAACATCTCGATCTGGTGCATTCTCATCAGAAGACAGATTCAGCAGATGTAAAATTCTTTCAACTGAAAACCAATGCTTGTTGAAAACGATTTCTTTAAACAAGAAATAGATTTCGTTTCTTTTGTCAACTCTCAAGACGTAGCAAAGTTTGTTGGCGACGGCGTATATAAGGTCTTTGTCAGATTCGGAGACACTAAATTTTGTGGCTACCTTCAAAACATTGATCATAAAATCGATCTCCATCCTGGTAAACCAGTTGTCTGCAAGAGCTGGTGCCTTTGTAGCAAACTCTTTTAAATATGGCGTAACATGCACTAAAAAGCCTTCTGTGATTTGTTTGTCATTGATTTGTGTTAGTAATTTGAAGAGTGATGCTAAGAAAGGCAAAGGGGATGTTGCATTCAAAATTGGCAATACTTTTTGTACCGAATCTATGACTGAACTACCAAGGCTCATCAAAGTTTTAGTCAAATACAGGTCCTTACTTTCAAAACCTGACAGCAAGTTGGAACTGAGTTCTAGGTTTTTTATCATCTCTTTGAAACCTCGCGACGACGTCAGGTTTTTCAGACAACCATTGAAGAATTTGACTGGAATATTCTCAATCATAAGGGCAGTTGTGCTGCAATCTATAGCTGAACTTAGAAGTCGTAAATGGGCGCAGGAGTAGGAATCAGCTTGCGACATCTGTTGGATCCACTTCTCTGTACCTTTTATTAGCAATGGGTATATCTGTGTCTTGTAACTTTCATTAGTTTGGTAACACAATATTGTGCTAATCAGCTGCAAAACTACAGATGCATGTGTCACTGATAATACAGAGGATGTCACATAAATGTCTGTTCCTTCAACATGCTTGTACAGTGTTGTAATCACCAGAGGCAGGACAGAATTGGCAGCAGAGGGGTCACAGCTCAGTAAATTGGACAGCAAGCAATATGATTCAATTTGTATTCTTAAACCATAAGTCCCATCTACTCCAGAGCTGATATACTCTGATATTGGTTTTAGAATTTCATATTTGTCCAAGAGAATTTTTCCAGTTTCCCCTGATCTTACACATAGGACTCTAAGAAATCTTACAGCTGATAAAATTGGCTTTCCTTTGTATACTAACTGGGGATCAAATGCAAAATTGATGGAAGTGGTTGGCAAGAAATTTTTGACAATCGTTTTCATCAGATGGTTTGCTTGAACAATTTTCATTGCTGTTTCCAATGAGTCTCTTGCTAACCTGGTCAATATTTGTAATGCAAACTGAACACAGTTAAAATTTGGTCTTATAGTATCCAAAATGTAAAACAGTCTTTGTAAGATATCTGTTCTTAAAATAGCTGCTATTAGATCTATTTCTGCAAGATGAAAATCTTTTAATTCAGACTCTTTGGAGTCCAGCTCTTCAATTTCGGATTTGTCATTTTCTAGCCAAGGTTGTCTAGTGCCTTCCTCAAAGCCAATCAGAGCATCCAAACTGGCTTCATCAATCCTATTATAAAGCAAATTACGCATTGCTTTAAGTGCTGGCTCCAGGATTATAACTTTATTTTCATCCATAGCAATTCTAATAATAAAAAATATTTTACTCAATGGCAACTCCAAGATGTCTTTGTATGTTCCAGCATTGTGATATTCCAATATTCCCGCTAAAGTGTTGAGAGCCATGACTCTTTGCTGAGTTACCGCAGAGCGGGATAGTTCAATGAGTTCATTAAGAGAATATCCTGGTCGGTGTGGCTCTTCACCATGATGGAACAGTGTTTTAGTTTCTTCTGTATATTCAATTGTGTAAGGCAACAAGTACCCTGTGAAATCAAATCTTGCTTCATATGGTTCATCCGGGTTCATTTTCTTGCTTTCTTCAATACCCTTCATCCATTCCAATTTGTCTTGTTCTAGAGAATCAAAATGAAGCCATTTGTTTACCTGTGGGTGTGTTAACACATCATTTTCCCAGAGATTGTCATAATCCGAATTTTGTGGTATGATATCATCTGATTTTGGTTTAATTGTATTTGTCTCTGGTGGTTTTTGAACAGTTTCTGAAGAGCTTGATGTATCCATTTCTTCTGTAATAGTGTTTTGTTTATTTTCTTGCAATTTGTTGGCTGGTTGTCCTTGTCGTTTTGCTTTGATGAATTTTATCAATCTAGGATCCAAAGATGTCAACAGTTTTTGCTGTTCTTCTAAAATGTCTTTTTGTGACATTGAACCAAGTAATTTTATATTTTCATTGTGAATTTCAAGTGCTTCTTTTGATGATACTATGTAGCTCTTATCAGGTATATTTACATCAATATTAGATTTCTCCTTATGTGATATTTGATTGTCAACTTCCATTTTACTGTATTCTCCATGACTTTTTTCTAAACTCTGATTAGGTTTACTGTTTTGGTAAAGTAAGGTAGAATCTCTTTTGGTAACTTCAGGGAAACCCTGGGATGGCATTGGCCGACTATCGATATCAATATCGACATCTGTATTTTTTTCCACAATATTACCCAACACTGAGGGTATTACAGTAGGAAAATAAACTTTGTCGTCTTCTCCTAAAGCTTGATTTTTATTTGAAGACTCTTCTACATTTTTTTCTAAGATATCACCTATTACTGAACTGGAAGATGCTTCAATGCGCGGTCGTTTATCAGAGTGGTTTGTAAGGCCTTTTGCTTGGGCAAATTTAGAAGGTTTTCTAGTACCTGGTGTAGTGGATTGAGCTCGTTTTGTTGCGGACATCGGTCTTAAGCTTGTAACTTGTGCTGCTGGCCGCGTGTTAGGGTCCTTACTTTTCTGAAGTAAATACTCTTCCTGCATTCGGAGAAGTTCTTCTTCAGATTCACCAGGTTTTGGTCTTTGATTCATGTTGGTTTTTGTTAATAAAAAAACATAAAATAGAAAGAACTCGGTCGAATCTTTATTTACATAATTTCGAACTCATTTCATTTAGCTCTACTCAAGTGACATTGACAATAAAAAAAAGTTGCCATTATTGGTCTTCAAAATCCTACCATTCATTAAAACCTACTCTACTGGATAGAAAAAAATGAACGCATCCTTTTTTAAAATCTTTCGCTTCTATCAATTTTGTTTGACTATCATTGTCAGTTTGACACTATCTTTATTTTGATTACAAACGCGAAACCACGTGAATTTCATTTTCACAAAATGCCTAAATTAAAGAAGAATTTGGATAAACTTAAGCATCCAAATAGCAGAAAAACCCTAACTCTAGCAAAGAAATTGAATAGGAACGAAAAGAAAAACCAGAACAAGCTTGGAACGCATATCAAGCAGAACCTTGTGGGTGAGAAGATTCTCTGGTTCAAGGAGCAGATTCCAGAAGACTGCGCTGTTTTAAGTAAAGCACAGGTGTTAGAGCTTATTGAAAAGTACTTAGGAAGATTTGATGAAGAGCTAGAACAGATAGCATTGAAGAATTCTATAGGACAAAGGAAAAACCGCCAACACGCGAGCCGGGAAGACATCATAAATATAACTAAGAAAAACGAGCTGGAAGAGTTTGATACATGTGGTATAGAGCTCCCAGACTTCTTCGATCATCAACAGATGAAAGTGTTGCGCAAATGGGATGGGGAACTGAGGTTTTTGCAGCATTTTAAGTTAAGAAGGTTTTCTAGAAAGCAATTAATATAGTTTTATGCTCTTGTGTAGTTTATTTTATTGATCATCTTCAAACCATTGTTTTTTTTTCAGTAAAAATGTGTTTCAGTAAACAAAAAGGACAATAGTTGAATTTAGATTAGTTGAAACAAGACAAAGTCTACTGTCTAAGTATGTAGTGATCTAGTGCAATACCTCTTATGAACTCTTGTGGTATAAATAAAATGTTGTACAAAAAATACTGTTTTGGACTAAACTCATTTTATTAAAAGTATTTACAACTTTCCAAATGGAGTCAGCACACAGAGGAACATTTAGCTAAACAAACATCAAATGCTAAGCTTACATTAATTAAACTGATATGTAACTAAATCAGTCACATCACATACTAATTTAAAAATAGCTATTGAGGACAGTAACCCCCGTATTCACAAACATTACTATGAGGTCTCACAGTGTGCTTGAATGTACAGGGTACAGAAAATGTATGGCAGCTATCATGTCAGTGTACTGAGAAAGCTTGTATTTAACATACCTAGTTGGTTCATGTTTGCGAATACAGAGGTAATTCTGTTGCACCATTCTTTGACTGAACTGACTTTACAAGTGCAATATGAATCTTAACGAATATAGAGAATGCAGATAAGCAGATACTTTCACCTCTCTTTAATGCTAAAGAGAAAATAAGACAACAGCTGTTTGTCTATTTCTTACCATGTTCATTATAAACCATGTTGCACTGTAATGTATCTCGGCCAGCAATGGTTTTTAAATGTTAATTGACACTTGTGGCATACAAAAATTGTAATCAACACTTTTTGTATGCCACAAGTGGCAATTCATTTACACATTAAAAACAGTTGTTTAGTAGAATTGGGGGGCTGATCATTCATAGCAACCTAATAAAAAAAAAGGTTAACAATTTAATTCTTTAACTGTCACAAAACTTAAAAATTATGGGTCTTTGTTTTTTTTAAATCAATGCTGAGTTTATCCCGAGCATCATTTTACAGTTAAAAAACTGTGAACAATAAAACAGAACAGTACAACAGAATACACACCAATAAATTATCAATTCATTTAAATATTATGCAATACAGATAATAAGCCAACATTATCATATTTAAAAATTCATTGAAAAAATGTATACAACATCAATAAAAATAGAAATTTATCAAAATGATGAATTAAGCTAAGCATTGATATACAAAAAACTGTTGAATTTTATTAGGTAGGTATTTACAATTAAAAGATGTCTATGAAACAGGGTTACCAATCATTCTGGATTTTTTTGGAACAAAACTGAAATATATATTTTTTTTCAACATTTCAGTTTTATTTGCCTTCCCTAGAGATTGGTAACACTGTGATAGATTCCCAAACAACACAATTCAGTACAACCTAAGGTAAATATGTAGGTAAATTAATAGAATTATACTTGACTCAAGCAGCTGCAGTAAATTGCTAAAAGTTGAAATATTAAATTCTGATTCGCACAAATGATTACAGTTGCTAACTGTTACACTATAGAAATATTAAAAAAAAAAGCTTTCATTCAACTTTTTACAATCTAGTGCATCTATCAGCTTTAATTATCTTGGACATACTATAATCTAGTATTTACGATACCTATAAATAGTGTGTAATATTATGTAAAATAATAGCTATGTAAGCTTAGAAATTAAAAATTTTAGCTACCAAAAAACAAAAAAGTTTCTAAGCATAGATTGAGAAAATCAATACAAACAAGATAAGATGATCAAGCCTTGAAATAATAATATTTTTATTATTTAATCTTGCTTACGTATTGACGGTTATTAATATTCGCGTCTTCTACAGACTTTAACTAGTACCAAACATAAACCGGCAACATGTTGCTAGAAAATTGCAGCACTAGTATTTCAACGGCGTCGCGCGACTAATCTACGGTCCGAGTCTAGAGGTTTAGAGGCGCAGTTTTACGTGTGCGTAACTTCAGCTTCCTCATAGGTGATAGAATAATTTTACCTATGCCAATATTTAAAGCATAATAGCTGCAATCAAATATCCCAGTCTTAGTTTAGCTGCCACAAGAACTTCGTTAATATGAGCCATTTACTATGTGTCAGCTGGAGTGACACAACCTCAGCTCGCACATCCAGTACAGGCAAACCAGTGAGGTTAGGGTTTTGGACAATAGCTAGAAAATTAAAGCATAATAGCTGCACAAGGTAGGAAAAATCTGAACGATGCTACTCAAAACATGTAGAAGCTATGATCAAAAAACTGTGTGTAAGCTGGTGTTGTGTCACTTCAGCTACTCATCTCATATCTTCCAAACGAAAGAAGGTATGACTATGCATTTTAGCTCAAATTTTAAAGCATAATTGCTGCCATTGGCAGCAAAATTTTCAAGTCTCTGGGTTATATACTTTCCGAGTTATAAGCTAATACCTATGTGTAAGCTGAAGTTACATCACATCAGCTGACACATGTTGAATCGACGAAACTATCAAACGTAGAGTTTTCATTTAAAGGGCAAAAATTAAAGCATAATTGCTGCCATAGGCAGCAAAATTTTCAGATTCCTAGACCTCGTAGTTTCCACGTAATAATCAAAAAACAGTTTTCGCGCCAAAAAATTCAAATTTTTGCTTAAAAGCGGCGTTGCCGTTCCGTGCGGTACATTATTGCAATTCAATTGGATCTTAGCGCGCATAGTGTTAAAAGTCATTTTAACTTGTGTTCAAAATTCTTTTAGTTTTGTTTAGACTGAGAGCCCCTGAACCATATGGAACTAAGAATGCACCTGTAAAATTTGAAGGCAGATTCTTATGAACTTAAACAACGACGAAGGTTATTGGTTTTGGCGTGGCTTGTTCTCTGTAATTTGGCTAACAAAAAACGACTGAGAGCCGCTGAACTATATGAAACTAGGTATGTATGTTATTTTAAAGATAGATTCTTATGAACTTAGAAGACGAGATAACTAGACTAGGAGCTCCCTGGTCTTCTGATTCTTCATAGAACAACTGAAATAACACTGAAGTAGTTATCGAATACAGATACTTACCTACTTACAGGCTATGGAAACTGACGTGGTTTTCACACATTATGATTTTATGTAACGGGAATCACTTACTTATGCGGTTGAAACAATAGTCGGAATACGAGTAATTCCCGTATCATAAAATCAAAGTACTTACAGACTATTAAAATACATTTTACTCTCTCTTACCCACACATTAAACATTTATCTTCTTGATTGAATCAGGCGTTACTTTGCGGAAGTTCATCTTCAAACTTGTTAAACACCTACACTACTTACTTACACTAGATATTGTCCAAGTAACAAATTTATCTTCTTTACTATACAGCGGTTTGTCTTTCTTCTTTATTTTAATTTTTTAATTTTTAAATTAGTAAATGTACTAGATGGCACGCGAAGGGTGTAGCGGGGTGGTGGGGCAAAAAAACTGGTTCGCCATGCCACTGTCTACCTCGCGCCTGTGACGTCAAGCAGCCATTATCTGTCGCGCGACGTCTTTTGTTAGCCAAATTACAGAGAACAAGCCACGCCAAAACCAATAACCTTCGTCGTTGTTTAAGTTCATAAGAATCTGCCTTCAAATTTTACAGGTGCATTCTTAGTTCCATATGGTTCAGGGGCTCTCAGTCTAAACAAAACTAAAAGAATTTTGAACACAAGTTAAAATGACTTTTAACACTATGCGCGCTAAGATCCAATTGAATTGCAATAATGTACCGCACGGAACGGCAACGCCGCTTTTAAGCAAAAATTTGAATTTTTTGGCGCGAAAACTGTTTTTTGATTATTACGTGGAAACTACGAGGTCTAGGAATCTGAAAATTTTGCTGCCTATGGCAGCAATTATGCTTTAATTTTTGCCCTTTAAATGAAAACTCTACGTTTGATAGTTTCGTCGATTCAACATGTGTCAGCTGATGTGATGTAACTTCAGCTTACACATAGGTATTAGCTTATAACTCGGAAAGTATATAACCCAGAGACTTGAAAATTTTGCTGCCAATGGCAGCAATTATGCTTTAAAATTTGAGCTAAAATGCATAGTCATACCTTCTTTCGTTTGGAAGATATGAGATGAGTAGCTGAAGTGACACAACACCAGCTTACACACAGTTTTTTGATCATAGCTTCTACATGTTTTGAGTAGCATCGTTCAGATTTTTCCTACCTTGTGCAGCTATTATGCTTTAATTTTCTAGCTATTGTCCAAAACCCTAACCTCACTGGTTTGCCTGTACTGGATGTGCGAGCTGAGGTTGTGTCACTCCAGCTGACACATAGTAAATGGCTCATATTAACGAAGTTCTTGTGGCAGCTAAACTAAGACTGGGATATTTGATTGCAGCTATTATGCTTTAAATATTGGCATAGGTAAAATTATTCTATCACCTATGAGGAAGCTGAAGTTACGGACACCAGTTTTACTACTAGTGAGCTAGTAAGCTCTGTGGGCTGTAGACTTCGCGGCCAACGTTTATTCTCCTCTGCAGGTCGTATTCCTCAACCGATTCTCGTGAAATTTTATAAGTAGGTTCGCTAACTATACAGATTTTTTTTTGTAGTCTTTTTTTGGATTTTTTTAAAATTTCGGCGAAATATATTTATTTAAATCATATCTCCGCTATTTTGAAAAAAAATCCAAAACCTGCCTCGGCCAAAATGTCCATAGAATTATCGATCGGTCGATTACATTCGTAAAAAATATCATGAAGACATGAATGTAACTAACAAATTATTTTAAAAATCTATTAATATAGTAATTGTTTCTATAAAAACTGGTTTTATTAGTAACTTATAAGCATAACTGCACCTTGTTCAGCTGCGGACCGCCATTGAAAAACTAAAATATTTTACTGATTCATGTTGGGCACTAGTTTTTCTTAATTTCCCGTGGAAGACGCGCTTTAGTTCACATCTGTGTCACGTAGCTAGAAAAGCTTATTCTATTTGTAATCTTTATTTATCCATCATGAAATGTTAACATTTTAGTTTATCCAAAACTTTTTTATTTCTCTTTTTTTTAATTTGTATAAAATAATAAATAAGTAGGTACATGAGTACTTGTAACACGCGAAATAATGAACACAACATACGCTGATACGTTTGTCAAACAACTGTTAACGCACACATCAGTTTATGATTAATTATTATGGATGCCATACTCGAGGCATATGATCCGTTCCATCCTTGGAGATAAAGAATTGAGTACAAGGCAAATAACGTCGCCGTAAACATTAATCGTACGTAATCTCCAAAGTTATAAAAAAGCAGCATTCCTGAAAAATCTCTTTCTTTAGACAGGACAAGGTTCATACGGGATTCCGTACGGGTGCCGATTCGGGGAGTTCCATTTTTGCTCTTGCATCGAACGAGACTCCCGTCGGTTGGCACCTACTATGCGTGACGAACGGAATCTTTTCTGCGTATGAATATGGCCTATGAGCGAAGTTACAGTAATCATTGCAGTCGACGAATCGACAAAAAACTTGAAATGTAAAGTTTATATCGGATTACAAATAACGCAGAATGGTCCATACCAAATTCCAAATCGCCGCTGTTATATTGTTACACGGGTTGTGGAATTCTGTCCGTATAACGACACAGTCCTCACATTCCAATAACTTTCGTCGCTTCGTCTTCGGAACGCTTAAAATCGTTTAGTCGAGCCGTATTTTTTTTTCTTAGACTGTAATATCCCCATTGTAACATACTCGTTCTAATCTATGGCCATAAGCCATAAGCCCCGTGACTAGAACAGTGCCAGAGGGCCCAGCAGTGCCTGCAGGACAGGACGCAGACCTTGGAAGGGCGCAAGAATGACTGGAGCCCGTTTCGTGACATCTTATTGCGGTGATTTTTAGGTTCATCCGCCGACGCTGCAAGACTATGAAAATTATCGCGCGGCGTTACGATTCGCGGTCGTGCAGCGTCGACGGTTGAATCTTAACATCATAGCAATACTTACAATACTTTCATGGTACGGGCCCATGAAAGTTTTGGTTCACGCATGGTAATAGCAGTTACAAAAGTTTACTCTCGTCGCATAAAGGCTTGTTACGATACTGGTGGCAATACCACAGTTTAAACAGACGTAAACGACGTAGTAGACGTAGAATAAAGCTTTAATTATGGCGGTAACACTGCCACCGCATCCCGCTCCGGTGTGCGGAGCGACGGAAATTCACTTCTCCGCACGGAGACGCGGTGTCGGTGCGTTTTCCCTGCGATTTTTGTATACAAATCGGGATTTTACAGTCAAAGTTAAAATCCGCATCTCCGCACACGGGAGCGGTTTCCGGCTCAGTGTTTTGCGCCTATGAGTATCATGATTTTAACAATACAAATTAATGTTTAAGTATCGCTGAAATACCAATAACAATAGTATCAGACACGTTTCGTTGATTTTCAAAAAAAATGAGATCAATTAAATAACAGAACAAAATTTAAACAAGGAAAGAAAATTATAAGCCTAACAATAATTTAATTTTTTTATTAAATGACAATAAGGGCGTGTACAAATAAAGTTCACAGTAAGCCGCTGGCTACGTGCCGGCGTATGCCAGCGTGTATTGATTTTACTGTAATATTCATATTAGGCGTAGAGTATGCAATGTATACATGATTAAGCCATCAATACCAGCCACGAATACAACCGCATATTATGTTTATTATAAATTATAATACTGCCAGTTCTATTTCAACACGCCCTAATTATTCAAAAATTTACATATCAGTTTCTTTTATGAATGATAATGATGATACTATCTCGTTTTTCTCGCTAATCCTATACAACTAGGCACTTCATAGTCTATTAACATATTAATGTTGTTTAAAGCCTCTTGGAACCAAAGCAGGACATAATCACATGATGCAAGCTTAGTTCAGATTACCCTGGCATTTATGTCATCACTATAGCTGAATCTCTAATATAATTTTATTGTATCTCGATAAATTTACGTCATTGCATTGAATAAGCTTTCCAATTTCATTGTAATTTAATAAACTCTTTGGTTCCAAAAGGCAAATTTTAAGAAATAGAAAGAGAAATATATTTTTGTAGGTTTTTAAACATTAATAGGTCGTAACATTTTAAAATAGTTCTAAAGTAGGTACATAAATAGGTATGTGGGTTATGTACATTTTTACCAGGAAACAGTAAATATTTGGACAGATTTATGTTTTTTGATACATAGTTATTTATCTTTAAGTACCATAGGGCAGTTATCGATTTCAGCGAGCGGAGAACAATTGCTAATGAACAAAAAAACCGAGCTACATAATATATCTATTTAGGTTATTCCTAGTAGTCCTGATTAGTCTTAAGCCCACCATTCACACGCGTACCAATTCGTCCGCGGATCTGTAGCCAGTAGCAAATCCGCGGATGAATCTGCGTGTGAATGCTACCGGCTCGTGGCTTCGACCCCTTGTCGCCTAGCGCACCTCAGCGCTCGTGTGGGCGATGACGGATCTGTCCACCGATTTGTACGGCGCGGCGTACGGCTCGTCTAATAAATAGCGAGCTTTACTGCGGGTAGAACTATACTGATCTTTTCATTTTTGTTATTAGTCATACTAGAGTGGTACAAATGCTGGTACTCTCGCTGGTACACCATCACCACTCGCTGAAGTCCAAAACACTGCCTTTGCAAACTAAAAGCACACTGTGATACAGTCTTATTCATAAAACAGTGTGATTATTCAACGCTTCATTACTATTTATGTCATGTAAGATGTTATTTTCCTGTTTAAGTATTTTTTTTAATGTGACTAGGGATTGAGGTTTGCGGTTGATGCCTACAGCATCTGTGAGTCACAACCTAAAAATAAACCTGGTGATGGTTCTGGGGTGTTGCACAACTTCTTAATTATCAATCTTATTTTAATCTGGCCATATGTAAAGTTGTGTAGGCTTGATATGAAGGCCTCACTTTAATAAACGATATTCATTAGCTTGTGTTGGAGCAATTTTGCTAATGTCTTGCCGAGGCCGCTTCAGATTGACTTTTGGTTTGGCGAGACTTTCCGAATGCTATCAATTTCAAAGGTTGTAGTTCTAAGGCTAAAAGTCACGGTCACGGAACAGTTTTTTAATTCAAAACTCACGACACAGCATATTTTTACGGTTTTTGCCGCTGTGGGCATCGCATAGCCCCTCGTGAGCCCATTGCGAAGTTCGCGGGCGACGATGGTTGCCATCTGCGCCCGTAGCGGGCGAAAATTTTTACATACATTTCTGCATTCTTGGGCTACCGCTGAAGTCGCGACTAAAAATCGCTCCGTGAGTTTTTAGTCTATGAGGTATTAGATTCCGACAGTGTTTCACAAAAATTGCAGATCAAATACCTGTATATGGAGAAGTTGCATCACAGTGTGCATGATAGCTCCATCATATTTTCAATAAATATATTTTTTAGATTAAAGCGAGAAACATCAACCTCATTAATATCGCTATTCAACTTAGAAGCCAAGTTATTGCATATTATTCAAGTCAATAAGTTTTTATTCACTTTAAATTTAAACTATGCAATTCTTCGCAAATAGAGAGCATTTCCATACACATTCATCTCCAGACATAAACGTTTAAGAGGAAAGACGGCCCGATGTTGACAATATCGACATATTCTAATGACTAACACATTCGAGACAAGTGAATCAACACAATAAACACCACAAGGTACTCAGAGATCAACTCATGACACCATAATTTTATGCTTAATTTATGATGCATAACTGAATCACAGTTCCATGAAGACGAAACAAACGGTCAATATTATCTTTCAGAAGTAAATGGTGGCCTTCTTTCCTAACAACTGTCACATTCAATTCATTTTACAACTCGCTTAACATTACAAGTGTGACATAAAATAAATCAAGTGAATAATGGGAGATGGTAGAAATCATATCCTCTCTGGCCTCGGGCTGCGAGCCAGATGTAGACAACGTGGTATGCACCGGGTACAAAGCAGATCATTCCGGCTACAAAGAACACGGCACCCTGGAGGCCGTTTTCTGGCTCAGCAACAGCAAATGCGCCCATAGCTATGAGCCCGATGCCAACAACTAGCAAAACTACAGCTGCGCATACCGTTTTCCAGTTTTCTTTGACTTTAGGGTGGTTCCAGCAATACATTGATTGAGAGGCTTCTATGTATTCGTGTATGAGCGAATCTGAGTCACGTGAGGTTGTGTCTTCAGTGCATTTGTATGTTTTGCTGTAAAAGAGAAAGAGGTATCATTAGTGGGTTATTAATGTTTAATTTTGTTGTAAATCTAGTCGCCCACCCAGATTTCTGTTGTTTTGATCTCTACCAAACAACTTCACAGGTTCATCTGTTGAGCTTATCTGAAGATTGGCTAAAATTTTTTTTTCTCCAGATGTATTAAAGTCCATGGGAAACATACATTATAGAATTTTATAGTTATAACTAAATCACCCTAAAATCATTAACATTCTTTTCTCACATCATTTTACATTCTAATCAGATTAATTTAGCACATTTTATGTTTATTCTAATCAACACCATTGTAGGAATAGTTTAACTTTAGAGGTATGATGACATAACAAAGAAAAAATGTCTTGTAGGTACCTATTTAAGCGAAAAGACTTGTTTATGAGAAAAAATATATATATGTATTACTAGAAATATTAATATTAGACATTGTAATATAACTAATAGCTATCCAAAGATAAACAATCACAGTTAACTGTCAGTTCAATTGCATAATGTGTTTTGTTTTTAAAGATTTACAGCAAATTTCATGGTAGATAAAATACTGAAAGTTAGTGTATATGCTCCATTGTTTCAGAGGATGTCACTTTTAGCAAAAAGGGAAAGTTGCAGAAACAAGCACTTTCTTTAAAACCTGTATAATAAAACGCAGAGTAATTAATTCGCCTCATTTCTATTCTATAAATCACAGGGCATAACAGGAAATATAGCATCATGAATACTAATAAGAATTACTATTAATATGAACACATGATGGTCAGAGTGCATTGAATCAGAGAGTAGGTTACTGTTCTAGATCAATTAACTAATATTAGCGGCTAATTAGATGAAGAACGCGTTGCATGAATGTAGCTAAGGCGGACAGGTTCAACCGCCTTTGCCCCACTAAGGAAGTATGAATCAGAAAGGTCAAGAACACAGAACCATTATACTCAAGACAAAGAAATTTTACTTTTGAGATGGGTTATGATAATAAACCAATAAGTTTTTTAATAAAAGGACTAAAACAACATATACCTCGATAAATAATCGCCCCCATTCTTGAATTTGTTCTGCATAGGCGATCTATTGCCAGTTGCGCCGTACACTTTGATAGCTTCATCGGTTTCTTCTTCAAAAGCGTCGTCGATTGAAAAACGTTTTTCGCTATTACCGAACGATTTAGTCATTTTTAAATTGATGTATTATCAGTTTGCAGATGAGAAATAAACATAACAAATTTTCGTAAACGCACACCACCAACGGAGACAAAAACACAGCTGTCAATTTGTCAGAAATCAACAGTCGCCATATTGATTTTAGCTCAAAAATATTTGTTTTTTTTAAATGTTTATTAAAAAGTAATATGGAATTTTTAACCAAACAAAATTGTTTTATCGCTTTTGCCAGTCATACAAACAGTACAGTGATAGAGAATGACTAACCAAAGCTGAAACAAAGAGTACCAAAACTTCAAAACCATGAAATCTAAGAACATTGTTTCCATTAATTTCCATGTTCCTATTGTAGTTTCCGAACGCACCTTAAATCTTTCATCGTTCGGAAATCGAGGAAGAGATCAGATTATTTCCTAGTAAAAACTTCATAAACTTTATTTAAAATTAAAATTGCATAAAATTTTAGTTTAGAAAAAACATAGTAACTCTGACAGAAATAAATAGTTGCAGGCAGTGCTGAGAAGTTTGAATACTTTTTACATTAAGGGCCGATTTTTCAATCCTTACTTTATCCGCCTAATAACTACCGAGCCAATAACTTTATTAATCTGTTTATTCATAAACTTATTCATCTGTTTACTCATAAACGGTGTTCGGTTTTTCAATACAATTTTAAATTGGGAATAACTATCTGACCATTTATTCAGTGTGTACAAAAGCTAACTTCAGACAGTTGAAACAAAACTATAAAATATCCACGCGTTAGAAAAGGACTTCGAATTTTCAATTTTCGCTTATGTCACTGTCTTGTCAGTTTTAGTCCTAAACGACACTGTACTAATAACCTGGGGCCCGATTCGGAGATAGGACTTTTTCATCTCGATCTCGATTCCTAGAACTCGAGGGAGAATCTCCTAAAAACAAACCATGTGGTATTCTCAAACAAGCATGAGATGAGATGGGCTTTTCTCACTCAAATTACGTTCCATTTTACTCGACTGTGCTTGCTAAAAACCGGTAAAATCGATAAAACGTATTTCGGGACCATTCTGCTCATTAAAGGCATACAATAATTAAATATCGATATGTTTAATCAAATGAACTAATAATATGATAATTATTACAAGTTATAAAAGTGAGAAGAATAAAATATAACATTTTCATTCCATAAAGGATTTGTGGGGAACGAAACGCACTTAGCCAAATAAGTCATTGTTTTGTTTACAAATAGAGGTTATTATAATCTAAAAATCTTTTCGTCATCACGCCTACAAAAACTATCACGATTAACAACATTAAACACTTAATAGGAACTACTAAGGCTTTCGTTTGTCGTTAAACCCAATGGAATGGAAGACCGGTTTGGAAGTTTTTTCCGAATCAATCGCCCCTATGTACTAATAACATAAAACCTTCAAAATAATCTAACAGGGTTAATAAAGTGACGCCAGGATACTTGTGGAGATAATTGTAAGTATTAAGTACTTTCTTATCACTATGTATGACCACATAATTTGTAAATAACCAAGGTTAACTTAACCTAAAAGTCACAAACTTTTTCTTGTTTATAAATTGAAAAATGTTTCAGGTACCTACTGCGTAATTTATGCCGTTCGAGCCTAACACCTACCAACAAACAAGTCACCCAAGGACTCGTACGTGACTAATGGTTTCCAAGTTGGCTTTAGAAACCTGACTGTGGATGAGCTAAACAGCAATCACAACCACTATAATTTTGCCACTTGAATATTTTTGACATTTTTTATTTTTATTGTTTATTTTATTTTTGTACTTACTGACATTTTGATTTCGTCCATCATATATCATTATATCTATCATTCTGTTAATTATTAATGTGGTGCAATTTATGATGATAATAATGTGACTGTTACTCTGATGATTATTTAATTTAAACTTGTATGAGTCTATGATACTCGATGAATAAATGATTTATTTATTTATTATTTATTACTATCAACAACAAATCTGTGGACTTAGTTACATAATATTTGTATGAACAAAAAAATTGAATTTTCTTAGACCCAGTAAGTAAGTATCTGAGAAATCACACTTTACACTAATTTTAAAAAGGCAAAAGTTTGAATGGAAGTACATATGTATATATTAGATAGATGATGGTTGTTCTGAATTAAATTTGGCACAGAGATAAAGATAGATACTATAGGAATAATCTGGATAAGCACATTTATACATATATATCAAGTAGCTGCGCCCCACAGTTTCACCTGCGGTCCTGCAGAACCATTATCTCCATCATCCTCTTCATTGTCTTATCATCGTCCTTTTCTGTACCTCTGACATTGTGTATGCAAAATTTCATGATGATAGATTGAGTAGTTGAGGTGTGACAGCAGAACAAACAAACAAATTCATTTTTAAATTATTAGTTATGATATCTATATTGCCAATCTACCTACCTTACACTCTGCATTAGTTATTATACTTACTAGCTGATCTCTGTACCTATAGCTATACTTCATACCCAGTGCGGTGAAGCTCAGCTCTCAGCTTCTTACATTTAGTGCTTTGCAATGAGGTTCGGCTAACGGACTATACAAACTAATATTACATAGAGAGTTTTAGGCAAGACAATCTAGCCATTCCCTAGTGATGTGCTTGACAACAAAGGACAAATTGACTTTTATCTAAGTAGTATACCGTTCACTTTGGGAAAAATTATAATCATTTCCTATATTTTCCCATAAATCTGTCCAGTATGTCCTAAACAAGATAATTTAAATCAGTCATGTAATGCAGAGCAAAAGTAAAATATAATGTTTGATACATTAAGTAACATCGTGATTTTTTGTTTGCAGATTGAATTGTGATGGAAACCTGCACTGCTACTTAAATTCAAGATGCTTTACTTAATATTTTGGAAGTAATCTGTTATTGTTTTAAGGACATTCTAATGAGTACAAACAGATTTTGAAAAAGCATGCAGCGAAAAAGATAAATAAATCAGTTTTTTTTATTGTATTATGTCTTGTTATTTAACATACTAGTGATGATAGCCTAGTCGCAGAAGATACGCCTCTCAAGCCAGAAGGAGAGGGTTTGGACCCAGTCAAAGGCATGCACCAACTTATTCATTGTGTGAGCATATGTACATATCTAATGTCATCTGCTAAGTAACTGGAGCCCGGTATATGGCGACAAGCTCACCGCCTGTCACATTTAGGACTGAATATCGTTCGCTAAAGTGTGGGTGTTGTACACCTCTGCCAGTCCATTCAGGGGAAAGGCGTGATGATATGATATGTTATGTTCAACATGCAATGCCGAAAAATATTTGTATTGTATACTCCACTTTGGTAAATATACTAACCCCCTTAGCAATAAACAGTGTATAGCCTTGGGATAATTATACAGTGTTTTGTCTTTATCTTTCTTTGTTGTTTTTGAACTCAATCGAAAATGGCAAAAGACTGTAACTATTCTGAGGCTATACAACATTTATTGCTAGCTTCAATAGAGTTCAAGAATTAAAAAAAAGACAAAACTATATAACTATTCCAAAGCTATACAACGTTTATTGCTAAGGGGGATAATATTTACAGCTTAATATTATTTTTACAGACAAATTTACAAACAATATTATATAGCTTGGGGTGGGAGGAACATGATTGTAGATATTTGAAGGAAGTAGGATGGACTATGTCCGGGAGAGGATATCTTATAAGGAGGAAACTTAGATTGGGACAACTGAAGCAGATGTGATCTGTGTTATCTTCATCCAACCCACATTCACAGATTGAGTGCTCCCTGAGCCTGAGTTTGGCTAAATAAACCAGAGTGCACGGGTGACTTAATTGGAGACAACATAAGATCATGCTCATATGTTTCTCGGTTGAGCGGAATTTGAAGAACTAGGGAATTGTAGGGATACCTATTGGGTTGGATATCAGCATATCTACCCTTGATGTTTTGGGACGTCTCCCAGTATTTTGACCATTGATTTAGGAGGAAAAATTTAGGAAGAAAAAGGCCATGCGAGTATAATTGATGTATTCAAGATTCCAAAAGCTGCTTACAATCTATCTTGTCAAACCCTTTTCACTCCTCATTTCGTTTCCCTGTAATTTGTTAAATTAAGGAATCCCTCATAAATTGTTGTAAAATAGGTTGCACTCTTGTGCAAAATTGGCCACCTATAAAGGATCTCTTAATGTACTCAGTAAAGATGATAGAGTAGTTGAGATTATGCGACTTGACATAGAGGATAGCTTCTAGAAGGGCAATCGCTTCTCCAGTGAATACTGAGAAGTAAGATGGGCATTTATAACTAAGACTTATTCTAGCAGATAGTATGCAAACAGCTGCTCCCACGGCACTGACTGTCGATAACTTCGACGCATCAGTGAATATGTTTACGCCAACCAGCGTAATGCGATGCGATCCTTTGGTAAAATAGGATAGTCCTTGTCAGATCGAAATGAAGTGGACTATTGGGTTGAAAAGTGAGAGGCAATAATTTTAAGTTTAAAATATCAAACAAGTATAAACATTGACGTATAGAATTTTTTTTTGCCCGTAGGGCAGGCTAAAGCCAACATAGCCATACCGTCTTGTCATCCGTTTGATTTTTGTACATGGGTTATTAAATTTAAGATGATAGCGGAGAGGGTGATGAAAAATTAGATGAATCCCTCCCCTTTTCCCATTTCAGTCGTGGATACTTTACTGAAACGTTAAGTCGAGTTCTGTAGAGAACACGAAAAGTTGCATTTCCTAATGTTTGTATCATTTGCTTACACTCGTGCACGTTAACGAACACGGCAAAGGTTACACAATTATTACACTTTAACACTCGAAGCATCACAAGTTTTAGAAAATAATACAAAATCACGACACCATTTTTTCGGTTCCCGCCAAAGACCCTCCTTGACGTATAGAAACTTATGACGTAGGTATTCAAATACTGAGTTGCCAGTTTTGTAGAAAAAATATATTTACGGGACCGAAGTGGCAACAAATGAGTCGCGACCCACTATCTCACTTACGTCTCGACTGCCTCCGACCACTCGAGACATCTCGGGCCCCAGCCATCGAGATAATCTCGATCTCTAGCGAAGAGAATAAGGCATCTCGATTTTAGGCATTTTTTTCGAGATGAGATGGTATCTCGAGTTGTAGGAATAGCCCTCCTGTGCAAAAGTCGTCGGCTGGTTTGGCTATGGTAGTATAGCTCATTTAGTTTGTTCATGGTAGTTTTTTTTTTTAATAAAATTAATTTAGTTTCTGTGTGTCGGAAATATCAATCTTTTTTTACAGTGACAACCCCTACGACCATCATAGACAGTCTCAACAATTTATTCCCTAATAAACTGCTATATCTGGCCGTTCCACCGACAAATAAAGTTATACCTCAGATAGATGAGTTATTCGTCTAGTAAATGATACCTGACCATTGAAAAACAGAATAATTAGCTATCAGTTCAATAAACACTATTTGTTTGTTTATCTGACCATTGAAAAATCGACCCTAAGTGGTTTCAATAACTTTGTAGTCCAAAACTAAAAAAAAACTATCTGAACAGAGCGTTTTTGAACGAATTAGTAAACGTAAACAAATAAATGTCAAAAGCACATGGTGTTCGGTGAATGTAATGTTGCCAGTTCGACAAAGTTTAGACGGCTAACTGTATAATTTAAAATAAATGGATTTTATGTTTTTTCATTTCGGACTGTCTTTTAATTGTCCCTTCGCCACTACTGTCTCAAAACACCACATGCACATTAAATACATAAGTAGGCACATATATTATTTTAAAATCCCCTAATTCCCCTATTACATTACGTGAATATTGAATAAGGGATTATAGGAAACAGGGAGTTAGGGACCCTAATTCGGGCGACTTTTTGGTTTCGACTTATGATTTTCCTTGCTTCACGCTTCACCCTAGAAATCGTATGAAACGAAAAGCGTAACAAGAGAGCGTGGATACCTATTTATTGGTGTGTCAAGAAAAAAGGTATTCTTAATTTTTAATTTATTTTCATAGCGCACTATAATTACATTTGAAATCAAATGTTTTATCGTGACAAAAAAGAAACATATGAGATCAAAATTTTCAAATTAAATGTTTTTTTACTTCTGGTAAATAATGATACATACTTAACTAATTATTGTAATGGAGTAAGTTGTTTCAGACGCTGAAAAGCCGTCCGATTATATCAAACGGGCCCTTTACCCTTTTAATGTCAAAATTTGCTAATCTGAGCTGGCAGCACTGATCATTATTTGTGGTTGTGGGAGTTTTGGCGGGAACCGAAAAGATGGTGTCGTGTTTTTGTATTATTTTCTAAAACTTGTGATTCTTCGAGTGTTAAATTGTAATAATGGTGGATTATTAACGTTTACCGGTTCGTCAACGTGCACGAGTGTGGGCAAATGATACAAACATCGCGAAACGCGATTTTTCGTGTTCTCTACAAAACTTCACTTAAAGTTTCAGTAAAGTATCCATAACTTTACTGGAATGGGAAAAGGGGAGGGATTCATCGTCTTCATCATCACCTCATCATCATCATCCCATCATCTGTTACTGAAGGAAAAAATATTACTAAGAATCCGACTGAAGGACGATTATCCATGGTCATGAATAAATTATTAAAAAAAAAAAATTTGTGGTTGTGGGAGTTTTGGCGGGAACCGAAAAGATGGTGTCGTGTTTTTGTATTATTTTCTAAAACTTGTGAATCTTCGAGTGTTAAATTGTAATAATGGTGGATTATTAACGTTTACCGGTTCGTCAACGTGCACGAGTGTGGGCAAATGATACAAACATCGCGAAACGCGATTTTTCGTGTTCTCTACAAAACTTCACTTAAAGTTTCAGTAAAGTATCCATAACTTTACTGGAATGGGAAAAGGGGAGGGATTCATCGTCTTCATTATCATCACCTCATCATCATCATCCCATCATCTGTTACTGAAGGAAAAATTATTACTAAGAATCCGACTGAAGGACGAGTATCCATGGTCATGAATAAATTAATAAAAAAAAAAAATTTGTGGTTGTGTTGTAATTTAGTCATGTAGTGGTTGTGTATTTTATCGATGAGAATATATTCTTCACAAATCAACGATGGTAATCAAAGACTGGGCTAAAATTAGCCCTCCATTATCGAAGCCCGTGTTGAACTGTATCAGTAAACAGAACTTTAAAGCTATGACTCCTATTCAAGCCGCTGTAATACCATTAATATTATCGTGCAAGGATGTGGTCGCTGAAGCAGTGACGGGTTCAGGGAAAACTCTGGCTTTTGTGGTCCCCATGCTAGAAATGCTGCTGAAGAAAGAAAAAGACAGTCCATTGAGAAAGGATTTTGTTTATGCGGTCGTTATATCGCCCACAAGAGAACTGGCTACTCAAATTCATAAGGTAACCTCTCTTTGTATTACTGTAGACATGAAGCAAACAAATAAGTACATTTAAAAGTACAATTTGCTGTTCTACGTTATACTGTACGACTATGCTATGCTTGCTTAATCTTTACCACCCCCAGATAAAAACTAAACTTAACCAACTCCCGGTCTTTGTCATAGATCTATGATCAGTAAACTAGTCTCACTGTAAAATTGATTGCATAGATAGATGACTTAATAGAATGTTGTGCCTCTTATGTTCTTAACAGGTTATAGAATTATTTCTCAAAGAGGCTGAACTCAGTCATATAACGCAAGCGCTCTTGGTTGGTGGGCGGGCAGTGGAAATCGATGTACAGACTCTGCAGACGGGAGCACACATAGTTGTCTGCACACCTGGACGTTTTGGAGATTTGCTGGCGGAACGGAAACAGTTAAACCTAGCTGGGAAGTGTAAAGAACTGGTGAGATAATATTATGAACTAGCTGCGCCATGCGGTTAAAAAATACCCTATGTGTTAATCCAGGATATAAGCTAGCTCCATATCAATTTCAATAAAATTAGTCCATCAGTTAAGAAGTAACAAACAAACACACAAACTTTAGCCCATTTTGTAAAAATTAAATAAATATTTGGGAATATATATCCTACTAATATTATAAACGCAAAAGTTTGTATGAATGGATGGATGGAAGGATGGATGGATGGATGGATGTTTGTTACTCTTTCACGCCAGAACAGCTGAACAGATCTAAATGAAATTTTTCACAGAGATAGATTATAGTCTAAAATAGCACATAGGATACTTTTTAACCGCGGGTGAAACTGCGGGGCGCAGCTAGTGTATGTATATATAGCAAAGTCTCAAGTATAAGAGTTAATCCTACTTCCTACCTAGTAGGACTAGCTCATTTGCTCATGATTTTTTTTGCAATTCATAGTCTAAAGCACTCACTGATAGTGTAGCTTTCTAGAAAAGAAAGAATTCTTGAATCGGCACAGTAGTTTTGGATATTACCCCCAGCAAACAATCTTACAAACTCACACATGTTCCCTCTTTATAATATTAGTATCTAATTATGTATAAATAATTAGGGCTTATGTAAAAGTCAAGTCAACTGTATCTAAACTAATAATAATAAATAAATAAAATAGTTATTTATAATTTTCAACAATGCAAGTGTGTATATTTATTTATGTATAATGTATAAATATATATTTTTTCTCTTGTTGGCTAGTCTGTTATTTACATATTTGTATATTTTACAAAGATATTTATGATATAAAGACACAGAACTAAAAATTCTCACCACCTTCCTCAATGTGATTGTTGTGAATACCTGTTGTGGGTATATAAAATCAGAACTGGACCTACTAGCTGTAAAAAAACGATTTTTTTTTAGATGTAGTTGGTATTCAATAATAAATTAATAATTAAACTGGTAGGGTGGAAACATCTAGTGAAAAATACAGAATACATTGATTAATAGATATAAAGACAACAAGTATACAAGATATATTTAACTAGGGTTATAACTGGCAAATGCACAAGATTTAATAATTTTGATGTTTAAAAAAATTTTACCCTAATTTTAACTCCCAATAAAATTAGCTCTACTCTAATTCCAGGAAATCCTAGTCCTCGACGAAGCAGACCGTCTCCTAGACTTGGGCTTCACTGCAATCCTCACCACCATTCTTCAATATCTGCCCAGACAACGTCGCACAGGTCTATTCTCCGCCACACAGACAAAAGAGCTGCAAAACTTAGTCCGCGCGGGCTTGAGAAACCCAGTAGTTGTCAGTGTCAAAGAAAAATCCACCATCAGCACACCTATCTTGCTGGAAAACTTCTTCATCATTGTGGAGCCCCAAGACAAGTTTCTTGTTCTATTAAACTTCATTCGTAATAGAAAGATTGTGAAAGGATTATTATTTTTGCCAACATGTGCATGTGTTGATTACTGGGCCGATGTGTTGCCAGTGTTTCTCCCGGATATCAAAGTGTTTGCTATACATGGGAAGATGAAGTTGAAACGGAGTAAGGAGCTGGAGAAGTTTCGGGAGGCGGAAAACACTATACTGTTGTGTACGGATTTGATGGCTAGGTGAGTGTTGAAACTACAGGACAGGTTTTACCTGTTTTTTTTATTCTTTTAATAGTAAGGTTCTGAACTTACGGAGCGGTTTTTACTTGCGTACCCGGTGTATTGGGACTGAGGTCTGATGAGGACTGAGCTGAGATCCGTCAATACTTTAGTCTACACATAACATATCGTCACGCCTTTCCCCCGAGGGGACCGGCAGAGGTGTACAACACCCACACTACGCCGGATGATTTTCATTCCTTAATGTGACAGGGGGCGAACCTGTCGACATGCCAACCGGGCTCCAGTCATGTAGCAGATGACATACAATACGCACATGTGTTCACACAACGAACAAATTGGTGCGTACCTTCGGCTGGGTCCGAACCCGGTCCCTCTGGCTTGAGGGGCGGGCCTTCACCGGCTGGGCTAATTTATACTACACACATCATATATCGCCACTAATCTAAAAGGTTTATTTCCAGAGGTCTGGACATCCCGGAAGTGGAGTGGGTGCTGCAGTGGGAGCCCCCGGCGAGCCCCGCGGCGCTGGTGCACCGCGTGGGGCGCGCGGGCCGCGCGGGCGCGCCGGGCTGCTCGCTGCTGCCGCTGCTGCCGACCGAGGACGCCTACGTGCCCTTCATCAAGACCAACCAGCTGGTGGAGCTGAAGGACTGGAGGGAGTCGGCCGATGAGATTAAGATCACGGAGAAGTTGCGGGAAAAGGTAAATAGTCTGACAGTTTGCCTGAGCAAGGCACTATCTATACAGGGTTATCAGGGAATGGTGTACTAAGCCGAAAGGGGGACATTTTAACAACTTTTTGGGGCCAACCATGAAATCGAGAAAAAAAATAACATTTTGTTGACGATCAATGAACTTTTTGTATGGAATTATAGTATTGAGCGCAGAGTTTTGGCAGGATATCTTGTGAATGGGGCCTTGCATAGCTTTATGCGCAGTGAGAATGTTTCTGAAAGAGCACGCCTGGCTGTAGGTACATGAGGGGTTCTGGTCCCTACTCTTATGTACGGAAGTGAACGTTGGGTCTGACAGAAGAAGCATGAAAGTAAAGTGAATGCTGTGGAAATGAGAAGTATGGCTGGAGTGTCCCTTATGGATAAAATGAGAAACAACGACATTAAAAAACGTTGTGGTGTGGTAGAGGATGTAGTGATAAAGATTAAGAAAGGGATGCTTAGATGGTTTGGACACATTGAGAGAATGAATGAAAGGAGATTGACGAAACAGGTTTACATGGCGAGTGTGGATGGGCAAGTCGGTCAGGGTCGACCTAGAGGCACGTATCGCGACCAAATCGAAGACGTCTTAGAGAAAGGCCAGGTCAAGAGTACCCGTAACCGACGAGCGTGTATGAAAAGACTCATGGAAGTGGAAGAAGCGAAAGATGTATGCCAGGATCGTAGCAAGTGGAGAGAGTGGTCTCTGCGTACCCTTAAAGACGCGTGATTTTTATGTATGTTTGTATGTATGATTATAAACATATAAAGCTAGAAATCAAATTTAAACCAAAATACAATAAGTGGCTGTACTAAAATAGTCGAGCTACCACGACTATTTTTGTACATTGTACTTCTATGATTAAGTACGAGGTGACGTTGCCTTAGAAGCGATAACCATCGCTTTTTCTTATTAATTACCGCTGTTCTGTGAAGGGTAAGGTCCAAAATGTGCACCTTGCATGTGCACATGGTTCAAAATAAGCATTTCACAAAGAACTCGCATTTTGGACCTAGCCTGCTGCTAGCAACAGTTGAGATTAGCATAACAAGTGATTCCAGGTGCTGTCGATAATGCACGGGCTGCAGCGCTCGGACCGCGCCGTGCTGGACAAGGGGCAGCGCGCGCTCGTGTCGCACGTGCGCGCCTACTCGCGCCACGAGTGCAACATACTGCTGCAGCTCAAGGAATTACCCCTCGGTACGAACCACTAGCGGATCCTAGGACTGACGGGGCTTCAAGACCCAAATAATCACATTCTATATAACATATCGTCACGCCTTTCCCGGAAAGAGGTTGGCAGAGGTGTAATACAACACCCACACTTCGCCTGACGATATTCATTCTCAAATGTGACAGGTGGGTGAGCCTGTCGCTGTACACCGGGCTCCAGTCGTGTAGCAGATGACATATGATCACACAATGAAAAAATTGGTGCGTGCCGTCGGCTGGGTTCGAACCCGCTCCCTCTGGCTTGAAAGATAGGCCCCTTCTCTAACTAGGCTATCATACTCTACAATTGTCCAAAATATCTGTTTTAATAGTGCTTTAGTAAAGTTTCAGGCATCAAGCCTCCCCAAAGCAAAAATCTTACCTACCTTGATAAAGTGTAATTTCACCAAAGTCAAGCCCCCACCCAAACCAAATTCTTGGATCTGCCACTGGGAAGTGCGCCTTTTATAATATAGCGTAGAATAATAGAACGTAGCGAGGGTTCCAAAAGTACGAGATGAATAATAACTATGCTGTCGAGCGAAATACACAACTTTTCACCTCACTACAGCGAGGAAAATCATGCTGGCCATAGTATGATTATTCTGAAAATGAGGTTGGCTGGCATGAAATGCATTTTCAGAGGACTGGCAGCTTAGTAAATGTTTGAAAATAAAGGTTTCAATTTTAAAAACACTTTTCACGCTAACGGATAAAATGCACTTTTGCACTCAGATTTCACTTCACTTCACTACCACTTCACTTCCACTACACTAACATTATCTTAATGTTTCCACTCCAGGCTTTTGGACTCGGATTTCACTTCACTTCACTACCACTTCACTTCCACTACACTAACATTATCTTAATGTTTCCACTCCAGGCGCCATAGCGACCAGCTACGGTCTCCTGAAGCTGCCCTTGATGCCCGAGGTGACGGCGGAGCACAAGGCTCAGTTCCGCGGGCCGGCGGAGGAGATCGACTTCAACACCGTGCCGTACAGGGACAAGCAGAGGGAAGCCAGCCGCCAGCAGAAACTAGCGGAGTACAGGAAGACGGGAGTCTGGCCGACCAAAAAGAAGAAAAAAATGGTGACTAGTAACATTATTAAAAGAAAAACAAGAAACCCGACTGCAAATGTTCCCGTCCGTGTTCCTAAATCACCCGAGTGGTTTAGGTGACTTTTAGTAAACTTTGTTCACCCGGATCACCCAGGTGATCATGCACAATATCATCAGCACAGATCATGAACAAATGCCAATATGTCAGGAGCACCTGAGATATTGGCGAGAACCAAAACACATCACTGAGTGAAGTGTTTCTGTTTTCGGAGAGCGACATCGCACAAATGATTACGTATAGGGATGATACCCACATACATACAAATCCACATCCATACATACACTCTAAAAACAAAACCCTCCTTCTTGCGCAGTCTGGCTAAACTAATATTACTAACGGTTCTATAACCTTATAACCTGAAGACTTCGCAAGTCTGAAACCCTCATATCTCCGTCATTTTGAAAAAAATCCAAAAACTAAATCGACAACAAAAATTCTATTTAATTTAATGAGCTTGCCTACAAAATTTCACGAGAATCGGTTGAGAAGTGCGACCCGTAGAAGTGGACAGCCGAACAGACATACGATTTCTTATAATAAGACGCCTCGCGGTCATTTTCAAACAATATATTAATATATGTAGATGGTTTTTTAAAGTCTTTCGCCCATTAGTATTCTACGTCCCACTGCTGAGACACCGGCCTACCCTACGTCAAGGGTGATTGAGTGGGTGTCCACCACGCTGGATACCGACTCAATCACCCGCGCGGGTAGGTCGATGTCACGTCTTGTTTTTGTGCAGGTACAATCAAAACCCTGGGAACAAACAAAACAGAACAAAGAAGAAAGGAAACAGCGCAAGAAGAAGCGGAAAGAAGAGAAGAAGAAGTTAGGAGAAGACGGAAAGAAGGGTAAAAAACGGCGCGCAGTCACACAGGAGGAGCTTGACGAATTAGCTAAGGACGTAGAACTTATCAATAAACTGAAGAAGCGGAAAATCACGCAAGAACAATTTGACAAGGAGTTTAGTGTAGAATAAACATTTTATAACGATAAAATGAATTGTTTATTTATTGTGACTCACGCCTTTTCCAGACCGACGCGGTAATACGACGCCGTAGGCGCAGTAGCGACATACAGATACGTCTGTCATTTCCCTATAACTGCATCTCTGTCTGTATAGTAACGTTTCGTAAGCGCGGTTCGCCGCGCGTCGTAGTGAAGTCAACGGTAACAATTTGTCTTCATGTGGCCGATGACATTCGATGGACAGGTTATAGAAACGACCATACTGGGGCAGCAAGCTCACGATTGATGTGGCGGCGCGAGCGGCGGCTTGCAGGCAGAAATAGGGCTTTACCCATGGTATTATAATATACTCCGCCAGGTATGGCATTCAGAACCACGTAGTGACGTCAATCTATTCTTAAGCAAGACCAAATTATGTCATTTACAACAAGTTTGAAAGAGACGGATGCCGATGACGTCATTCTGTGTTTGCTGAGTGCTAGACCTTTTTTTTGGATCATGGTTAAAACAATACAACCCATTGAGTCTCTGAATTTGTGAATTGTGCCGTAACGCATCCTATAACTAGCTCCTAAGGGTAGGGTATTGCAGAAATAATACGACCAATGAAAATAGTAAAATAGACATTTTATTCCGGTCAACTCGCAATAGCAACATTGAGTATTCACTACAAACGCAACAAGGCACTACGATTAGGGCGGCCCACGCGGCAACTATGAACATGACCAAAATCGATTTTATACATAGACTACTATTATTTGCTCTTTAGTTTTTCGCTAAAAAAAGACAAACGTAGCCCATAAGTCGAAAGTAATCCAACGAGCCAATTCCCTTGTGGTTTTTGGTCACACTTTTCAATTTCGTTAAAAAAGTGTTTTTTGAAATCGCAAGTTGCAGCTGTGACCGCCCTAAATTGACATCTATAAATAAATTGGTCAATTACCACCCGTGGCTTTGGCACGACACGTTAGCACCATGAGGTTTGACAAGTCATAATTTTGCAGACGCTTTCGATTCGATAATGAGCCTTGCACAAAATGCCGTGAAAATTTCCAAACCTGACTTTAGACTTTCTACTAAAGCGGAGCTAAGCGATGCGGTACTTCATTGAACAATCGCAATGGTAATCTCCGCTCCACTTCAACGTAAGCATTGTGATTGGTCAATTAAGCACCGCAGGGCTCAGCTCCGCTTAAGTGAAAACGCAGATTTCGAGTTGATGTCCATTGAATAGGCAAGCGGCGTGATGTCCATAAAAGTGCACAAATAGATCACTACACGGTATGATGTAGCGGCTCTTATGTGTGCTTACATTTTTACATCACCCCGCTCGTTACTCCGGTAGACAGACATCGAATCTTATCCCGCGGCCTCACATTGGTTTTACTTAAAGGTCCAAGCTTGCCTTCAATTTGAATTGGCCAATATTTGAATGAACCTTATTACTGCGTGACATATTGGCTTCAATATCAACTTTGTGTCCAAATACTGATACGTTGTCTTGGTGTCTTGGTCCTAAGACTAGATTGGCGCAAATATGACCAATGTGTGGCGTGGCATTAATGATAGAAACGCATAGTAACGTGCTCTGAATATACAATTATTATCCAAGTTTATTAAGATGCTTATCGAAACATGGCCCAGTTCGGAAATAACACAGCGATTTGTACATGGCTTTACCATACAGCAAAATACACTAATAAGCTAATAGCTACCAATTTCAAAATATTTGTCACAGATAAGTCACTTTGTACAACAATCCTAAGTGAAACCACAAACTTATCTGTTTAGCTGAATCCCAGGAGGTACCAACGTATTTCTAAACAAAACTGGAAGCTTTCCTTAGAAAATTGTAGTTTCCTTATTTGGCCAACTCCACAGATAAGTTAGCAATACTCACAGGCTTGTAACCCCTTTGAACATGCGAGAATTTCCAACAATTTCTTAGTAATTAAGGTCTAAATTTGTGCGTTAATCATTTTACTATTTTCGCTTTTATATTCTTGCGTTTTATAACCAAAAGGAGTACAGAATATTTACATTGAATAAGAGTTTTTTGTGGACTGATTGAGCCGGCCAAATGTACAAATTTTAGAACGCGATAAAGTTAGTTACAATGCAACAAGGCTGTTTAATTAACATTATACTCTCTTATGTTATTTTTGGCATATTTTTAAAGAGAGATAAATCTAGTAACAGCATTTTCATTATAATTTCGTTTTAGATACGTTGTATCGTTGTATGGCCGACCGGCTGCCCATAAAGGCGACAATGGAGTGTTGTTTACAACAAGCCAAGTCATACGACTACATCAAATAGTGACTTTTTTTTATTATTTTGCACTATATATTCTTGGTTTTTCATTTTAAAAAAGGTCAAATAGTCAGCCTATATCGGTCGCACATAAACTCTTACCCCCTCCCTAATAATCGTTGTATAACCTCGAAATAGTTATTCATCGTCTCTTTTCTTTAATTTTTTTAACTCGATCGATAAAGACAAAACACTGAACAACTATTTCTAGACAATACAACGTTTATCATTAAGGGGGTTAGTAAAAAATTAAATGACATTCAACAATATTACTAATTAGGGAAGCGTCCAAGCGGTGGTAATGTACACCATTAACAAATATCCAACGTCAATATTTAACTTTAACATTATTGTCAATAAGTACGACGCGAGTGCGTTCCGTACACACATCGTAGCGCAACATGTAACATAAGCGTGCTATTTCCGAAACAGTGTTTAGTATCAGAGGTGTAGCCAAGAAACAGAAGGGACTGGTTCAAAAAAACTGGGGCCCTAACGGGTTTTGTAGTAAGGGCGAGGGCCTCTTGAGCTTTAGGCCCCGGTGCACGGCACCGTCTAGCTCTTCGTGAGCTACGCCACTGTTCAGTATTTTCGTTGTACGTAAGGTGCCATTCCATTAAAATGATGTTCAGCACATTTGTTGAACAAAATTTTTACGCAGGTCTCGTCGTAGTGCACGCACCTATGCTGCAATGTTCAGATCATGATGATGATTGATAGATGTTACTCGTTACATTACACGTTGCGCTGCAGAATGTCTGTACGCACCTTTATACTCGCTTTTATACATACATGTTAAAACACCCGGGTTCGCGACCAGGCTTAAAAATAAAATAAAAAAACAGGTTAAAAAGCTCATGAAAACCCTAAAATGAAGCTCCACATACAAAGAAAATAATTAATTTACATAAATTACACTTCGAAGGTAAAAAAGTCAAGCATTTTTCATACAAAAATTCATTCATTGCATTGTCATGATCTTAAAAACGAACATCTAAATTACGCCATCTTAATATTTAATGAAAAAGAAATAATACTATTTAATTTTTATTTTAACTATAATACTTGCTGCGCGGGCAGCGCAACATTACGTGGCTCGTTTACATCGATCCAGTGGCTTCATCATTACAGGACAGCAACTCGACCATGTAAATAAACTTCCATTTATAACACTGGATCGATCTAAACGAGTCAAAACCTGTCAAACGTCAAATTTCATTAGTGATTTGACTAGCTGTTAAAAAACCAAAACAGGTTATTTTTAACACATGAAAAACATCATTTTTAGTATTCCTGATATCATACAAAATATTGAAAATTTTACAGCACTATTTATACTGACATTATTAACTCTAATAATTAACACGTTACAAATAACATTCATTTTAAACATTACTCATAGTTTTTATCCAAGAATTTATTTGAAAAATTTAACATCAAAATCTAAAGTTCATAAGAATATTTTCATAACAGTTCATAGGTAGTACAATACGGAAACAAGGTTACATTTTAAAATAGAATATAATAATTATTAATAATGCATTGAGCCAGTGATTATCAGAAGCGTACGTGTATAATGTAGGGATTAGAAATATTACAAAAGCACCAAGTTACTGGACTCTTAAGACTAATGCCTTGTTTACACCAACTTGTATTAAACGAAAGATGCGAGTACGCCTAAACCATTTGACACATTCCTGAGCAAGTGGTCATTAACTGGATCAAGTACTCGCTCGGTGTAAACAAGGCCTGAAAGAAAATGTGTAACTGTCTGTCTGGAAACAATAAAAAGAAATGTTTTTTTTGGTCTATGGTCATTTCATTTTTAGGGCATAATCAAAAGATTGAGAATCTTGGTCAGATTCCCCAACTTTTGTGAATAGTTTCTTTCATTTCATATGTCCAAATTTTTTTTCATTGTTTAAACTCAACAGTTACACGTGAAAATATAAAATAAATAACTATTACAACAATATTAGAAACACTTAAATCTAACAATAGCTATAGAGCCGAAAATACCGGCCCTCTCATAGAAATACCATAAGAAATGTAGCACTTATTTCAGGGGAGTTAGGTTTAATTTCGAACTGAGTTGTAGGAAACATTTTGGTGAATATCTGACTAAAATACGCTTGGAGACTTAGTTTTATAAAGGCTATCAGTGAGCTAAATGCAATATACCTACGTCACCGATATTAGCACCTAAAACATGGGACTACAAGGAACGTGGTACATCTGAAGAACGATCAACTAGATAACAGACGCCTATTGAACCCATCACATCTGGGGAGGCAATAACGCACGATCACAATAATGTGTAGCCCGTAATATACACGGCCAATAATACGAGTACATAGCATCGTATTACTACACCGTACTTTCAATATTGGTCGTGTAATATTGGCCGTTAATTATTTGCGTTATATTTCTGCTTGGCACGTAACTTTGATAATATAAATGAATACTTGTTAAATATATTAATAAGTTCGAATGAAGATTTCCATTAGGATGTATGCAGTTAAACTACAATGTTATTAACGGTCATAAAAGTTTTAACACGTGAATTTCTATAGTCACAGGTTTGTCAAAATTTTAACATTTTCCTTACAAATCTATGAAACGGTCATTTAATGAAAATAAGGCACAAATATCTTATCACTTTCACTAAAGTAATATTTACAATATTAAGATAAATAAATAAAATCATCTCGCCATCCCGCGGGTCGCGAAATATCAATACATTTTTATCATACATCTAAAAGTTGGCCGCCTTACTTGGCCATACATTGTCGCGTCATTTGGCCATATTTGTTATTTTAGTTTGCCATAATAATTTATTGTCACATGAGATGGCCACAAACTGTCAATCTACTATGTCATATTTGTTACATAAATTGACCATATTTCGTTATATTTGGGCGAATTAGACAGACTCAGGTCATAATTTACTACAAACTTTATTGTCAAATTCATTGCTTAAAATCCTAAAATGTAATGATTTTTCATACGATGATTTCGCTGATATTTTATTGGTATGAGCAGTTTGTAAAAATCACTGCAAATGGCGCTCCTTGTAAAAAAATTAAACAGATTAAATAATAACTTTTCGTTGGTTTTTGAGCGACGGAGTAGTCTTTGAGTTTAATTTAAATAAGTATTTAATACTAGTTTAGTTTTGTGACTTTAAAAATTAACTAGACAATTTTATACCAAAGCTCGGTTCACCTGTATGTTAGTACTGGATGAACTGAGAATTTTACAAAAAAAAAACGTACAAACAAAAAAATAATAGGTGCTTGACCGCAAAGAGTATAAGCCGAGCGTTGGGTGCCCCTGCTCTGCCTGTTGTGGCTATCACTGTAGTTTGCAGCAAAAGCTCAGACAAACCACTTAGATAATAGCCAAACAGCGGCAAATATTACCAACTGAAGGAACTACGCCAGCGCTCCAGAGCCTCACTCCGGTATTTCAACGAGTCAGGTTGGCTCGGGTAGGTGCTGGCAGGGGGAAATGCACAATACAGCCCAAGCGGGACGTCAGTGCAGAACAAATCGTCCCCATCTCGAATAAGAATAACCTGCAAATTTTGCACCATGACAAAACAGCCACTAACCCTACAACATGAGAAGTCGTTACACTTTACGGTCAGCTCCTAAACAATATAAACAAAATATATACGAAACAATTTCACCTCATAACTCAAGCACCACTCCGCAGCAAGTCATCACCATCGTCATCAGACCTCGTCAGGTGCCATGCCGTCGTCGTGCGGCGAATCGTGGTTGGGCGGCGAAGGCGGGCGCGGCGAGGGCGTGGGCGTGGGCGTGGGCACGGGGGCAGGGGCGGGGGCGGGCGCCTTCGCGGCCGCCTCCAGCGCGCGGATGCGATTCTCTTGCTTCACGATCACAGACTTCAGCTTGCGAATCTCGTCGACTAGGTCCGAGAGTTGTTTCTCCTGTGAATGAACAGGATTGTTTAACCAGCTGTTTACACGTTTTTATCCAAAAAGAACAAGAACTAAGAGTTTCAAGAAAAATAACACGAAGAAGTACAAGGTATATACTACTTTCGATTGAGAAATACACCTTGATTCACAGACTTTTTGTTAGAATAGTAGAGAGTGCTAGAGTTAAGTGGAAGCGAACAAACCTAGTGTTTACAGAAACACTTTTAGTTACATTCTCCAGAACTTTAGTATCGGCGCGACCACAGACAAGTAGTGGGCTCATGATCCTTCTCCTTGTTGCTAGTACAGTAATTACTCACGATCTGTCTCCTTATTGCTAGTACAGTAATTACTCACGATCCTTCTTCTTGTTGCTAGTACAGTAATTACTCACGATCTGTCTCCTTATTGCTAGTACAGTAATTACTCACGATCCTTCTTCTTGTTGCTAGTACAGTAATTACTCACGATCTGTCTCCTTATTGCTAGTACAGTAATTACTCACGATCCTTCTCCTTGTTGCTATTACAGTAATTATTCACGATCCTTCTCCTTGTTGCTAGTACAGTAATTACTCACGATCTATCTCCTTATTGCTAGTACAGTAATTATTCACGATCCTTCTCCTTGTTGCTAGTACAGTAATTATTCACGATCTGTCTCCTTATTGCTAGTACAGTAATTACTCACGATCCTTCTCCTTGTTGCTAGTACAGTATGGCCACGATCCTTCTCCTTGTTGCTAGTACAGTATACTCACGATAGCCGCAGTGAACGCGGGCGGCGGCGTGGCGGAGGCCGGCGTGCCCGCGTGCGAGTCGTCCTTGCGGCCGGCGGGAGTAGGCGAGCGATCCTTCTCCTTGTTGCTAGTACAGTATGGCCACGATCCTTCTCCTTGTTGCTAGTACAGTATACTCACGATAGCCGCAGTGAACGCGGGCGGCGGCGTGGCGGAGGCCGGCGTGCCCGCGTGCGAGTCGTCCTTGCGGCCGGCGGGAGTGGGCGAGCGATCCTTCTCCTTGTTGCCAGTACAGTATAGTTACGATCCTTCTCCTCGTTGCTAGTACAGTATACTCACGATAGCCGCAGTGAACGCGGGCGGCGGCGTGGCGGAGGCCGGCGTGCCCGCGTGCGAGTCGTCCTTGCGGCCGGCGGGAGTAGGCGAGCGATCCTTCTCCTTGTTGCTAGTACAGTATGGCCACGATCCTTCTCCTTGTTGCTAGTACAGTATACTCACGATAGCCGCAGTGAACGCGGGCGGCGGCGTGGCGGAGGCCGGCGTGCCCGCGTGCGAGTCGTCCTTGCGGCCGGCGGGAGTAGGCGAGCGATCCTTCTCCTTGTTGCTAGTACAGTATGGCCACGATCCTTCTCCTCGTTGCTAGTACAGTATACTCACGATAGCCGCAGTGAACGCGGGCGGCGGCGTGGCGGAGGCCGGCGTGCCCGCGTGCGAGTCGTCCTTGCGGCCGGCGGGAGTAGGCGAGCGATCCTTCTCCTTGTTGCTAGTACAGTATGGCCACGATCCTTCTCCTTGTTGCTAGTACAGTATACTCACGATAGCCGCAGTGAACGCGGGCGGCGGCGTGGCGGAGGCCGGCGTGCCCGCGTGCGAGTCGTCCTTGCGGCCGGCGGGAGTAGGCGAGCGATCCTTCTCCTTGTTGCTAGTACAGTATGGCCACGATCCTTCTCCTTGTTGCTAGTACAGTATACTCACGATAGCCGCAGTGAACGCGGGCGGCGGCGTGGCGGAGGCCGGCGTGCCCGCGTGCGAGTCGTCCTTGCGGCCGGCGGGAGTGGGCGAGCGATCCTTCTCCTTGTTGCCAGTACAGTATAGTTACGATCCTTCTCCTCGTTGCTAGTACAGTATACTCACGATAGCCGCAGTGAACGCGGGCGGCGGCGTGGCGGAGGCCGGCGTGCCCGCGTGCGAGTCGTCCTTGCGGCCGGCGGGAGTAGGCGAGCGATCCTTCTCCTTGTTGCTAGTACAGTATGGCCACGATCCTTCTCCTTGTTGCTAGTACAGTATACTCACGATAGCCGCAGTGAACGCGGGCGGCGGCGTGGCGGAGGCCGGCGTGCCCGCGTGCGAGTCGTCCTTGCGGCCGGCGGGAGTAGGCGAGCGATCCTTCTCCTTGTTGCTAGTACAGTATGGCCACGATCCTTCTCCTCGTTGCTAGTACAGTATACTCACGATAGCCGCAGTGAACGCGGGCGGCGGCGTGGCGGAGGCCGGCGTGCCCGCGTGCGAGTCGTCCTTGCGGCCGGCGGGAGTAGGCGAGCGATCCTTCTCCTTGTTGCTAGTACAGTATGGCCACGATCCTTCTCCTTGTTGCTAGTACAGTATACTCACGATAGCCGCAGTGAACGCGGGCGGCGGCGTGGCGGAGGCCGGCGTGCCCGCGTGCGAGTCGTCCTTGCGGCCGGCGGGAGTAGGCGAGCGATCCTTCTCCTTGTTGCTAGTACAGTATGGCCACGATCCTTCTCCTTGTTGCTAGTACAGTATACTCACGATAGCCGCAGTGAACGCGGGCGGCGGCGTGGCGGAGGCCGGCGTGCCCGCGTGCGAGTCGTCCTTGCGGCCGGCGGGAGTAGGCGAGCGATCCTTCTCCTTGTTGCTAGTACAGTATGGCCACGATCCTTCTCCTTGTTGCTAGTACAGTATACTCACGATAGCCGCAGTGAACGCGGGCGGCGGCGTGGCGGAGGCCGGCGTGCCCGCGTGCGAGTCGTCCTTGCGGCCGGCGGGAGTAGGCGAGCGATCCTTCTCCTTGTTGCTAGTACAGTATGGCCACGATCCTTCTCCTTGTTGCTAGTACAGTATACTCACGATAGCCGCAGTGAACGCGGGCGGCGGCGTGGCGGAGGCCGGCGTGCCCGCGTGCGAGTCGTCCTTGCGGCCGGCGGGAGTGGGCGAGCGATCCTTCTCCTTGTTGCCAGTACAGTATAGTTACGATCCTTCTCCTCGTTGCTAGTACAGTATACTCACGATAGCCGCAGTGAACGCGGGCGGCGGCGTGGCGGAGGCCGGCGTGCCCGCGTGCGAGTCGTCCTTGCGGCCGGCGGGAGTAGGCGAGCGATCCTTCTCCTTGTTGCTAGTACAGTATGGCCACGATCCTTCTCCTTGTTGCTAGTACAGTATACTCACGATAGCCGCAGTGAACGCGGGCGGCGGCGTGGCGGAGGCCGGCGTGCCCGCGTGCGAGTCGTCCTTGCGGCCGGCGGGAGTAGGCGAGCGATCCTTCTCCTTGTTGCTAGTACAGTATGGCCACGATCCTTCTCCTCGTTGCTAGTACAGTATACTCACGATAGCCGCAGTGAACGCGGGCGGCGGCGTGGCGGAGGCCGGCGTGCCCGCGTGCGAGTCGTCCTTGCGGCCGGCGGGAGTAGGCGAGCGATCCTTCTCCTTGTTGCTAGTACAGTATGGCCACGATCCTTCTCCTTGTTGCTAGTACAGTATACTCACGATAGCCGCAGTGAACGCGGGCGGCGGCGTGGCGGAGGCCGGCGTGCCCGCGTGCGAGTCGTCCTTGCGGCCGGCGGGAGTAGGCGAGCGATCCTTCTCCTTGTTGCTAGTACAGTATGGCCACGATCCTTCTCCTTGTTGCTAGTACAGTATACTCACGATAGCCGCAGTGAACGCGGGCGGCGGCGTGGCGGAGGCCGGCGTGCCCGCGTGCGAGTCGTCCTTGCGGCCGGCGGGAGTAGGCGAGCGATCCTTCTCCTTGTTGCTAGTACAGTATGGCCACGATCCTTCTCCTTGTTGCTAGTACAGTATACTCACGATAGCCGCAGTGAACGCGGGCGGCGGCGTGGCGGAGGCCGGCGTGCCCGCGTGCGAGTCGTCCTTGCGGCCGGCGGGAGTAGGCGAGCGATCCTTCTCCTTGTTGCTAGTACAGTATGGCCACGATCCTTCTCCTTGTTGCTAGTACAGTATACTCACGATAGCCGCAGTGAACGCGGGCGGCGGCGTGGCGGAGGCCGGCGTGCCCGCGTGCGAGTCGTCCTTGCGGCCGGCGGGAGTAGGCGAGCGATCCTTCTCCTTGTTGCTAGTACAGTATGGCCACGATCCTTCTCCTTGTTGCTAGTACAGTATACTCACGATAGCCGCAGTGAACGCGGGCGGCGGCGTGGCGGAGGCCGGCGTGCCCGCGTGCGAGTCGTCCTTGCGGCCGGCGGGAGTGGGCGAGCGATCCTTCTCCTTGTTGGTCGCCAGCGCATTCTTCTTGGTCACGTGGAGCTGCGTGGCGGCCCGCCCGGACACGTACCCGCCCTGGACAACAAGAGCGCGCTCCTGGAGTTTGGTTAGGGGGGCCCCTAGCGTTAGCATCTGTCTGGTGATGGTTTGGTTGGCTTTGGAGGGTCTTGGTTTTTTATGTCTGCGGTGTAGACTCGATAGGTGTTGTTGATGGATTTTGAATATTGTCTTTAGAATTATATCATTTTTTTTTATTACTTTTATGTGATCACATTTTGTAAATCTTAACGGATAGACTGACTTAATGATCTGATATGCATAGATGAATTTGCATCGATCAATACGACAAGATTGGCATCTTATAATCGAAGTAAATATAAGAATTTAGAAATATTTTCTTTGCATAGAAAGTAAAAATTAAACCTTTGTAATGGACATATTGTTTGATACATTGATTGATAACTCTTTGATCTTAAAATATAGTCTCAAATCGCTAACATTTGGTTTAAAAAAAATATCCAAACCATACTATATTTGGAGGAGTAACAACTATACAAAAAAAACCAGCCGAACTGAGAACCTCCTCCTTTTTTGGATGTCGGTTAGAAAGAGATAAATAGAAGCGGGCATAAAATTATTTTATTAATTAGTAAAAACACTTGAAACTCAGATTAGGTTTTATGGTTAAGGGAGTCACACCACACACAACATCAAATTATATTTAAAGTTAGAGAAAGCCAACAAAATCATCATCGCAAGACAAAATGCTTAAAACACTTATCATTTTATGTACATCTTCATAGTAAAAAACTCCAATTTTGAATGCTAAATGACCGATCTAAACTTGTTAAAGTTATTGTTTAGGATATTAATAACTTTAACTTTTGTCTTTTAGTCAGAAATAACAACGATAGCTATATTTTAGTAAAAAGATATCTGTCAAATAAACCTTTCAAAATTGGGCCTAATTTTATTCTCGTATCGCTTTGAAATATTCACGAGTTGGAAGCAATAGACTGAAGGCTAATTTACACTTGGTTTAGTGGCAAGTGCAGATGTTATCTCTCTTACTAATGAACGTTTTATAGCCTCGAAATAGTTATACAGTATCTTGTCATTTTCGATCGAGTCATAAATGTATAACGATGATAGCCTAGTTGGACAAGGCACGCCTCACAAGCCACAAGGAGCGGGTTCAAACCCAGCCGATCGTACGCACCAATTTGTTCATTGTGCATGTGTACATATTTGCGTTTTGTATGTCATCTGCTACATGACTAGAGCCCGGTGTTTGGCGACAGGTTCGCCCCTCAGTCACATTTGATACTGAATATGGTCCGGCGAAGTGTAGGTGTTGTATTACACCTCTGCCAGCCCCCTCGGGGGAAAGGCGTGACGATATGTTTTGTTACAAAATTAAAAGAAAGGAAAAGATAGAACATTGTATGACTCTTCCGATCGTTACGTTATGCCGCCGACGCTGTGCGACCGCGAATCGTATCGCCTCGCAGTAAGGTCCATGGTCGCGCAGCGTCAACAACAAAAACTTAACTCGCATGGCAATAAGATGTCACGGTAGGCCCCCTGCACTTCTCTGCACTTGCTACTAAACAAAGTGTACCTTGGCCATAACTTTAAACTCTACCCTAATGTGTATAAAAACAAAATGCAAGCATATAACCCGCACAGATCAAATAGCCGATTTTTAGCGAACAATCCAATGAGATTCATCTGCTGTTCTTTCCGTACGGATAATACATTCGGGTAGAATATAAAGTAATTAATTGGCTTACTATTTATAGATACTTACGGGTTTTCTCTGTAGTTGAATTTCTTGTAGATATTTAGTAAATGTTTAATAAAAGCTAAAATCTTCAAAATATTATGATATTTTTACATTACAAACACTTACCTGATTTTTGTTAGAATTTAAGCACAAATAAATGAACATTCGAATCCATATTTACTTTTATACAATAACAAGGTACACAATATTAAAAAATATAATAAGTTGTTTCTTTAAATGACGGACATATTCTAGGATATCATTGTACTCGTCATTATGGCCAAAAAAAAAAAACAGATAATCCATAGAATTGACGAAATGTAGGAAACAGCTGATTTTGTTTTCACGAATTTCACAATCTCATTGTTGGTCCCATACTTCTACGGCTACATTAGCGCGCGATAATTCATGTCGCGTTGACGCGCTAAAATCATTGTTGTCGGTTATCGGCGATTTTCTTGTCAACATTAGCGGTCAACTCGTCACCTTTCTGCGGAGTTGACGTGTGCGCCTATATTTTTGAATGTTTAGTTTAGATTTATTTTGTATTTGGTGTCAATAAAGAGTTTTTGTATTGTATTGTATTGTATTGTGCGACAATTCGCCTGATACATCGCCGAGTGACAAACTAATCGGCTACACTTATCGCGATAGCCCGATTTATCGCCGAAGGCCGTTAATGTAGCCATACAATAGTAATAGCTGGTCACAATGATGAGTAAGAATAAGAATAAAAATAATTTATTGACAAACAACAGAATTAAATTATACACAGTAAAAGTTAAACAGTAAAAGTGTTTGGTAATAGGAGTAAGCTCAGCGTTGTACTGTGCAAACAAGTTTGCTTATAGTACAATGAATACTGGAATTTGTCCGTCTTTTAAAGAGACACCCAGTATTTACGAATGAGAATAAGAATTTATTTTGAAAAAAAAAAAAAACTCCTAAAACTCCTAGTTCATCATCATATCATTTTCTAAAGTCAAAGTCAGAGTTAATTTACCTAGAATTGCCACCCACTGCTGAGTATAGGTCTCTTTTATAAGAAGTAATTATTTCCTAGGCTAGCAGTATGCTTCACTGTAGACAGTATCGATGTGTTACACCAGCCGAGTTCTTTTAGATTCAGTCTTGTCAAAAAGTTACATTCCAGATTCAACTTCAACACTACTTCGCAGGGTCGGACTGAGCTGAAAGGGCCCTGGTGGCCAGGGGTTCGAGACGGGGTGTAGCCCCCAACCTATTTATCGTCTGGCTTGCGGCAAGCCCTGCAAGTGTCGCCCTGCCGGTGTGAGGGTGGCCCACACCGGCTGGGGCCCGGCTGGCAAATGCCACCTTGATTGTATGGCCAGTCCGACCCTGCTACTTCGGGCAGATGTTTGAATGATGGTATACGGATGTTCTATCAAAACAGGGTCCGTACCATGACATCTTATTTCCATGATGGTTACGTTCTGTTTCTGACGGTGCGCGACTGCGAATCGTATCGTCGCGCAATAAGGTTCATGGTCGCGCAGCATCGGAAACAAAACGTTACCATCATGGCTATAACATGTCATGGTAGGCCCCAGTTCATCCAATATTGACATCTATTTCTATGCTAATAAAAATGGTTATTTCATACATTTGTCAAGAACCTCGAATAAAGTCTTATTAGAACAGTTAAATATAATAGTTATCATTGAAATCTATTCCTATGCCCATAAGCATGGTTATTTCTTTCCCAAAAACCCTTATTGGATCAGATTATACTACTGACAATCCTACTCCTGAACTCTGGATCAGTTCATACTGTTTCGAGCCCTATTGGATCAGATCATACTACTGACAATCCTACTCCTGAACTCTGGATCAGTTCATACTGTTTCCAGGCCTACACTCCTATACCCCTACAGAAGGTTCCAGAGCTACAAGTCCGTGTCCGTACCTTGAGCGACATGGTGCAGGGTTCCGCCTCCTCCCCCGCGACCCACTCGTCGGCTGTGAGGCTCGCTTCATCAGACAGCGTGTCAGGGTACAGATCCTCTTGGAACAACTCCGACTTGCGAGGAACTGTCATTGATACCACCTGGAAATTACAAAAAAAACGAATAATACGCATTTCCTGCCTGGTGTTCCCTCTGCCTAGGTTGTAACTACTACTAGGGTTAGTAGTAGTTACAATCTAGGACTTTAAGACTAGAGTGAATGGGTACCTCATGGGCAAGCGTGCTTCATCTTAGACCGCATTGTCACTTTCCATCAGGTGAGTTGCAGTGAAATGTAGGCCCATTTTTAAATATTTTTTTTAATAACAATTTTTACCTTTTTCCTTTGGATTGTCACATCAAAAATGCATATCCCGTACGCTGTCATAAAAATTAAAACCATGTTTTGATTGTTATTCTAAAGATTTGAGAGCAAGTACTTGTTAGCAATATTTTTTTACAAATATTTTAATTTTAGTAGTCTGGAAGGAGCGAAGAGAGACATTTGCCCAGCAGTGGGACATTTCAGGCTGGTTTTTTTTCTGGGGCACATTTGTCAATATTAGTCGTTGTTAGCGTACAGAAAGAGCTTGTTAGTGTTTGTCAAGTATTAATGATATTAGTAAGACAAAAGTTAGCGTTCTGTATTAGCTTAGAAATGACTAGGGCTTGTCTAATTCAAGTTAATTTCTCTCTTCTCTTCTCTTTTGTATAGAGCAAGTGAAAACCAAACCCTGATACTAACCTGACACAGTCCAGAGTTGTTCAACCGGTAGAACTTGGCGATCTCACACGTGGCCACGTCGCAGCCTCGCTTCGGCATCATACCGATACCTGAAATTATGAAATAGTCGACTGTGATAGACAGATATACACCAGAGGCTTTCTTTTAACATTTTAGAAAGGAGCACTAAAACACACAGTATTAATACTATTTATTACTTATTTATTTTTATTTTTTACGGTAAAAGATTTATGTGATGACAATGGCAATGAGTTGTCTAATTACCTCTCTGTGGGTCGGGCGTTTGGAAGGTGTTGATGTAGTGGACAAATGGCGGTTCAGGCGTCACCTGAGAAAACAAAAATATAACTGAACTAACATTAACAACTAACTAAAATTTTAGAACAGTCTACCTTCAGTTTTTGAGTAGTTGCGAGAAACGATCCCTTTCAGTAATGTGTAGTATACTACAGTATGTACTAACCTCGAAGTACCGAATGACAGAGTCTCCCTTCCCGCAGAGGTAGATGAGGTTTGTATCGGGGTCGTAGAGAGGGAACATGACTCCGTTGGAGGTGTCGATCTCGACGGTGACGATGGGCTCGCTCAGAGCGTCCGGGGTGCGGAGAGAGTACTGACGTTCGGACATTCTGCTGAAACTGTCCACGAAATAGGTACAGTTAGTATTATGTTGTTGGTGTATGTTTTTTTTTATAAGTGTAGTGTATAAGTAAAGCGTATCTGACTGTATCAAAGTGATAAATAAATTGAAGAATCCAGCTGAAATATCATAATGAAATATCTCAGACTTCCAATTTTTATTTCCATTACCAATATTAAATCAATAAATCATATCATCAAATACTAAAAGTTTTGTCAGGGTTAACTTAAGAGCACAGTGCAATAAAGCGCAAGATGTTTGCATGTTGAACTTGAAAATTCTAAGTTAAATTGTAACGAGCAAAAGTACCAGACAAATTTGTTCGACAGAAGAAGTTGTACAAAAAAAACACAGAAGATGTAGCACTTCAGTGCTACAACATTGATTGCTGATAGCTTACCCTGTAGTGAAGACAAGTCCGTGCTTCAAGAAAATAGCTCGGGAAGCCTTGCTGCCTTCGTGCGCTATCGCTTCAGACTCTACCTCGCCTTTACGGGGGTCGATTATCCTGAAAGTTGAATCATCAAGTCAAAAATGAAAGCCATTTGAAAATGTTCGTCGAAAACTAACCCTTACCGACCTGAACAGCCTGACACAATTTAATCTAAAGATTTTTTCCGGCCAGGGCGAATCATATCGTCGCCCCAGCAGGGGTAGCATACTCAGCGCGACAACGGTATGTCGACTCTTTTTATCGAGACAGACGTATGTCTACACATAGCCTTGTCACGTTCTCGAACGACAAAAAATGACGAGAAGAACTTTGTTGCCGGCGCCACCTATTAGTCGACAATGTCGACGATAGTTGTAGATAATGTCGACCCCTATTAGTGATATTATGAAGGTAATTTCACCAGCATTATCGCATGGCTTATCGACTGCCTCGGTGGCTCAGTTGGTAGTGAACCTGCCTTCTGTGCATGGGTTCAATTCCCACTTAGGACAAACATTCATGTGATGAATATTTTTGTTTGGGAGTTAACATCTTTTTAAGTATGTATTTAAAAAAAAAAAATTATCAGTATATCAGTCTCTGGCAGCCATAATACAAGCTTTGCTTAGTTTGGTGTCAGATGATCGTGTGTGCAAAATGTCCCGAATGTTTATAGAATACTTACAAATTAAATATCTGGTCGATATTAGTTGGGGTTATCTTTGTGTGTGTTCTATGGGATCCCAACACAGAGAAGCTAGTGGGGAGGTATGAGTGTGAAGCGTTATTTATTTATTTAATTAATGGCTCGTCGATGGTTGTATAACTATTCAATTTTATCAAAAAAGTATAACTTCAATTTTAAAAGTTCCTTCCTCAGAGCAGAGTTTTTAACCCCCGTCGCAAAACCGACAGGATGTTATCAGTTTGACGTGTCTCTGTGTGTCTCTCTGTGTGTGTGTGTGTGTCTGTGGCGTCGTAGCTCCCGTTGAACAATTTTGATTATGTTTTTTTTTGTTTAAAAGGTGAATTAGTCGGGAGTGTTCTTGGCAATGTTTGATGGAAATCGGTGTCGGAGGTTTTAAAACTTTTAATTTATACTTGTTCCTGAGGCCAGTGACAACTCGGTAGGAGGTGTTCTCACCTGATCTTCTTATCGCGGCAGGTAGTGAGCAGCTTGGTGCCGGTCCAGTTCCAGCAGGCGGAGTAGATGAGGTCCGGGTGGCAGTCCAGCGTGATGAGGGCCTCGCCCGTGCCCACGTTCCATATCGCTATCTGGAGTGCACAGAAAGTATATGGTCTACTCTTCTGGACAAGCCTAGTGATGGTAGCCGATTCAGCGTTACCGTTTACCATCAGGCGGGCCGACTGTTTGTTAGCCACTCTTCTTATATAAAAAACAAGCGTCGGTATATGACAAGATAATGAAACGAAAGATGGTCCACTGTTATGTACCTACCATGATGAAAAAGACTAGTAAAAGTATGGTTAATATTCATGGGTTTGGAACTATCAGACCAATTTTTTTAAATCTTATTTAGTGTTTGGGACTTATGTTTAATACATGTATGTCAGTTCCATTGTATCAACAAATATATAAAACATACACAACATTACAGAGAAACAACAACAACATAATAGAGAAAAAACATACAAAAACTATCACTTAGTGTGTCTCACACTTGTGATACAAATCACAGCTCTAAAAACGAAATCCTTATAGGGCAACTATTTAGCTAATACTACAACAGTTATTTTAAACTAATTTTGGTTTTCATACTTTTTTATTGGGCGGAGAAAAAGATCATCAAAATTTTTATTTTTTGATATTAAAAGGTTCAAGAGGTTGACGGCACACTGACCTGGTTATCTGAGCCAGCGGTGAGCAGCACGTTCTGTGCGGTGGGGTGCCACAGCACCAGCCCCACGCGCCGCTGGTGGTACACCAGGTCCACCACCGGCTCCGTCAGCGTCCGCGACAGACCACCGTCTGGGATCTGCCACACCTGGACGGGAGACAACATTCATGTATCAAAAAGCAGCATCATCGTTACTGTACACGTTTCTTCTGCAAGGACACCGGCCTAACCTCAATCGAGGGCGAACGAGCCATCGTCGACCACCTGGTCCAGTGCGGGTTGGTGGATAGGAATACTTTATTACTACTTTTTAACCGACTTCCAAAAAGGACTTCTCCTTTTCAGTTCAGTTTAGTTCTCAATACGACTGATTTTTTTTTGTATGTATGTAACGCGATTGTGAATCTATTTAAATGATTCCTTTTTTGTTTGGTAGATCATACTTTAGAGGTGGTCCCATTTCAGTTATATCGAAATCAGTCGAGCAGTTTTTAAAATATCAGCAAAAGTCTAAATTGTTTTTACATGGATGACGAATTACAGGATGGGAAATCAGTTTTTTAAGTTTTGCTTTTTATATTATTTATAGAACGGTTCGTTTCCACAATCAAAGCATAGATGAACGAGAAATAAAGAGAGAGCGAGATAGAAACTGATAGCGTTCTCCAGTATACGAACCCAAAGCTCAAAATCATTGCATCGGCGAAATAAGACCTCGACTATGTTTTATTTGAAAACTTCGAAGATCTCTAAGGCTTGCATGCGCGCATACATAAAGTCGTCTTGATCTTTAAAAAACAAGACGAATCTACCGAATCAGATTTTGTCCATCGTTGACTTGATAATTGTACCAAATAACCAAATTTGGGTTTGTAAACAACATCCGTGCTTATAATCGATACTAGCCGGACTCGCCCTTGACGGATACGTCGAGATGATCAGAGAATGATAGATACGATAGATAAAACTTCGTAATTAAACTTGGATGAGTCCAGAGGGCCTACCGTGACATCTTATTGCCATGATGGTTTATTTTATTTTTATTTATTTAAACACAAAACAGAGTACAGTCAAATACAAAGTAGTACTTAAATAGAAAAAAAAAAAAGGCAAGGCTGGACCATACTCCAAAACTAAGCAGCGTCAAAAACAAAACTTAACGACGCTGCGCGTCCATGAACCTGGTTGCGCAGTGTACTATTCGCGGTCGCTTAGCGTCGACAACAAAACGTAACCATCATGGCAATAAGATGTGTATATGGTAGGCCCCCTGGCGTCCTAGACGAGTTGAAATCGCTTCCAAGCGATTATTTTTCTACAATCGCCAACGCTCGAACGCTTACTGCTGATTGGACGAGTTGACAATATGATCACGTGACATGTTTATTGCTCGTATTTCTTCCAATCCATTCGTTCTTTAGTCATTCTAGAAACAGAATCCCTTGGAAGAGAGTGCTGCTTGTTTAGGACCCCAGGACTGTAACGTGACAAATTATTGCGATAATTTTAGGTTACGCCGCCGACGCTGCGCGACCGCGAATCGTATCGCTGCGCAATAAGGTTCATGGTTCCGTAGCGTCGACAGCTGAACCTAACAATGTTCTATTATATGACAAAGACATGGATGGAAAGCGGTAGTTATCAGTCTATCAGATGTTACCTTGACGACACAGTCTTCAGAGCCGCTAGCGATGACATTGTCGTTGTGCGGGCACCACGCTATGTCCAAGACGGGCCCCTTGTGTCCGCCCACCAGTGGGTGGTCTGCCGGTATGCGCCCAACCTGCAACAACCAATATAAACCTTTAGCACATATGAATACGGCATAATTTCCGACCTTGAGGTGAAAGAGAACAATGTGGGGGTAATTCATGTTATCCTGTCTGATACTAGTTCTAAGGGAGAACGGTACGTGTTAGCCCTGCTGGTTCCTCTACTGGCTCTATAAAAAGAGAGAAGCATCGAAACTGGTATATTTGTCGCAGCCAACTAGCTTAATCAGCCGTGCAATTAACAGCCTGGCCATTTTACAAAACGGCGCCGTTCAACTGGCTTCCTGAATTATATTCAGCCGCAGCGTGTAATACAACATTAAATAAACTGGCTGGCTAATGCTCAAACCATTCATAGAATAAGATGATTCATTGCCAAAATTACTATTTTTGACCGAAGGAATGTGATTTGAATTAATTATGATAAAACAAAATCTTTAATTGGTGAAACGAACCAGATAATTCTGATAGACATGGTATTATAACAACCTAAAACCTCTCCTACCCGACTTCTTTATCAGGGAATATTCGACTTGGATTTGTTAGGTTAAAAGGCTAAGGCGGAAGGCAAGGTAAAAGGTAAGGCGGAAGGCTAGGCAAGTAGTCAACGTTGTCGATCCAAGTCATTTTGCCTAGCCGTTTAATTAAATGGCTGAATATTATCAGGAAGTTAGTTGAACGGCGTCGTTTAGTAAAAAGTCTAGTAAAAATTAAAAAGTCTATCAATTGAACGGTGAATTAGGCTAGTTGGCTGGCTAAATAAATAAATTCGGGACATTTTTCAAACATAGTCACCTGATCGCAAACTAAGCAAAGTTTGGACTATGGCTGCCAGAAAATTCAATCAAGATAGGTACGAAATTAGTACATGGCATTATCTAAATTAGCAGGTATGTAAATACTCGTAATGCATTTAGAACTGAATGCACACAATTCGTGCAATTTCAACAATCGCCTAAAGATAGTTTGACGGCCACTTTCACACGAATGTTGTCGGAACTTCAATGTATTTAGTGCAAGACACCACCCATATCGACAGTAACTCAACACAACGCCTAAAACTCTTGAAGATGATTAAAGATTTTATTTTTATGTTGAGTGCTAAATTCATTTGCATTCTATTTCTGTTTTTATATTTTAAGTTTTTTATAATGTAAGCTGTAGCTTGCAAGCAAGGAAGTTGAAAAGGACTGGGCGGTGAGGCCCAGAACAGGGAATACTGGAAAAATTGGGGCAGAAGTTTGCCCAGCAATGGGACAATGAAGATTTTGACTGCCTCGGTGGCCGAGTTGGTAGTGAACCTACCTTCTGAGCTTGGGGGCGTGGGTTCGATTCCCATCTAGAGCAAACATTAATGTGATGAACATTTGTGTTTGTTCTACGTCTGGGTGTTAATATGTATTTATGTATGTATTTAAAAATATCTAAGTATGTATATCAGTCCCTGGCAGCCATAGTACAAGCTTTGCTTAGTTTGGGGTCAGGCTACCGTGTGTGAAAGTGTCCCGAATTTATTATTTATTTATTAATTAAAAAAAAAACCTGAAGCAACAGCCAGTTTACTAACCAAATAATAAAATAAAATTGTTTAGTTTGGAAACTGGGACACAGCGATCCTTGTAACATTACTCTAAATAAATCCAAATCGTAGAAGCATCTACTCGAGTCAAAAGTCGACGATATTAGTGTGGTCAGTTGCCAAAAGTGGAGGCAACCGTGGGGTGGCGTGAGTCATAACCAATTTCGGAAGCAAAACTAAATGTGAAATGTTCATAACCATGGGTAATTACGGGATATAATATAGGGCATTTTCCAATTCAATTTAAATTTCATAAAACCTTTTTATTTATTCTTTCCCATTCATTCATTCATCGTCTGTTATTGATTTTCGCTGAAGTCTCTATCGTTAGGAATAGGTACACCACACCCAGTAGCACATACACAATAAGCCCTATCTAAAACGCTAAATCGCTGAATTCTTAACTAGCTATAAGTATTGATGTCCTTGTCTAATACGCTGCAAAAACAAAGACAGGAATATGTTTAGCACATTTAGATTTAGCAGTTTAGCGTCCTGAATAACGCATAGTGTTTGGAACACAAGCTCACTTGAAAGCTTCCGTAAGCTGTCGCAATTAGCTTCAGTAATCGATACCCATAAAGTTCACTTACTCCTCCGTGATGTATCAACAAAACTGCCAAAAATACTTTCTCCGTATAAAACAAAGTGAAAGTAACAATTACCCAGTGTTTGCGAAGATATAATTAAATGCGTTGGCGCCAGTCGCCACATTATAATAAATAACAAAAGTGGGTCGCGGCCCGCGTGACGGATTCACGGGAATACGGCGATTAGATTGTGCAATCTGCAATTAGAACAGTGCAATTCGTCAGAGCTAATGACTAAGATTTGACGGGAATTAGTAAACTAACCTTCTTCTAAGGGCCAAGTCACAACGCAGCTGTTGGACTACTCGTGTCCGCGTGTTCTAAACAAAATGAATTGAACAACTTCATCTACAAAACAACCACCATTGAACTAGCGAATGTCTGATGTGATTCCTGACATGAACAAAGTCGCCAGTCCACCTAGTATGCATGTCTATTGTACATCGCTAATTCACGCTAAAATATTATAGACCGTTTTATATACTCGACTTGCAAATAGCAGCGAAACTAATATTTTTGTTGGACCATGTGTCATAAAGGACACTTTACACTTCGGAGATCAAATACTTCCTCTGCACAGGTGTTACATCATGGCTCAGCGGTGGGCAGACGGTAATCGCCAAGATTTATATCTACAAGTACGTGAGATTGGACCACGGGATTGGACCCAATGTTTGTTAAATTCCACATGTATTGAAAGAGTTGAAGAGTTTTCCAGAACCTATACTACAAATAATATTTTATTTCAATATTGAAAACCGACTTCCCGTCATCCGAACTGGATGTTGTAAAAAAACCGCTCGACCGATTTCGATAAGATTTAAATGGGACCACCTGGGAAGTGTACCCTTTAGAACAAAAAGAATTTTGCAAATGGGTTCAGGCGTTTCCAGTAATCGGGGAACAGACATAAAAAAGATTGCGACGAATTATTATTGAGAACCTCCTCCTGAAGTCGGTCAATGAGAAGTATCCACTTCTGGATCAATAAGTGACTGGCATATGACGGGGGCCATAATTCTACAATTCAAGATATTTTCTTGTCTTTTTCTCTCTCGTTTAAAAAGTCATAGGAGTGAAAGTGACCAGAACTCATCTCACGCGTCAAGAACACTGGGCCGGAAAGGACGACGAAACGTATACTCAACAGTGGCTGGAAAATTGTTGATGATTACAAAAATGATGATGATACTACAAATGGCGGCTCAGAATATTGAGCAAGGGTATAAAATAGAACGATTTAACTCCATCTATCACGAAATTAGTCGAGTCCAAAGCCCGAGTGTAAGCTACAAAATAAACACCTAAAAATAGATTAAGTTTTATCGGACAGGTCTATGAGATTTGATTAAATCCCTGATAAGATTAACGACATCTGAGATTATCATGCTCAAATATAAATGAAGGTAAACTATAATATTTGTCAAAAGTATCGTTGCGTGACAATTTCGAGTCCATTCCGGGTGATTGTCGATTTTGTTGGAGGAAGTCGCTTATCGGCATCCGGGTTCCGTCATCATAATGCTGCTATCAGCACATGAAACAGTTTGTGCAGTGTACCATGATAGTTATAAGTGTTTAATGTTTGGTCAATCAGCTTAAATTGATATCGTCACATCGTCACGCCTTTCCCCCAAAGGGGCTGGCAGAGATGTAAAACACCCCACTTCTCCGGACGATATTCAGTCCCAAAATGTGAAAGGGGCGAGCCTGTCGCCATACACCGGGCTCCAGTTATATAGCAGATGACATTAAATACGCACTTATGTTCATTCACACAATGAATAAATTGGTGCGTGCCTTCAGTTGAGTCCGAACCCGGTCCCTCAGGCTTGAGAGGCGGGCCAACTTCTTCTCCGACTAGGCTATCATCGCTTAAATAAATTGATACTCTGCATTAGAGTTTGTACCTGTTTTATTTGGAACTGAACATATGAACATATTCCAATGAACGAACGAACGAAGTGTGGGTGTTGTAAAACACTTTTGCCAACAACTTCAGGGAAAATGCGTGATTATATGTTATGGTTTTTATCACCATTTTGTATACAGAAGTACATTAAATGTATATGAATATTATGAATATCCCGTGGGACGTGTGGTGTACATCGCAAAGCTGGGTCAAACGTTTGAGCCACGCATCGCGGAGATGGCTTGACGCCAAAAGTGATTCGCGATTTCAGGCACCGTCTGCCTTTACGAATCACATTCAGTTACACGGCATGGAGCGCCTATTTGGTCCGGTTTCGAATTAGACGCGAGGAAACTGAGATGTTTATTTTATTGTGTAGTTTAATAGTCAGTTCCGAACACAGATCCTATAAAATACAGAAGGAGCACAGCATACTCCCTATTACATCTTTGGAAATCAAATCTACTCGTAACGTCTTCAATCAATTGGGTATTGAATATACACATGTGATTGTCGATGCGAATGTGAAGCGATGGCAGCCTAACTGGGAGAAGGTCCGCCTCTCAAGCCAGAGGGAGCGGGTTCGAACCCAGCCGACGGCACGCACCAATTTGTTCATTGTGTGAACATATGTGCGTATTGTATGTCATCTGCTACGAGTACATGACTGGAGCCCGGTGTATGGCGACCTATCACATTTGGGACTGAATATCGTCCGGCGAAATGTGGGTGTTGTATCACACCTCTGCCAGCCCCCTCGGGGGAAAGGCGTGACGATATGTTTATATGATTGTCAATGTTATTAAAATGAGTTTACCACCTTGTACGGAAAAATAGCCACTACCCAGAAGAACAGGCAAGAAACTGAGGGACACTTTTCTTTTTTAGCTGTTTCACAATTGGTTAGAACTAGTAAGACCATGTTATACTTTCCTTACGTACTAGTGGCTACATGGCAGAAGTGGGAGGTTCCAAGCATTTTTGTCTTCTAAATAATTATTAACTTTATAATATGCTCTTCTCATTTAAGTAGTTTTCACAGGAGGGAAGGTGCTGTGCTGTATGCTCTATTTGCAAGTAGGATACTTTCGCCAGAGTGGTTGTAGTGGGTTAAAGAAAAGAAGCCTAACCCACTACAACCAGTCTCTTGGATTTTGACTTTGACTTTGAAAGAAAGCCTTAGTCTGAAACCCCAACCAGAAGTTAGCAAAGGTAGACAAGTGTAGAAAGCCGTCAGTGATTTTGAAGTTGCGATGATAACGATATCGTAGATTGTCAATGATAAAATGTACGAGTATGACGTTAAACACAATTGATCAGCTGTTGCTCGTAAGATAATTCCATTGAATACAATTGCTGCCGGTTGTACACGGATCGTTTCGTTACTGTTCCATTGTCCGGAGTTGACCTACAAACTGCGTTAGTTCACACACCCTTGTGAACCGTATTATCGTGGTCGCACTAATAGATAACATGTACTGTACATCTTCATTACAACAATGGACGATTCAGCTGTCATCATCGAGCGGTCGCTCTTCCAATTTTAGTAGACTACGATAACAGGTCGTCGAACCTATGGCCAACGTCCGTAGGAAGGGTATACGAAGGTGTCGAGTGAAGAATGGTCAAAAACAGTAATTTCTATTATGCTGGGGCTACATTGGCACACGATAATTCGTGTCACGTTGTCGTGCTAAAATCATCGTTATCGGTTATCGGCGATGTTCGTGTCTACATTAGCGGTCAACTCGTCGTCTTTCTACGGAGTTGACGTAAGTCGTAATTCGCCCGATACATCGCCGAGTGACAAAGTAACCGGCTACACTTGTAGCTTTAGCCCGAATTATCGCCGAAGGCCGCTAATGTAGCCGTAGCATTAAAACCAAAAGAGGTTACATTTTAGAGGTTACTTTCACAAAAGGACAGAGAGCCAATTTATTTTGTGCTTTAAGGAAATTAAATTAGCAATTTCTTCGATATTATCTAGTTCTAGGACCATTACTTGGATTGACTCATTTACAACCAAGCTCGTTAAAGCTTCAACAGAACGATTAATGGCTGCTTGAGGTGAGTGACAGAACCACCAACTCATTTTTAGAGTCGGACAAATGTGGGAACTAAATCTTTCCTTTAAAGGATTTCGGTTTTGTTCAGAAGAAACGATGATGGCTCCCCCCTTCGACTTTTCATATAAATTAGTCGGCCTGCACGGCCATGTTAGCGAAAAAGTTGACCGGTCTGCCGCTTCCGTATCGGAAGCCAGCCGGTTTCACCTCCCAAATGGGAGATGCCCCATTAAAGGCCTATTCAAATACATGCCATAACTGCCGCTGCCAGTGCGTAGAGCGGATAGAGAAGTCAAAATGCGAAAGACTTAAGCTAAATGATCTGATGCAAGATGAACTGGACTAATTTTCAAAAACTTATGATGATTTAGGAATTAAGACACCCAAAATATACCTTATGACTCTTGACCTAAGCCGCTGTGTAGAGCGGGAAAGAAGCTCAGTAGGCATACAAAAATATAGATGGCTGGATTAACTGGATTTAACTATCAAACCTATATAGACTAGACTATATAGTGATCTATGCATGTAATTGCAAGTGCATTGCAAAAGACTGTTTGTAAACTTTAATGATGACGCGGGTAGCGACCGACATTCCAGTTCGCCGTAAACCCTCTTGTTTCTGCTACGCAGTCGGTAACAGCTTTACGCAGCGGAATTCCGCGTGGTATTTTCCGCTACCCGCTACATGCCTAATGTACCTAAAACATAACGCGTATTATATCTGAATTGGCCCTAATTTTAGATCAATCATATTTATACTCTGTCTCGTCGAATAAAAATGTGAAAGACACGAATAACTTTTGATTCTAAGAAAGAAATATCGAAAATATGTTTATTTCACACGACGACAGTTAAAACGAATAGTTTGAATGAAAGACTGAAATTTATCAAGAAAATTTATACAAAAAATAAACAATAACGAATGATTCGTGTGGAAGGTCGTCAACAGTGGACATAAATCATCCTATCCAATGTTTGTCTACTGCTGGACGTCGGCCTCTCGTAATAAAAATCACATGACACGGTCTTCTGCTAAAAGTGACCCATCAGTCCCATCATATTATCACTCTAATCCTACTTCTCTTCTCTTCTCCACTCTACTTAATATAAAGTAAAGTCACTTTCCGCGTCAGCTTCTCTGTCTGTATATCCGCTAATTAATAACTCTTCCACTTAATGAATTTTGATGCGGTTTTCACCGTCAGTTAGATAATTGTTCACGTAAGGTGTATAGGTTCCGTGCAAAGCCGGGGCGTGCTACTAGTATTTACTTCTATACTAATATAATACAGATTTAACATAAATTGTGAATTTGTAAGCTTGTTTATAAAAGGTAATCTTCGAAACTACTGAACCGATTCAAAAAATTCTTTCACTAATAGAAAGCTACTCTGGACCTGGACCTTCCGCACGCCCAAACAATTGGACAGACTTGGATGAAATTGGAAACTGCGATAGCTTAGCCCTGGAATTACACATAGGCTACTTTTAAACCGCGGGGAACACCGCGAACGCCTTTTTTTTGTACTTCCAGCATAAATGATAAGCGTCAAATACGCAACGCTTTTGGTTTTATCGATATGCTTTCAGCACACGTTCGTATTCTACGGCTACATTAGCGCGCGATAATTCGTGTCGCGTTGTCGCGCTAAAATCATCGTTATCGGTTGCGATGTTCTTGTCTACATTAGCGGTCAACTCCTCGCCTTTCTGCGGAGTTGACGTGGGCGATAAATCGATAATGCGCCTGATACATCGCCGAGCGCCGAAGGCCGCTAATGTAGCCGTAGCAGTACAATCCGACTTGAGTCTGTCTCTGCAAACGAGTGACTAATTTGTCTCAACACTTTCTGTGAAGGCAATCTGTATTTTTTGTTATTTGTAGCGTCTCGAAAATACAAGTTTGTTGATCCGAAGCGTTGGGACAATGATGTAATTGTCTGTATTTTGGCTGGCAAAAAACTGCCATTAAATTGTGCGTCAGGTGGTTGCTATGACAAAAATTATTTGAAATCTCAGTATTATTTCTAATTCTATGATAGATAAATCTAAATCTATTCTTGAAATAGTAAGTAGGAGATCTATTAACCATACAAACAATACAATTTTAGTTAATTTCAGAAACCGCACTTAGCTTATTCTCTCGAATTTTCAATTTTTTCCATAATTTTCTGGTGTAAAAAGCATCCAATATCTGTCTTTATAGGCGCGGAACTATACAGGCCGTACGTAAGCTTCAGTCGTGAAAACTGAAGCGGCGTACCTGCGCTGCGTCTCTAGTGTATAATACACAAGTAACTAAAAGAAAAAACAAAAAACCCGGCTGCAAAATGTTATACCCTATGCCACTTCCACTATCAAGACGATTCAAATGGCACATGAACACATGTCGAAATTCATCAAGCTGTTTAGGCTGAGGGGGTGGGTGCCAAAGAAACCTCATACATGCATACTTACATAAATACTCTCGAAAACCATAACCCTTTTTCTTACGCAGTCGGGGTAAAAAAAAGCATCCAGTATGTCTTCGTAGGCGCGAATTATACAGGCCGTACGTAAGGCAAGGATGCGGCGCGGACACGCTTCAGGCGTGAAAACTGCAAAGCGCGTGCCTGGGCCGTGTCGCTAGTGTTTAATTCAAAACACGTCTCTTTCACACGTTTTATTTGAACAGCTCCATACAGTTTTAACGCGGCACCGCGTCGCATCCTCGCTTTACGTACAGTCTGTATAACTCGCGTATTAAGATGCACACTATGTCAAACATTAAGATATTTTCAGCCGCTGCCATCAAAAGATGACAAATAGCAAGCTAGCACGGACCGGAGACAAATTGTCTTTCGGCAGTTTTATATTTTATTATTTTATTTTATTTTTACATTTCAGGTCAACCAACGACCTTACAATAACAGAATAGTAAATTTAATTTAATTACTAAAAAAGTCATTTAGAGGGAGACACTTCTAAGAAATAAAGTAGAAAAAAAGGAATCGGCGCACAAATAGAATGATTAAATAAATAGAATTGAAGTAGACGTAACAAAAAAATGAAATAATAAACAACGCAAAATAATAAATTTTGAAAAAAGAATGAACTAAAAATAAAAATTTTATATAAAGATAAATATGTAGATAGATAAAGCATAGTATCAGTACTCACTAACAAAAAGAAAATACAAGAAATTTATTTGTATCACAGGTTAAATTTATCGAAAAAATTGTCGCTTAATCGCTTCCTAATAGTAGATATACTTAAGAAAAAGATATCAATATCGAGTTCAGGATTTTTACATACTTTGTTGAAAGTAGTGCTAGCACGCACGATAAAACTGTTTCGTCGATAGTTAGTCGCTGATCGGGAAGGACGAAATAGGGAGACAGGTCCACGGCAAGGTGGAGTGGGGGCGAGTATGTTAATTCTACTAAGCAAATCTGGGCAGTCAATGGCAGATGTAACTATTTTTTTAAGCATAATGACATCGGAACAATCGCGACGTTGGTTGAGTGGAAGAAAATGATGTTTAGCACATGACTCAAGATAACTGACAGATTTCGTTTTAGTTCTAAAGTTTAAGTAGCGTATAAATTTCCTTTGAATACTTTCGAGTCTATTAATGTAAGTTGCGTATCTAGGATTCCATATTTGGGATGCGTATTCCAAATGGCAGCGTATAAACGTACTATATAGGATTTTAATAGTTTTAGCAGAATTGAAATCTTTTGTAGATCTCATCACAAAGCCTAGGGCTTTAGAGGCCTTTTTTACTATAGATAAAATGTGCTCGTCAAAGATTAACTTACTGTCGTGGATTACACCAAGATCCCTTACTAACGATACGCGTAGCAATAGTTGATCCTTAAGAGAGTAATTAAAATGAATAGGCGCTAATTTGCGGGTGAAAGTCATAATTGAGCATTTAGAGACATTTAGATCAAGTTTATTGGCAAGGCAATAGGAGTCAAGTCTCTCGAGATCTTGTTGAAGCAGCAAGGCATCGGATGGACTCCTGATAGCCTTGATGATCTTCATGTCATCGGCAAAGCTCAATAAGGTTGAGTTTAAGAAACAGGCATCAATATCAGCAACAAAGATCAAAAAAAGGAGGGGCCCTAATAACGATCCCTGCGGGACGCCACTCGGAACACACATCCACTTGGAAATGTAGTTACCTAGTGCTACCGCTTGCGAGCGATTGTTAATGTAAGATGCCAACCATCTCAGCAAGTCACCCCTTATTCCGGCGGATTCTAATTTAGTTAAAAGTAAAAAGTGATCTATTTTGTCGAATGCTTTTGCATAATCTGTATATATTACATCAACTTGTGAGTTATTGTTCATTTGCTCGGTTACAAAGTCATTAAGTGCAATCAAATTAGTAACAGTAGACCTATGTTTGAGAAAACCGTGTTGAGATAAGGGAAATGTATTACTCAGAGCTGAATAAAGCTGCTCGTAAACAACCTTTTCAAACACCTTCGCAATAACACACAGTTTAGAAATTGGTCGGTAGTTGATAATAAAATTTTTTGAGCCTTTTTTGTGTATAGGTGAGATGAAAGCCTTTTTCCACAATGACGGCACATAACCTTCACTTAATGATCTTCTAAATAAAATAAATAAGGGATAGCATAAATGGTCAGCACATTTAATTAGCATTACAGAAGGAATTGAGTCAGGCCCAGCTGATTTAGCCATATCTAATTTCAATAATCTAGATTTAATTAGTGGGGGAGACAGGTAAATAGAGGATATGTTTCCGTCAAGGGTTGATCTTGTGGTAGATGATGAAAAGTCAGTAGATGAGTGCCCGTCTGGAACTAAAAACGTAGAGTGAAAATAGTCGGCAAAAAAATCACAAATTTCACTTCCTGAGTTTGCCATCTTGCCGTCATAAATCATGGAGTTAGGCAATGAATTAGATTTCGATAATGACTACCACGATTACTATTATACCACGAGAAAGAGACAAACATATCCGTATTCTGGCTTTGACCCATCTAAGCGTGGATAAAAACGGTGGCGAGGCATTTTGTCTCCGGCCCGTGCTAGCCCTGCATAGAGACAGCAATTTCCATTTTTTACTTTTTTACAAATCAGAATTTATTGATTACTCCAATACACGGCACAGTTCAATAAATGTCAAAAATTCAAGAGTTTATAAATGTCAAAACAGTAATTACATTATTTCAAATGAAATAAATAATTAGTGTCAACAAAATAAATTGCCTATTATTATTAATAATATAGCTATAATTATATGAAACAATAATAATTTAAAAGACTCTTATTTTAAAATAAGCAAGGTCATAGAACAGATTATCTAGTAACGAAGCTCTGAGCTTGGTTTTTGAAGCACGCGGTAGAAGGTGCATCCCGAAGCATTTTATTCTGTGACCTCATCACAAAATCAGTCTCACAGATAATTATCAGCTCCGCCCTCAAGACCAGCCGTCCAGTAATAGAGTAAGTTCCATCCAAAGTTTAAACTGCCTTATATTTACGAGTGCTAAACCACTTTTATGATGCTCCATAAAAACTACAAAGCGATCCACTCCCGGCTAGATCCCGGGAGTAATGACTTCTCATTATCACTCTAATTGTCAGAGCTAAAGAGAAATACACTCCTACTTGGCTTACAATGGACGTGGTTTAAACTGGAACTACCTATTATTTCTTTTCTTATTTCTCATTCGTGCTAATGAAATAGGTGCAAACCGCGTTACGAGCTCTTTTCTCACAAATGAATCTACGCTTCTACACGAATATTATAAAATTGAAAGTAGCACTGTCTCTCTCTTTGTTTGCAGCCTTTTCACGGCTAAACGGATGAACAGATTTTGATGAAACTTGAGAATTAGTTACAGTATAATGCGAACGAAGTCGAGGGTAACAGCTAGTCCTACTAATATTATATAGCTCTGGATGAAATTTGGCACAGAGATAGATTATAGTCTAGAATAGCTAATAGGATACTTTTTAACCGAGGGTGAAACCGCGGGGCGCAGCTAGTAAATAATAAATTCGGTTTCTCCTAGGCAAGCGTGCTCAACGTGGCAAATGCTTCCATATCATTCTTTTCCAAACTTTTCTAGTTCATGTCTTCCCAGCTACATCTATGATAGCTAACCTATAATGAACACAATTTTAGTGTGACATTTTAACTCTTAGTTAATTAACTCTGCATTGAAGATTTTAACTCCGTTTCTTCTGCAAGGGGATAAGTGTTTTTGACTAATGTCTTATGACCTATATGAACCCCTATAGGATAACAAATAAAACGCCGGACGCAGTTCATTACAATCCGTGTCGTAAACATGTTGGACGGACTCAAGACTATTTTGAATAATGACTAATGAGTATTGTGGACTAATTTGCGGAGAAGCGTCTTCATTTTCTAGTTTGCGGGGGTCTGGGGAACATGGCCTAGTTACGTCAAGTGATCCACGTCAACATTAAAATAAATGTATGCAAAACTAATTCGGCTCGCTTTGGTTTTTCTGCATCAGTTATGTGACAGACGTCCCAGATATATGTACTCGTAGCACTAGCTATGGCCCGCGGTGTTACCCGCGGTTCAGAAGTAGCCTAGGTGCTATTCCAGAATAAAATCTACTTCTGTGCCGAATTTGATCTAGATCCGTTCAGCCGTTCTGGCGTGATTGAGTTACAAACATCCTTCCATCCAAACTCTCGCATTTATAATATTAGTGAGATGGTGAATGAACAACTAAAGTAGCTAAATGCGTTTTATGCACCATACAATTCACGTAATCAAACGGAGCTAACCCGTTCGGGTGAAGTTCGTCATTGCAGGACTGTTTGTTCCAAAACTATTAAAATACAGTCTTAAAAAACCCAAAAAAGTCTAAAAAAAGCTGTCTGGGCGAGATTGCCAATTAGCGATTAAACTGACATTACTATTAGGTACTGGGCCTGTAATGTAACTTTGTGATAATAAATACAGTTTTATTGCATCTATTCGCATTCAAGCAGTTTCCACTCTTTAACTTTTTTTAATTCAGAGAGTCGATCTTGTTCGTAGAGTGAAGCCAAAAACTGGTGGTCTTCTGCTAGTGGTCTCATCTCTTTCTACGACAGGATTTCTGGTTTCTCTTTTATTTGATCCAAAAACTAATAATTTTATGCAAGCAATTATCATTCAGTTTATTCTAAGCAGTGAAATAACCGAGTATTTTTAAACGGTTTTTAAACGGTTAAGTCAAATCAGACGGTTAAGTCAATTCAATTGGGTAATGAAAATACTTGGTCAATTGGATTTTGAAGATACACTTAAAAGTTATAAAAATGACTACCACAATGATCGGAAAAAGAGCCGCTACCTAGAAGAACAGGCAAGAAACTGAGGAGTATGTTTTTTTCAAAATCTTATTTTACAATCTTCTATTCTATCATCGACTGAGCGTGAGTTTGAGTTAGCGCGTGAAGCGTCTATGCCTTCGACAAAAATGCTTTCGCACGTCCGGATCTCTGTACGGATGGCTGTCTTCCTCCACTACAAGTCTAAAAATTTGTATAATTATCGAACCTGTCACCTCTCGAAAGCTCACAAAGTTCAAGAGAATCGGTTGAGAAATGTGACCCGTGGAGGAGGACGAGGTCGGCTGAGAGCTCACAGAGCTAAGAGCATTATAATATTAAATTAGAAGATTGTAAGATCGTCCTGGAGCCGAGCGGCGTCCAGCAACTAGCAACATTGCACACGTTGCGCGCGCTTTTCTCGGCCCGAGTGGGCGGGCCCTCGATTTCCGCGCAGCGCGAATATTACCCAATACCCAGAGCGAAAATAGAATATTTGTCAATAATAATCGAGTTAAAAATAGCGGCCACGATTATTACAAGTCTGTGTTGTTTTAATTAAGAGCTTGTTTATAGAATTCTACGGCAACGTTCGTTTTACATCGCCCGTAATGGAAGTGGTGGTAATTTGAAACTGGGATCACTAAACACTAAACAGCGAGAAAAGAACTCATTTATTTCCAGGCAAGGACGTTCCTTCATTCCAGATTATTGAAGTGTAAAAAAATTATTAAAGATAGAATAGATCGCATCATCGCTTAACATCAGCCGTGATGATGGCCAACGCAAACCTTGCACATTACAAACCGGTCGTCGTCAGTTCCTCTACTACCACACCATCTCATTGTCCCTTGATTATGTAAATGCCTGATAATTTTAACCTTTCTCTCAGCTTTATAGTAAACTCATTCATTTCCAAATCGTAGTATCTAGACTCCGTCTCTCTTTAGACGGAAAACGAAGACGTCACTCGAAGAAATGGAAACGATGTGGGCGCAAGAGTGCGTAGCAACTACGTGTTGCGCAAATACGTAACTGAACACGCAATAGGAGAATTAATATCTGGACGTGAAGTACACTGATAGCTTCCTATCTGAAGACTTTCTGAAGACTCCAGTTTCTTGCCTTTTCTTCTGAGTAGTGGCTCTTTTCCGAACAAGGCCGTTGAGTAATTTTTATAACATTGACGTTCATAGGGGTATTTTCGATACCCAATTGAATTAAGGCATTTTGACTTGACTTTGACTACATTTTTCCATCTTAACCTGCCCAAGTCAATCTAAAAATCTACATACTTCTTAAATACCAAAGTATGGGTTCGGTCGCTGGGATAGCTCGTTCTACTGTTTCTTCTAGAGTAATTTTTCTAGTGCTGGGTACACACCAAGCCAAAGAATGCGCTGCTTCCCGTTTCGTTTTCAATAAAATAAAACGAGACGCAGCACATCGTTGGCCTTCGTTTGGTTTGGTCAGTACGCAGCATCAGGTTTTGTCTATGGCAAAGATGGTTGAAAATGCTACTCGGATAACCGCATAAAAAGAGGCATGTTTAAAAGGAGATCATGCTGGCAGAGGATACAGAAAGGTGTCTCCACCGACAAGGGCTATATCTATGTAGAGAAGACTAAGTGATCGAACCAAAAAGTGATTGAAAAAAAAACCCGGCCAAGTGCGAGTCGGACTCGCTCACGAAGGGTTCCATACCATTATCTATAAAAACGGCAAAAAAATCCCGTTTGTTGTATGGGTGCCCCTAATATGTTTATTTAATTCTGTTTTTTTTGTATTTGTTGTTATAGCGGCAACAGTAATAAATCTTCTGTGAAAAATTCAACAGACGGGAGGACAGCGGAGGTTTAGTAATAGGGTATGGGTATGGAACCTTATAAAATAGTACAGCAGGTGAAAAGGGTGGGGCGTGTGTTCGTGAATTACTTAACTATGATGGACATTTAATGTTATCGCAAAAACGAATCAGAAACAAGAGATTGGCAACTTTCCTTCACGAATTTACTACGCAAGTATAAATAGTACTGTGTCATAAATAATGTTGCTATTAGTAGCGCATTACGACGTGTGATTCAGCATTAGACGATATACGAGTGAGTTGTAAGGCATTGCAGTTCGATAGCCAAATATCGAGCGCTGGTTAGTCATGTGCACAAGTCATGTTTCATTGTTTTCTGATTAGTGGTTCATATTTATTACCAGACTGCGCTATGGTTACGTTTTTGCAGTATGTATGTGGGTATGTATGTATATGTATGAGGTTTCTTTGGCACGCTCTACAGCCTAAACAGCTTGATGGATTCCGACATGTGAGGTGTCATTTGAATCGTCTTGATAGTGGAAGTGACATAGGGTACAACATTTTGCAGCCGGATGTTTTTCTTTTAATGATATTACTTGTTATAAGGTGATGATATTTGTTAGTTTTTCTTGTCCAACAAAGGGTTACTTTGTTGCCGCAGCGGAACCGCAGCTGTATTGCACTAATACAGCTTGTTAATTATTGTATTTTATTAATTGTATTGGGGGCTGAGCTACCCACGTCCGTAGGAGTGTACTCTATTCTGATTCCCTACACGTGGTCCGCGGGTAGTGCTAACCGGGTAGCAAACTCTGGTGGAAGGTTTCGGCCGTGGCTAGTTACCACCCACCGGACCTAGCCATGCCGTGAAATGACCTAGTCGTGTTTCGGGATGTAGTCCGGTGTAACCGTTCCGAAGACGGGTCTGAGCAGTGGCGCACTTGTAGCGCCTCACTCAACTGCCGTCTTTGTACTTCTTCACTCTACAAAACTTCAAGGCTAGAGTGAATAAGTACCTTATAGGTCATCGTGCTCCATCTTAGACCACAACGTCGCTTAACATCAGGCGAGTTGGTGGTCAAACACCGACTTATTGTCCATAAAAAAAAAATTGTGTCTTGGTCTCCTAAACTAAGAAAAGGATAACTTAGATCCTTAATTCCTTACTTTAATATTACGTGAGTGAGTTTGTTCGTGTGTTTGTTTGTTACGCTTTCACGCCATAACTATTCAATCGATCATCATGAAATTTTGCAAACACGTTGACAGGGGTACAGAAAAAGACATAGGGTTACCTTTAAAACAAATATTGATTTCTGTGGGTCCGCGTGTGGAAGCGCGCAGGGCATCTAGTAGATTTATAATCATTATGCGCTCGTCTCACCCCCTGCTGGGCATAGGCAACTGTCCTTTACGCCACTCATCCCTGTCCTGTGCCAATCATATCCAGGAGTGGAAGTGGTAAGCTGGACATGACACACTTGGAAGTAAGCTCCCAACGACCACCACCAAAAACGGCCACCAGTCTTCATCAGTCTTCATCAGTCAGGCAACGGCCTTTAGAAAAATATTTTAGATTTTTTCCTAACTGTCGCCAGTGGGGATCATTGGCACAACCAATATGTTTTACGACCACCACCAAACTACCACCACTGGTTAAAACTACAGTCAAATCAATATAACTCTAACATGGAAAGAAAATAATTGATTTGTTTTTACACTTTATTTTTTATGACCCAACGGCGTTAAACCCCACTGACGGTACTTAGTTGGGGCAAAAATTCAAACTTTGTCTTAAACACCACCAGTGGTGGCTGGTTTTAGTGGTGGTCATTGAGAACAAGCCGTGGAAGTACAGTACGGTTCATTATCGATCGATCAACTGAAGAACTTCAACAATATCATGGACCGAACAAAATTGACGATTTAATTTTCAACGTCAGCTTATTGGTTTGACCCGCAATTTGTATCGCTCGATAGATGTAAGAAACTATTGCTCCAATTATAAAATAATTTATTGGTAGAATAGATAAAAGGAATTCACTGCACTAGACGTTCACAATTTGTTTAAAACAGAGTGTTTTGTTAGGTTAGACCATCATTAAGAAGTTCAAAGAAACTTCAGCTAGCAGCAGATAAATCTTACGAGTTGTTGGGTGCAAACCAAACTTCTTTGATTCTTGTGAATTTATACAATGAGTACCTATTTCTTAATATTAACGAACAACGTTTATTTGCCAAAAGCTAATATTCAAGCTAACATTGACGGGACTTAAAATTATCACATTTAGCAGATACTAGAAACCCGCCCGGCTTCGCACGGTACCTATAACCCTTCCGTGAAAAAATATATTCAACTGATGTTGAACACCGTATCAAAATCGGTTGCGTGGTTTGGGAGGAATTGGTGGATATACAGACAGAGAAACAGACAGCTACAGAAAACAAGTTTGTTTTATACATACAGATTTTTCCTTATTATATACTATCGTAATCCATAAAACAACGTCACACAAGCAAGGTTCTTGCTCTAAATGCATCAGAGAAGGTCTTTCTTTGTCCCTGATCAAGGTTTTTCTTTACTAGTAAAATTTTCACTGTAGTAAGGTCTTTCTTTGTCTCAAATGTGTGGATTGCCTTGGATGTATGAACTGATAATACATGTGTATGTGTATCATTAGAAAATTGTAGGAATTAAATATTTGTACGAATGGAGATTGGCAATGCTTTCTTGGTGCTTCGTGATTAAGGTCATTAAAGGTTCCGACGCGACAAAACTCTTGGAAACTTGGCAACTTGTGATGAAATTTGGCATATATATAATTAAATGAACTATATCTCCACACACTCTTGGTTTTACTAAAAAAACTTCCTCAAGATAAAATAGAGTTATGAAAACTATCCACATTTGTAAGGGGTCGCTTTTGACTGATTTATTTAATAGATAGACAAAGCAAATCAAAAATCCGTTCACATATGGAGGTTGTCTACATCTTTAACTTTTAAATTAATCCATAATACAAGAAACATTCGTAGTTATTTAAGAATGATTATAAAAGTGCGAAATGCATAAAATGATTTAAATTACAATTTGTCACTCTGTAGATAATTTTAGAGGCTCATCAGTATTTTTAATTGCTCTCTTCGCTGGTCGTCTCCTTTTAGACGAATAAACCATAGATTATTAGGCAATAGAAAACTTTTAGCCAATGCGAAGATAGCCTAAAGTGGTCGCCGGATCCTTAAGATTCGATTCGTCTATTTGTACTAAGCTCTTCGTAAATTGTCTCTCTTTGTCCCAAACTCGTGCAATCATTGCCCCAATTCCATGTAATGCATCGCCTTGGATCTATTTCGCGCCGGCGCCGCGTACGTCTGTTTATAGTCGTTTTTACCGGCTGCAGAGCGAACTTGACACGGTGGCCTTATGATGCGTCGAGGTCTTCGGAAGGCCTTTGACGATGGCTCAGCTGAAGCGTAGGGACTGCCTTAGGGTGCTTTCCACTAAAAGATTAGCCGTGCGAGGACGGGTAGCAAGGAAAAAAATCACCAATAGGATCACTTTATTTATTTATTTTATTAAAGTACTTTTGTGATCTTCAATGTTACTAAACGGTAATGAATTTGAGTGTGAATGGCTAGTGGTAGAGGACGACCGAAAAAAGTATGGATGAACAGCGTGAAGAACTATTTGAATGAGAAGGGAGTGATTTCGGTGATGACGAGTGATGGAGATGAATGGAGGAAACGTACGTACCGCATCGACCTCACTTCAGTGGGGATTTTTTCCTCTATCCAAATTCGATTCCGCTCATCTTTTGGTGGACAAGCACCCTCAGTAACAGAGTTTTCAGTGTAAACTCCTCTGACAAATTATGGATTCTAACAATCTGGTGATTCATCTTTAGATTCCGATTTGGTTTTAACTGAGGGGCGCAGTTGAGACAAGACTACATATTGTGATATTTCGAACAACGAGTTTAATCTGGCTATCGAGCTAACCGCCTTTTCTGCCTTTTATTTGTAAAAAATCGTGATTCCGGAAAAAAAATGTGACATGGATTAATAAAAGTAACACAGTAGCAAGACTCGCTCATAGTGCAATAATTTCATATCTAATCAAAGGCAATTAAACAAGATTGTATTGATAAAAAAGATTTAGTACAATTTTGGCTTACTTCTTACTCTACGTACGTATACTATTACTACGTACCGTTTATGTAATTTCTGTCTCTCTGTCACATACACGCTTTCCCTAGCAACATTTGTACTATTTGGGTATTTATTTGTTTGTTTGTACACGCGTTTTCGAAAAGCAAACGATCTCGACTAACATTTTTAGTAAGAATAAAAAGTTAAATGAGTGGTGAAATAATAATAAATAAATAAATATATTCGGGACACTTCCACACACGGTCGCCTGACCCCAAACTAAGCAAAGCTTGTACTATGGCTACCAAAGACTGATATACATACTTAAATAGATATTAACACCCAGACATAGAACACACACAAATGTTCATCACATGAATGTTTGACCTAGGTGGGAATCGAACCCACGCCCCCTAGCTCGGAAGGCAGGTTCACTACCGACTGAGCCACCGAGGCATAATGATTTAGTTAGGTACCATGCCCATCTCCAGGAAAACTTGGTTTGAACCATTTCATGAGAGAGCGGAGCTAGATCTCTTATCTATACTAATATCTTAGAGAGGAAACATTTGTGAGTTGGTAAATTTGTTTGTCGAGGGTAATCTCCGAAACTACTGAACCGATTTTATAACTTATTTCACTATTATTAAAGCTCATCGTTAATTTGTAGGCCCGGTTGTTTGTTCTACGACAACAATCGTCAAGCCATGTCAGAAGCCATCGGGCGGCCTAGAAACTCTGACATCAGGGCTAGCCACTCGGTCTATACGAACTTGCTTGGCTTAGGGTCTCTTTCATCATCTCCAAGTAAAGTCCCAAGTATGCTACTCGCCGATTAAAGTTCAAAGTAACTAAATTATCAGTTTCATAATGTCCGAGTAGTTCTAACCGTCACATAAACTGACCAGTATCTTACTTGCTACTTCATCTGCCCAATAGCGGAGTTAACCGCCGAGTAAGGCTTTACAAACGCGTTGTGACCCTTGTGTTGTGAACATCTACTTGCGTACTAATTAATATACAAAAGCTTTTTTTAAATTAAATATATAACATGGATTTGTTTGAATTAATTGAAGATCAATTAGAAGAATTAGAACGTTCTCCTCCGCGAAGAATTCCGAGAAACCGTGTTTTTAAAGTTCGTGTTAATTACTTTACCGATCTTGATGAACAAGATTTTTTCGCCAGATTTCGATTATCCAAATATGCTGCAAATCGAGTACATGAGATAATAAGAGACAAAATAAAAACTAAAACTCAAAGGTAAGTGATTAGCTGATTATATTGTGATTGTAAAACATAACCTAAAATTATTATCCATGGTATAATAATCCGCCACAATCCCGGAATCCAAACAAACTTTTAATTCTTTTAGAACAGTAAAGATGTAACCGCGCTAAAATCACACGCTTTGACATTTCTTCTACATCAAAAGTCAAAAAATATTTCTGACGTTTGACATTTGTGACAGTAGTGACAGCGAAAATGGAACGAACATAGACCGTTTTCATTCTTTCATTCAATTAACCGTCGAGTTGTTACTTTGAGCTTTGTTTTCGTTGGTGAAAATGAAATAATTACTTGGCAGTTTTACTTGCCGATTAGCACTAATCGGAAAGTAACTAATCAACACTTTACTTGGAGATGATGAAAGAGGCCCTTAGATTATAAAGCTACATTATCCCTGAGTGCCATAGGCTATGAAATGCGAGCGAAGCCGCGGGCGAAAAGCTAGTATACTATAGTCCACCAGTAGGTGAAGGCATTTCATTGTAGTTACTAAATGTACCTATTTGTCAAGTCTCTCCTCAACGCCATACGCACGTAAGTCATACGAATACGAGTGCGGAAAGGCTGGCGAGCGGGTAATTTGCTTTATTAAACAACAGCCCCCTTAGCAATAAACGTTGTATATCCTCGGAATAGTTATATAATTATAATAGTTTAAAGTGTTTTGTCTTTTTCGATCGAGTTCAAAAATTTTAAAGAAAGAAAAAGACAAAACACTGTTTAAACTATTTCGAGGCTGTGCAATGTTAATTGCTAAGAAGGGTATATTAAAAAGGAGGATATTAGCTTCACACCGATTGATTAACAAACCACGTGTATACATATGTATAGTGTATAGTCGTCTCATTTACGATTCCCGCGGCACGCGACAAAAAGCTCCCGTGACACACGAGGCAGGAATGCGCGTGCGGCCGCGACGACGGTACCGGCCGGCGCGGGATCAGAGGAATGCTACTTTACATCGAATATTTATTCTGCCACAATTTGAATAAACTTACGCCCTGGGTATTCTATTAGGGAATGCAATTTTTTTAACATTCTAATTTTGTATAGGTACTTCCTGGGGGACAAGTAAGTTCTCTCAAGCTGCCTGCACCACGCCTAGCTTTGAGAATACCATGTGTGTTGGCTGACATTACACACTAATTATAAGTGTCTTATTGTGTATGTCTGTACTTATAAGTATTACTAGCTGCACCCCGTGGTGTTTCCCGCGTTTATTAATTAGCCTATGTGCTATTCGAGACTATAATCTATCTCTGTGACAAATTACATCTAGATCCTATTAGCTGTTCTGTAGTGAATGAGTGACAAATATATCCATCCAAACTTTCGTAGTTATAATACTAGTGTGATGGTGTGATTCTGACTATTGTGAAGCAAAAAGGCGCGCCAAACGGCTCATTAACAATGACTCGTTGGTTGAATCTAAGCTTCAGAGCTTGTCACACCGGCGTGAAGTGACCAGTCTGTCGGTATTCTACAGAATACACTACGGCGAGTGTGCACAAGAACTGCACGACCTGATCCAGCCATCACCGTTCTTTTATAATTGTACCAGGCGCACCAGTAAGAGACACCCTCTCATGGTGGAAATTCCGCCAAAACGCACTAAGCGTTTCAACTTTTCTTGTAAGAACTGCAGAGGTGTGGAACTCGTTGCCTGCGTCTGTCTTTCCACTTAAATACAATCCGGGGGTGTTTAAGAGTAAAGTGAATAGGTATCTCCTAGGCAAGCGTGTTACACCTTCGATCACGGCAACGCTTCCCATCAGGCGAGTCAGTGGTCAAACGCATGCCTAGTTTGTTATAAAAAAAAAAAAAACCTATCCCACTTATGTGGGGTCTATACAGTGTGTCTGTTTCGCTTGCACTTTTAAAAACTATGGCAGATTCAAGCGTACAAAAAATCCTTCGTGCGCGCCGACTATTATCGTGGAAGCCGGCCGTAAGACGGCGAGTCAGAGTTCACGCCATTGTCGAGGTGTCATTGTTCCCCGTATCGGTTGTACAATATGATATGCGATCGCCGCATTGTTACGCCGATTACGATACACACTATCTCAACGTTAGGTACCTAGCAGTTAGGTAATTACTAATTAGGGATCGTCCATTAATCACGTGACCCTCAAAAGGAGGAGGGGGGTTCGGAAATAATAATGAAATATCACAAGGGGGAGGCGGAGTTGTAGGTAGAATATCACGTGTAAGTATTTCATTTTTCGTTAAATGTTGCATAAATTATTCTTAATTTTTCTAAGATCTTTTGTACCAACAAATACACGTGATTTTGGGTAGGGGGAGTTTAAAACCTCACCACATATCACCAAGGGGGAGGGGGGTGTAAAAAGTCTGTAAAAACATTGCGTGATTAATGAACGACCTCTTGGTTGATTTGTATATTGACTCTGAAACTTCACACTTCCCTAAGTATGTTCAGCATGACAAATTACATAGCTGGAGATAGAAGGATTAGAAGGGAAAAGGAAAGAGAGCAGAGGGAGACATTTGACAAACATGAGGTAACAAAAGTAAGGGCCCTTGAGTTATTGGTTTTCCGCCAAAACTTCCCCTTTTCCCTTGAAAGTATTGTGTTGTTGCCAAGTATGGTTAGCACTTTTTTTTTCCATATAAGGGAACTTGGCACCACAATTTCCACTTCAATATAATGAGTATAGCTATTAAGCTATTAGCTATTATAGCTATTATTTATTATTAATGAGTATTATATTGTAATAGGAATTATTAAGTTATTATTAGTATTATTTGCTGACACTGGCAGTTTTAAGCTGATGCATGACTTCTTTTAGAGCACTATATATTTTTTTAAAGTAATTGTCAAGTCTGCTTCTGAAACAGTTAACTGAGCGGGCATATATCGCAGTCTTTGGCAACTTAGTCTAGTCCATCATAACAAATGTCTTTCAGTAACAAATGTCTCTCAACTTATTTTCTACTCTAAGAAGTTATGTTGTTTTCCTCCGTAAATAGAATTACTTGAGAAGCTTGATAAAACACTTTGTCTTGTGTAATATATAGGGTGTTTTTTCAATGATTGATTTATTGATTAGTTATCATCATGATGATAAGTCTATGGTACTGGGCCTGTACCGTAACATCTTACTGAGATGATTTTAGCTATAGACGATGCTACGCGACCGCGAATCGTATCACTGCACAATGGTATGGGCCCTGGGCAAAGGCCTCCTTTTGATTATGCCCTTTACCTCTATACAGTCTATATACTATACCAAAATTCATCCTTATAAATAGAACTATTTTAGTGTGAATAAGTAATAAACATTTGTAAAGTAAACACATCATAACTTACAAAGTTCGTATTTACAATGTTAGTGTGAATTGTGAATACAAACCATGTAGGCAAATTATCATTTTAAAGGTTTACAGTATTGGTTAACATTACGGATATGGTTATCTGACATAGTTAGTTCTACATAATATTCAAGATAAAAAGTACTGAACCTCTTGGTCATGACATGGCTCACTCATAGAGAATAACTGGCCTATTCACAAATATTATGAATGTAGAAACATTGTTAAACCATTACAAAAGAAGTAATGATATTTCAACGTCATTACTTCTTTTTACTACAGTTTTTGATTAGCTTTACACTTTGAATGTTTTTCAAGCAACAGTTTTATTTAGCTTTTAGATTTAGCTACACTGTAGGTATGACATTTGGTTGTTTTAAGTCTTGGGACAGATTTTTCGACTACATCTGTTGAACCACCAATTCTTATGCAACTTTGCACACATGCTTAGTTCCAGTGGCAATACAACATTTCAAGATTAAGACCATGTAACTTAGGAGTTTTAAGTTAGGTAAGTGCTTGGTTATTACAATTGGTTTAAACAATATTTGACATTTGCACTGACCCATCCAAAGTCTAGGGATTATGTTGGTTTGAATTGAATAGATTTTGGAAGCAGGATATCCACAATGCTTAGGAAGCGGTATCACAGATTACAACACATCAAATTTAATTTATAAGATATTTTTACCTCACAAGCTACAAGTTTAGTTTTGAGCTTGCCAGTAAACCTATTGTTTATCTAACAGATATCACACAGCTTAAGCTGATAGGTTTGAAATACATGACATTTTGCACAACAGTTCCTTGAATAACATGAGGAGCTTTAAGAAATGATTCATGAAAATTTATTCTCTGACAAATACAGGATTTGAATCTCATAGGGATACCACAGACATAGTCATGAATATCAGCTAAACATAAAAAATAATACAAAGAGACAATTATTGGCAAGGATAGTAGTGTGTTAAGTATTTTAGAGCTACTGTTGGTCCTTTTCAGAGTGCTTAATTGCTAAAAAATATCCCTGTCTTTGTTACTGCTGTCTTTTAGACAAGGGCAATCTATAAGTACTTTAAGCCAGTTTAGATTTAGCGTATAGCGTTACGAGAAGAGCCCTGTTGAAACTATTTAACTACAATTTTATCTTTTTAGTATTTTATCTACTAGTCTATTTTATCTAACAAAAACATAATCATCCAATTTGTAAGCTACTAATACTTCGATAAATTCTTTAGAATATTTGAGATAATACAAGCAAGGATATTAGGAATAACAAACATTGTTAAAGATAACATTAGTGAACAGTTTAATTAGTAGGTACCTATAACCTTAGGAGTTTACAAAGTGAGGCCAGTTTCCTCAATACCAATTTTATGTACCTATTACTAATTAACAGAAATCTTAAATCACACATTGTAGTTTTTTGGTAAATGACAAAAGAATCGAATCTGCTAAGGTCTGAATTACTAAGTATGCTCTAGCTGAGGTGTTTTTTTACAGAAGAGTTATTTTAATATATTTATCCCTAAGATAAAACTTATCAGGGAACTTAAATAAATAGCCTTAAGTTCAGCATAGTAATTTCTAGGCAGTATCTGACTGAAAACTTGGAAAAGCAGAATGAAAGGGACTCACCTTATTATGTGGAAGCACGATGAAGGCACCGCCGCCTGCTGACTCGACAATGATCGCCAGGAACTTGGGGTTCACCGCACAGAAAGTAGAGTCCCACGAACTCTTCGACACTCTGACGTTATCATAGCACTGCTCCCGCTTCAGGGCCTGCCCGTAAACGTGGCGGAACTTTGAACTACGGACCACTCTAAACGACATCTGCAAGCCCAAACACCACACACTTCAACAATAATAACAAACAAACTATTTATTCCAATAATTTCACTCAGTAACATAACCTATACGCTCCTACTGTGACCTATATTTTGACACAACTGTATAAAATTGAATTGACTCACGTTTTTGTTAAAAATTGATCTATTGTTTAATAAACTATTGAATACTATGAAAACATTTGAATAATATAACTTTAATTGAAAATTAAAACAGAGCTACTAAGGATCGAAGGGAGGACGGTTGGGAAAACGAGCAAACTCCATATTTGGTAATGCCTGTAGTGACTACTAAAACTTGTTGATTACTGTTAATTAGCTGAAAGAACTAAATGAATTTGTAGTAAAAATGATAGAGTTTGAGCTACGTCTGCCTTTAAAAATGCTGAAAGAATTTAAAAACTTAGGAAAATGCTTAAATTAATTCCTTTGTATATATTATCTAATTAATTTGAACGCGTTTCTACATTTGTCAAAAATTACTAAAACTGACGTAAATGTGACATTACAAGACTGCGTTCAGAAATTTTTTTTTTCAGGACCAAATATTTTCTCGATTTTGGAAGGGGCTCCAATGAGTGAGACAAATTTTGTAAAATTTTGGATAGATATTGAGATAAGGTACTGAGACATCTCATCTTGTCTGGAAGGTACTAATGGAATGTCTTGTCTAAGACAAAATAATCATGAATGATGTTAGTAATGATTACATATATCATGCTCCAAGGCTCCGCGCTCACGACCATATATTGCCCATAAATATATCACGGCAACCATTGGAAATTCTTAGCGCTTGATATAGATTTTGTAGAGATATTACCCACCGGCTGGTGGTTTTCTCTCACTATAACACATCACGCAACTTGTGGTCACCATGGATCATGCAAAGTGGTGCCACTTGCCAAGATTAGAGTGCTTGCCACATCTCCAGCTGCCACGCCACCAACCGCCGCCGCACTGTGCGTCGCGCGTCGCCGTCGCCACGTCTGACTTTAACACACCGCCATTTCTGTGATGTGTGTGGGCTAATCATGTCCGGTGCCCGACCCTCACTTTCATCTAGCGTTACTCGGATAGGTACCTTATTTCAAGTTTATTTTATGGTAAACAAGTAACTTACTTTCGGTTCACTTAAACGTGGCTTCAATATTTGAGGAGATTGAGCGTGGTAACTGTGACACCGCTCTCGTCCCAGGCGCTTTTTATTAACAACTGGGGCTCTTTTGATATCCCGAGGAGAAGTAAAGCTATTGTGTCTCTTAGTTTCCTGTAAAATAATGAAGTTTTTGTACCATGCATGTAGTAAAAATATGTTAACTTAGTCAAAACTAATTTAAAAATCTCACTCCGTCTATTTCCATATTTATATGGTTTTGATCGGCCTAAACACCAGCAGCTGCTTGTTGATTAGCTCGTTGATTTCTGCAACACACAATCTTTAAAGAATAATTATAGTTCACTGCACAATTTTACAAAAATATTTTGTCGTAGTAATCGCCAACGCAAAGTGTTCTGTAAGTACATCATGCATGCACAGCCAGTACAAAATAGTTTTATTTCAAAATTGCTAAGAAAAAAAATCGGGTAGTTTTGAATGTTTAAAAGCTGTTTTCGCACCTTTAATTTTTTTTGGCCAAGAAAAAAAAACACTTTTTTAATGTCAATATCACTAAGCTGACACTAAAAACCGATCTGCTACTGTCATGTGTCAAGTCAAGTCAAATCAAATTATTTCTGTCATTTGAAAAAGTTATTTCATGAAAAAAGTTGTAGGGATTTGTTTGTTTAGCGGAAATTATTTTAATTTTATTTTACGGTTTGACTGCATTGATATTATGTTTTAAATAAATTGTGCAGAGAGTGACGATATTTATTCAGCAAAATGTGGCTGGCGGAGTTCCATACCCAGAGGGTAAGTTTGGATGCTCCGATACGAAGTCAACTCATCATGTAATTTTATAGTACATTTAAGTGCTTAGGTGTGATTTGCATTTATCATTCTCGTCCTTAGACAATAATTGAGCCATAGAAACTGGTTCTTGAGAAGATACTCACGTTACTCTTGTCATGTATTGAATTCTCGTATTACCAAAAAGTAAGCAAAAGTCCATGCTCAGAATTTGCACATGATCAGGTTTTACGCATTTTTTAAATAAAATTAGATACACACTTTCTAAACGTTTACAATTTTTTATGAAACATTTTCAAACTTAATAAAATGGAATCAAGTGTTTATTCATTGGTCTGCCTATTTTATCAAAAAACAAAAACTGATGACCTGTTTTTTGTTATTGCACAGAGATTTTTTATTCTTGGTAGGTAAGTTAATTGAATAAAAAATCAATTAAAACCCAGTCATAGACTATGACACAGTTTCTTTGGTAACTCTTGAATCTGATAAAGATAATTTTGTTTATTATTAGAAACTGATATTCAATATTATCCTATATTACTAGACAAGGTAAGCACTTGATTTCATCAAGGAAAAAAAAAACAAAACAGTTTATTTAATCAAAACAAACAGAATACCTTATTATCCTTAATGTAAAAATCATAAAAATCCTGACCCTTACTCCTTACATGTTATAAAATCGAAAGGAACTCTGTCTGTCTGTCTGTTTGTAGGCTTTTCACTGCTAATCGGCTGAACGGATCTCAGTTACAGTATATTACAAAAAAGGTTTTTGGATACTGTTTTCTAAATAAACACAAATGAACAGTTAGTTAAAAAAAATAGTGAAACATAGAATGTCTGAGTCATTCATAAAAATGCAAAATTTAAACCAGCATTACTGATTCAGTTCTATTTAACAGTTAAAGTTAAAAGTCAAATAAATTCCACACTAAAAATACATTTTAGTATGAAATTTCAATGAAAATTAACAGCACTTTGTAATCACTAAGTCCCTTACTAATTAACATTTTATAGCCTAAGAATAGTTGTGTAGTGTTTTGAATTTTTAGATTAAGTAAAAATTTTAAAGCAAGAATAAGACAAAACTGCAATCATTTCTAGGCTATTCAATTTTTATTAATAAGGTGTAAAGTCTTTATTTTTAGCTATCCTTCTTACTAATATTATAAACGCGAAAGTTTGTGAGAATGGATGGATGGATGGATGTTTGTAGCCAGAATTTGTAGCTTTGAAACCAGATCTGGATGAAATTTGGCACAGAGATAAATTATAGTCTAGAATAGCACATAGGATACTTTTTAACAGGGGGTGAAACCGCGGGCACAGCTAGTATGTTATAATCCTACATTTATGTCCCATTCTTATAAAACACTTTCTAACCTCTTTCATCTGTTCAAATACACCCATACAAAAAGCTTTGCATGAACTTTTAGTTATTGTATTCTAAGCTCTAATTCTTCCTATGCAAAACAGTTAATTGAATGCAGAAACCGATCAAAGTGAATCACAAGGTGTGATAAATATTTGCAACTATGACTCAGACCATCTGGACAACATCTCAGGTTCATACAAATGTGTGCTTCAAGGTTTCACCTGTTTTGTAGGATTTCCATTGTTTTATTTAACAAAATTAAAAACATAAATCATCATCTTAAGCCTATAATCGCTCGCTGCCGAGAACAAACCTTTTTTTCTTGTATGCAACTCATATTTTGTCTCATGGAGTTCATCAGACTTAAAAACTTGTTTAGCATTTAAGACTAGGTTTTTTTTGAGTGAGACATGACTAAATGTAAAAAGATTGAATTTTTTTGTATAGTTTATAAAGCAACAATCTGTTATCTGTCTTTAGACATTTAGCTGCTTTTTCATAGCTTATGTAGCTAAAATATTGCACTAAAGGAAATCTTATAACTATGATGTTAGAGTTGTGTAATATCTAGTTTTGCCTTACACTTGTATTTGCCTGACACAATATTATGAATCACACTGATACCAAGTATTAACTAAGTACTATGCAGTATAATCTGTCTCTCTGACCCTCTGTATGTTTGTTGACTAACTACTTACAAGTTAAATCAATGTTAACTTGACTAGCACATAAGTCCATAGGATAAACATACATGTAATGTGTTTTTTAGAAATTTTTGTATAATATAATGACAATAATCATTTAATTCAGACACAGGTTGTTATGAAATAACAATACAATTACTAAATTATAAATGGCTTACAAACAATGATAGCCTATAAGTTGGAGAAGCCAGAGGAAGTGGGTTTGATCCCAGCCGACGGCACTCACCAATTTGTTAATTGTGTGAACATATGTGCATGCATATCGAATGTCATCTGCTACATGAATGGTGCCCGGTGTATGGCGACAGGCTTGCCCCCACATCACATTTGGGATTGCATATCGTACAGGGAATGTGGGTGTTGTATTACACCTCTCGGGGCAAGGCGTGACAATATGTTATGTTACAGACTAACATACATATTACAAAATAAAATTAACTATTTCTTCTGGAATTTGGCTCCCTGTGCTGCCTCTTAGTAGCGCCGGAACAATAGCCCAATGGCCGGAAGTCATACTTCGGAGGAACCCGGAGTAAGTAAGACTTACGGACAGTCGACTACAAGCGCTGCATCACTACCACCGGCGCCTCTACTTTCTGTCGGTTCTGCACAAACTTGTGCATGTAGGCTCCTGATGTAGTCGTGTTCACCTGCGTCAAGTACATTAGAAATGTCGCATCATGTAATGCATCACAAGTCTACATCAATATAATAATAAAATGCTGAGACCAAATGGCGGCTATATATTCAGTATACTCGTATATCTTATAAGCTTTTCCAGTATTACATTTCATTATCATTCATTGGGATTTATAATTAGTTATTTTAAATCCAATTACAATCAGGATAATTTTAGTTAGCTTAACCCATATACCTAAGTATTTGTTTTTATCCAAAACTATCCTATCGCAGCGGCGGCGATACGCACAGATACTGTTACATAGTAACCATTGAATATTATTAATTATTAGTCTCTGCTGAAGCCACCGCTTCGCGCGCTGCGATACAGCCGCTTTGTTTGGAATTCCACCTTCCGGCACTGGTTTAAGTGATACATTCGTTTGTTTCAGCAAAAGCACTTCAGGTCGGTGCTGACGATGCTGTCGGTGCTGAACGTGGCCTCGTTCGCGGCGGCTATCAACCTGGTGGTCATCCTTAACCCAGAAGATAGGTTTGTCACATCTACTAATCTTCTTACTCTTGATAGAGCAATCGTTAAGCGTTCATTACATTATTAAATTTGCAGTACGCTAGGCGAGCTAGCATGCTAAATTTGGATGGTGTGATAACAGTTAGCAATTAGCAATCCAATTTATTTCAATCGCACGGGCAATACCACGCTAAGTTAGCATACTGCAAAATAGACTGATTTAAGCTTTGGTCTTATGATCGTAACGCAGAACGTTGCGGCATGCGGTTACACACGATCGTATGAAAGACGTCCAGAATGTTTCTTGTTCTATCGCAGTATGCATCAGCGGTGAAGAGCAAATCGCGACGCTGCGTTGGAGCTGCTTACCACAGCTTTGTGCATTTTCGATCACCAGACCAATACTTTACAATGTTAACATGGTACCGGGTACCGGCGGCAGCGGGCATACGTAAATTCGCTTCTGTATGTATGCCTAACTTCTCAACTAGCAGGCATCCTGGCACATTCGTTTAAAAGAACCGCCCACAGTAGGCTTGATTATGTCGTTCATCGCGTGAATTTAGTTTAGAACAATCCAACTCTCGCACGGTCTAGTTAAAAAAATGTTAACATTACGTAAAAAGGCAAATTTTTGATCTCTCGCTGATCCCGCTCTCACTAATGCTATCGAGGCCACGCGGCCAGAAAATGTACCCGAACCACTGATTACGATCGTGATGGCTGATAACAGATGCTTCATCTAATTACACCTGAATGTACGATACGGACTCACGTATTACCTACTTGCTCGTCGTCGTTTTGAAGTTGTAAAAACCTAACCGTCGTCGTTTGACCGTGACTATGCTCTCAGGTCTTCGTTGGGTCGACGATCCGTTTTAGAAATGTTCTCTCCAGTTTGTGGCCTGGACTTGGTAGTGCTTGGAGGTAGGGTCGGGACCCTAACCACCCAAACGAGCCCCGGAAATACAACGCTAGCACACCTGTGGCCCTATTCGGAGATTTGAGATTTTCATCTCACTTTTCTTCGTCTTTGTTGCTCTCGTTTAAAACGTCATAGGTGTGAGAGTGACCAAGATAAAATCTCATCTCATCTCACGCGCAGGAATAGCCCCCCTGGTTATCTTGGAACGACTAGCCAGCTGCTAGATGTCTCGGGAGGAGCTAGATGCACAGTGCTACGAGTAGCTTCTGGAGACTCCAATTCCTCGGTCTAGTTTCATTGGTCGGTGGCAGGCCACCTGAGAGTTTATTGATTGTATTGTAACTTACATAATCCGATTGCTCTCCATTCTTGTAGGTGTAGTGCCATTGCCCATCAACCCTGTGCAATCCTGGGGCCTACCCTGACATGTTCTTGTAAGTATGGATTCGTTTTGTTTTCGACGCTGCGCGACCATGCACCTTATTGCGCGGCGATATAAATCGCGGTCGCTCAGCGTCGACACCAAAACGTAACCATCATGGCTATATGATGTCATGGTAGGCGATGGCAGCCTAGTTGGGAGAAGTCCCGCCTCTCAAGCCGGAGGAAGCGGGTTCGAACCCAGCCGACGGCACGCACCAATTTGTTCATTGTGTGAGCATATGTGCGTATTGTATGTCATCTGCTACATGACTGGAACCCAGTGTATGGCGACAGGCTCGCCCCCTGTCATATTTGGGACTGACTATCGTCCGGCTAAGTTGGGTGTTGTATTACACCTCTGCCAACCCCCTCGGGAGAAAGGCGTGACGATGTGTGGTAGGCTCCCTGTTAAGTGCTAGTTTGTGAAGAATCCTCGCCAACAACAAAAGCCAACCATGGCTCGTCGTTAGTATTTGTTATCGCTCGCCACGTCACACAACAGAAAAAGTATGGCTGATTATACTGAGTGGTTTCTAATTAACTTTGGTAGTTCCAAAGTAGAACTAACCACTTAAGTAAAATAGCCAATATTTTAGCAATTGCTCGTAACGATCGGCATGGCTGCCTCATCGGTACAAACATCGATGTATGGCTAATGAATGTGACTAACTTGTTTATATTTAGATAACCTGATGAAGCAACATTAAACTAAACATTTGTAAATTTTGTTTAGATAATGCGATAGTGGCCATTATAATCACACCAATATTACAAGTGTAAAGGTTTGCGGTGTGTGTGTGTGTGTGTGTGTGTGCACGTTTGTCACTTCTTTACGCTAATACAGCTCTACGGATCTGGATAAATTTTGGATGGACCCAATGATAACCCGGATTTAAACAGGCTACGTTCTGTAAAATCTACAGGTTCTTGTTAAGAGGGCCGCGACGCTCTGAAATATCCATACAAACGCGCTACTCAAATTTCTTGAAAACCATTTGTCAGATTATGATGAAATTTAGCATGTACAATTAAATTAACAATATCTTCGCCCCTATGTTCTTGGTTTTTTTTTAAATGTTCTCAAGCGCAAATAGAGGGATGAAAAATATCCGCATTTTTAAGGGTTCACTTTCGATTGATTTATTCAATAGGTAGACAAAGCAAATCATAAATTCCATTATATAGGGAGGTTGTCTACATCATTAGCTGTTAAATGAATCCATAATACAAGGGAAATTCTTAGTTACTTAAGAATGATTACGAAAGTGCAAAAGTCATAAAAAAAATTTAAATTGCACTTTGTCACTCTGTAGGTAACTTTAGAGGCTCGTCAGTATCGTTACTCGCTCTCTTTGCTCGTCTTCATCTTCTAGACGAAACGGCTATTGAATACCTTAAGCCAATGCGAAGTTAGTCTAGGTCGCCTAGGTCGACTCCCCCGAGGGTTCCCGCCTTGTCGTGGCGGGGCGGCTCAGTAGCCGTGGCTTCGGCAACCACGGTGAAGCCAAGAGGAATCCGAGGTGGGGCCGCTTCTTGGGGCTTTTAGCTCCAAAGCCCACATGGAAGCGGCCTAAGTAGGGTGTGGGTCTGTATGGGCAGACCAACAACTGAGGCGGGGTGCAGTGTCGCATGTGCAACACTGCAACCGAAGGCTGGGGGCCGCGGCGGGAGAGGACTGTTGGTGTGTCGTTGCCACTTTCCCTACCTTCCGCGGCCCAAACGGGGTCGCTACCGTTTGATGGCGGACGCGGTGGGGCCGCAGAGGAAGAGGCGTGTTGGTGTATCGTTGCCGCTCTCCCTATCCTCTGCGGCCGAAGTGGCAGGCGGCGGGGCCACTCATCTGACCCGTCGCATGGGGACCATGGGCGCCTAGACACGGGTGCTGTCTGGCGTCCACGGGCAAATTGGTCCCCGAGGAGGTGGATGATGACGATGTGTCTGGTGTTCGATACATCGTCATCGAGGGGAAGAGAGCGTAAGCTCGAGGAGGTGCCCGAAAGGGCTAGCGCTGTCGGGGCCGCGGAAGTGTACGATAGTCCCCTTAGCCCCGACATTATGCGCCGAGGTGGAACACCCTTGGGTGGTGGTATCCTTAAAGGATTTTCCCAAGGTAAAAAAAAAAAAGGTCGCCTAGGTCGAAGTTAGTTAGGTCGCCGGACTCTTAAATCTAAGTTTTTCTTTTTGTTTAATTTTAATCCGATGTAAACATAATCTAAAGTTGATCAATTTTTACTTTAAATTGAAAAATGCTAGATATTCGTGTGTATTCAGAGATTCAGTACATTGAATTGTACAGGCATGAAATTGGAGCTATAATGAGCGGGCCCCCCACGAGAGCCTCATCAAGTGTAGTGATAGTGATCAATCGCAACAAATTGTTACAATACTGTTTCGAATTGCAAAAATACCAACTTATCTATGAACTTCAGCCGGGGAGCTACTGTCGTATTTCCTAAACAAAACTGACCGTCACCCGTCGAACATTTTTAGCTCCATAATTTGGCCAGTGGTGGAGATGAGTTGGTCGGTTGATCTGATTTGTTTCTAATGACTGAAAATCATATTTTAGTTCGCTGTAGAGGCCTATTAGGATATCAATAGAGAATCGATTATTCATCCGCTGTCTACGTAAATAACAATTTTATATCTACATATATATCTACATGTATAGATAAGTTACAGTACCCGGATGACCGAGCTTTGCTCGGTATTTTTTTTTAAATTGTGTTTTTTGAAAAATAAACAATTGATTTTAGTCTAACCTCAAAGCAAACACTCATTGACTTCGTGTTACTTAACAACGCCATCTGCTGTTGTGTCGTTAAAGCAATTAGTTGCTCACAAAAAATAGTATTATTATTCGCCAATAGATGTCAGGAAGAGTCATATTTTTCAGTTGAGACTACTCAAACGCCTCCTTTCTGCTTTTTTCGTCCAAGTTTATGTTTAAGTTGATTATATTATCGATAAAACACGAATAAAATGACATTTTCTAAAAATGATTCCTAGCTAGATCGATTTATCGCCCCCGAAACCCACTATATACTAAATTGTATGAAAATCGTTGGAGCCGATTCCGAGATTCCAATTATATATATATCGGGGAAAGAGAGCGGTGGTCCTCGTCATCATCTTCAGCACTCATCTTGTTAACTGTGGGCATTAGTCTTATCCCACTTCTGATGTCGGGGAAATGTAGGAAATAGGAGCCACGCCGTCGCATCTGATCCCACTGATGTCGGAGAAACATAGGAAAGGCCGCCGCGCTGTGACCTTCCACTTCTGGTGACGGGGAAAATCTAGTAGGCCGCGGTGTCGTGTCTAATTTCTGAGCCATGAACTTCTCATCACGGGTATCTATGGTGGGCGTCAAACTTCAGGAACGTTGAAATAAGGGGACAGCAGTGTAGACTTTTCACTATTTTAATTATACAGTCACTTAGACTACTTAGTTAATTAATGATCACAAAGATAATTGGCGATTTAGAGTAATGGGTTTACGAATGACCATTGCGTGCGACCGCTTTCAGCCCAGTCCTGTCAACCACTGACTGACAGACATGACGTTCGCCCGAAATCCCAAACGCAACTCCATTCGGTGTTAACCGCTCTAAATGACCATAAACAAATCGATTAATCGTCAAAAACCACAGATTAAAACTACCGATTAACAACTCTCAAACTAATTTTCATTATCCAATGATATCTCGCGCCGTCACGGCCATCCTGCATTTTCACACGTCCTCGGGTGAATGTTCATCTCATCATCTGTGGACAATCATAAAAGTGCTCAAGTAACCACTTAACGCTCGGTCATTCTGACCGTCTCAAATCTACCTCCAAAATTTTATAGAAAGCGAACCAGGTTATGGGATAACACAAAACACAGTTAAACCCAATTCTACCAACCATAAACATCGTACCAGAGTATAATCGACTCTTCCAACAGTAACTTCATATTCGTTACCTATCCCCATAAATTGTCATGATAATTAATTGAATTAAGCAACTTGACTTTTAGTGAAATAAATTGTATTGGGACCAATCGAATAATCGAGGCTAAAACTAAATTATTAGTCATACATCCAATTTTCCAAGAATTTAATCAAGCCACATTGAAAATCCAATGACGGTACACATACGCGGTTTGGACTTATGAAAACTGCTATGTCCAATTTCAAACATGCCATTAAAGTTGTCACTTAGACTTGCCACACAGGCTAGGTCGTAACTCGTACTATGATGTTACACCGGGAGGAATTTACTACATAGGCTCACCACACAGGCTAGGTCGTCACTCAGACTATAATTCAACAAAAGTAGGGTTGCAACAAAGACTTGCCACACAGGATTGCCACACAGGCTTGTCACACAGGCTGGCCACACAGGCTTGCCACACAGGCTTGCTACACCGGCTTGCCACACAGGCTAGAGCCACATAGGATAGTACCTTGCAGATTAGTGCCACACAGGCTAGTGCCACACAGGCTATTGCCACACAGGCTATTACTACACAGGCTACTGTCCTACCGGCTACTGCCCTTCAGGCTTAGTTTTACCAAAAGCATTGACACTTAGTAAGTTATCTATTAACTGCATGACTCACATGTGCCGCAAGCGGCAGTATGACTAAACTGTTTGTGGGTATTTTTAAACTTTAAGCAACTCCAATAGAAAATAGCACTCTGACATACATCGTTTACGAATATCAAACAAAATGAAAACTTCTCACCGGATTCAGTTGCTACTCGTAGGTGATCAATGGCTGCTTCATAGTGCAGGGGCCCAATTCGGAGATAGGAGATTTTCATCTCATCTCGATCTCGATTCATTACTACCCTATTCGGAGATTTGAGATTCTCATCTCACTTTTTTTCGTCCTTGTTGCTCTCGTTTGAAACGTCATAGATGTGAGAGTGACCAAGATAAAATCTCATCTCATCTCACGCGCAGGAATAGCTCTTCTGGAAGTCTCCACTGCCTCCGACTACTCGAGACATCTCGCGCCCCGCCATCGAGATTATCTCGATCTCGTGCGTATAGAATAAGGCATCTCGAATTCAGCCATTTTTTTCGAGGTATGATGGAATCTCGAGTTGTAAGAATAGCCCTCCAGGCACTGACCGGATCTCGCACGTTGCTGCTGCTAATTTTGGTGCCCTTTTTCGATCAACAAGTGGCGATGTAACCTCGTTGCAGTAGTAACACGTAGGCTTCGACGTTTTGTTCGGTACACATCCTTCGTCTCTCGTTGTTTGTTAGTTGCGTCACGTAGCATAGACTAGGTGTAATCAAACGCCGTCGAGATAATGCAGACGTTTACTCGATGCTCACTCTCTCATTGCCGCCCTGCTGCCCTTCATGCACCACGAAGAAACAGTCCGCACACTCACACACAATAATTGCACGTAGGAGCGACCCTATCCGCCATCTGTTGCTATGCCACTTCGCTTCCAGATCATTGCACAATTGTAGCCAAAGACGGAGCCATATCTTGTTGCTGTGGACGTTATTCTTATCCCAATTCTGATATCGGGGAAAGAGAGCGGTGGTCCTCGTCATCATCTTCAGCACTCATCTTGTTAACTGTGGGCATTAGTCTTATCCCACTTCTGATGTCGGGGAAATGTAGGAAATAGGAGCCACGCCGTCGCATCTGATCCCACTGATGTCGGAGAAACATAGGAAAGGCCGCCGCGCTGTGACCTTCCACTTCTGGTGACGGGGAAAATCTAGTAGGCCGCGGTGTCGTGTCTAATTTCTGAGCCATGAACTTCTCATCACGGGTATCTATGGTGGGCGTCAAACTTCAGGAACGTTGAAATAAGGGGACAGCAGTGTAGACTTTTCACTATTTTAATTATACAGTCACTTAGACTACTTAGTTAATTAATGATCACAAAGATAATTGGCGATTTAGAGTAATGGGTTTACGAATGACCATTGCGTGCGACCGCTTTCAGCCCAGTCCTGTCAACCACTGACTGACAGACATGACGTTCGCCCGAAATCCCAAACGCAACTCCATTCGGTGTTAACCGCTCTAAATGACCATAAACAAATCGATTAATCGTCAAAAACCACAGATTAAAACTACCGATTAACAACTCTCAAACTAATTTTCATTATCCAATGATATCTCGCGCCGTCATATATATATATATACAAGAATTGCTCATTTAAAGATATAAGATAATGACTTTGCATACAATGAAACAACAACAAAGTAGGTACATAGTCGTTATTTATAACAATGCGTAAAAATGAACATTATTTTTTTATTATTTATGTGAATCTGATTTAAAATATTACTGTATCTGTCTGTATACCTTCATGTAGCCATGTCCTTCAAGGCAAGCGTGTTTCATTGTAGATCACATCATTGCTTAGTACTACTTATATAAGATTTTTTTTTTTTTTTTTCAAAAAAAGACTAGCTCTTTTTCCCGCCGCTTGGTTCGCGTTTCATAGCCTATGTCAAGGATAATGATATTTATTTATTATTTATTTATAAACATACAAAAAAAATCTTTCCACTTATAATATCTTAGCAATGTAGAGTAGGGTAGCTTCTAGCCTGTCTGACGCCCGCGGAGAGCACTGAGCAACCCAGCTCGGGAGCCCCTTAGCCACTTCAATGCCTCCTTCAGTTGTGTAAGTTTACGTGCCTTAGAAAAAAAGGTACTAACGCTTACAGTGCCTGAGGGCCTCGAATCGTATCGCCGCGCAATAAGGTCCATGGTCGCGCAGCGTCGAAAACAAAACGTGATCATCATGGTAATATGATGTCTTGGTAGGCCTCGTGGAAGCCATCAGAGTAGTGTACTCTAACATCCTGAGGTAGAGACAACCCTATTAAAGTTATAAGCGAGTTGCCGCTTTTGAATTACCTATCTAAACTAAATTGATATCCTTCTTCTTCCTACCCTTTTTCACTTATTCACTGAAGTGGGGTCGCTACAGTATGTACACTTCCTTCCATTCCAATCGTCTTTATCACTCGTCATCTCGGAATTCGATCCCTTGTTATTCATATCCTCTTCCACGCTGTTCGTCCATGCTTTTTTCAGTGTCCTCTACCGCTAAACCCGTTCGCACTCACATTCAAAAAAATACAACCATTTGGCAATTTTGTAGTTTCCTCATTTTGTCAACTACATCTAAAGATACATAGTTTAGTCTGTATATACAATGTGTTATGAGATAACAAACAATAAGCACGGTCTTAAAATTCATCGCAGTCATCCATTACTCTGTTTACTGAGCTACGTCAAAGATTAATAACTGATAAGTGTGTTTGTGTCGATGGAACCTTGATACTGAAATGTGATGAAACCACGTGGCAATAAGTATTCGTACTGTGTGACATGGGTATAAGTTGAAATTAGGACCGAAGCAAATGAAAAAAAGCAGCTATTTTGTGCAGTCGCAGCGAAGATAATGCTTTAAGCCAACACCGAATCAACCGCCAGGTACAGCTATAAGCGAAGCGCTAGACTGGCTATTACCCGCCAGGACCATCTATCGTAGCAAAAGCAACGCGGGACTGAAAACATCCTTCTTTCCCCTTCACTCATTGTACCTTCCGACCCATCTCTCTTTCTTCCCGACTATTATTCCCACATGGTGATGTTGTCAACGTTGCTTAAATTCAACCTCCACTTCGCCTTACCCTCGACATCGTCTGTAACCCCAAACTCAAAAGGAGGCCTTTTGAGTTCAGTTCTCCTTGCCATGGGTCTATTTCAGGATCTTCTACCGGGGATGGGAAATGCTAGCACTATGTTGCCTACCTAGTCGGGTGGCCTCCGATGTTACTACGACATGATCCTATTGAACGCGTTTATTATGTACGAAGGTGTAATCAATTAATTCTTAATTTATTCAATTAATTTGTACGGTTCATGTCATGAATATGCAGGGCTGAGTTTTGTAACTTCGGTGCCAAGGTCGTGTGAACAACCGGCTAATTTTGAATGTGGAGTCGATAAGGGATAGGTACCTTTATTTTGATGATGAAGAAGGATACACTCCGAAAAAATTGTATTTTCTTTGTACTTCGTCAAAATAGAATCCTACTATAATATTATAAGTGCGAAAGTTTGTAAGAATGGATGGATGGATGTTTGTTACTCATTCACGCCAGAACGGCTAAACAGATCTGGATGAAATTTGGCACAGAGATAGATTATAGTCTAGAATAGCACAGGATACTTTTTAACCTCGGAGCGCAGCTTGTACTTAAATAAACAAAAAATACAACGTGTTGCTTTGTATTCCTTTGTATAACCACATACCTCTACATTGAATTTGTATAGGTAGTTATACTTTTTTTTTTTTTTTTTTTTTTTACATACAATAGGTCGGCGTTTGACCACTAACTCGCCTGATGTTAAGCGACGTTGTGGTCTAAGATGGAGCACGACAACCTATAAGGTACTTATTCACTCTAGCCTTGAAGTTTTGTAGAGTGAAGAAGTACAAAGACGGCAGTTGAGTGAGGCGCTACAAGTGCGCCACTGCTCAGACCCGTCTTCGGAACGGTTACACCGGACTACATCCCGAAACACGACTAGGTCGTTTCACGGCATGGCTTGGTCCGGTGGGTGGTAACTAGCCACGGCCGAAGCCTCCCACCAGAGTTTGCTACCCGGTTAGCACTACCCACTAGGAGAGCACGAATAAACTGTGGGGCAACCTTGAAACCTATATATTGAACCTACATATATATGTATATACGCGTCGACTTGAGAACCTCCTTCGTTTTTACGTCGGTTAAAACTTAAATTGCTTTAAAACATTGCAATATTATTGCATAGAAATTATTACATAAATTTTTTTCAGTCTTACTTTCTGGTGCCATTAGAACTGTCAAAATACTATATTATCATTTACTAGCTGCGGTATTTCACCCGTGGTGCTGCAGGAACTGTTACTTTATTTGGCATAAAAAGTACTTTAGTCCTTTTCTGTACCCCTGACAAAATTGTTGTTGTACAAAATATCACGATGATCGGTTGACAAATAAACTTACAAACGAACAAACTCACTTTCGCATTTATGTAGCGAAATTTAAAATAGGATTAGTGACTTAACAAAACGGTTCTTAAGCTCTACGTCCTACGTGTTACAATTCAGTGATTACAGGCCCTGTTAAACGAACCATCCGGATTATACAAATAATTTATTTCCAAAAAGACTTTGTGACAGATAGCTTGTAATCTCTTACTGTTTTGTTGCGAATGCCAAGCTGCTTATTCATTCTATTATATATGTAGGGATGTCTAAATTCTGGCAGACGTTGCGCAAAAACAGTCTTTGTGCATGGTTACGGGGCTCGGGGCTGCCTCCTTTTCGGAGGGCCCGAAACAACATGCAGAGACATTTTCTGATGCACCTTTTGAATGCATAACTGACGGACTCTTAATACTCCCGTTTTAGAGTACAGGTCATCGGTTGGATGCTGGTAGGGCAGTTTAAGCTTTGCTTTGAGCACTGCTCGTTGTGCTCTTTCCACTTCCAACATGGTGGCGGCTCCTGCTCCTCCCCATACAGTTATTCAATATAACAGGACCGAAATATATACCGTTATATAATAACAAACTGTCGGTTTACACAGCAACAACATACATTATCAACATTGTGTCACTAACTGCTTGATAACTGCATACGTTTTCAGTCCACCCGCACTCGTCTTATCGGGAGGTTATCGATGCCATAAAGCCGGGCTTGGTCGCTAAGAAACGGACATGTAAACATTGAGAGCTTTGAGCAAACGGACTTATCAATGTATGAGAGAGAGCTTGTACAATTGTATAATTAACACAATTTTGTTTTTCATTCCGATGATTTAACATCGTCGATGCCGAGGGGTTTTGTCAAAATGGCTTCATCCGCTTTCATTTCTATTGGCGGAAATTTTTATTGACCTTGTACTAACTAGCTAAAGATAAAGATAAAGCTAATTATGCCAATTCTAGTACCAAGGCAAGTTCTCCTTCAAATGTAAAATGAATCAATAAAACAAAGCCATTTTGACAGTTATCGTGGCCGCCGTAATGCTGTGTTCAGACACTCGAGTTCAAAGCGACATACAACAGGCTGCTTGTGCTTGCGCCCGTGCTTGTGCTCGTGATTGCTGTCGATTGGGTTGACTGTCACACGCGCTCGGGCGCTCGCGGAGAGCTTGCAATGGCTTGCAGTACTGTACTTGTATATTGTAAAATTCCCTTAATGACTTTAATTTCAATAGGTCACAAATAAACTTTTTTCTTTCTTTCTTTCTTTCTTCTTTCTTCTGGCGCGCAGCCACGCGCGCCAGTCTGCATGCCGGGCTGCACGCCCCGGGCTGCTTGCCGGGATGCGCGCCGCGCGTCTGAACGCAGTATTATACTCTAAACTCGCCGAGTGTGGTGCCGGCATTGTTGCATTATTGCAACAAATTTGCATGAACGCACCGGGCGTGTTGGTAGCATAGACGTGTTGTTGCTCCAGTAAAATGGATGTTACGAATATGAGTTTAACTTTTAAAGCTTATGTGAGTCTGTGACATCATAGCTCTGAAACGATTGGTCGTCTAGCCGTGGGCTTTATCATAATCTCGTTTCAGGTGTAAGCTAGATATCTAGACCGCCCGCCCCAGGTGTTAGCTCGCGTGTCTCGCACCCATAACTCACACGTGGTCGCGTGCGATCCGCTCGTTCACCAGCTAATCACTAATGTATAATACTACCAACTTATCTAAACACATGTCCAGAACGAGGAACTGAAATCTTTAACGAAAGGCTATCGCTTTCGCGAAGAGAATGCGTTGGTGGCGCCGTAATTTCACTCTACGGTTAAGTTGGTCGTTAGTATTGAGTAACGTTTCGCAACTGACCTCTTGCCCTGTAAACATGCGTTTTAGTACTATGTTACTGAGGATAAGTTATGGTCGGGAAATTGGAATAAAAGCCCTTGCCGTTTGGTTGGGTTATTTTCGGCCACAATCTCATCTTAGGACAAGAACTATGTGTCTAGAGACGTTCTTGGACAACGGACTTTGTCAGTCTAAACGTTATGTATGAAGGAGGCTTTAGCGGTTTACCAGTCGAGATATTTTTTGGTCATTGTCTCTCTCGTTTGAAAAGTCATAGCAGTGAGAGTGAGCAAGAAACATCTCGATCGTCAAGAGAAGGCGCCTGAACCTCGGCACGCCCCGTAAGGCTCCGTTTCCATCAAAGATGTGCGAGGATGCGTAGCGAGAGATTTGTTTGTTAAGAACCAATAGAATCGTTTCATTAGCCTAGCCTCGCTCAAATGAAGCGATTCTATTGGTTCTTAACAAACACATCCCTCGCTACGCATCCTTGCATATCTCAGCTGAAACGCAACGCAGCCTTATGCGCTTGAAGCGGATGTCGTTCCTGCGTCTCACCCGGTTACCGTATCGAAGTATTCTAACCTGTGGTGCCAGTGACCAGGCTATGCTTATTAATCTTCGACCTCATCGTCAATCAACTACATTTCCGGATAGGCAGAAAATGATAAATTCAAATATCTATTCTGGGTGTTAGTTGTCTATGTATATAATTATATATAATCAGTTGCGCGGACTAGGCCGTGAAGTGTTTTAGCTTTATACACAACACATTATATTAAACACAGTAAGTAGTATACGCAACGTATAGCTCTAGGTATATGATAAAACGTAATTTTTTTTTTACTCAAACTGACTCTCTGTCCGTCCCCAGGATCTCAGTGCGTCGCGGTGGCGCCCTCACAGCGCTCGGGCTGGTCTACTTCATGACCCTGTTCGAGGTGCTGACCATGCTGGCGATGTACACCGGCGCCGGCGCACGCTTCCGTCGCAAGTACGCGCTCAGCGGCGGCGAGATACTGGACATCATTAACAAGTGAGCATACGAGTACGAACGCCTCGTATACCCCGCGATACCTGTAACCGACGATTGTGTTCGAAAATACTCATGGATGTAGAATCTTCTACTTCTACGAGTCGAAGGTTGTGTACCAGGATCATAGCAAGTGCAGAGAAGTAGCGGTCTTTATCTGCCTCTAAAAAAAGGGGATCTAATCTTGGACAGAGGCGTGATAATGTATAAACATAGTATGTGAGCATACGCACAGCAAAAATAATGTATAAGTATGTGAGCATACGCACATAAAAAAGTTTAAGTTAAAGAGTGACGTTAATTTAACAATTCTATGTTCAAAATACACTTAGCTAATTTCCAACATATTCCCCTCTCTCTCTCCCTTTTTCCTCTCTCTACGCCTTCTCAACACTCCATCTCTCTCTCAGAGTGGTGTCAGCGGTGCAGGCGGCGTTCTCGTGCGTGACAGGCGCCGTGGTGTGCCTGTGGTCGTGCACGCGCGACTTCATGCGCTCCTCGCACTACATGTCCGAAGCCTACGCGTGGTTCGGAGCCGCCTACTTCTTCTACGACATCTGGTCCATGTACCTGGTGAGTATGCTGGTTCCGTCTCTCTCTCTCTCTCGCAGGAGTTTGTGCGACTTCATGCGCTCCTCACACTACATGTTCGAAGCCTACGCGTGGTTCGGAGCATCCTACTTCTTTTACGACGTCTGGTAAAATCTGTAATAAAAAACAACACAATCACTGAGCGCAATATGCTATGTAGCCTGGTTGTTGTTGGCAATAGCTTGGATGTAGTTTGGTTTATATGGGTTGAAAGCAAAAAGTCCATTAATGAGTTGAATATTATTGCAAAATAAAAATAATTTATGTTATAAATGTTTACAAGCAGGGCTTGTAAACATTCAGACGGTCGAAGGGTTAATAAACTTTTGTCATAATCCACAATTAAGCTCCAAATTGGCTCCAATAAAATAGAATGGGACAAAGGTTTGACAATGACAATAAATTCTCCCTTCAAGCCATCTGAACCAAACTGCAGTATACCATAAATTTTAATCTTTAAATGACACATTTTCCTAAAAGTATAAACCACCATTTCTCCTTCAACTTCACCCCAGGTGCACCTAGAAATGAACGCCAAAGACAACGTGAGCTACATTAAAAGCAAGATCCAGCGAGCCAAGAACGGCGCGCACGCGCTCTCCGCTGGCGACGGGAAGAAGCCCGTCGGCACTTCTTTCCTCGACTACTGCAGGCACGAGCCCGTCATACTGTTCCACCATCTCTTCATCGGAGGCTTCGGCTTCCTCGTCATTGTGGTGAGTGTCTAAAGGTTTACTCGAGATATTCAAGTTTTGCAATAGTACTCGTGTGGGGTAATTCATTTATTTTTGTCGAAAAATGGTATCAAAGAAACGCATAGAGAGTTGCAGATACTGTGGGGTAAAGGACGCTTGAGGTTGCCTCCTGACCGTGCACACTTACCATCGAACTTCAAGGCAGGTTATCGACCGCCACTAACGTAATCCTTATCTGTACTTTTGAATTTAAATTCTAGTATAAAGTGTGATTCTGATACGACTAATTTTTTCTCTGTTAATGACACATTTCATTGTATCGAACATGGGCACTAAACGAGTTCTGTCTGAACGAGCATGGCTTGCGAGACACGCTTCTATCTCAGCCTGGAGCGTGGTAAGCTTAGTAGCCAGAGAAAGATAGACACGTGTCATACGAGTTATGGTTGATCAGGGAGGACTCAGCTATTCCACCCTGGAATAGCTGACCACAGCTTGGACCCTGGTATATTCCCGTCTTGAGTTCAGAATGTGGTCTAGTGCCGTGTGGAGGTTAGACCCTGGTCTATTCCCGTGTTGAGTTTACAGCCTAGTTTATTGCCGTGTTGAGTTTACACCTTGGTATATTCCCGTATTGAGCTTACCCCTGGTCTATTCCCGTGTTGAGCTTCACCCCTGGTCTTTCCAGTACCTGCGCGGGTCGCTGGGCGACTGCACTTTCGGCTTCGTGTACCTGATGGAGCTGTCGACCCCGTTCGTGTCCCTCCGCGGCATCCTGGCGCGGCTGCGGCTGAAGGAGGCGCGCGTGTACCTCGCCAACGGGCTGCTGATGCTGGCCACGTTCTTCGTGTGCCGCGTGGCCAGCCTGCCCTACGTCTGTCTGCTCTACAGTCGCGTCACGGGCCTCTCGTACATCGAGGTACTGTCTAACTGCATACTGCAGCATACAGCATACTGTCATACAACATACAGATACACATATATGAAAAATCCCTAAAACTAACATTTTTAATAACAAACGGTAATCATACTATTGTGATGCCAGCTGTCACTAGATTTGAAAACAAAGACAATAACAAATTGCGGGTTCAAGTTAAATATCTCTCTCTCTCTCTCTGTCTCTGTCTCTTTCCGACCATGTGTCTCAAACGATGGCCACATGACAGCCTTGTGTTTTCCCACCTTGATAAAGGTTACCCTCAGCTAAGTCAAGTCGGCACTAAACCTAAATGTTACCCAACCAAACCCAAGTCAAGCTCCCTCCCTCCAAACCAAAATCCTAAATCCGCTATCGTTCAGAGAAGTGTGGGTGCCGCCAACTCTTTCGGGGGAAAAGTTACGTCAACAACAAGTTACCTCAACTTCGTCTCCCATTCCAGGCAGTAAAATCCCTCCCGACCGGCTGCAAGATCTCCATCAGCATCCTCATGATGCCCCAACTGTACTGGTTCTACCTCATGTCCGCGGGCGCCCTGAAGCTGTTCCTGAAGCCATCACAGGCTCCGAGCCAGCACCAGCCCAGTCGCCTGGCGGCGCTGTCGTCGGGCGACACGGACAAGCGCAGTTGATGCCGACGACGCCGTTCCAGGCGACACCACGGCTACGTACCAAAGTCTTAGAGCAAGAACTGGGGAAAAACGACGCGAGCGACGTAGATATGTAGCTAGGTAGGCGAGGATAGACATTTAGAGAAGGATAGCTAATTAAAACTGGCTTTGGGATATAGTATAGCCATATAGTATATATACCTAACAAGTCAATAGTTAAAGACAGACAAATTTGAAGGCGGATAGCAAATTGACCGGCTTGAGAATGTGAACGTAAGTGACGAACCTAGCTAGTAGACAAAGACAGACATATTTAATAAACGGATAGCAAATTTTGACCAGCTTAGAAATCAGACAGGATATACCGTTTGGTTCTATTAATGTATGGATAAAGACGTAATAGAAGACGGGGTTGTTTTCAAAAGTTAATATTCCACCCAGCGAATTATTATTGTGAAAGCCAGATTTGCGGTCAAACTACAAAACTATTTTTCTTATCAATTTTAGCTTGATAAACAAATAAAAAATTCTAATAAAAGTTTTCGTTGGTCCTTCGAGCCGGTTATCAAAGCCAAATCTGGTCCTTCGAGCTCTTTTTCAAGACCGGTTAGCTATTCGTTTTAAATATTATTGTCTTTCTACTAATCTCGCCTTTAACAAGGTAAAGTCGTGTCGATACAATCAATGTTGAATTCTAAACATGTAACGTCTTGCGTCTCTTTTCCACTTTCGGGCTTCGTAAATGCATCCCGCTCTTGAAGTCGACAGGTGTCGGACCACGGTGCTCATGCAAAGGAAACAGGTTCAAAATAATGGTTACTCTATTGCGTATGTATTTATGTGTCATTTTAAAATGTATTTTTTTCGTCGATCTTGAAGGTTTTATTCGGCAGTGAGTGTTTTACATTCCACGAATACTGAACTCTGTCCTTGTCTAACAGTCTAAAATATAGATAAAACCTTCAAAATCGACATAAATGTCTCGGGCTAGAGGGAGACGGATAGAATCGTCGAATAGGTAATAAAAGACGTCATCTGTCTCTCTCTAGCCTGCATAATTGTTGACTAGTCGCTTTGGACGATATGAATAGTGGGAAATGTTGTAAAAGTAGTCAATGTCTATAAGTAATCATATTCAAAGAATAATCGTTAGATAGTTGTCTAGATGTCCTAGTTGTTTGTACGTCAAGCGAGGATGAACCGACGAATGAGACAGCGTATCTACAAGAGATGTGCAAGTGAGATAAACGCGCGAAGACAAAATACGCCAATAGCATCACTTCATTTACACAGCAGAAGTGATATTATTGGTGCATATTTTCCCTGCGCCACGCCCACCTTCTTTGCGCTTTCGGTGGAATTCGCAGCCTACCAGCCTATTACCTATTCAGCAACGCACGGCCAATACAATTTATAGCAACTAACAGGGCGTCGATTTTACCAAGCAATCGTTCTTAATTGTTAATGAAAAAAAAAACAAAACGTGTCGATTCGAGGCAACTCATTAACAATTTGCAAACAATTGGTTGGTAGAATAAGGGCGCAGTTCTCTCCTCGCCGCCGCGTTGTGGATTCGAAATAGTTAGTTGTCTTTAGTCTTTTTCGAGCGAATTTTTTTCTGTTTTTCTAACCGACTTCCGACTAACCGAGAAAGGCCTATGATCATCAAAATTTAACATGGTGGTTATTTGTTTGTTTCCACTGTTGACATATAACTTATTTGAGTATCTGTCAAAAACAGACGGTTCAAAAAATTAACAACCCAACCAAGTTTTGGTGCAGTTTGGTCTAATTATATTTATATTTTTTTACAAATATATTCATATGTATTATCAAACCATTTGCACGATTTACAAACGCTGTGGACCCCGCACTTGGAAAACCCAGTATCGCGGTCGTCCACTTGAACGTCTTTACATTAAATTAGTGACAGACTAAAACAAAGTAAAATTTAGAAATTTAAAGACAAATTTGATTCTAAATAAAATAAAATTGGATTGACAATTTGAAAGATAAACAAACAAATACAAATTGATTCAAAACTGCGTTTATTAATAAGAGGACTTAATTTTTTTATTGCGGTTTACGTGTGATTTGTGTTTGAAAATATCGATTATTTTAACAACTGCACTGTTTATTTTTTCATATTTTCTTTGTCTGAGCACCGCCCGCACGCCTCACGCATTTTAACGCTTTTGAGATGGTGCAGCTTGTTTTTACTCATTCATGGCCTGCGCAGACGGACTTTACTTCGCAGACGTGAGATTAAGCGCAAGTCGCATAAAGACAGATATATTATTTTTTTTTATAATTCTGCGAGAGTAAATGAGATACAAAGTACGCGGGCTAAAGTTTTCCGTCTGCGCAGGATTTTATTATTTCCAATACTTTTAACATTACTTTCCTTAACAGTTTAAATACAATGTATAACTCGATTGCCTCAGGAAGTGGGTCATGTTTTATAAATATTTTTTTTTTAATTATCTATAGCTTCCTGTTCTGCTCGATATTTTATAAATGTATATTATTGTAACAAGTTATATTAGTTAATATGCTGATGCTGGTCTAGACTTAGTATAATTTATTTTATAGTTATAGTTTTGTACAGAACGTTTTTAAATGATTCTGACACAGATTTAGTAGGATTTAGATATCGTAGACAACATTACCTACGTAATTTGTTTCTCTTGCTAAACTGCTATTTTGTTGTTGTTCTCTTATTTGTTGAAGTGGTGTTGTCTTTTGTTTTTTTGGTATCTGTGCTAAATTTCAAATTTGAGCGGGGAAGGCAAGGGGTAACTAATAAAATCCAAATTTGTATAAATTGTACATTAAAAAAAACCGTCAACCAGCTTGATCACATCAACTTTCAAGCCGAGAAAACCGCATCAAAATCGGTCCATTCGCTACACATACACCCAGTCAAACTTATAACACCCAGTCTTTTTGCGTTGGGGGTTAAATACCGCATATAATAGACACTGGATCTGCTCCAACAAATAAGAGAATTTCAAGTTTAATCACAGTTTCTTTCAACTTTGTGACACGCATTGACTCGCGTTACCTATCTCCTAAATCTGTTCTCCTCTGAAGATTTTAAACATTGACAGTGAGAACATCTCGTAATATTTAAGATCTACTGGAGTCTCGACGGTTCGACGGAAATTATATAAAAGAAATTGTTATAGATTGTTGAGTTTTTACATTTATTTGTTGGCATTTATTTTTAATATTTTTCGTAATACTAAATGAGGGTACGTTGCGAAACGGCTTGTTATAAACTAGCTGATTGGTCTTGAATGCGTACGCGCTTTTCGAACAAAGAAATGTATAGTTGTACAGGTTTGTCTTACCCGGCGGTAAAGATTGCACATCGACCTTTGGAAAGGGACTCGGCTTCGTAGAGCGTTATCTCTTTCGTACGACAGTTTCGTTACAGTGTGCGACAGAGATAACGCTCTGCGAAGGTGACGTCTCTTTCCAAAGGTCGATGTGCAATAAATATCACTGAGTACTGTAGTTTGACTTTAGACCACTTTTATTGCTAGCCGTGTCGGGTTGTATGTGTTTTTGGTAAAGGTTGAATTCTAAGGTCTAAGGTGTAATTCTAACTAAAAAAGTGTATTGTAGTAAAACCATGTTGTTTACTAAATTAATGATAAAATTTCGAACAAAATATTGACTATTGGTTATTTTTTACTGAACAAAATTAGGCTTATTTGCAGTAAATACGGAGTTACATTTTTGCAGTTGATATTCTTGCGTTAGCTAACTTGGAGTTGAATTGTTAAATGTATTTGTCGTTCCAGTATTATGTTACCCTCAAGTTTAGCTGGTAACTCGCCTTGGTGTCTCGGTGGCTCACTTGATAGTGCCTGCCTTCTGAGCTTGGGGCTTCGATTCCCACCTATGGCAAACATTTCTGTGATAAACATTTGTGTTTATTCTATGTCTGGGTGTCTTGAGCCACCAAGACGACTTATCAGTGTAACTTCTTATGCAGTTAACTCCGAGTTAAGAAGTTAACCCGAGCTTATGCAGTGTGGTCAGTGTAACTGGCTCTTGGTCAACTTGCTAACCACATAATTGTAACTTATGTCTGAACTGGTTTATGAACTAGTTTGTCAACGTGCACAAATGTGGTGCATTTTACTTTCTCAAACAGACTTGTTAAAATACCATTGTAGTAAACTCCTTTTGACTTTTGAAGTCCTGGTGATGAAATTTGTTTTGAGTTTGGTGTTTAGCAGTTTCTTAGTCCTTTTAGCGGCTGAGCCGGAGTTATTCGATAGAGATTTTCGACCCTATTTCAACTGGGATTACGATATTTTCCGTCAAATGACTCGTTCAGGGAGACGCGGGAAGGTGTGCAGCGTCTCGTCGCGCGGGGAAATTGAACATTATGCTAATGTATCTCATACATTAGCACAATGTATGAGATACATTACGCGCCGACGCTACGCTGTACGCACCGCGCCTCGCTGTTCTAGGCCTTAGGCGCAATTATACCGGACGTAAGGCGAAGACGCGGTGCAGGCACGTTTAAGGCTTGAAAACCTGCGCCTTGTCGCTTTGTAACTAATTAACTAGCTCTTATCCCCGCGGCTTTGCTAGCGTTTTATAGCCTATGTCACTCTGGAATAGTGTAGCTTTCTAATGGTGAAAGCATTTTTGAAATCGGATCAGTAGTTTTTGAGTCTATTCGTTACAAACTTACAATAACACAAATCTTTCCTTAATAATATTACATAAAATATGTGTAGGAAAAACGTCGCTTTCATATGTTTTACTAGCTGCGCCCCGCGGTTTCTACCGCGGTTAAAAAGTATCCTATGTGCTATTCTAGACTAAAATCTATCTCTGCGCCAAATTTCACCCAGATCTGTTCAGCCGTTCTGGCGTGAAAGAGTAACAAACATCCATCCATCCATTCTTACAAACTTTCGCGTTTATAATATTAGTAAGATAAGAAGATAGTAAGAAGTAAGATATTAGCAACTTTTAAAGCAGCACTGCGCCTGAACCTTGCTACGTCGTGTCCGCGCCTTACGTCTCGTCTGTATGATTAGCGCCTTAGACGGCGAAAATCTTCGTCGAATAAAACCGGTTTAGTTGGCTAAAAGTAGGTTGTTGGTTGGTTATGGAAATTTTAGCTTTTATATCGCACAGTGTGATCTGATAAGTCATGTAGAAATCTCGTTAGTTATTTTGTATAAAAACGGAGGCTACTACCATTTCTAAATTATTGAATAGATATTTTTATTAATAATTTCAAGGCCCCTTCAACGCTTCCACTCTACTCCATTTAATGTACATCTCTTCCAGTATTGCCAAATCTTGTAATTATCTGGGCTTTAAACTGAAATATCAGTGAAACAATCGAAAATACAAAAAAAAAATGGCAAAAAAAGTTACTACGTAAACTCCAACTGACACTATAAAAACATAACGTCACCATCGTGTCATCCCGTTCTCGCCGACCCACTCGCACAATACGCGCGAAAGAGACGACACGATAGCGCCAGCCAGTGAAGTTTACGTAAAAACCGCTGGTCATGTTACATTAAAAATACTTCGCTGAAGCCCCAAAGGATTATTGTGTGTTAATTAAAAATAGACGTTAAATAATTGTAAAGAAGGTGCCATTTGCTCCAAATGTTTTTTTAAACGCTGTTATCTTTCGAGGCCCTGTTTCTAACTGTTATATACGTGGTAGATTTAAATTATAAATGTCTAGAGATAAATTCAGTGTGGCTCCTCCAGAACTTACTCTAAAAAGTATTACTACTCATTATTTGTTTTATTTTATTATTCTAAATGTTTTTAATTGCCATGGAAATTGCGTTAACTAAAAATTTAAAAAAAAAACTTTTTTTAAGGATATTTTTGGTATTATAAAACGAATAGGATGACAAAGTAAAACAAGATAAAAAAATACTTTTGAAGTTCTGGAGGTGCAAAATTTTGTGAGAATTAAGCCCTTAGGGCTTAGGGTCTAATTATAACAAACGCTGCAAAGATTCCCTGAGCGATTTTTTTGCATAAGTTTAAAGGTGCCCCTAGACGTTTCATATTTGACTGCAATTTGTTGCTGCAACATTGGCGACTGTAGCCCGACCGTCATCAGGCCTGCTAGAAATGTTTAACTATATTGCCAGACCACCCTCAAAATATTGTCGCAATATTACCAGTAACAGCATTGCAATCACATTGCAGTAAAAATAGGGCCTGTCTAGGAGCAACTTAAGAAATTGTGCAACAGGCAAGCGTGCTCCATCGTAGGCCGCATCACTGCTTATCATCAGGCGGTTGCCGGTCAAACGCAAGCCTATCAAGCAATAAAAAAACTAGATTGAGTTGCATGATTTCATCGCGTCGCGTCTTTGCGTCGCTCGTGCGATCCGCAGCGCTTGTTAGGACTAGTCCTATAAAGAGCTATGTTAGGGTAACACAGGTACTAATAGCACAATATACTTTAGTGTTACTAGACTTACATAGAATTGTTGACTATTTACATTTGTCGTTAAAATGCTATGCCAATATAGGTACTTCGGGTACATTTTTGGTACCTAATAAACTCGATATTGTAGCTATCTGTATATAGTTAGCTAGTCTGCTGTGTATTTATATATTTTTTTATATCTTTTGGCTGGTTAGCTATGTTTGGCCCGTTTAAATTCTTGACGACTTATGTCATTAGGTTCAGTTTTCCGACATCTAAACTAGATGGCGTGACTATCTGCAAGCAATACGAGATCTGTTCAAATTGAAGGTAGTTCTCGCGTGACTTCCCCTTGGCACACCTGGAGGGCTATACAGCAGGGTGACCAGCGCGAACTCGTGACTTCCCCTTGGCACACCTGGTTGGATTCCTCTTAGCACATCAGTGGCCCTATTCGGGGATTTGAGATTTTCTTTTCACCTTTTTTTCGTCCCTGTTGCTCTCGTTTGAAACGTCATAGGAGTGAGAGTGACCAATATAAAATCTCATCTTATCTCACGCGTTGGAATAGCCCTCCAGGCATGGGCGTACCCAGCTTCTGGCGTAGGAGGGGGCAAGTCAGATTTTTTAGGTCGGATCGTCCGCGGCTGTTTTGTCATACACACTACACAACACACCTACATGAGTCATTACATGTATGTAGTGGAGTGTGTAGGGCAAACACCCGCAAATGATCCTGTTTTATAGGTAGTTAAATAAATAAAATTTTACAATCCTGTCACAGTAGTACATTTTACTATATTCTTAAGTGAATCATTAACCTAATTTGTGATTAAAATTTTGATGCAAGTTCCCTATTGCATCGTGCATTTTGTCAGTGTCTACTGCGCGGTTTATTTAAAAGTTAGAGCATAACTCGTTTACACTTTAATTAGTAATTAGGGGAGTTCATACATGTTCTGCGAGATTTTCAAGGGGGGGCAGCTGCCCTCCCCTGCCCCCCCTGGGTACGCCCATGCCTCCAGGTATTGCTTAAAGATTATGTCAACTTTGACAGATATTGTTTTGTTTTGCTAGTTGCCACGCCATCTAGAATAAACTAGACATAATGAATTAGGATGCGTATTACGTGCGTGTTGACGTAAGCTGTCAATAATGAAAATGGCTCATTGCGAGATTATCATAAATGATAGCCAGTTATCCATGTATTTCTTCCGATATCTTCCTTTATCTTCCTTAGATCGACGACTGATGTAAATAGACCTTAACTAAGTCTTATGGCATTTCGTTCCTAATTTTTGTAACCAGTCCTAATTATGGCCTAATATTAGTAATATGATATTTGTGACTTTTGAGATTTAATGTTTTTTGCAATGAGCTTTTATAATGTATTTAAATTCCATTTGTTTTACATTTTGCAAATAATGTTGGTTGGTAATAATGTTGGGGTTAAAAGAAATTAGCAGATATCTGTAGTAATGGTTTTGTTTGATTAAGGTGCAGATTGCCACTTATAGATACCGCTCACCAAAGTTAAGAAAACAAAGCGTTCCTATTGGCTATCTCAAAATTACGCCTAGCCGCGCCTATTACAACCCATGAAAGTGATAGGTGCGTTTTGACAAGGGCCCTTTTCGGAGATTTGAGATTTTCATCTCACCTTTTTTCATCCTTGTTGCTCTCATTTGAAACGTCATAGGTGTGAGAGTGACCAAGATAAAATCACATCTCATCTCACGCGCAGGAATAGCCCCCCAGATGTATAGTTTCGATCGCATTGAGTGCGGAATCTATAAGTGTGATCTGTGGATCAGGGATATGAATGACTATCGTCAAAATATTTGAATCGAAAATTGAAGAAGCATTTATTAAAAGGCAAAGGTTTTGACCATAGTTGTTTTTGCTAATACTATTGATGGTTTGGTGTTAAAAACAAAAAATATAGTGGGACACGGTTTCTAATGAACGTGGATAGTACGCCGACGGGACGCTACTATTTTTGTCTCTCTTTAGCTCTAAAGAAAAAATAAGACGGCAGCTATAGTTCCACTTTGGCCACGTTCATTGGAAGCTCTATCGAACTATAGTAGGTATAGTTATTTCGAAAAATGTTACAAAGAATAAGTCGATGTACTGTTTTTTCGATGTGTACAGTTTGAATTGTACGGAGTGGTGTTACCAGTGTAAATGTAATTATTGCGTAGTTAATTTATATTTAGGCTTGTGTGTTGGGTGCACGGCGACTGTCGGTTTGGTTTGAAATTATTTTATGAGATTTTTTTTGGCTTTTAAGTTCAAATATTTCATCGTTCACTTAAGCTTCGTCCTGGTTAAGCAGCCTGTGAGCGGCAGATTTTCTGCTTGTTGACTCTTTTGTCATTGTGGGAAAAATCAACGTTGAGCAAGCGGTGAACCGTAGCAAACAAAATTCGAGTGAGCCGCTCGTCAGCAAGCTGAGTACGCGCAATTTTGACACTTCATTTAAAATAAATTAGGTACGTGGCGAACAAGAAGTACAAGAAGCAAACAGTGAACCGATGACAGTATGCTCAGTTGGCACGAAGCTTTGTACATCTAGGGGGGTCTCTTTCACGCCAGAATACGATTTTCTTTTTTTTTTACTCGAGCCGAGAGATCTCAGGACCGAGCCGCGCCCACAGTCGCCGGCGCTCCGCACTAGTCCTGCAGCGATGCAGAATAGATGTGATATGCTAACTCATTGACTAGGTCTGTTGCACTGAGTGTTTTATAAATGTATCCAATACTGAACACGTGCGTTTTATTTGTTAGTAAGTTTAGTATAAAATTATGTTAAGGGTTCCGCGACGCTCTGAATTTTCCATACAAAGGCGCTTGTAAAACTTCTTGAAAACAAATTGTCACATTATGATGAAATTTGGCATGTACAATTTGATGAACTATAACTCTACGCCCCAATGTTCTTGTATTAAAAAAACGTCCTCAAGAACAAATAGAGCTATGAAAAATAACGGCATTTGAAAGGGGTCAGTTTTGACAGATATATTTAAAAGACAGACAAAGCAAATCTAAAATCCTTTTACATAGGTAGATACATCATTAGCTTTTAAATAAATGCAAAATACAAGGGAAATTTTTAGTTATTTCTGAATTATTATGCAAGTCATAAAAAATATTGAAATTGCACTTTGTCACTCTGTAGGTAACTATAGAGGCTCATCAGTATCGTTACTTGCTCTCTTCGCTCGTCGTCTTCTTCTAGACGAAATGGCAATAGAAAACCTTTAGCGAATGCGAAGTAAGACTAAAGCGGTCGCCGGACTCTTAAGTCAGCGCCGACTGGTGGTGCTATCAAAGTTCCTCTTACCACAACGGGTGTGTGAAGTCACGAATTTTATTGGAATAAAAAACTATATGGTAACTATACTACGAGTATACGGCACGGTGCCTATAAACCTTCCTTGAAAAATTAGCTAACTGATGGTGGAAACTGAATCAAAATCTATAGCGTGGCTTATATACATATACATATATAAAATATCCGCTAGTTAGCGGATATACAAAACTAAATTGAATGAAAACATTTTGACTTGACTTGACTACAGACAGAGAAAGACGCGTAAGGCGTCTCCCAAACAGACGCGGCCTGCGGTGGCGGCCAGTACGCTGCAGGCCAATTCAAAAGTCCACCAAAAAAAGCTACCACTGTCTGGGAGACACCTTAAGCGACATTGTTTTATACTATTTAGAGAAAAGATAGTAGTGACAACGGGGAGTAAGGTTATAGAAGGTATAGTTTGAGATTACGTAGGAAAGAAGATAGAGTTGGCAACCCCGAACCCCTCGCTGGTTAGCTGGTAGCTCTACTTATTTGCATCAGGTAAAGACATAGGTACCTTTTTATCTTTTCTTACGATGAAGAACATCATATAAAGCCTGTAATCACCAACTGCTGGGCATAGGCCTCTCTTGTAGGCTACGATCCCGATCCTGTCGAAAGACACTGACATCTTTGACTGATTATCTTTGTGTTTTGTATTCGAAATTGCTGCCATTACTGCGGAATTCATAGTTCAAGAGATGATGTACCAAGTCATCACCAGTCGGCAGTAAGACCCCACCTCCACAAGCGAGGGTATCGCGTCGACACTATCGCCGTGCCATAAAAAAATATCTCAACACTGCGATGTTATCGTGAAGATGAATGACGATGAAAAACTGAATGCGAGCAAACTGTCATCGTATTGTTGCGCGCCTATCGCCACTCGTGGAGATTACTCGGAAGCGCGAACTCGTCGCGATGCACTCGCTCGTGGAGGTGGCGCCTAAGTAAATTCGTATGGGTCTATAGTGACTTACCTCTGATGTCAGAGTTCTCCACAGAGTAGGTTTTTTTTTATGTACAATAAGTCGGCGTTTGACCACCAACTCGCCTGATATTAAGCGACGTTGTGGTCTAAGATGGAGCACGACGACCTATAAGGTACTTATTCACTCTAGCCTTGAAGTTTACTATAGTGAAGAAGTACAGAGACGGCAGTTGAGTGAGGCGCTACAAGTGCGCTACTGCTCAGACCCGTCTTCGAAACGGTTACACCGGACTACATACCGAAACACGACTAGGTCATTTCACGGCATGGCTTGGTCCGGTGGGTGGTAACTAGCCACGGCCGAAGCCTCCCACCAGAGTTTGCTACCCAAAGAGTTTGCTTGTTTGTTTGTTTGTTTTGTTTGTTTGTTTGAGTTTTTTTTATTTGAGTTTGTTTGATTTTGAGTTTAGGTACTTTTGGAGTTCTCAGTAAGGCAGTAATTTTCCTAAAACTGATCGTTATTTACTAAATAATAGAACGAAATAATCTAATCAAATCGATAGAGATCTGTTATTTGAATACGTGAACAATCTAGGAAACTGACGCCTTAGTAGATAATATAGGGTTTACTTTACCTCTAACAAAATAAATACAAACGACAAAACCTTTACAATATTGTCCATGAGTCCATGAAACACTCAAAAACTACCTAGTGGGGATCTTTTTATGTTCTTACTTAAAGTTTCCTTCGCCTGGAGAACCTTACTTTTCCCAGTTGAGTAGGTAGCTAGGTTACCTACATATAATAGGTAGGTCTAAGGTAGGTATAAGAATGTATTGTTTTTATAAAAAATGCCAGAGGAATTTGAAGTTCAAAATTCTAAGTGCGGTGTTGTATTGTTACGAGCAAAAGTCAGGCATTGTCTAGCTAGGCAATCAATTAATTTCCAATAAAATAAAATTGAATTGAATTCTATTGGCACGTGAATCTCGAAAAAAGTATCATAAGTATGGTCATCCTATTTAAAATCAGATAAGATTAGTAAATTATATTCTATTAAGATTGAAAACTACGTATTTTCCGGTGATTGTTAATTTACACGTGAGAAATATTAGATGTTCGCCCTAATCACTACATACACGAAAATTCGAAAATTTGTGTTTATTGAATAAGCACAAAAACTCAGGTATTTTTTTATTTAGGATAAGTATGTGATTGGTACCTAGACTTTCTAGTCATCATCATCATCATCATCATGTCAGCCCAGAAGACGTCCACTGCTGGACAAAGGCCTCCCCCAAAGATCGGTCTTGCGCTGCCCGCATCCAACGGATTACCGCGACCCGAGCCAGATCGTCACGATGCTTGGCCGAGTTGGATTCGACGATTGACCTCTTTCACGAAGTTGGATTTGGACCTGCCTAATTCGATGATCTGTCCTAGGTAGACATAATCGTCAACAACCTCGAGTGCAGAGTCGAAGCAACCTTACTGGAGTGGGTGCAATATGAACGTTCAACATGATATTCATCTATTGCATGTTCATTTTCAGACCCACTTCTTGAGAGGCTTTACTGAGGTCATCGAGCATTGTGCTGAAGTCTTCCAAAGTCTCAGTTATGACATATCTCCTTGTCTCACGCCTCGCTGCAGTTGGATAGGTGTCGCGTTCTGGTCCTGGACTCGGACTGACATGGTGGCGTTTTCTTACAAACACTTCAACGCCTCGACGTACCGATAGTGAATTTGGCACATTTGAAGAGATCTCAGTACGGCTGAAGTTTCGACCGAATCGAAGGCTTTTTCATAGTCCACAACCGCCGGTTATACCTACTCTTCAGTCTTCTGTATAACCTGCCGCAGCGTGTGATGTGGTGTATGGTACAATTAAGACTTTTCGGAAACCGGCTTGTTCGGGAGGCAGAAACTCGTCAAATCAACGCGCGAGATTTGTAGACATGGCATAGGAACACAGATTGTGTTTGACCGGCTAGTTTTTGATCTGTCTGTTTGAAACTGTCTTGAAAAAAAAATTGCTCGACAACATATCACATAGACTCAACGTAAAACAAGCCATTGCCTCCCAAGAGAGATAATGTTGTATGAAATTCCCAACGAAGTTTTCGAGCAATGAGGTTAAAATTGAGTAAAAACTCAGCAAAAGGACAAGTTATTCGAAAATCAAACTGGCCACCACAAAAAAAGAACGAAAATGCATGAAATTTTAAAACAAAAAACCCAAAAAAATTTAGAGCTAAACCTACCCAAAAAAAAGGGTAAAGCCGCCAGACGCGACTATACGGATAGGTATAAGGTACCTACTAATTCAGGTAGGTATATTAACATGAAATCACTGCAAAAAGCGTACCTTATCAATAATCAGCTATTATCTAATTAGCCGCTATCAGTGATTCTGATTACTTTGATTTTGTTCTGTTCGCTACCGCGCCGCGGCTTTAGATAAAACGGTAGTTTACTTAGGACAGATAAGTAGGACTAATTCTCAGTGGTAGCAAAGATGTTTTGGACAGCGGGCCTAGTAGTAGTGGCCCTGGTTATTGCCCAGGTAAGGGAACATTTCATAATTTGTCTCAACATTAAAAAAAAACTTTTAACTAAACAAGAACTTTGATTTCCCAAGATTTCCTCGGGTATGTTAGAAGCGCGTTAGAGTCATGTGCCCACAGGGCCCGCCTGCTTATTTTAAGTTTATTTAAAAATCCATTGTTTCAACATTTGATACCTACTTCAATATAATTATATTTTATTTTGGCTATTTGTTGCACTTAATTTAGAGCTTGTGTATATTTTAATATTCTGGGATAAAAGTGCCCTACGTTACCTATAATTATTTAGTTTTATTACCTACCTACCTAGGTAATTCGTACCTACCACCACCATTACTACCACTTTTTAAGATCTGTATGCTATCCTGTATGTTGTATACCAAATCATGTTCTCACAAATAAATTAATCTTGAATCTTAAACCGCTTCATAAAACTATTCGAAAGAAAAGTTTGGTGTAACTGAAGGTAAAGAAGAGTCTCATACTGCCTACATTAATAGGTTTATAATATGAGATGACGTCACCTTTTTAAATGTACAGTCCCCTTGTACTTTCAATCTGTTACACAACATTGCAGGTCCCTGCAGAGCTCGTGGAGCCTGTGTTTATTGAAGATGCGCTCGCTAAAGCCGGTAAGATATCTCTCATCCACATCTATCTATATAATAAAAGTGAAAAACCAGAACGAGATAAAAACGCAAGACGGAGCGAGATGGCGCTCTACAAAACTTCCTTGGCACATTTCTCCTAAACGGCTACCTGTTTCTCGGTAATTAGCATGTAATTCGATTCCTTGACCTCGGGAGTAGCGACAAACTTAATATTTATGGTTTTGGATGTGTAATTTTTGTATAATAAGCAAGATAAAATCGCAAGTTCAAATTGAAGAGAATACTACCTCATTGGATAGTTTCGTAGAAACTATCTTATTGAGGAAGTTCTTTTTTAAACAGTGTCAATCCAGCAGTGTCAGTGTGAAAATTCTATTAATGGCTAATGTCTGTAATTCTGTATAATATTAAATAAAGCTTGTTAAATAACGTGTCGTGCTTATAAAGCAGATATTATTGGAAACCTTGCTCCAACATAAGGTTATGGGCCATTTTAAAGGATAAAGGTGAGAAAATAATATCTCAAAAGTAAAATGTACACAAACGTCAATATTTTGCCAATACTAAAAGGCGAAAATTATTCTAACTGGAAGTTTAGAGTAAAATCCTTACTAGAAGAAAAACAGGTTTTACAGATATTAGAATACGAAAATAAAGATATCCAGCATGAACAAAAACTAAAATTAGATGACTCAAAAGCAAAGGCTATAATAATTCAATGTATAACCGACAAACATTTATCGATCATACAAGATTGCCAAAATGCAAAACAAATGTTTGAACAGCTAGATTCTGTTTTTCAACGGAAAAGTGTCTTTACAAAACTAACATTAAAAAGGAAAATAAAACAATAAACAAGAATACTTATGTTTTTGCTCAACATTTTATTATTTACATCACTGTACACATACTGCATACGTATATATATGTATACGTATTACATGTGTAATTTAGTAGGTAACTGTTACTAAACCACTAAAACTACTGAATGGATTTACATAATAGGTAATTAATTGCTATGCAATAGATTCCACGCGGGCAGAGCCGCGGGCAAACTCTAGTATAATTATAAAAGCTCTCTAATTTAACGAAAAGTTTAGGCAAAAAATACTAACCTACTTATTTTTTAAAAGTTTTATGAGAAACCTATTGTTGTCGTCGTCGTGCTTGGCATAACCGAAAAAGACCAGTATGACGTAACAGTGGCCGATTTAGGATTTTGGTTTGGGTGGGGCTTGTAGCTGTTGCTGTTGTCTTGTTTGCTAAAGACTACAGCAACACCTAGACCTAACCCTGGCTAGGCTTTAGGTAAATAACAAGTTGGGTCGTTTTGGACCCAAATGTAGTGCAAATGTAGCCCCAGCATTGTACATTTAGCATTATGTTCAAAGTCAAAGTTAAAGTCAGGGTATTGCGCGGCACGTGCGGTGTATTGCTCACGTCATCTATTCCTCTGATAGTTAAACTAAGATATAACGAATAAACCACCTCTGATGACTGGGGAGTTAAACAGTCGCTAGGCCGACCAAGAAAGAGGTGGAAAGATGAGCTCGATTAGATTAAAAGGATTAGCCCACCAAAGCAGAAAACAGGAAGGACTGAAAAGCGGGAAGGGAGGCCTTTTCCCTACAATGGGAGATACCAGGCTGATATAATAATAATGAATAACGAGGATGTAACCGTCTAGGCTCTACCGTCAGCAACCGCATCGTGTCCGGGTGGGAGGCGGTGCCCGGGCAGCACCCGCACCAAGTCTCGCTGCGGCAGGTGGGCCCTGACGGAGGCGTCTCCGCCTGCGGGGGCTCCGTCGTGGCGCGCAACTGGGTGATCACAGCCGCACATTGCACCGCCCTGTAAGTACAACTGAAAAGACAGCGCGGTCGATTCGTCAATGAACGTATTTAACATCATCATCATCAACCATATCTGCATACTCAGTGCTGCATATAAGTAAAACATATGTATAGTATGAGTTTTGAAAGTTTCCTAAACTTTTTTCGTTTCACTCTACACATTTCAATTAAGCGCTCCTGCTGGCGAAAAAGTTTTGGAACTAAGTTATGGAGCCAAACGAAAACGAAATGAGCTTACGATAGATATCAAAACTCATGATAGCTCGCCATCTTTTCTGGTGCAGTGCTAGTCACATCCACTTATAGAGGAAAACAATAAGTGCTTACACTGATTTCCAACCATCTTTACAAGGACGACGGTAGATGTGCAAATTAACAAAAATATAATTTCAGGTTGTTAAACCTACGTCACGTCAGACAAAACCGTTGAGTTTGTAACTTAAACCAAAAAAAAAAACTGAGTCTGACTGTTTCCGCCCACAGCCGCATCACAGTCGTGGTCCGCGCGGGTGTAACCAGCCTCACCAACCCGCAGTACATCTTCGAGACGACCGAGTGGTGGAACCACCCCACGTACAACGACAACCTGCCGGCGGTGGTGCAGCCTAACGACATCTCTATACTGAAGCTGCAGAGACCCGTCACTTACACCAGTAAGATTTCTGATTTACTCGTTCGCAAAACATTTTAATAAATCTTTCCAGTTTTATCTATTACGGGCAGTAAATTTAGGAGCAATTCTATTTTTTTCTTGATCACTAAGCTCTAGACAGAGTAGCTGGGGCCGTCAAGCAGTCTTCTGATTGGCAGGAGCGTTTCACTGAATAGTTTTCATAGAAACTGGCAGATCTGAATACCTAGCAAGCGATAAGCTCGTAATTCTAGAGGGGAATGACCAGCCCTAATAACCGCTAGCGATCTGCGCGCGTTCGATAGTACACCGTAGAGTTATTTTGGTTCACAAACTTAATTATGCGGCCGCCAAACTGGCAGCTCTAAAGATTTAATTTTTGTTTTGGTACAGATATTTGCCATAGAAATGTTTTTATGTACTTACTCATGGTTTAGTACAAGTATAACCGAGTTTATCAACTTGATTGAACTTTGAAACAAAAGGCTGATTGCGTGTTATTATGTGGGTATCTATAAACAATGTAAAAAGTGCAATTATATTTTCTAACAAGGTGAATATTTCAGATCTCCTGCAGCCCATCCGCATCCAGTCTTTGTCCGAGGCGTTCGACAACTACGACACCGAGGTGGTGGTCGCCAGCGGCTGGGGACGACTCTGGACCGAAGGTAGGTAGCTACTTGCAATATGGTTCAAAGTGAATTTTATTCCTATACTTGGATGCAAGTCGTATAGGACACATATTTATCTTAATTCTAAACGTTATTCTAATTAGTATTTCGCGATGGTGTTCTCACAAACGCTGCAACAGTTATTCTCGATAACGTCCACGTAATTTTTTTTCTATTTCAGCTTAAGTGAGGACTCACTAAGTAACTTAATTATTCCAAGTAGCCCCTTATTGACCAGAAACGTCATGGAAAACAGCATTATACCTGTATGTATCTAAACTTGCGCTTCCATACACTCATCTTCAGATACCTTATAATCAGTTATACATCTTACACCCAGAATACTTATTTCCGTTCTTCTACAGGTGTTCAACCTGAAGTACTGAACTGGGTGTACCTCCGCGCCATCTCCAACACGGCCTGCGCGCAGACCTTCGGTACTGCTCTGATCAACAACAACGCGATCTGCGCGCGCTGGTTCAACGTCACCTCGCAGTCCACCTGCCAGGTCAGTAGACACGAGAATAGACACTATGAAGGGCACGAAGATTGGAAATTACTTTAAAATTGTACCTAGTACCAGAGGCCACGGAGTGGGAGACAGAGGGGGTTAAATGCCTTCCCTAAAATCACCGTTGTTTTGTACCCACAACACAATAAAAACTTTAGCAATTGCATTTCGAGTGTACCTACTCTAAAAGACGCTAAACTTACCGATGTATGTAGATGCAGTTTTGTGCTATTTGGGTGGCTACTTAGGCCCACTTGCAAAAAGTACGGAGTTACATTTTTAAACAAAAGGTTACTAATGAACATGGAGTAAAATGTTTTAAAGAAATGTCACTTTAATATTTTGTTAACTCAAAGTTTAGCTTCTAACACACCAGACGATTTGTCACTTTAACCTCCGATAATAAGCAGTTAACACCGAAGTGAAAGGGTATCCCGAGCTTCTGCTAGTGGCCCTTACTAAATATCAAGGCTCTAGAATGGTGTGTGTTTTGTTTGCAGGGTGACAGCGGCGGCCCTCTGGTGCACCAGAACGGCAACGGAGTCCCCGTGCTGGTCGGCGTCGCGTCCTTCGTGGCGGGCGGCGACTGGGGCTGCCACTCCGGCCTGCCTGCTGGTGCGTACCAATACTGCTCTGGGAGCTGAAGTCTTCGCGGAAATGCTTTCGTATGTCCGGCCGGCGGCGGCGCTATCTGGCTGTCATCCTTTTCAAAAAAATCTTACGAGAATCGGTTGAACGAATTTGAATTGACCGAAGTTTAATCTTATCGAATCGAAGTTGGCTAAACGGATTGCCGTGTAATGTTGTGCGAAAGTTTGCTAACTTTATAAGTTTTTTCAAACGAGTCCTTTTTTGAAAACTTACAAAATAGAGAAAGGTTTTTTTACCATAGGTAACTTATTTAAACCGATTAATTTATTGTATTCTAGGGCATTTGACGTACCTCTACTTACCTAACTGAATATTTTATGGTAGCTATTGCATTTACCTTTTCCGCTTTTCCATAAATAAGTTGGTCGTAGACATCCAGCGTAGGTCCTTCCTCTTTGTATCTACCTACAGTTAGCACTTAAATACATTAATTTGATGCTGCCAGTTCAATAGGTACCTATTTCCTGTTCAGCTTATTTTTAGAGAATTTTAACTTTGATGTGATACCTACCCAGTTTTCTCACAAAATTAAATTTACAGGTTTTATCCGTCCCGGACCTTTCATACCGTGGTTGAATGATATTTCCGGCCTCGACTTCGAGAACCTTAACGAGGAGGAGGAAGTGACTGAGCCTGCGCCTGTGACTACTACTGAAGTTCCTAAACCTAGTACTGAGGTTACTCAAACGACTACCGAGGCTCCTAAACCTACCTCCCCTCAACCAGAATCAGAAGAAGAAGAAGATTCCGACTCCAGTGAATCTGGCGAGTCTGAAGAGGATCCAGAAATATCGGAGCTCCTCAAGAAGCTCATAGTGAAAGTTAAAGTCAAGGTCAAAATCAATAACACCGTTAAGAGGAAAGTCAAAGTAAAGTGCGTTGATAAATTCTAATTTAGTTTGCTTGAAATTAAAAATACAAATACCCAAACAATTATTGTAAATCATCCAAATAAATACAGTGAATAAAATGTAAAGTTATGTATTGCAAAAATGTTTTATTATTATTTTATGAACGAACTTGTCCCGATCTATTTTCTACCATTTTTGGAGGTGGCAACATTAGGATTTTAAATGTCAAAGAATGACGTAATTTACTTAGGTAGAAATGGGACGTAAGAAAATCGATAGTCGAGACGTAATTTAAAAAATGTTAATTACGCAGTTGGAACAATTACTCTATTGTAGTGAAACTTCTAATGCGACTTTCAACATGGTTGCGTTAAACGTTTAACGCTCCTGGGGAAGGAGAATAGCAAGAGACAGAGCGAGAGTGAATACGTGACACTCGAAAGCATGCGCGTAGTAAGAAATAAACACAGAAGTTTCACTTTTTCCGCACGGATGGACGACACGCACTATTTTTTTTAATAACTAGTTGTACCCTACACTGTTACCCGCGGTTCAACAGAGCCTATGTGTATTAATTCTATAAGCTACCTTCTTAACCTTTCCATTATGACATTGGTCTATTCAAATTAAAAACATGCACCTGTAGTACCATTCCATTTGCTTGGCAATAACATTTTGAATTCGATAATAGTTTACCATATTAATAATGCTGATGCCAAAATCTAAAATTTATAAATCGATACATTTGACAGTACCGAAAGCACAGACATATAATACAGTAGCAGACGAAACATAAATTGCTAGTTATTATTATACATATAGATAATCAGTTTATCCTTTTCATTCCTCAGTAACAATTCAGTAATGGTATCTCTTTCACTTACCTATTGCAACATGATCTCACACATACACAAGAGACCATCCGTAGCCATGCCGCCATGTATATCTTAGGATGGTTGTCATGACAACAGCACGTGAAAGTTTGGTTGGTTTGATGACATTTATTTTAGTAACAAAATATAGCTTTTTTGATGATTTTATTGCAAGAAAATCGGTGAACATGGTAGAGTGCAGTGCATACCGATGTGAAAGTGCTTCATACAGCAAATCATCCATTGGATTTTCTTTCTATCGGTGAGTTTGATGGTTGCATTTTTGCTCTTAGAATTCTATTCGTTTTCTCCAAGAAATTTAAATATATGTTCAAACCAAAGGGTTTCTTTCGCGGATAATCTATCTTAGATGCTATTTGTTAGTGTTTTTTTATTTGAATTAGAGTAATAAGAGCGTAATAAGTAAAATTAATGGGGGTGGGACAAAATTTGACAGCTCAAGTACCATTTACAAAAACAGGGAGCGGATTGTGAATCTATAGGAATAAAGTTGATAACATAGACGAATAACGAACGAATGACGAATAACGAATAATTAAAAGGATTGCTTAACTTTTCCTTTGTCCATTGGTCAGTATCAGCCATGCCAGAGGCCACTGGGCGGCCTAGAAACTCTGACATCAGGACTTGCCACTCGGGTTATACGAACTTGCTTGCTTAGTGTCAAACCTTTACCTTAAGTAAATATAGGTTGAAAGATGTCTAATTGAAAGATATTGACTGAGTCACATACGAGTATAACCTTTGTTCCAGATATTCAACGAATAAAAGTAGTGGAATGCCTGAATAAAAAAAAACATGAAGATCCAGGATTGACAACTTAGCTTGGCTAGTGTACTGTACTCAAAGCACTGGCTTGATTTCAGTAATTTTCGTACAAGATTCCGTCCTGGAACAATTCCTACTTTGTTTGAATTGCCTATAGCTGCAGAAGGAAGTAAGTAACCATATATAAAAGTATTTAGTCACTCCCCTTTTAAGTAGGTATAACAGTTTTGTCTAATTATGACCTAAAATAATACAATTGTATTATTCCAAAACAAATAAACGAGTGTTGTATGTGTACTTTAAATTTAATTTCTACGTTACCTATAACTTGATAGGTGTTATTTAAACCTATAACCGCCTAAAAACCAGTATGGGCAATTATTAGACCTATGCTTACTTGGAGAACATAAAATCTTCACAGATCACCAGTCTTATAATCTGGATTACAAACAAGGAACAACGAACATCCTTAATGCGGCCCCTGCTAAGCTACATGTCTATGTGTGTTTTCATACCACGCTGATAAATACTTAATGTTTCGTCTGCTACTGTATTATATGTCTGTGACCGAAAGATTCAGGCCGAATCCACTATCGATAACTAAGTTGGACGTATACAATGTTACATCACTAGTTTAGCTTAGAAAAATTCGCAGTGTAAAGGACTAAGTGATTATTAAAGTTTTTTCAATAAAATTAATGAAATACAATAAATCTGAAATGAAATGGAGGAAGCGACTAGTAAAGGTATGTCCTATTTTTATATATGTTTTATAATAATTGAATTACATAGGAGTTTTAGTCATGTTTTGAGTGCTTATTTGTCATTGATATTTTTGTGTGGGCGCGATACATGTGAATAATCTTTTGTTTGTCCGTGCCTCGCCTATTGTTTGATAAAACATAGCTTTATTAATTTTATGGCTTTGCTTTACCAATAACAAATAGGTACCTACAGCAAAGTCAATGCACCTCGGTAGGTACTTTGAAAGCTTAGAAAAATTTTGTAAATGGAAGAATAAAATTCAACTTCCGCGTCTAAATCAAATAAAATTCGAAGGATTTCCGAGAGCTTTAAAATACTGTTGTGTAATAACTAGATGACTTTGCTCAGCCTAATTAACATTAACTTAACTCAGTAAAGGCTAAATTAGTATTTTAATAATATAAGTAAATCTGTTAATGGTGAGTAACTATAAAATTTCTGCTTTTTGTAGTTTAAAATGTAGGTGCTTAGGGGCAAGTGCATGGATGCTCTTCCGTAAGTTGTCAAAGTGGCTAATAATAAGAGCAAGATACCAATAGGGAGATTTTAGTAGAAATATTGGTGTTCAATTAGATAACATCGCTAGCCTTTTGTGTACCTCACCCATAAACACTGAGCTTTACCATAAATACTTTATTTTTTTACTGTCTTGGTAGCTCAGTTGGCAGTGAACCTGCTTTCTGAGCTAAAGGGTCTGGGATCGGTGCCCACCTAGGTTTGCCCTAGGTGGGCAAACCCAGACCCTTTAGCTATTTGTGTGATGTACCTTTGGGTTTGTTCCATGGATGTGTACTCATAAGTATGTATTTCAAAATATATTTACGTATGTAGGTACTCTCAGTCTCTGGCAGCCATATTACAAGCTATGCTTAATTTGGGGTCAGATAAAAATGTGCAAAATGCCCCAAATATTTATTTATCCATGATATTTCAAGAGTCATGTAAGTTTATGTTTGATAATTAATAATTAAAAGGAAAATAAGTTTTCAAAAAGTTGATTAAATAATAATAAATAAATAAATTCGGGACACTTCCACACACGGTCGCCTGACCCCAAACTAAGCAAAGCTTGTACTATGGCTGCCAGAGACTGATACACATACTTAAATAGATATTAACACCCAGACATAGAACAAACACTAATGTTCATCACATGAATGTTTCCCCTAGGTGGGAATTGAACCCATGCCCCCACACACAAAAGGCAGGTTCACTACCAACTGAGCCACCGAGGCAGTCAAAATAAATAAAATTAAGGATGTATGTTATGTATGAATATGACTTTTCAGAAAATATCAAGTGTGCCGGGTGCCTAAACAACATTGGCGATGACGACTACATCACTGCTCTACAACAAGACTGGCATAAAGACTGCTTTAGGTAAACTTTTAAACCCTTCCAAATAGATCTAAATTTAAATTATCTTTGGCTAAGCTCTGGCTAAGCCCATGTACAACTGAACATTTCCAAAACATAGATTAGGTACTTTATCAAATGTAATCCTAACTTTATATTCTAACTAATCAACCGAGCAACCGTTATCGAGCGAAGCGTCTCTGCTTCAGCTTTGGCTAAAATGCTTTTGTATGTCCTCTTCTACAATTTTCAAGGAGCGGTATTAGCCAGACCGACGCCGGATAGACGGACATACGCAAGCATTTTTACCGAAGCTGAAGAGACGCTTCGCTCGATAATGATCACTCGGTCGATAAATACAAAAAAAAGGTTGTTTATTCGTAAAAGCGTAACAAACGGTTTTACGCCTTAGCTACTCAACGGATCATCATGAAATTTTGTTTGGGGTACAGAAAAGAACTGGGTTCTTTTTACCCTGAAAGAAAAAAAAATGGTTCCTGTGGGACTGCTGGGCACAGCGATTAGTTAATATTTCACAAGTTCGTAAGTATAAGGATGCTCTCAGAAGGGCCATCTTTTAACTGCAATACTGGCAATATTACCGAGTGTATACATCATCATCTACCATACTAAAAAGGTACAAACATACATCACCAGCCATGCAAGAAATGTATGAATAAATAGCTGGGCCACGCTCAAAATATTGTCGCAAAATTACCGAGCCAGTATTGCAGTAAAAATATGGCCGTCTAGGTGCGTCCTAACGTACACGTAAGGCCCCTCAGCAATAAACGTTGTACAGACTCTGAATAGTTACAAAAGTCCCATTTCGAACAGTGTCCGAAAATATTGTGACCCAAATGGGTGGTCCCACTCAGTTAAATAGTGTTTTGTCTTTTTCGATCGAGTTAAAAAAATTACATACATACATACATATCGTCACGCCTTTCTCCCTAGAGGGCTGGCAGAGGTGTAATACAACCCCCACACTCCTCGGACGATATTCAGTCCCAATGTGACAGGGGGCAAGCCTGTCGCCATACACCGGGCTCCAGTCATGTAGTAGATGACATACAATACGCACATATGCTCACACAATGAACAAATTGGTGCGTGCCGTCGGCTGGGTTCGAACCCGCTCCCTCTGGCTTGAGAGGCGGCCTTCTCCCAACTAGGCTGCAAAATTTAAAGAAAGAAAAAGACAAAACACTATACATAAGTAAAACTATTCTGAAGCTTTATAATGTTTATTGCTAAGAGCGAAGATGTCCAAACGTAGACCTACTCGAAGGCTTTTTAGTATTCGTCTTCGTTTAAAAATCTCGACTAAAATAATATTGATGACCCATGTTCATCAAAATTTTACCTCGAGATTATTTTTTGACCATTTTTTTAGGGTTTCGGGTAAAACCGTACCCTATTACTAAGACTCCGCTGTCCGTCCGTCTGTCACCAGACTGTATCTCATAAACTGTGATAGTTATAATAATAATAATAATTTAGCCTTTTATTCCATTTTTAATAAAAAATACATTTAAATGTTGCGTTAGTTTTTCCTATGGATCCCTTTCTGGGTAAAGGCCTCCTCCAAATTTGCCCATGTTTTTCTATCTCTGCCAATTTTCCACCAATCTTTCTCCGCCATTTCTGTGAGATCATCGGCCCACCTTATTTAGGTCTTCCAAGGTGATAGTTAGACAGTTGAAATTTTTACAGATGATATGTTTCTGTTGCCACTTAAACAACAAATACTAGAAAAACAATAAATAAATTAAACGGGGCTCCCATACAACAAACGTGATTATTTTTGCCGTTTTTATAGATAATGATGAGACGGAACCCTTCGTGCGCGAGTCCGACTCGCACTTGGCCAGTTTTATTTTGACATTGAACAAGCATTTAACTATTGGGTAGTTGTCAAAAACAGTTGGTTAAAAGTTGGTCAAGATTAGGTGATCTTCGGTCTTAAACCTATATATAACAGGTAGGTGTAATTCGCGCTCTATGGCGCCACACAAAATAATTATTTCCTCGTCATTTACATAATTCCAATGCAGGTAATATTGCAGGTAAATTGCTGATGACTCAATGTGATATTTCTTGTTAGAAAATAAAATTTGGCGTCGAAATGAATATATTTTTTAGATTATTGTCCTACTGCTGGGCAAAGGTCGAAGGAAATGTAAAATAACACCCAAAACAAAAGTATTTTCTGAATATTAATGGTTTTAAATACCTGATATTCCAAATCGAAGCCGGTACAGTGTAGCTTAGCCTCTCAAATTTAGGTTTGCGTATGACGCAAATTAATGGAACCACTTTCAAACTCTACGCTAGCAAAAAAAAAAAAATATTACTACCCGCGACTTCGTTTGCGTTTATTCAGAAAATAGAATCCAAAACCCTTCATCGTGATATCCTGTAACTAATTATCAAAACACATCAAGATCCGTTTAGCCCGTGAAAAGCCTACAAACAGACAGACAGATTTCGATTTTATAATACTAGTAAGTATAGATTAAGGGTTCCGCAACGCTCTGTATACTTTGTCTGGTTATTGACTAGACAATGTATTTTACTTTTTTTTTAAATTTAATATCTGATTATTGAGTAAAGGCCAGGGGTCTTACCATGAACTTTTACAAAAACATCATTGCGCAGGAACGTTTTGTTACATTCCTTAATAAGTATTGTTTTGTATCATACCAGAAGCATTAAAAACAATAATGTTTTAAAACGTTTTTACTCCTGCTATAGTGATGTAAAAGAATGTACGATGCAAGGTGCCTTTAAACACTCTGTGGTACTTTTGCGTTACGAACTGTCATTATCAGTGTCAATGTCATCTATCAATCATTTAAATCCAGTATTTTGGAGTGTGGTGTTGCCAGATGTACGATGTCAATCGTAATTATACGATTTTTGCCGTGTAAAAATCGCACAATCGGGGTCGTACAATAGTACGACCGCATAGCGAAATCGTGCCTACAATATCCTATCGATACAGGGAAATTACACTTACGGTTTTTACAAGTCGCAAGTAAAAACACTACTATTTCTTATTATTTTCTTCCCTAAAAATTTTTAATTTTCCTCACCGGCGTACAATCGCTCGTAGGAAACATCTGGCGACACTTGGTTGTGTGAAAAATGTCAAAAACGGATTTTTTTTTGTTTTGTCCCATAGGGCAGGCTAGAGGCAACATAGCTATACCACCTAGTCATCTGGATGTTTATGTCATAACATTTTTCATTAAATCTCTGATGAAGACATGGGCGTACCCAGCTTCTGGCGTAGGAGGGGGCAAGTCAGATTTTTTAGGTCGGGTCGTCCGCGGCTGTTTTGTCATACACACTACATAAACACACCTTTTTTTGTTTTGGTTGAGGGGGGGGGGGGGGGAATTCTTCAAAAAGATGCCCGGATGTTATTGGGGTGCATCCGGGTTATGTGGGGATTGACCCACTAAAACTCCCTCGGTGGCCATCCTCTGTGCATGTCATTAAAATTTGGACGCAAGGTCCCTATTGCATCGTGCATTTTGTCAGTGTCTACTGCGCGGTTTATTTAAAAGTTATAGCATAACCCGTTTACACTTTAATTAGAAATTAGGCGAGTTCATACATAATAATAATAATAATAATGGGATGTTGACTCGACGATCATTGTCCCGATAGTCGTCACGGTGAACGGTCTCATAGCGAAGAGCCTCGACCAACATCTCAAGAGGCTCTCGTTAGACGGTTGGATCAAGGGCCAGATACAAAAGGCAGTGATCCTAGACACGTGCCGTATTGTCAGGAGGTTCCTCACTCTGCAGCCCTAACCACCGGTAGCTTGGGCCTCGCCCCGCTGCCGGCGGCACCCTAGTTTTTAAGTTTTTTATAGTATTTGTTTTTTATATTCATTTATTGTAAAAAACTTAGAAATTAAGAAGAAAAATAAATATCTTGGAATAATAATAATAAATCGTTTATTTCATCTCTGAACGTATTACAAATTTTTGAGGTAGGGACTACCTTTTAGGTATAACATTAACACCTGTGCCAGGTAGACCCGCTCTTCCTTATCTTAACATTACTAATTAAAAATAATACAAATTAAACTTATCGTTTAGTTAGTTTCTTAGGTTACGATTTATATCCAACAATAGGTGTATTAGTTGTCCACTTACAAAAAACAAAACAAAAAACAAAATTTAGCGGGTAGATGAATAACATAAAAGTACAAGAACGGAACAAAGTACAGACAGGTTGACGGAGTGGTGTATGGTACAAGTAGAAATCAAACATAAATGTAATCTAATTGTTAAAATGCCTATAAACGTGTTCTGCGAGATTTTCAAGGGGGGGCAGCTGCCCTCCCCTGCCCCCCCCCCCGGGTACGCCCATGGATGAAGATGATGATAAATGAGATAAATCCCGCTCCTCTTTCCCTCTTTCAGTAAAGGCGAGTTTTCGTTTTAGAAAATAATACAAAATCATGACACCATCTTTTCGGTTCCCCTCAAAACGTAAATTAAATCTACCTGTGATCATAAAGGTAATTAAAATTCTATTGCTGTATACAATTAAAGTTTGTGAAAATTATTTTAGTGATATCTAGAATTTAATGCTTATAATAATTTCTCACAGCGGCCGCAGAGTCTTAGCGAAGCAGTTCGATATCATGTGAGACTTTTTAAAAACCCACAGTGAAATCGCTGCGGGCTTAATAGGAGTCTGCAGGCGAAGGCTCACTCTAAGTAGAAACAAGTGCATCAAAAGGAGCGGACTTAGCAAAGTCAAAGTCAAAGTCAAAATGTTTTTATTCAATTTAGGTATCAAAGATACACTTATGAACGTCAAAGTTATTTAAATAGACTCGACCGCCTTGTTCGGATAAAAAGCCTCTACTCAGAAGAACAGGCAAGAAACTGAGGGGCATTATTTTTTCAAATAATAAATAAATTAGTCTCACAAATTTTGGCTTACAACTAGGTAATATCTATAAATATTAGTGGCTACTTGGCGGAAGTGGAAGGCTCCAGACATCTTTATCTTCTAAATAATTCTTAACCTTATAATATCCTCTTTTCATTAATGTAGTTTTTACATGTGATTTGAATTTTCCCTCGGTGAGCCCTGTTATATTTTTCGGGATTTTATTGTAAAAACTAACGCAGTTGCCTAAAAATGACTTTCTTGACTTAGTCAGTCTAAATCTCTGTACAGCTATCCTATCCTTATTTCTAGTGTTATAATTGTGATAGTCACTGTTCAATTTAAATTTATGTAGATTTTTGCGAACGTGCATAATATTTTCAAAGATATATAAAGAAGGTAAAGTTAAAATATTTATTTCTTTAAATAAATCTCTCAATGATTCACGGGGCCCCATTCCGTAGATAGCGCGGACCGCTCGCTTTTGCAAAATAAAAATGGCCTCCACTTCAGCAGCTGATCCCCACAGCAAAATGCCATATGACATTATGCTGTGGAAGTAAGCAAAGTAAACCATCCGAGCTGTAGCTATATCCGTCAGTTGCCTAATCTTGCGAACCGCATAAGCAGCAGAACTAAGTCTTCCAGACAGAGCACTAATATGTGGACCCCATTGCAGTTTGGAATCAATGCTTATACCCAGGAACACCGTCGCCTTGTCTATGTTAAGTTTATCGCCCTCAAGCATTACGTTTGGTTCTATATATCTAACATTAGGCATGGAAAACTTTAAACACTTAGTTTTTTTTGCATTTAGTAACAAATTGTTCGCAGCGAACCATCTCGAAATAATAGTCAGTACGTTGTTCACATGCACAAGTTCACTATCTTTCCTATCTGTTCTAAAAATAAGAGATGTATCATCAGCAAATAGAACTATGTCTGTAAGGTCCTTAACCATATACGGCAAATCATTTATATACGCCAAAAATAAGAACGGGCCTAAGATAGAACCTTGTGGTACTCCCATTGTAACTAAAGATCCGGAAGATGTGACGCCATTAATTCCCACTTTTTGTTGTCTATCAGTTAAATATGACTCGACAAGATCTAGAGCGATTCCACGAATTCCGTAGTGGTGTAATTTACGGATCAAGGTGCGGTGTTCTACACAATCAAACGCTTTGGAAAGATCACAAAAGACACCGATGGCATCCTGTGAACTCTCCCAAGCTTCCATCACATGCGTAACTAATCGAACTCCGCATCTGTTGTTGATCTACTTTTCGTGAAACCGAACTGATTTTCGTTTAATATACTGTGTATGTTAAAGTGACACAACAGTTGATTAAGTATAATCTTTTCAAATATTTTACTCAAAGCCGGAAGCACAGAGATGGGTCTGTAATTCGAGGGATCTGACTTACTACCCGATTTGAAGATAGGGGTAATTTTGCTGTTTTTCATTAAATCGGGAAATGTGCCTCTGTCAATACACATGTTAAATATGACCATGAGGTGTGGTGCAATAGTTTCTATTAAAGACTCTAACACTTTTACTGATAATCCCCATAAATCTTCACTAGATTTAACTCTTAAGCTTTTGAAAGTTTTGATAATTTCAGAGATGGAAGTGTATCTGAACCGAAAGTCTGGTATATCCCGCGAGAAGTGTTCTTTTAGAAAAGCACCTGCATCATCTGGAGACGAGTTAAGCGTTTTGGTGGCATCAAAGGGTATGCTAGAGAAGAAATGTTCAAAAGAGTTGGCTACCGATTTTGCATCAGAAACCGGCTGATTCTCAACTACCAGCGTAAATTCTGAATCCCTCGACTTACTTTTTCCCGTCTCTGTGTTGATGGTCTTCCAGACAGCTTTTATTTTATTATCGGATTTTTGAATTTTATCTTTTATAAACAAAGCTTTAGCGCGAATGCAAACCGACTTAAAAGTTTTCGAGTATTTTCTAACATAGTCATGAAAATCCTTACTAGATGTCAGAGATTTCTTGTTATATAAATCATACATAACATCTCTACTTTTTCGTATACCTCTGGTCGCCCAGTCACTAAACTGTATTTTTTGGTTGAATTGAATCTTCTTCTTTGGACAAATTTCATTAAATTCATTGCTAACTATTTTAAATAATTTTTCATAACTGTCATTAGGGTTATTGACAGAAAAATCAGTTAAAATAAGTTTCGACTCTATGCAATTATTTAGTCGTTTTAACCTACCTTTCGTTAATGGTCTACACTCAACTAAAGATGGTTTCTTTATTTTATCAATTTCAAATTTAATTGCAAGGCCCTTGTGATCTGACCTGACTCCGTTAAAAAGTGATAAATCTTTTGTTTTACAACTTGAGAAAATATTGTCTATGCAAGTAGATGAGGTCTCCGTTACTCTAGTTGGCTCGCAGAAAAGATAGTTTAAATTAAATGCTTTAAATAAAGAAATTAGATTAATTTTATCCGTAGAATTGACTAAAACATCTATATTGAAGTCTCCGCAAACCAAAATAGATCTATTTGATTTAGAAAGTTTCTTTAGTACGCACTCCATTGTTGACATAAAATGATTGAAGTTAGATGCTGGTGGTCGATAAACACATAATATTATGTGCCTGTCCATTTCCGCACAAGCAATTTCACAGACACGTTCAACAGAATAGCCCCTTATGTCAGAGCGCTCCTTATATTTCATGTTATTTTTAAAAAGAATAATACAGCCTCCTCCTTTAGCGGATACTCTGTTAAACGCACTGGCCACCTGAAAATTTGTAACATTAAATAGCATTTTATTTGATTTTAACCAAGTTTCAGTGAAACATAAAATATCAAAATTATACTTATCTAATAAAAGTTCTATTTCTAAAATTTTGCCAGAGAAGCGGTTTATGTTTTGATAAAAAAGTGAAATGTCCACACACTTCTCTGTTGTCTCACTTAAAAGTTTAAACTATTGGTCACAGTTATGTTATTAGTACATTTACTAAAAACTGTGACCTTATCTTTGTACTTCGTTATATTTCCTATAACTGAATCAATATTGTAGGCTAACAATGTAGCAATCAAGTGTCTGCATTTCTTAGGACAATACATGCTGTCCTGTGTTAACTTAAAATTATAAATAAATTGATTACTATCAAAAAATAGCAGCTTATCACTATGACGGGAAACTATGTTAAACATTAATGCATTCAAAGAATGGATGTGGTTATTTTGACTTCTAGTCAAAGAGTCTGAGTATGGAAATGCACATAACATTACTTTGAATGCATTTAATTTCAACAGACAAGTTATTCTTGCAATCACTTCTTTCCTGTCTGTACCTAAACTTTGCCCCAGGTAAACCACAACAATTGTACTACTATCTATTTTACAGCTTAATATTTTCTTTTCAATTTGAGCATATGATGCTCCTGGCATGCAGTGGTTTACCACAGAACAACTAACACTGTTGCTCAATAAGGAACCCAAGCCTACACCTATTCTGTCTGAAAAAACTAAGATTTGGTTAATACACTGTACCTCACTCTGCTCCGCCTCTAGGATTAATTTAGGTGAACTAGTAGAACTAGTAGTAAGGGTTGAGGTATCTTTTTGAGGGTGGTTAGAACCCGTCATGAGGTTGTTCTCAGAGTGTAGGGTCACACTCTCTACATTACTATTAACCAGGTCTACTAGCTCAATTGCAGTCTTGTAGTGCTCGCTTAGATGAATTTGAGCAGACTTGTATCCAGAAAAGATATCTTGTAATGTATTTTCTTTCTGGAGCAGGTCAGAGCGAAGTTGCAGTGTATCATTATCATATAATCGCCTAGTAATGTCTAGTTCTTCCATACAGTTTTTTAGTTGCTCTTCTAACCAAAATAAAATCTATGTGAAAAAGGGTTGAAATTTATTCTGGAGCCCGTCAGAAGGCGTCCTTCGTAGTACGGAGCTTCTATTAACTGCTTCGAGAAACTCTAAAGTTTCCGAATCATCGGCCATCTTGCCAAATATTACAAATAGAACCTCAGAAACACAGCAAAAACTCACTTATTAATAGAAAAAGTTACACGGAGAGCAACTTTTTAACAATCGTTGTAATTTGTATCATTCCTGCTATTTTGACAGCTCGGCAGGAATACTTTAGAGGTCGTGGTACGGTTTTTAAACAAATGTTCCTTGGATTGAATGAACGAAATCGAGTGACGTCATCAAAACTGCTAAGCGATATCAAAACTTAACAGGAATACTTTTAGGGTGGTCATGGTACGAAATTACGAAGTAAGGCTTAATTAATGATGTTTTAAGAGGTTGTGGTAAGCCCCCAGATCAGTATAGCCCACGCATCTTGGCAAATCTGCAAATTAGCTGTGAAATTGCGCGCTGCGTACGCCGCCTTATGTAGTCATTTCCAACTGATAATCTAAATGCGAAAGTGAATTTGATTGTTTGTTACGCTATCACGCTTTAACTACACCACTGATCATCATGAAATTTTGCAGACACGTTGTCAGGGGTAGGTACCAAATAGGACACAAGGTACTTTTTATCCCGAAAAATTTTATCGCCAACATACGACGGCCGTATTGTACCATCCCTTCCTCGAAGCCATACAGCCCATTTGTTATTTCTAACCAAAGTTTCCATTTCGCCAGATGTTCAGCATGCGACGACAGCCTCTCCACGTGGTACTTCGAGCGCGGCGGGCTGCTCTTCTGTCGCGAGGACTACTGGGCGCGCTACGGAGACAGCTGCCACCACTGTGCACAGGTCACAACCTATTAGATAACTGTCCATATACGAGTAAATGGTACTTGGAGTTAAGTAAGCGACAACAGCCTCTCGATGTGGTACTTCGAGCCCGCGACTACTGAGCGGAGACAACTGCCACCAGTGTCCACAAGTCAAACACTCACACAACTGACTTCACGTAGCAATCCTTTTTTAATCCTAGTTCATCTTTCTACGTTCACGTTTCATTAATTCAGTCAGAATTTGACTGCGCGCCAGATGAATTTAGTCAAAAGTTTACTTAGATCTTAGACCTTAGACCTGTATGCCATTCCGCCTTAGGCAAAAAACTCACGGAGCTATTTTCACCGGTGTCTTCGGCAACTGCGACTAATCGCCAAAACTTACTCAGATTTTTTTGCGATCACCAAACCGCCGCGGTTGGGACACGGCCCGCAAACTAGCCCGAAACAGCCTATACACCGACAGCAGAGTCCAAACGTCACCGAAAATCTCTTTAAAATGCCTGGTAGCATATACAAATATTTACGGGAGCTCAGATCTGTAAATTTACCAGTAGAACTTGGCCAGAACCATGAGGAAGCCTTCAATTTCGGTACCAATTTTGGGGTGTATGTTTATTTTATATGTATGTTTGTTTTTATGTCACATAACATCATTTCCAAACCCATGGCAACTCCGTTTTGAGCCAGTTCATGCCATTCATCAACTTCAAGAGTTACGCTACTCTTTAGCTACTTCATCTATCCATCTAAACTTGAGACGGCCGACTGGCCTTCGACCTGTTGGCGATCACAGGTAAGCCCTTTTTACGGCACGATCTTCTCCCCTCCGTTCCAAATGTCCGAGCCAGCGGAGTCTGAGATTTAATCTTACCAATCTCGGAAAGATGGTTAGTTGGAGGATCCGGAAACCCAATTAATAGAGTTTAGAGTTGGTGGCAGAGCCCAATAAATAGTTGTGATAAATTCACGTTATTTAAAATTACAGAGACAATAAAATACAATATGGCTTTATTGCGCACTAAAAACTACAATGGATACCTTGATGAAAAATAACAAATATTAATTCGGAAATTGGAGATAAATGTTAAAAGTACATATTTAAGGTCACAAATCGGCCCCAACTCAGCATAGTGCCGGCTGCTGACTGACCGGCGCTGGTTTTCTATTAAAGTATGTAGTGGTAATGATGGTGTGGTGGTGACCAGGTGATGACGGGCCCTGTGATGTCCGCCGGCCGGCACCGGTTCCACCCGGAGTGCTTCGCGTGCGCGGCCTGCGGGGCGCACATCGAGGACGGGGAGCCCTACGCGCTCAGGGAGCGCTCCACGCTCTACTGGTGAGTGAGACCAGTTACACTTGCCTGGCACTTGGCACCGACTTTAAATAGATAAATGGCCAAAAAAAGTCATAAAAACAGAAAATAGGAAAAATATTTACTACCAAGAGGAAAGAAGTGGATATTTACTGATAGTCTTACTAAATTAACTAGATAGTTGTAAAGTAAAGTATGTTATAAAGTTTGACAGTGAGCCCCGAATTAAGCACGTGGCCTTTTGTGGTGGAAGTTACCAATTTACTTAAATACTTATTAAAAAGCATTTTGATGGAGTAAGTAGTAACAAGAAAATTCGGTAACGTAAAAACGACAGGGTGTGTTTTAAATTTTACGTGTCTATTTGTGTGTGTCTGTGTGTATGTATATGTAGATGTATCTGGAATTGTAGCCCCCGAACGGAAGAACCGATTTTTTTTTAAAGTTGATAATTCACCTTTCGCACAAAAAGTTGGGAGTGTTCGTAGCGAAATTTGATTAAAATCGGTGTCGGTTTTTCTTTTAATTTATACCTACTTGTTTGTAAAAATGTTGTGTAATTCCCGGCCAGCGGCGCTTGTTACAAGACGTGTGCCGGAGACGACGCACACTCCATCCGCGTGGTGACGGTCCCGCCCTCCGCCATCAAGCTACGCCCCGCGCCCGGGGACCCCGCCGCGCTCACCGTCACCGAGTGAGTACCTACTCACACTTGTGTTTCTGTGGGGTATTCCTACTTGTGAGATGAGATGAGATTTTATCTTGGTCACTTTCACACCTATGACGTTTCAAACGAGAGCAACAAGGACGAAAAAAGGTGAGATGAAAATCTCAAATCTCCGAATAGGGTCCCTGATTTTAATATATGTCTAATGTGATATTCAATTGGGTATCAAAGATACACTTATTAACGTCAAAGTCTGAACTATGAGGCTACGTATCCACCAGAGATAAAATGAAAAAAAAACGTATTGGCAATGTAAAAACACAATAGAAGTAAATAGGTACAAGAAGATTGGCTTATTAGGTACATAACATTAAGATAATGTAAGTCTACGCCTTAGTTACCGTACCGTACTCTCAGATTGATCCCGTTTATAAGCGAAACTGGATCAATCTGAAAGTACATATACGAGTATATCATTTGCGCTCGCCCTCATTTGGTGACATGTGGAACTATGTACTGTTGGTTGCGTGTTCACCGGAGATGTGCAAAGATAAGATCCTCCAATAAAATAGATTTAACATTCTACCGCCGACTTCGGTGACTATAGCACATTTTTTTACTAAATTTCTACCGGTGTTAACCACATTTACACCTGCAAAAAAAATCCCACGGCAGCAACTACTACGGAGTTAACACTAGCAAGCTTTGTCGGACAGACTATCGGACGTTTCTCAAATTTTCTTGTGTTGGAAACAAGGGCTTATGTTCAAACCGTGCCGAGCCAAATTTGTTGTAAAAGTGATCTGTCACTGTCAGCTCGTGCTCGGACGCGGTGGTGAGCGCGGCGCGCGCGCTGCTGCGGGCCGCCATAGCGCTCTGCATACATCTCACCTGCCATAGGTACTAACGCTGCGTCTAACCAACGCTTACGGTCTGGCCACACGAAGCGTAGCGGCGATGCGGCAAAAGGATAATTTCTGCATAGCAAAGCGAAAGTTGCTCGGGTGATGGGGTCTTTTCATCCCTTCTCGCTCTGAAGGGTGACGGACGAAATTTACATTGATATAGGTGTCACGTGCAATGTGTCAATTCTTTAGTTGAATAGTAAAAACAAGCGCACGTACCATGATACTACGGCGCACGTTTAATAAATGGTTTAATTTAATAAAAAGCCATCTTTTATGAAATACGAGTAGTACTAATGATTCGAATGTCAATATGCAATCTCAGCGCGGCGCCGCATCGCTTTAAATGGCCGGCCCGTAATGCACTTTGCCTGAATGCATTAGTTTTCTTGTTGCATGAAACCGTAATGAAAATAGCTACGCTTCGTCTAGGCTTTAATGTAGTCAGACATGTTGTCTATAGTTGTGACCAAATGAGGGAACTAAATGTTTGCGAGGGATGGCCGTTAGTTTTGTTAAGAACAAAGATAGTGGCTCCCTCATTCAACTCCATACAGCGGCCCTAGACAAAGCTAAGCTTCTAGAATCGCTCGAACGCTAGCTGCTGATTGGACAAGTTCACAATATGATCACGTGACATTTTTAAAGCTGGTGTTTTGTCCAATCAGCAGCTAGGTTCGACCTTTAACGATTGTAGAAACAGAATCGTTTGGAAGCGATAGCAATTTGTCCAGAGCCTCTGAACGCATGCTCTTCCTGTGTCGGATTGTCAGATAGAATGGGAGAAAAAAGTCGGTGAAGGCATTTCATGCTTAAGTTGGTCATACTTAAACTGTGTATATAAAATTACCTCTACAGTCCGTTCACTGTAATTTGCCCTCTGACAAAATGCCATTGTCTCTGTCTGTCAGTTCGCATCACTGGCTGCCAGAGCGAGAGGCAATACTGCTAAGGACTTTTTTTAAATGACCAGACTGTAGACATAGCTGCAGAGGTTATTATAATGTGATAAAAAAATGACATTGAGTCTTTTTTAAACCTTACCTTATTTGGGCTGGAATCAAACCGGAGAATTTAAAAATAAATTTAACAAGTTTAATTAAAACAAAAATAAAATCTAACAATTTTAACGACCGCTACAATCTTGTTAAATAGCCTCATTAGAATACAATAATGATCAACTCAGTACTCTCAGAAATCATCATCATCACCATTATCGGCCCACGGCTAGGCTATGCCTCTCATCTTGTACTCACAGAAATAGTATTTCTGACACAGAAATAATCTTAAAAACCCGACTTCCTTTTCAGAACCGATCTGTAAGTTTATTTTTAAAAAAAGGTTTTCGAATCACACTTACATTATAAATTCGAATGTTTGGATGGATATTTATTTATTTTATTTGTTTGTAAATGCTTTATATGTAACTATTACTAGATACATATACCCTGTAAGGGTATCGCATTATAAAACTAAATTAGACATTAACTCTTAACTAAAAAATAAAAAGAATAACAATTTCTAGGTTAAGTAAAGAGGCTAGGCTGTTAAATAAACGGCGAATTAAGCTGGTTGGCTGCGACATATATGTATATGGATGGATGCTTGTTGCTAATATAGTAAATTGTGGTGTAGGGTGTATTGGGTGCAAGTTATAATTGACAGAAGCACAAAGGATCGTTTTAATTTTGAAATGTATCATGAACGTGCATACGTGATTTAATTTTAATCACCGACCGTCTCGTCGCATCGTATGACTGAGTGAGTCAGCGGTCGTCGCGACGCCGCGGGGCGCGGGTTCGATCCCCGCCTGGAATGCCATACCTATTAATACGTGTACCTCGCTAATGACTTGTTACTAGGTCAATTAAGTTACGGTAATTTAATTATTGGATTATCCTGCATAGATAAAATGTACCTTTAAAATTTCATACGTAATATTATTATATTCCATCTGTATCGTCATAACTTGGATTGAAATCCTACTTCCTACTATGATATATACTTATATTAATAATCTGTATATACCTTCTTTGTCCTACTTCTACGCATATTAAGTTTGGATGGATATTTGTTACTCAATCACGCCAGAATGGCTTAACGCCTGTGGATGTGGGAATTTCTTGGAAACCATTTGTCGGATTTTGATGAAGTTTGACATGTACAATTAAATAAACTATATCTCTCTCCGCCCTTATATAGACCTCTCCTGCGCAGTGGCGGGGCAAGACTTAAATTTAATGTGGCCAAGACGGATTTCGCGAGGCCCCGTTCTATGGCGACCTGAAGACGGATTTTATAAAATAATAAAAACGAAACAAAACAATTAACACTGCCAAGTTTTTATTCATAAAAATACAAATAAGATTAATATTAATGAAAAATTAATTTATATCGTTTTTTATTTTTTTCTCGCTTTAAAGCAATGCTTAAAATTTTTTGAGGCGCGAGGCCCCTTGTACCGCGAGGCCGTAGGCGGTGGCCCACGTCGCCCACACCTTACGCCGCCTCTGCTCCTGCGCACTGTGGGTCTATCTCCTCCCGAGGTGGCTCTGAGTTTAATGGTTTGATGGCCAATAAACATCCGATTTCCAATACTCAGTAAACTCAAAATCGAAAAGGCCGAAGATAAATCCGATCGTTAAAAACATGATTAATCACACTGTTACACTTTACACTAATATTTTAGATGTGAAAGTTGGGGTGGATGGATGAATGTTTGTGCGTCAATCACGCCAGAATGGCTGAACGGATTTGGATAAAACTTGGCACGGAGATAGATTATAGTCTGGAATAGCACATAGGTTTGTTTTTAACCGCGGGTAACACCGCGGGGCGCAGCTAGTTAGGTATAGTTTAGGTAAATTCACAGGGTATAGTGTATAGCTTATTCTATTTCTACGGGACGACCATTGTCGTTGGTAGGTCATTTGTGGCATAGGTATATCTCTTTTTGTAGTATAGTAATCTAGTAGAGTAGAGCATATTGTAGGTAATCTAGTAGTAATCTACGGCACAACGGTAGGCTATAAAATCGACTAATTCGATAATTGTGTTCAGGCAATCAAAATTAGATTTAGTAGCATTCAAGCGTCAAAGAATCGCGATTGACAAAGGATTGCGATCGCTTCCAAGCGATTATATTTTAAGGCTCGGTATTTCACTAAATCAACTAAAACATGTATTTTGTTTGCGCCCTTTGTTTGTAACCTAGTTTGACATGAAGAGTTGTGATGATCACGTGCAAAAAATACAGCTGGTAGAAGAAACAACTAAAATCTGCTTAAGCGAAGCATAAAATTTTGAAAATTATTCTCATTATGGAAAAAAAACCACAATAAGTATCTTCTTGAAAAAACTGTTTGTGCGTAGTTCTCTAAATTTTTAGCGATTACAACACAATTTTTTTCGATTATAAAATAGCCAGATTCGTTCTCTAAAGTCTAACCGAGCAACTTATTCTTATTTGTGTTCATAATACGATGAATACCAATAAGAGACGCCGATCTCATTTTACCATCAAATATGATATACGATTTCAACTCTAAATGAAGCGGCTTAAGTAAACGTATGTGTGGGTAGGTAATCGTGGAATGACCGAGCCTTAACGCTCGAATGTTAGCTCCTGATTACTCGAGATACGAGCTACAGAAATGTCATGTGATATTGTCAACCAGACCAATAGCAGCTAATGTTCGACTCGTTCGAGCGTTAGCGATTGTGAATGTAAATGGAATTGCTTAGAAGCGTTTGCAACTTGTCTAAGGTTTTTCTGTTTTATTGATCGACAAAGAACCATGCTTTAACAGGTTCTATAAAGTTATTTTTTTTTTTACAACAAACTAGGCATGCGTTTGACCACTGACTCGCCTGATGGGAAGCGTCGACGTGATGGAAGGTGTAACACGCTTGCCTAGGAGATACCTATTCACTTTAAACACCCCCGGATTGTATTTAGGTGAAAAGACAGACGCAGGCAACGAGTTCTACACCTCTGCAGTTCTTACAAGAAAAGTTGACTTGAAACGCTTAGTGCGTTTTGGCGGAATTTCAACCATAAGAGGGCCATTGTACCAGGCGCACCAGTAAGAGACACTTACTGGTGCGCCTGGTACAATTTAAAAAAAACGGCGATGGCTGGATCAGGTCGTGCAGTTCTTGTGCACGAGTGTGCACAAGAACTGCACGACGCCGTTGTGTATTCTGTAGAATACCGACAGACTGGCTACTTCACGCCAGTGTGACAAGCTCTGAAGCTTATCTGGTAAGAACTGTCCTTCATTCAGCGACGTTGTCCAAAAGTTACAAAGAATGTTGAATGAAGTCACCACCGTTATAGTTTTCCTATGTTTACACGGTTTTTACTCATGTGTCAAACTAAACAATATTCGTGTGCTTTGTACAGTATAAAGGAAATCATACAGTCAGTATGGATAAATATTAGTGTGAATGGCTATAGCGGTAAAGAAAGGCCGAAGAAATTATGGATGAACTGCGTGAAAGATGACGTGAATGAAAAGGGAGTGAATTCAGAGATGACGAGTGATAAAGACAAATGGATAAAACGTTCGTACTATATTGAGCACACAGAAGTAGGTTTTTTTTAAAGAACCGTTTTTTATAAGACTGAATTACAACAAGTCGAGCTCGCTTGATTGACGGTGAGCGTCACGCTTGCCCATGACAGTTTAGTGACAGAATAGAAAAATCCTGCGCGGTAATGCACTGCTCTCGTCACCCTGAGATATTACATGATAAATCTCTTTGTGACCGGTAATTTATCTGGAAACTTTAATGTATGTCAGAGTGTAATGTATGCTCGCGCTCCACTTTATGACGATGTGTAGGGACACCAGATATGCATCTGGTGTCGTCATCGTCCACCTCGGAGACCAACTCAGCCAGAAGGCGCCAGAAGCATCCGTGTCTTGACGCCCATGGTCCCCATGGTGCAAAAGAGTCCTACCACTACTGAAATAATCCATACTTACTAATATTATAAAATCGAAAGTACGATACAATATATCTTTATTGCACACCAAAAACTACATGAAAAACTTAAAAACTAAAATACATGTTTCGGCAGTACAAGGGCGACCTTATCGCCTAAGTAGTTTTGTCTGTCTGCTTGTAGGCTTAGGATCTTGATGAAATTTGATAATTAGTTACAGTATTTCACTAGGACTGTCTTTGGATACTATTCTGAATAAACGCGAACGAAGTCGCGGGTAACAGGTAGTCTAGATCTTTGTAACACATAGTTTAACAATAAATGATCCTGATTCTGAAATCCGACAAAGTGGTATCCGGACAACTAACCCCCCTGTATTCCCCTTAAACAAGAATAATGAAGAATGGCGGACCAAGCCATGCCGTGAAACGACCTAGTCGTGTTTCGGGATGTAGTCCGGTGTAACCGTTCCGAAGACGGGTCTGAGCAGAAGCGCGCTTGTAGCGCCTCACTCAACTGCCGTCCTTGTACTTCTTCACTCTACAAAACTTCAAGGCTAGAGTGAATAAGTATCTTAGTACCTGGATGTCCGAGCTTTGCTCGGTATTTTTTTTTTTATTGTGTTTTTTGGAAAATAAACAATTGATTTTAGTCTAACCTCAAAGCAAACACTCATTGACTTCGTGTTACTTAACAACGCCATCTGCTGTTGTGTCGTTAAAGCAATTAGTTGCTCACAAAAAATAGTATTATTATTCGCCAATAGATGTCAGGAAGAGTCATATTTTTGTTATTTTTCTTCCAAGTTTATGTATAAGTTGATTATCGATAAAACACGAATTTTAAAAATTATTTCTAGCTAGATCGATTTATCGCCCCCGAAAACCCCCATATACTAAATTGTATGAAAATCGTTGGAGCCGATTCCGAGATTCCAATTATATATATATATATATATACAAGAATTGCTCATTTAAAGATATAAGATAGGTCGTCGTGCTCTATCTTAAACCACAACGTCGCTTAACATCAGGCGAGTTGGTGGTCAAACGCCGACTTATTGTAGGTACATTAAAAAAAAAAGATACCAAGAAAACAAGTCACAGTCCCTAGAGTCCGTGAAGCTTAGTTTTTTTAGTCATAAAATTGGTTGTCTGTATATTTGGTTTACGGACGATAGTTTAACGTAACAACATCAGAAAAAAACATTGATTAAATCTCCTCCTCGGACGCATAGGCCAATCGAGTAGAAGAGAGATAGATGTGGCACAAGCCGATCGTGCTTTTCGTTCGCTCGTGTAGCACTCTCGCTCCGATAGACTGCGTAACGGGACAATAAGTAATTTTTTTATCGTGCGTGCAGTCGGCGTTCATTAAAATACAATACAATACAACAACTCTTTATTAAAAACAAAATAATTACAATAGTACTTAAATAAGGCTTAACTACGTTTTTAATGGGCGGCCTTATCGCTCAAAGCGATCTCTTCCAGGCAACCTGAATGGACAGGAACATTTATAAAAAATAGAGGCCTTGATAATCATAAAACATAATACTCATTCATTTACTTATTAGACGTTGTCACTTAAAAAAAAAGGTATCGGTGAAGGCCCATACTGTCAAGTATATAGATAGTAAGACTCTAGAGCATGCCCTGCATTGTGCAGTGGTGTTGTGTTCCGGCCCAAATGAATCATCCCAAACCCAGTCAGTGTCCATGAATGCTGAGAGCGCGCGCGTTATTGACTTGACTAATAAACCTATTAGTTGACTTGACGACGTTTTCGGGATTTACCTGATTGTCTGTGACAAGTTATGTTCTTTTTTAGTGGAAGTGTAAGTTGATAAAATTTATAAGCAGCAAAGTTTACCGGGTAGCTTTTTGTTTGTTTATCAATTACTGAGTCTGTGTTTTGTGAAATTGAAAGGGAATATTTTTCTTGATACTTGCTTCGAGCTATTAGCGGTGTTAGTTGTTTAAATGCTGACCGCTAGATATACTGTGTAAGTTATAGAATATACATGTACATCTGTTTTTGAACCCCGACGCGAAAACGACGAGGTGTTATAAGTTTGACGTGTCTCTCTGTGTGTGTGTGTTTGAGTGTGTGTGTCTGTGGCATCGTAGCTTCCGGATGTACCGATTTTGTAATTGTTTTTTTTTTTTTATTTAATGTGAATTAGTTGGGACTGTTCCTAGATCTGTTTGATGAAAATCGGCGTCGCAGGTTTTTTAATTTTTAATTTATACTTGTGTAAATAAGAAGTGGGATTCCTGAGCTTTAGTTGTCATTAGTACAAAATAATAGAATTGGTAATTACTAAAACCTTAGCTCACTCATAGCTAGCTGAGATTTAAAGCTCAATTTCATTTGTCAAAAACTCCGGCGTAAGTCCATATTCGGGGGATTCCTCGCATGCGGGTAACTAATAATGAAACTTCGTCATCTATACCATTATTTACAGTACAGTACAGTACAGTATTATGTACAGTACACAAAGTATTTTCGAAATATTTCCTATACGTAAAATATCTCGTTATTCAAAACTCAAAAGTAAATCGGTACTAGCGTTGCTGGTGTTCTGATTGCCTGGTTACCATCTTACGACCCGGGCCATCTGTTTGATTTTTATTAACAAAAAAACATAACCCTCTTTATTGCTTAGCCGTAGTCGGGAAAAAAGAAATATGATAAAATAACCGTGCCAACCGTTGTTGGAGTTGTTTGTTTGTTATTTGTTTGACGAGGCATTTTCCGCTCTTAGACACTTGATTGGGCCATTGTGCGTGAACTCTTTTTCTACTTCCCCTTCCCTCACTCCAACCAGCCCAGGTGCTCCCAAAAGGCTAGCAGCCTTTTCAGGCCGCTACAAGCCTCCGGGAACGACGATGGGGATTGAAGGATCTCAGCCCTTTGATCAGCCACGCTCGTGCATTCCATAAGCACGTGCCGTGGCGTTTCCTCCGCTTCCATGCAACCTCTGCATAGAGGGTTGTCTGTCACCCCTATATTAAACAAGCGTTTAATATAGGTGTGCTTTATTAAACACCTGTTTAATAGCTTTTGCACCTGTTTAATTTAACGAGCTTTGCGAATTCTGTCCCTATTCAGTCGGATGAGGTTGCGTGCAAATCTTTTAGATGTCACCGGAACTGCATCTTTGGTTTGCTTGCGTCAGCCCTCAGCATTTGCCCATTCCTTATGGTGGGTTTCTTCAAATTTGTTTCGCAGCCACGTTCTTGTCTGGGCCTGGGGTATAGGCCTTTGTAGGAGTTATCACGTACGATAGACCTTAACCCCCTTAGCAATAAACGTTGTAGGTATAGCCTTAGTTATACAATGTTTTGTTTTTTTCATTCTTTTAAATTTTAGAACACCACCGAAAAAGACAAAACACTGCATAACTATTCCGAGGCTGTACAATGTTTATTGTTAAGGGGATCAATCTGTAAAAATGAATAATTGCCGAACTCAAGAAAAATAGCCACTGACATAATGTGACTTTGCGTGTTTAAGACTCCCTTTACTTTCTTAGTTCTCAGATTCTCTTTGCTTTTATAGTTCTCCGCTGTAGAGATGGGATCGGAGGCTTCAGTGAAGAGCGTAAAGTGTCAAATTCAAATTCTTTATTCAACAAAATTAAGCTACTTTACAGTCTGGATCAAAACGTATGAATCTAAATATACTACTACCACGTACTATAATAATACAAAGATTATGTACAACAATTAATAAAATGTGAAAATTCAACAATTTTTTGCATCACCAAACATATTGAAGCATCACGATTTAAAGCCATTTAAAGTGTCGTTGACAAGTAACTATATTTGGAATAATGATTCTTTTAAATAACATCAACCATCTAATATTAAAATACGAATACCAACTGACTCGCACCGCGTGCGTAGGCTTTATCGAACCTTTAATTAACGGCATTATTTTCCTTTCCGTTTGAAACCGCATTGTCTTTTTACAGGTAGATGAAATCATCTCCTAATTAGTAATTACATGTACTAATCGATATTCCTGTACTGTTACCATGTCGTCAGACATTTCCCCCGAGGGGGCTGGCAGAGGTGTAATACAATACCCACACTTTGCCGGATGATATTCAGTCCCAAATGTGAAAGGGGGCGAGCCTGTCGCCTTACACCGGGTTCCAGTCATATGGCAGATGGCATACAATACGCACTTATGTTCATACAATGAACAAATTGGTGCGTGCCCTCGGTTGGGTTACCAAGCGATATTAAAATGAGTTAAGGTTCTATTTCCTACTGAAATAAATGTCTTAGTTATGCTACCTTTTTCGAAAACGATAATTACTTATGTCATTGATATCTAAAAACGCTTTTAGCTAAGGCGTAACTTTAAATGCTAGGCGAGTTATACAGGATGCTCATAAACATGGTAAGGGAGTTTTACCCGTCAAGGTAAACAACTTTTAGAACACCCACTTATTTAATTGGAAAGAAAAATAATCGAGTATCCATATAAAATAACTAGTCACGTGATCAATTTTGTCTAAAGACTCGATTTTTTTGTTTTTGAACTTAGAAAACTTACGTTCTTAAAGTTGTTTGCTTTGACAGGTAATAGAACAACAGCCTTAAGTATTACCACCCCAGAGATTTGTTAAAGTGACAGTTTTTTTTGCTACATCCTTTCAAAGCACCCTGTATAGTAGATAGATAGATAAACACTTTATTGTTCACATCAGAAATAACAAAACAACAGAACAGGAAAACTTAACTGTAGCGTAACAACTGGCGGCCTTATCACTAAGAGCGATCTCTTCAAGGCAACCTTAGGATTGAGAGGAGTACTAATGCACCCTGTAGAGTACTAATGTGGCTTCTCTGGCTCTCCGTAAAGAACCAAAGCAGGGTTTTAGTGGGTGTGGGACAATTTCAGCCCGGCTGCATCTCATAGTGGAAGATTTCCCAATGTAAAGAAAGCTTTTCAGAAGTAAAAAAATCTAAAGGAAACTCCCTATAATTGATAAATAATTACTTTTCCATGGTTTGACCATGATCTGACGTCATTAACACGATTAATATGACTGCCTCGGTGGCTCAGTCGGTAGTGAACCTGCCTTCTGATCTAGGGGGCGTGGGTTCGATTCCCACCTAGGGCAAACATTCATATGATGAATATTTGTGTTTGTTCTATGTCTGGGTGTTAATATCTATTTAAGTATGTATTTAAAAGTATATAAGTATATATATCAGTCTCTGGCCGCCATAGTACAAGCTTTGCTTAGTTTGGGGTCAGACGACCGTGTGTTCAAGTGTCCCGAATATTAAAAAAAAAAAAAAAAAAAAAAAATATGACACGGCTTGCATGATGATTTTAGTGTTACCCCCGTCCTACGTAGTTGATGTACAATCAGCGACACGATACATGTTTGTCTGCGCATCTTTATGACGTGTAATTCTAAGTAGGTCGCTTCGCTGTGGGTATTCATTTGAGTTTACTTACCTGTTTTTTTTCTTATTGTCAAACAATCCATGGGTTTCAAATGACACCTCACATGTCGAAATCCATCAAGCTGTTGAGGGCCTCACAACAGCTTGATGGATTACAAAGGCTGTAGGGCATGCCATAGAGATCTTAAATATAAATACAAATATACATACATAATACACTCGAAAAACGTAACCATTCTTCATGCGCAGTCGGGTAAAAAGTTAGGCATAAAATAGTAGCTCCTTAGAAAATGCCATTCCCATTTTTTGCGATTTTATTGTTGGTTAAGATAAATAGTAAAAGTTTTAATGATACTAATTATTATGAGCCTTTGATGTCCCAATGTTGGGTAAAGGCCTCTCTGCTCTCTTTCCATTTGTCTCTACCTTGAGCTACAATTGGCCAGAAATAATACTCACACTGAGCATAGCAAGTGAGCTCCTTTCCAGCTTAGAATGCCTTATCTGTGCAATCGTGTGTTCATAAACTTGCTTGCTTGAAAATGTTGCGGGTGATTGTACCTGCATTGTCTAATGAATTATTAGTAATGATACGATACAGTCGGTATCACAGAGTAGGTACGTAATCACTAGCGTTTAGAGTTTTAGTCAGTATTCGGTCTGACATCGTACTGTGCACACGTGATTTATTTACATGTGTCATTTAATAGCTATTAATTTGGTGAAAATTCTTGCTAGTTGGAATTTATTGGAATGTGTTGTGGTTTTGTGGCATGAAATAGTTTAACATAACGTTTGTGAGTTAGAGTAGCAGGTATTTTTTAACTTGAAAATTTCCACACTTTTTGACTTTTGTGAGCTGCAGGCTTATTATCTAAGTTAGCGATGAAACCAATGAAACCAAGATTGCTTATTTTTGACGGTTGAAGCGGATCGCGAGAGCGTTTCGTATTCCGTAGCGGCCATCATGGAGGATCGCGATCGCGAGCGCTGTGAAACAAATTGAATGAACAAATCCCCATACTTTGACTTAAAATTGGTATTACGTAACTCCGTTGACAGCTCCAAGCAAATTAGGAAATGTCAAATGAAGACGGAAGCTAATCCGCCTCCGTTATCAAACCAAGAGTCGTACTAACGGAGAATTTGGAGTCTAAAACGCTGTAGATTCTAATCCCTAACTATGAATGTTGCATAGCCTCGGAATAGCTGCAGTCTTTTGTCTTTTTCGATTAAGTAGTTAAAAATTTGAAAAAAAAAGACAACACTGTACTTAAATAGGTATTGCTTGTGTTCCTGTTTAAGTAAACTTGTGGAGATTGGAAGAGTAAGCTTTCGCCTATGTAATAGGAGTATTCTGTGTCTTTCCCGCCGAGCTGCAGAACGGAAGGAGAGTATTAGACGTCCAAGGTAATTACAGCGAGATTTTGTTCTAAATATTTTCGCAGAAACCTAACCCTAAATTTAATAAGTTGGTGGACATCATTTATTTCTTTGGCAGTGTTAAGTACTGTATGGATTGCTATTCTACGCAATTATGGGGGTTAGGTGATGTTCTATTGGTTCTCCTTCTCCAAAGAAGCTACAGCAGGCAACATGTCTAAATTAAAGAAAGTTTAATACTATGCTAAACCCTACGAAAACTTTGTTAAGGACCGCATAAATTACGTGCACGCATACAATTCACCAGTCACAAACGCAACAGTGATAATTATTGTTGTCTAGTCTGTTTGCTTGTTGTTGTATTTGGCCTATGTGCTGTGTACTAGAAATTAGAGTCATACTGCTTCTTCCTTATATAATTTCTAAACCAGAGAACAATTTTATGCTTGATTAATGAAGAAACTGTAATCTACATATTAACTGATACTTTTAATTAATATTTTAGCTTCTACAATTCACGTGAGGTCCCCCCGAGTGGTTGAATGTGTGTGATGGCTGCCACTACTGCATCTTCATTCCAAAACAGGCTAAGAAGAAGCACAACTCATTCTGTAGAAAGGATCTTTGAATGGTAAATATTACTTACCTAGTTTACAAAACATAATTATTACAAGCTTTTACTTACTTCACTTTTAATACTTTTGTGCATTATTTAATGTCATTTGCTACATAACTGGAGTCTTGTGTATGGCGACAGGCTTCTTCCTGTAACATTTGGTTCTAAATATTGTCAAGCGAATTGTGGTAATACATCTGAAAACTCTTTCACGGCCAGTGTGATGATGTTATGTTATTTAGTTTCACCTCTTAGTTTCACATCAATAACTAAATCTTGCAAGCTAAAGACCCACTTCCCAGTGTGGGACTGAGCTGAAATGAAGGCTTAATATCCAAAAGGCAGTTATTGATGAATCATCATGCTTAAATTATTTACTTAACTGAAAATTATTTTTATTACAGAATCAGGGTTTTGGCGGCATGTAATGCTTCACCACCTGGACTTCTGGCGAGTCTGGCAAGTAGGCAGTACAGAGCTGAGTCAAGTCCTTGGAGCTTGGAGGCTACTAAAACGCCGCCTGGATCATCGCGCTGACACCTTCTGGAGTAGTCACTGGTGGAGGCTGAGTTTGTGTATAGAGGCTGACGGTGTACCCACTACCCTTGCCATAGACCCGTCCACAAGTGATGTTTTAACAAGACAGTGTAAATGTGACAGTGTTTTTTATCCACCTGTACATAGTCGAGAGTAACAGGTAGTTCATAATATTACTTAGTATAGGGGTTAAGATATCTTTATAAATTGTACTGTATTGTGTAAATTGTTGTTCATAATCTTTAGTTGTATTATTGTTCTTGATAGCTATCAGTAGATATCATTTTACAACTTTGTATAAAAGATTTCAATTGTAAGAAAACTATTTCCTAAAATTGAATTAATGTAATTTTTACCAGGCAGTTTGGTATAAAAATCAAATAGGAATTTGTTAATTATTACTATTTACCTACTGTTGTATTTTAAGCTTGGATTAATCAAGAAATAAAGACTCCATTGAGTTTGTGGCCAGTTCTTCTCTGTCACAATGATTAAATCAGCAGAATAAAATATTGCATTCACATAAATTCTTGTTTGTATTTCAACAAACTCCTTATATTATTATGGGTATAGGGCAGAAAAACAATGACTATATAGAGTATAATAAAATCAACAAAGATAAGTACTTATTTATTTGTATGTACTCACACAAAACATTCATAATATTTGAAATAAAGTAATACAATTCTATACATTCAACTATGTATAATAGTAGCATAATAGAACAGCAGTTTATTCTCAAACTGATTTGATAGTGAAGGTTTCTCGCATTAGTGTTGGTTAAGACTCACAATAGAATGTAATTGTGACTATGCATGCTAGCTTTGGGTTAATTCTTCCAGTCGCACCATCTGCATTACTGCTCTGGCCTGCAGGGTAGCTGCTAGTGCCGCTGTGCTCCTATGCAACTAGTTGCCTCTTCTCAATATCCATAGCCCATTACGGCCCACCGGCTGTGGACAGACATCAAAATTAATTACAAAACATGAAGGAACCTCTTTTCAAATTTCTTAAATCCACCTGTTTGAGTGTGAAGAAGTAACAAACAAACACAAATATTCGCCTTTTTAATTTGGTAGTCATGTAATATTTAGCTGTAGTTTCATAAAGAAAGCAGAATTGGTGCCAAGAAATTACATACAATTATAGTTATTGATGCTTTTTAAAAAACTTACATCTCTCCATTTAATGCGTCTCCACGAGTCTTCGCTACACCCGCACTTTACGCATTTAGGCGGTAAGTCAGTTCATCCCAAAGCTGGTGGGCCTGTAATTTCGCCAACGGGCCATTGTTACACAGCTGGGCAGTCGCTCTGAATCTCCGTCTGTACTCCTCGAGGTAATCAAGGAAAACCTCTGTAACCTCTGAAAGTCCCACTGGCTGTCCACTACCTGCGTTGGTGCTGGTGATAATCATATCAAAATCTTGGTTTCAAGACACATTACACTTTGATGTTTTCTTCAACTTCAACTGTTGGTCTAGGGCTCTTAAGAAGACACTGTCTTCTTAACTCCGCCAATGTCACGTAGCCGTAGAATAGGCCATCAAACGCAGAGAACTTGTACGGTTTTTAAACTAATTATCTTGTATAATTAGTTTTAATTGTTGATCACTGATATTATTTTGTTTACAAATTTTCGAGTTCAGAAAACGCGCTAAAATCGAAATGATGTCCAAATGTCAGTTGTCAACGCTTTGAAGTTTACATTTTTTTCTAAATGTTTGCGTTTTGGTAATCCTTTGGCAATGCTTTTTGGAACTATTTAATTTTTTTATTATTAGCGTCTATAAGTTAATAAATATTCGACATACATAGAGATATCAGAAGCAAAACGTTTATATTTGTAAAGAGGCATAATTTTGTTCCATTTATTCAATTGTGGGCAAGCTTAAAAGCAAGCGCAGGAAATAAATTGTACGACCCCCCTTTTCAAACAACGAAACGTATGAAACCGTTCCATTTGCTTCATCTTTTGTCATTCATTCGTTAGCGATCGCGATAGAAAAAGTTGCCTAATACCGAATTGCCGATCGTGATTACGGAGGTCTTGCCTTCGCTATCATCACAATCCGCTTCATCGCTTTCACTACATAATAAGCCTGCTGTTCCTGTTTTGTATTTGGGGTACTACGTTTTACTATTTTCAAATTGTTTAAGTTCCTAAACTTATAACTCTTTTACATACAATACCTATAAAACTTATTTAAGTACGGCTTCTGTAGACGTAGTTGCATGGTAGTTTGTCCGATATTGTTGTTAAATGTTGTTAATTTTGACAGCTATTAGAGTTTAATTGAAACACTCTGAAGGTAAACACATTGGCTGTCAAAAATATAGCCGGCTTATAATACTAGTCTTGACTTGGCTCTCGGTATACTATTGTCATTGTGGATGGTGCGGGTGACATTAGACAAATCGTTTTTCCTCACCCTTGAAAGTTGCCGCGATTCACGAATCATGGCTTAAAACTTCAGCAGCTCCCTAAATATCACAACACTAAAATACGGAATCATCAATAAATGTAGTAACTAAGCAATAAACGCGGGTAAAATAAATAAATGTCGCTGTCACCCGCACCATGCTATGGTAAATACAAAATAGAGTATAGTAATATTAGTAAAGCCTCGATTGCCTCGGTGGCTCAGTTGGTGTTGGTAGTGAACCTGCCTTCTGAGCTTGGGGGCGCAGGTTCGATTCCCACCTAGAGCAAACTTTCATGTGATGAACATTTGTGTTTGTTTTATGTCTGGGTGTTAATATCTGTTTAACTAAAATAAATATATGGAACTAGATTTAGTAGCCTCTAGACAGCCATATTAGGCACAAGCTTTGCTTAGTTTGATCAGGCGATCGTGTGTGATAAATGTCCTGAATGGGTTTTTTTACGTCTATCAGAATTGACTCTGTGTGCGGTGCGGTGGCTCTTCACATCGGAGACCGCATTCTGGAGATCAACGGTGCGCCGGCGAGAGCTCGCGCGCTTCACGATGCGCACCCCGCCACACTTGTGCAGGTGAGTCAAAGCCAACATGTCTTTAATCAATTGGGTATCGAAAATACACCTATGCGGGGTCGGACTGAGCTGGAAGGGCCCGGGTTCCCCACAAGCCAGGGGCCAGAGCGAGTAGCCCCCAACCTACCTACCGTCTGGCTTGCGGCAAGCCAAGCCAGAGCCAGCCGCAAGCCAAGTCCAAGGGGGCCCCGCGCCGGCTGGGGCCCGGCTGGCAAATGCCACCCTGACGCTGCGCTGGTGTTATATTATTGTAGGTAAATAGGTATTTACAAAATTCAACTGTAACACAGTTAGATTGTTAGGTAAAACCTTGTGGTGAGATCATTGTACCTAAAGGTAAATGTCAGGCGTGAAATGTGTGAAGACTTTGTTATTTTATAATATTGTTATTTATCCATAAAAATCATGAAATTCCATAAAAACAAAGCTCAGCTACGCAAGATAAAACAACAAATCAACAAAACTTTTCTCCACAGTTAACTATAGAACACGACCCTGAAACAACACACAACAACAACAACAGAATCATGTGCAACATTATATCTGACAAAAATGACATTCCACCGCAAAAGCACGAGAAATTGGCCACGGAACGGCGGAGTAAAGAAGACGGCAAACATGGTAGAGAGGGAGACAAGTTCAAAAGAGAGACTGACAAAGTTAAGACAGAGAGTGACGTAACTATGACAGAGAGTAACATTCCTAAGCCAGAGAGTGACTTTGCTAAGATAGAGAGTGACAACGTCAAGACAGACAGCGTCACACTCAAAGTAGAAGGTGACCACAGACTGAAACGAGAGGACGAAAAACTTCAAAGAGAAGGAAATACCGAAGGCGTGCTAGAAAGAGAAGGTCAGAAGGAGAGATTATTCAAGAGGAAGGGAGAAGATGGGAGGGGGAGGGTTATTAAAAAGAGACAGACGCCGACGTCGCCGCTGTTGGGGGACAAGGAAAGAAGTAGCAGCATGTCCAAGTTACTTGATGTGTGAGTATTAAATAACGTATTTCCTTATCTTTTTTACCTTCATTTTTGTTTATGAATCATGTTTTAGTGTAAATATCTTTGTATGGTTTATTTAAAACGTGCTTTGTCGATTTTCTGGCTGACAAGAGATAAAACACGTTGTAGATTTAGGTCTACCAAGGAATCGACGGCCTTGACCACAATGGCCAAGAGTTTGTAGAGAGTCGGTTGTCATAGTCATAGTCATAGTTGTAGCTCTGAACAGAGAAACACGAAAAGTGGGGTGGAAGGCCTTCACCCAGCATTTGAGATATGACAGGCTCTTAGGAATGATAAGTGTTTTGACGTTTAACCAGGCTGTTTGTTTTGATGGAGGATAATGATGATGATTATAATTCGTAGCGTAGCATGACTAGGTTTTAGCAACCGACCATCTCTCTAGTAAACGAGAGATTTTACGGCTGGTTACGATTTGGTTATCGTTAAAGTTAGTTATGGCAACTCAGCCTAAAGGTTATCACTCATTGGAGCGTCTCGGGATCGCCACGGCTGGTCAACGGGTGGTCCACGGGTGGACGCCACTCGCGGGCGGCGGGTGGTCACTGAGTGGACCATTCCCCGTCCGCGCGTTGATAGCTTACGGAGTTGATGTAGTGAATGCATAGAATCCATAGAAGTTCATCTGCCTCGGTGCATCATAGACTGCCTCGGTGGCTCAGTTGGTAGTGAACCTGCCTTCTAAGCTTGGGGGCGTGGGTTCCATTCCCACCTAGGGCAAACATTCATGTGATGAACATTTGTGCTTGTTCTGTGTCTGGATGTTAATATCTATTTAAGTATGTACTTAAAAATATCTATGTATGTAAATCAGTCTCAGGCAGCCATAGTACAAGCTTTGTTTGGGGTCAGGCGACCGTGTGTGCAAGTGTCCCGAATTTATTTATTACTAGCAGCGCCCTGCGGTTTCGCCCGCGGTTAAAAAGTATCCTATGTGCTATTCTAGACTATAATCTATCTCTGTGCCAAATTTCATTCAGATATGTTCAGCCGTTCTGGCGTGAAAGAGTAACAAACATCCATCCATACATACAAACTTTCGCGTTTATAATATTAGTAGGATTTATTTATTTAAAGAATAACTAACCGCACGAGACGAGGCGATGCGTGTCGGGTCCCGGGTGGCTGTTATGAGTGATAATCTTTAATCAAGAGTGTGCCTAACTATGATTGAATAGAATAGTTTTTGTCATATAGTCACACTCAAAATAAAAAAGAAAGCAAGAGTTTTTGGCGGGAACCGGAAAGATGGTGTCGTAATTTTATATTATTTTCTAAAACTTGTGATTCTTCGAGTGTTAAAGTGTAATAATGGTGGATTATTAACGTTTACCGGTTCGTCAACGTGCACAAGTGTTGGCAAATGATACAAACATTGCGAAACGCGACTTTTCGTGTTCTCTACAAAACTTCACTTAAAGTTTCAGTAAAGTATCCATAACTTTACTGGAATAGGGAAAGGGGAGGGATTCTTCGTCTTCATCATCACCTCATCATCATCATCCCATCATCTGTTACTGAAGGAAAAAATATTACTAAGTTAGGCATGACTTTGTATCCAGTTGCCAATAAATTAAAAAAAAAAAAAAAAAAAAGAAAGCAAGCAAGTTTAGGCCGAGTGGCTAGCTCTTATAATAACAATAATTCATTACAATGTACTCGTATTAGGAATGCTCCTGGCATGTACTCCTGTCATGGATTACGTACTAGCTGCGCCCCGCGGTTTCACCCGCAGTCCCACAGGAACCGTTTATTTCTTCGGGATAAAAAGTACCCCATGTCCTTTTCTGTACCCCAGACAACCTGTTTGCAAAATTTCAAGATGATTGGTTGAGTAGATGAGACGTGAAAGCGTTACAAACAAACAAACTCGAGCGACTGTATGTTTCACCAAAAACTTATATAATGTAATGTTATTGGCCTTATGTCACATTTTTAAAGAATCATTGTATTTAACTAACGGCTGTGGATTTTGTTTAACAAATAAAAAATATTTTTAAAAAAATTCACTTTCGCATTTGTAATATTAGTTAGGACTGTCAAGGGTTTCTAAATTGCATAATTTAGTCTTTAATGTATGTCGGTAACGAGCGGTGTTGTTCAGCAGTGTGGACGGCGGGGCGGAGGAACAAGTCGGCGTGCTGAGCGAGCTTGCGCGCGCGCGCTCCTTTCGCGCCGACGCGCGCGCGCAGCCCAAGGTGTTTCGCGCCTGCGACCTGCTGCAGGTGCGTGCTGATGATGATGAGTGCTGATCTAGGTGGAGGTGATGAGCCAGCCGGCGCGGCAACCGAGCGATGATGGTGATTCTTCTTCGAGTCGGTGTTTTGTTTTTGTTACTTTTAAATCGACTCCAGACAAAGAAGGAGGTTCTCAATTTGTGGGATTTCGTTTTGTATGTTCACCGATAACTCGAAGACGCCTTAACCGAATTGGAAAATTATTTTTTTGTTTGAAATGGGTTTATACTTCCCAGGTCCCAATTAATTTTATCGAAATTGGTCGAGTGGTTTTTAAAAATGAACAAAAATTTAAAAATTGCTTACAAAATCCAATTCGGATGTCGGGAAGGCGCCTGCACGCGTGTTTTGTAATGTAATTACGTATTATGTGTGTGTTTATTATTCATATGTTGTTTCGATTACCTAGAGTTCGGTTCAGATGGATTGAGGGATGAGTTACCCTCGACGAACATCTTAATTCGAGTCTAGGGGTAAGCTGAAAATCAGCCTTGCATAAACCGATCTGGTTTACGCAGCTCAGTGCTGAGCTTACACCCTTTGCCACCGTCACCGTATGTATCTAACTATTGTAACTAATTATTTCTTTGGCAATAAATATATTTTCATTTCATTTTCATTTCATTTTCATTTCATTTTCATTTCATTTTCATTTCATTTTCATTTCATTTTCATTTCATTTTCATTTCATTTTCATTTCATTTTCATTTCATTTTCATTTCATTTTCATTTCATTTTCATTTCATTTTCATTTCATTTTCATTTCATTTTCATTTCATTTTCATTTCATTTTCATTTCATTTTCATTTCATTTTCATTTCATTTTCATTTCATTTTCATTTCATTTTCATTTCATTTTCATTTCATTTTCATTTCATTTTCATTTCATTTTCATTTCATTTTCATTTCATTTTCATTTCATTTTCATTTCATTTTCATTTCATTTTCATTTCATTTTCATTTCATTTTCATTTCATTTTCATTTCATTTTCATTTCATTTTCATTTCATTTTCATTTCATTTTCATTTCATTTTCATTTCATTTTCATTTCATTTTCATTTCATTTTCATTTCATTTTCATTTCATTTTCATTTCATTTTCATTTCATTTTCATTTCATTTTCATTTCATTTTCATTTCATTTTCATTTCATTTTCATTTCATTTTCATTTCATTTTCATTTCATTTTCATTTCATTTTCATTTCATTTCATTTCATTTTCAGTTAATTGACCTTGGTCCCAATCCGCCATATTGGGGCCAGTTTGATCCTAATTGTAGATTGAGACAGAAGCTTTTTGACCATTCGACCGTATATTAAAGATTAATTACACAAGTTGTGTTTTGAAATTATATTCATTATAAAAAAATATTAAAAAAAATAAAATTAAAAACATTATTTACTTATTAAAATTTATTTAAAAAAATTAAAATTTATTAAAATTATTTATTAATTTTAAAAAAATATTTTTATTTTTAATCCATTTCAACCGAACTGTATAGACCAAAACTATAGCGCCGATCGATTTGATAAATTTTATCGATTTAGTCCATTTGAAATGTCAGCTTAAATGTCGATGCTTGTACCACAAATGGTTTAGGACCTATATCAAGGTCAGCTAGGCTAGTACGCCCTGCAGAGAAGTTGCCTTTCCACCGTTTTCATTCGCGCGTAGATGTGACAAAGATAGAATACGGAAATGTTTGTCTCTTTCTCGCGAGATAGAAACTGTCAAAAATACAATTTGTTTACGGCTCATGTTATTTGTGTTACATTTATGTTTGTTCTATGTCTGGATGTTAATAAATATAAGTATATATTAGTCTCTGGCAGCCATAGTACAAGCTTTGCTTAGTTTGCGGTCAGGCGACCGTGTGTGGAAGTGTCCCGAGATAATTAATTTATTTATTTATCCCTGCATTTGTAAAGGAAACATGAATTTTGCTGGGTGGTTGTTTCAAGCATCGATATATACCTACAAAATTTATGTAAATATGTATCGATATATGTACTACGTATGTACTCGTACTAGATTTAGGGTTCAACAAACACGCAGCGTGGTTATGTACGGAGTTGGAAAACTGTGATCTAGCGCTGCATGGTTTAATAGTTTAGTTGTCGACATAACGAATGTTTTAGCGCTGCAGCAAGCCTGCAGTCAGTCCACGCTGACAGGCCCTGCTGTCATCAAGTTGCGTGATTTTTTTATTTGGAACAGTTTCTCCAGGACGTAGTACTTGTATTTCAATGGTTTCAAGTGATTGTTGTGTGTCGTAGGGCGAGTTGCTGGGCGCGGGGTTCTTCGGGCAGGTGTACAAGGTGACGCGCCGGGACACCAACGAGGTGATGGTGCTCAAGCAGCTGTACAGGGTCGACGATGAGGCGCAGAGGAACTTCCTCAAAGAGGTTCTTCTTTATTTTATCTTATTTATTTTTCGGAACTTTTTGTACATGTCAGTCCCATTGTATGAACAAAACTTTAGCAATAAGAGCCAACCCTTAAATCGCGAAAAAAAATCAGCTGTCTCATGTAAAAAACTACATTGATCGTCGTTAAAATGTATGGAACAGCTGTTTTTTAAATTGATTTCAGCCTTCAGGCCCCAAAAGTTGTATTTGCCAAAATGTTGAATTCGTATAGTGTTGAAAATATCAAAATGTTGAATCCTAAAATGTTGATCTGCCAAAAAGTTAAGTTCCAAAATGTTGAATTCTCACAATTTTGAAACTATAATTCTTTGAATGTTGAATCCCGAATTGAATTTCCAAAAAGTTGAATCGCGAATTGTTGAGCTCAGTGTACTCAGTGAGCTTGCACTCAAAGAGCTGATGTTATTGCTGTGTTGTGTTTTAGGTGGCGGTGCTCCGTTCCCTGTCGCACCCCAACGTGCTGCGCTTCGAGGGCGTGCTGTACAAGGACAAGCGGCTGCACCTCGTCACCGAGTACGTGCCGGGGGGCACGCTCTACCAGCTCATACAGGTACACATTACATTATAACTATCGTCATGGCAATCGTGGTATGGCGCTATTGCGTTTACGACGGACTGACTTCGATCAGATATACATGATGGCTTTATTTTTAATGTGGTGTCTCATTAAAAATAAAGCCTCTATAGTGGTATCGCATGGACACTTAGTGTTCTAATCAAAATAATGAAATACACTAGTTGACTGCCTCGGTGGCTCAGTTGGTAGTGAACCTGCCTTCTGAGCTCGGGGGCGTGGTTTCGATTTCCACCTAGGGCAAACATTCATGTGATGAACATTTGTGTTTGTTCTATGTCTGGCTGTTGATATCTATTTAAGTATGGATTTAAAAATATCTAAATATGTATATCAGTCTCTGGCAGCCATAGTACAAGCTTTGCTTTGTTTGGGGTCAGGCGACCGTGTGTGAAAGTGTCCCGAATTTATTTATTATTATTATTTTACAAATAACTTTATTTGATTCTAAGCCTTATCGTTCCGCAATGACGTTCTTGACTTTTGCTTAAGTGTTTATAGCCCATTTAGGCGTCGTGACACCAAAGCGATCATAAAGCGACTGACAGCGAAACAAGGCTTACACATCTTAGCCTAGTTTTCAAGGTGCCATTTTTCGTATAGAGGCTTGACATCTGTGTATATCTGATCGAAGCGGACAGCTGATTAAGTCAAGTTGAAGCAAGGGGCCTTAAGGTACCGATAAGACTTACACACTTACAGACGTACACTTTAATGTCCACCAGTATTTGTCTTCTCTTGAAAGTGTTTTTTTTCTTTTAAAGTGTAATAGTTAATGGTTGTTTGTATAGGACGGGTCTGTTCCTCTATCGTGGTGGGAGCGCGCACGACTGGCGAGAGATGTGGCCGCCGGCGTCGGCTACTTGCACCGCAGGAACGTCATCCACAGGGACCTCAACTCGCACAACTGTCTCGTCAGGGAGGTACGTACGAGACGTCGGCTACTTGCACCGCAGGAACGTCATCCACAGGGACCTCAACTCGCACAACTGTCTCGTCAGGGAGGTACGTACGAGACGTCGGCTACTTGCACCGCAGGAACGTCATCCACAGGGACCTCAACTCGCACAACTGTCTCGTCAGGGAGGTACGTACGAGACGTCGGCTACTTGCACCGCAGGAACGTCATCCACAGGGACCTCAACTCGCACAACTGTCTCGTCAGGGAGGTACGTACGAGACGTCGGCTACTTGCACCGCAGGAACGTCATCACAGGGACCTCAACTCGCACAACTGTCTCGTCAGGGAGGTACGTACGAGACGTCGGCTACTTGCACCGCAGGAACGTCATCACAGGGACCTCAACTCGCACAACTGTCTCGTCAGGGAGGTACGTACGAGACGTCGGCTACTTGCACCGCAGGAACGTCATCACAGGGACCTCAACTCGCACAACTGTCTCGTCAGGGAGGTACGTACGAGACGTCGGCTACTTGCACCGCAGGAACGTCATCCACAGGGACCTCAACTCGCACAACTGTCTCGTCAGGGAGGTACGTACGAGACGAAACCATCATCTACAATATCGTCTCGTTATGAGAGGGTTCCGGCTCCGATCAGACTTGATGGACTTAAAAGTGTAAACCTAGTACCTATACCAAGTCTACCCGTCAGTATTACCATATCCTTTTGTAAACACTTAGGATAACAGAAAAAACAGTGAAAGGCGCTTTCCTTATCCGCTCGGTGCTCTTTCAAGGTAGGTGATCTGGGTGTGTTCAAGTCTCGAGTGAATCGGTTTCTTCTAGGCAAGCGTGCTCCATCGTAGGCCGCATCACTGCTTGTCATCAGGCATGTTGGCGGCCAAACGCAAGCCTATTAAGTAATGAAAAAAAAAAGGTAAGACTACGGTTTAAGGGCGGGCTTGGCTTACTTAACATTTAAAAACTGTCATTTCCGCCTATTGATCTGTATGGATGCGGTATTGAAATGATACCGCACGCAGCCGGTTAGGACAACGCCTAACGATCGGTTGTTGGCAGGACAAGACGGTGATCGTGGCGGACTTCGGGCTGGCGCGCATCGTGCAGCGCACCGCCTCCTCCACGCTGGAGCGCTCGCGCACACCGCACCACACGCTGCGCAGGAAGAGATACACGGTGAGCAGGCTGGGTTACTTCCGGAACAAGTATACATTTCAAACTGCCTCGGTGGCTCAGTAGGTAGTGAATCCGCCTTCTGAGCTACAGGGCAAACATTCATGTGATGAACATTTGTGGTAGTTCTGTCTGAGTGTTAATTATCTATTTAAGTAGGTATATAAAAAAATGTGTTTACATCAGTCTCTGGCCGCCATAGCACAAGCTTTGCTTAGTTTGGGGTCAAATGATCGTGTGTGCGGCGAGTCCTGAATATCTTAATACATATATATGACGGCGCGAGATATCATTGGATAAAGAAAATCAGTTTATTTTGAGAGTTGTTAATCGATAGTATTATTGTTCTGTTATTTTTGACGATTAATCGATTTGTTTATGGTCATTTAGAGCGGTTAACACCGAATGGAGTTGCGTTTGGGATTTCGGGCGAACGTCATGTCTGTCAGTCAGTGTTTGACAGGACTGGGCTGAAAGCGGTCGCACGCAATGGTCATTCGTAAACCCATTACTCTAAATCGCCAACTATCTTTGTGATCATTCACTAAATAAGTAGTCTAAGTGACTGTATAATTAAAATAGTGAAAAGCCTTCAATGCTGTCCCCTTATTTCAACGTTCCTGAAGTTTGACGCCGACCATAAATGATAGCGAGTTCACGGATGAGAAATCAGACACAACACCTCGGCCTACTAGATTTTCTCCGTCACCAAAAGTGGAAGGTTACAGCGCGGCGGCCTTTCCTATGTTTCTCCGACATCAATGGGATCAGATGCGACGGCGTGGCTCCTCTTTCCTACATTACCCCGATATCAGGAGTGAGATGTGAAGGCTCGGCTTCCTATTTCTCTATGTTTCCCCGACATCAGAATTGGGATAAGACCAATGCCCACAGTTAACAAGATGAGTGCTGAAGATGATGACGAGAACCACCGGCCTCTTCCCCGATATCAGAATTGGGATAAGAATAACGTCCACAGCAACAAGATATGGCTCCGTCTTTGGCTACAATTCTACAATGATCTGGAAGCGAAGTGGCATAGCAACAGATGGCTGATAGGGTCGTCCCTACACTGAGAAAACTGTGTACGTGCTATTATCGTGGAGTGTGCGGACTGTTTCTTCGTGGTGCATGAAGGGCAGCAGGGCGGCAATGCGAGAGTGAGCATCGAGTAGACGTCTGCATTATCTCGACGGCGTTTGATTACACCTAGTCTATGCTATGTGACGCAACTAACAAACAACGAGAGACGAAGGATAGCAGTGTACCGAACAAAACGTCGACGCCTACGTGTTACTACTGCAACGAGGTTACATCGCCACTCGTTGATCGAAAAAGGGCATCAAAAGTAGCAGCAGCAACGTGCGAGATCCGGTCAATCCCTGGAGGGCTATTCTTACAACTCGAGATTCCATCATACCTCGAAAAAAATAGCTGAATTCGAGATGCCTTATTCTATACGCACGAGATCGAGATAATCTCGTTGGCTGGGGCGCGAGATGTCTCGAGTAGTCGGAGGCAGTGGAGACTTACAGGAATCGAGATCGAGATGAGATGAAAATCTCCTATCTCCGAATTGGGCTCCTGCACTATGAAGCAGCCATTGATCACCTACGAGTAGCAATTGAATCCGGTGAGAAGTTTTCATTTTGTTTGATATTCGTAAACGATGTATGTCAGAGTGTTATTTTCTATTGGAGTTGTTTAAAGTTTGAAAATACCCACAAACAGTTTAGTCAAACTGTCGCTTGCGGCACATGTGAGTCATGCAGTTAATAGATAACTTACTAAATGTCAATGCTTTTGGTAAAACTAAGCCTGAAGGGCAGTAGCCGGTAGGACAGTAGCCTGTGTTGTAATAGCCTGTGTGGCAATAGCCTGTGTGGCACTAGCCTGTGTGGCACTAATCTGCAAGGTACTATCCTATGTGGCTCTAGCCTGTGTGGCAAGCCTGTATAGAAATAGCCTGTGTGGCAAGCCTGTGTGGCCAGCCTGTGTGGCAAGCGTGTGTGGCAAGCCAGTGTGACAAGCCTGTGTGGCAATCCTGTGTGGCAAGTCTTTGTTGCAACCCTACTTTTGTTGAACTATAGTCTGAGTGACGATACCTAGCCTGTGTGGTGAGCCTATGTAGTAAATTCCTCCCGGTGTAACATCATAGTACGAGTTACGACCTAGCCTGTGTGGCAAGTCTAAGTGACAACTTTAATGCCATGTTATTCGTTTGAAATTGGACACAGCAGTTTACATAAGTCCAAACCGCGTATGTGTACCGCCGCCGTTGGATTTTCAATGTGGCTTGATTAAATTCTTGGAACATTGGATGTATGATTAATAAGTTAGTTTTAGCCTCGATTATTCGATTGGTCCCAATACAATTTATTTCACTAAAAGTCAAGTTGCTTATTTCAATTATCATGACAATTTATGGGGATAGGTAACGAATATGAAGTTACTGTTGGAAGAGTCGATTATACTCTGGTACGATGTTTATGGTTGGTAGAATTGGGTTTAACTGTGTTTTGTGTTATCCCATAACTGTGTTCGCTTTCTGTGAAATTGTGGAGGTAGATTTGAGACGGTCAGAATGACCGAGCGTTAAGTGGTTACTTGAGCACTTTTATGATTGTCCACAGATGATGAGATGAACTATTCACCCGAGGACGTGTGAAAATGCAGGATGGCCGTGACGGCGCGAGATATCATTGGATAAAGAAAATCAGTTTATTTTGAGAGTTGTTAATCGATAGTATTATTGTTCTGTTATTTTTGACGATTAATCGATTTGTTTATGGTCATTTAGAGCGGTTAACACCGAAAGGAGTTGCGTTTGGGATTTCGGGCGAACGTCATGTCTGTCAGTCAGTGTTTGACAGGACTGGGCTGAAAGCGGTCGCACGCAATGGTCATTCGTAAACCCATTACTCTAAATCGCCAACTATCTTTGTGATCATTCACTAAATAAGTAGTCTAAGTGACTGTATAATTAAAATAGTGAAAAGCCTTCAATGCTGTCCCCTTATTTCAACGTTCCTGAAGTTTGACGCCGACCATAAATGATAGCGAGTTCACGGATGAGAAATCAGACACAACACCTCGGCCTACTAGATTTTCTCCGTCACCAAAAGTGGAAGGTTACAGCGCGGCGGCCTTTCCTATGTTTCTCCGACATCAATGGGATCAGATGCGACGGCGTGGCTCCTCTTTCCTACATTACCCCGATATCAGGAGTGAGATGTGAAGGCTCGGCTTCCTATTTCTCTATGTTTCCCCGACATATATAAATTACGTGTCACGTTGTTTGTCCGCTATAGACTCCTAAACTACTTAACCGATTTCAATCAAATTTGCACACCGTGTGCAGTTCGATCTAACTTAACAGATAGGATAGCTCACATATATGTATAAAGATAAATAATAAACGCGAACGAAGTCGCGGGGTGACAGCTAGTTATTGTATAAAACTTAAACAAGTAACATTATTAACAGAGAAACAAATCAACCCGTCTATGAAATGTTGTACCTTATTTCACTTCCACTATCAAGACGATTCAAATGACACCTCACATGTCGAAATACATAAAGATATTAAGGCTGTAGGGCGTGCCAAAGCAACCTCATACATACATACATACATACATACCCACATACATACACTCGAAAAACCTTTCCTTCTTGCGCAGTCGGGTAAAAACCCCCGACACCGATTTTCGTCAAACATTGCTAAGTTCGCGACTAATAGATCGATTCATCCGTTCGGGAGCTACGATACCACAGACACCTACGTGCACACACGCACACACATTCAGATACACCTCAAACTTATAACACCCCGTCGTTTGTGCGTCGGGGGTTAAAAATATCGTAAAACTGTAGATAGCAGCTATCATGTAATAATAGCTCAATTTTATTAGTCTATAACTCGGTCGATGATAGCCTAGTTGGAGAAGGCCCGCCTCTCAAGCCAGGTGGAGCGGGTTTTGTCCCAGCCGCGACGGCACGCACCATTTTGTTTATCGCGTGAACTTAAGTGTGTATTGTATGTCATCTGCTACATGACTGGAGCCCGGTGTATGGCGTTAGGCTCGCCCCCTGTCATATTTGAGACTGAATGTAGTCAAGCGAAGTGTGGGTGTTGTATTACTGAGTGAGGTCTCGTCTAAGCTGTACCACTATAGTAATGAAGCACAATAAAACACAATTTATGAAATATTTGGCTTAAAATTATTACTGGCCCCAAAACTAGGCACAAAAGCCTATGTCTTGCGACTCTGGGATGCAGATGTACCAGCTAGAAATATTATTTACTTCAATCAAAAATTAATCTTATGGTACTTTGATTAAGAGTGATGTTCCCAGGTGGTGGGCAACCCGTACTGGATGGCTCCGGAGATGATGAACGGGAACGTGTACGATGAGAAGGTGGACGTCTTCTCCTTCGGGATCATACTCTGCGAGGTGAGTCACTGCTTTCATATTTATCTGTAAGAAGGCTGTTGACTACCGAAAAAAAAAATGTATTTGCTTTTGATCGCAATTTCATTCATTTGGTATCAAGGTGCATATACAGAGATAGTGAAGGTATCAGCTATCGTACAGTTTTTAAAATTGGTTTCATGATTCTAGCTAGAACTTTAAGAACATTTTCTGTAACGGTATGTAAGAACTGTTAGTAATCGCCGAGTCGGACTTATGCGATTAAGATTTTTTAACAGATTCAACCTACGAACAGGACACCGATATTGTTCGTCCTCCGTGGTAAAACCTAATCTCATCTTTCTAATTAAGATGTTATGAGTCCATTCCGTCATTGGCTAATGGCTACACGCGCGACGCTACGGGTTCTATATAGGATTTTTTCTGTTCCTTCTGTATGAAGTTACATTCCGATTACGGTGTCACTGTCGCCTATGACGGAATTAAGCCTTCTATGCTAACACATCCATGTGTGTATTCGTCCAGATAATCGGGCGCGTGTCGGCGGACCCGGACTTCCTCCCGCGGCGCTCGGACTTCGGTCTGAACGAGTCTCTGTTCGTGGAGAAGTTCTGCCGCCGCGCCGCCTGCCCCGAGCCCTTCTACCGCGCCGCCTTCCGCGCCTGCCACCTCGACCCCGACGCCAGGTATACACTACACTAGCACCGCGCCTGCCACCTCGACCCCGACGCCAGGTATACACTACACTAGCACCGCGCCTGCCACCTCGACCCCGACGCCAGGTATACACTACACTAGCACCGCGCCTGCCACCTCGACCCCGACGCCAGGTATACACTACACTAGCACCGCGCCTGCCACCTCGACCCCGACGCCAGGTATACACTACACTAGCACCGCGCCTGCCACCTCGACCCCGACGCCAGGTATACACTACACTAGCACCGCGCCTGCCACCTCGACCCCGACGCCAGGTATACACTACACTAGCACCGCGCCTGCCACCTCGACCCCGACGCCAGGTATACACTACACTAGCACCGCGCCTGCCACCTCGACCCCGACGCCAGGTATACACTACACTAGCACCGCGCCTGCCACCTCGACCCCGACGCCAGGTATACACTACACTAGCACCGCGCCTGCCACCTCGACCCCGACGCCAGGTATACACTACACTAGCACCGCGCCTGCCACCTCGACCCCGACGCCAGGTATACACTACACTAGCACCGCGCCTGCCACCTCGACCCCGACGCCAGGTATACACTACACTAGCACCGCGCCTGCCACCTCGACCCCGACGCCAGGTATACACTACACTAGCACCACGCCTGCCACCTCGACCCCGACGCCAGGTATACACTACACTAGCACCGCGCCTGCCACCTCGACCCCGACGCCAGGTATACACTACACTAGCACCGCGCCTGCCACCTCGACCCCGACGCCAGGTATACACTACACTAGCACCGCGCCTGCCACCTCGACCCCGACGCCAGGTATACACTACACTAGCACCACGCCTGCCACCTCGACCCCGACGCCAGGTATACACTACACTAGCACCGCGCCTGCCACCTCGACCCCGACGCCAGGTATACACTACACTAGCACCACGCCTGCCACCTCGACCCCGACGCCAGGTATGCACTACACTAGCACCGCGCCTGCCACCTCGACCCCGACGCCAGGTATGCACTACACTAGCACCGCGCCTGCCACCTCGACCCCGACGCCAGGCATGCACTACACTAGCACCGCGCCTGCCACCTCGACCCCGACGCCAGGCATGCACTACACTAGCACCGCGCCTGCCACTTCGACCCCGACGCCAGGTATACACTACACTAGCACCACGCCTGCCACCTCGACCCCGACGCCAGGTATACACTACACTAGCACCGCGCCTGCCACCTCGACCCCGACGCCAGGTATACACTACACTAGCACCACGCCTGCCACCTCGACCCCGACGCCAGGTATACACTACACTAGCACCGCGCCTGCCACCTCGACCCCGACGCCAGGTATACACTACACTAGCACCACGCCTGCCACCTCGACCCCGACGCCAGGTATACACTACACTAGCACCGCGCCTGCCACCTCGACCCCGACGCCAGGTATACACTACACTAGCACCACGCCTGCCACCTCGACCCCGACGCCAGGTATGCACTACACTAGCACCGCGCCTGCCACCTCGACCCCGACGCCAGGTATGCACTACACTAGCACCGCGCCTGCCACCTCGACCCCGACGCCAGGTATGCACTACACTAGCACCGCGCCTGCCACCTCGACCCCGACGCCAGGCATGCACTACACTAGCACCGCGCCTGCCACTTCGACCCCGACGCCAGGTATATACTATTTAGATATGATGTAGTGTGAAATGGCATTTATATCATCGATAAGTTCCATTTGATAATTGAAATCAGTGCTATCAAATTTTATCTCCCTACAAAAAAAATTTTGAACAGCATTAAAGAATGTAATGTTTTGTTTCCTCAGGCCGCCGTTCGAGGTGATGGAGATCTGGCTGGAGACGCTGGTGATGCACCTGGCGCGCGGGGGCGCGCTGCCGCCGGCCCTGCTCGCCGACATCGTGCGCTACAGCCGCGCGCCCGCCTCGCCCCCGGGGCCGGACTGCTGCCGCTACAAGCGCACCTGCAGCCAGGTGAGCCTGCCGCCGGCCCTGCTCGCCGCTCTCTGAAGACGGCGGAGGTCGAGGACAGAACGAAGTGGAGGAGAAAAATTAGAAGGGCTGACCTACCATCCTGTGGAATACATAGTCAAGAAGATACAGAAACTATGATCACAATTGCCCTTAAACATGTTAATTTAAATTTCCAGGAGAGCACCCAGAGCTACAAATTGAGCGAGGAGCAGGACGAGCACCGGCACAGCACGCACAGCGTCGGGCAGCTGTCCCCGGGCTGCCCGGGGCGCTGTCCGCACGGCTGGCAGGCGGACGGCAGCTGCCCGCAGTGCTGCCTGGAGGCCGAGCGGCGCTGCCTGTGCGCCGTGCGCCGCGTGCCCAGCACCGCGGGGAGCGAGGACCTGGCCGAGCCTGACTCCGGACTCGTCAAGGTACGTGAGGGCTCCTAGCGACTGTGCTGCCAGGAGGCCGAGCGGCGCTGCCTGTGCTTCGCCAGCTCGCCTGGAATTCAGGACTCCACACCAATAGACTGCGTAGAGTCCATGCGTGGTGGTGTCACACCCCTTCCGCTTGGTATTGACTATAAAATGTCTATTCTTCTATCTTTTATCATCTCGCAAACTTCATGAATTGTTTTCATTCAAACTTTCTATAACATTCAAAGCAGGTAAAGTGGCCAATGTGTAGCCTGGAAACGGCTCAGTATCACTAATGTCTCACAAACGTACCAGCTAGGCTACCGTTGACACGTTTGTGAAACGTTAGTGATACTGAACCGCTCTCCGTCCGATTTTTTATGACCAACAAAACACGCAAGCTTTCTTTTAGTGATATTATATTATGTAACAATTAGTATATTTTATCATCCATAGGTATTTTAAGTATTAGAATGTATTATATTATTATGACCTGTATGTCTATGTCAGTATAATTCAAATAGTTTAAGTAGGTGTATCAACACTCTTATTATTGTTAATTTTTGCATACCCATGTCCCATACTCTTTCACAAGTATCCTCTCCATCCTAAGGTTGCCTGGGAGAGATCGCTCTTAGTGATAAGGCCGCCAGTTACACTACAGTTTAAGATTTTTCTGTTCTTTTGTTTTTGTTATTTCTGGCGTGAACAATAAAGTGTTTATCTATCTATCTATCGTCAACGTTTCAGTTAAGCATGGGCTGAGCTTAGCTGCATTGTCCCCTTGTTACGACAATTAGTTAAGTCCAAGTCCCGTACGGTGGTACAGTACAAGTCTGGTCCGCAGTCGAAGTCGAACGCGACGATATCGGTGCAGCGCAGCGAGTCGGTGCGCGGGCGCGCGCTGGGCAAGTGCGTGTCGGCCTCGCACATCCGCCCGCCGCCGCCCGCCGGCGCCGCGCCCGCGCTCAGCCGCAGCCACAACGCGCTCGCCAGCCCCGGCTTCATCCTGCGCACCGTCGGCACCAGCATCAACATCACCAAGGTGCGCTGTCACCACCCTCATCACACACCATTACAAGACAAGGCGACGGTGCTCCCACCCTCATCGTACACCATTACCTAGACAAGGCGACGGTGCTCCCACCCTCATCGTACACCATTACCTAGACAAGGCGACGGTGCTCCCACCCTCATCGTACACCATTACCTAGACAAGGCGACGGTGCTCCCACCCTCATCGTACACCATTACCTAGACAAGGCAACGGTGCTCCTGGATATAAGCGTTGATTCCAAACTGCAATGGGGTCCACATATTAGTGCTCTGTCTGGGAGGCTTAGTTCTGCTGCTTATGCGGTTCGTAAGATTAGCCAACTGACAGATAGATGCCATCGGTGTCTTTTGTGATCTTTCCAAAGCGTTTGATTGTGTAGAACACCGAACCTTGATCCGTAAATTATACCACTACGGAATTCGTGGAATCGCTTTAGATCTTCTCGAGTTATATTTAACTGATAGACGACAAAAAGTGGGAATTAATGGCGTCACATCATCCGGATCTTTAGTTACAATGGGATTACCACAAGGTTCAATCTTAGGCCCGTTCTTATTTTTAGCGTATATAAATGATTTGCCGTATATGGTTAAGGACCTTACAGGCATAGTTCCATTCGCTGATGATACATCTCTTATTTTTAGAACAGATAGGAAAAATAGTGAGCTTGTGCATGTGAACAACGTACTGACTACTATTTCGAGATGGTTCGCTGCGAACAATTTGTTACTAAATGCAAAAAAAAACAAGTGTTTAAAGTTTGCCATGCCTAATGTTAGATATATAGAACCAAACGTAATGCTTGAGGGCGATAAATAAGGGCTTACATAGACAAGGCGACGGTGTTCCTGGGTATAAGCATTGATTCCAAACTGCAATGGGGTCCACATACTAGTGCTCTGTCTAGGAGACTTAGTTCTGCCGCTTATGCGGTTCATAAGATTAGGCAACTGACGGATATAGCTACAGCTCGGATGGTTTACTTTGCTTTATTTCCACAGCATAATGTCATATGGCATTTTGCTGTGGGGATCAGCTGCTGAAGTAGAGGCCATTATTATTTTGCAAAAGCGAGCGGTCTGCCCTAGCTACCGGATAGGTCCCCGCGAATCATTGAGAGATTTATTCAAAGAAATAAATACGAGTATATTAACTTTACCTTCTTTGTATATCTTTTATAATATTATGTACGTTCGTAAAAATCTACATAAATTTAAATTAAACGTCTAAGGTCAAATTAAAGGTTAAATTGAAGGTTCAGCAAACACAGAATGACGTCATCGTCATCCGTCTTATTCGAACTCCTTATAGATGACTTATTTCGGTCTCGCTTAAGCATCGATTGACGTCACTACGTGTTTCTGAATGCTATACCTGGCGGAGTAACAATACCATGGGAAGTTAGAACGCGGCTTTGGATAGAAATTTAGTCGATTGTCCGGGGTGTGCTGTTACAAAATCATAGTAACTGAACTGTGAGTAGCCATAACAATAAGACAATAAACAATTTTTATTTGTCAGCAAAAAACAAGTAAGTTTACAAAAAAACAAATATAAACGAAAAATAACAATAAAAATTAAAAACTATACAAACAATGTTTTTTTTTTTATGTATAATAGGTCGGCGTTTGACCACCAACTCGCCTGATGTTAAGCGACGTTGTGGTCTAAGATGGAGCACGACGACCTAGAAGGTACTTATTCACTCTAGCCTTGAAGTTTACTAGAGTGAAGAAGTACAAAGACGGCAGTTGAATGTATTAAAATAATAGTGTGTAATGTGTGTAACAAATGTGTGTATTTCAGGTGGATGACATATCGGAGTACCTGGAGGGTTCCCCGCTGAAGCGTGCGTCCCCCGGCGCAGTGCAGGGGGCTCCAGACAAGGCGCCGCGGCTCGGGGGGCGCCGCCCCGACGAGCCTCGCGGCAGGCACAGGTACCTATTACCATGGAATAATAATATACTCCGCCAGGTATGGCAGTCCGGTCACGTGGGCAACACGCAGTGACGTCAATCGATGCTCAAGCAAGACCGAAATAAGAATTTACAAATAGTTCGAAAAAGAGGAATGTCGATGATGTCATTACGTGTTTGCTCCCGTAATGCTAGACCTTGTCCTATTGGATCATGCCTATTACGATGCATAGCATAGCACTAACACTGTCAGTGCTATGCAAGACGCAGCGCGCACTCGCCTAGATAAAGACCGTCGAATGCGTCTGAAACTATAGTCTGAATGATCGAATAAATTGTACGTGAGTAATTCCCGTTCCATAAAATTGTTATGTGTGAACACTACGTCAGTTTTCATAATAAAACGGGTATCTACAGTACTTTTTTCTGTTTGACGAAAAGCCTCAAACAATATACTATAAAATAATAATAATACATTTTTATTTCAATAACTACATGATAAAGATAAAAACTATCGGATACAAACATTTTTTTTAGGAACAATAAAATAATTTTGCCTGAACTAGGAAGTCCTGTTTGTCAGGCGATAAATACGGCAAAAACTTAACTTAACATAATCATTACATACTCATCCTACTAATATTATAAACGCGAAAGTTTGTAAGAATGGATGGATGTATGGATGTTTGTTACTCTTTCACGGAAGAACGGCTGAACAGACCTGGATGAAATTTGGCACAGAGATAGATTATAGCCTAGAATAGCACATAGGATACTTTTTAACCGCGGGTGAAACCGCAGGGCGCAGCTAGTATATTCTAATTCAATAAAATTCTAATTAATTTTAAAATATAAAATAAACTTACTATTAACTGTTTTCAACTTCTAACCTGACTGCGAGGGTTATGTTTTTCGAGTGTATGTATGTATATACCTATGTATGAGCTTTCTTTCGCACGCGCTACAGCCTAAACAGCTTGATGGATTTCGACATGTGAGGTGTCATTTGAATCGTTTTGATAGTGGAAGTGACTTATGGTATACATTTTTGCAGCTGGGTTTTTTGTTTTTCTTTTAATAATGTTAATGTTTACTTTCATTTTTAACCCTGACGCAAAAACAACGAGGTGTTATAAGTTTTACGTGTCTGTGGCATCATAGCTCTCGAACGGATAAACCAATTTTGACCTATTCTTTATAAAAAAAAAAAAAAGATTTTGTCTTTTTTTTATTTGTGTGAATTAATCGGGAGTGTTCGATGAAAATCGGTGTTGGTAATCGGTGTCGGGGTTTTTAATTTTTACTTATCTTGATTCAACCTTATTTCTAACTTTCAATTCATTTTATCTCTCTCTCTCCCCTCTCTCTCTCTCTCTCTCCCCTCTCTCTCTCTCTCTCCTTATTTCTCCCTCTTACTAATATTGTTGAAATAACAAAAGAAAAATCAAGGTATGCTGGTAAAAATGCAAGTCAGTGATAGGCCTCCTAAACTTAAGTAGTGAATGTTCTCAATTTAATATACAATTCTATTCTACTCAGGGACGAAGTCGACCTCGCCCCGTCTCACAGTCACACTTGCCCGTCCTGCGACAGCGACTCGTCCGACGACGAGTTCACCAACCAACACAACCTGCAGGCCATAAACGTCAAGGAAACCAACAACATGAACGTCGACACTATTACTTCCAAGGAACCACTGAAGAAAGACGATCGACCGCCGATAAACCACAAAAAATCAAATAACGAAACCTCCGATGTGAGACTGAGGAACGCCGAAGGCCTCACCGAAAGGAAAATACAGGAAGAAGACAGAAGGAGATACAATATCGATTACTTGACAAAATCAGCCGTCATGGCGAAGGGGGTCAAAAACCTGCCCAAAGTAGCAGAACCAAAGATCGAAAAGCCAGGATTTTTCGCGAAGACACTGCTTTCGCCGAAATTCAGTCGGCTCTTCAAACCGAACTCGGCGGAAGTCGTCCGAAACAAAACTGACGACGAAAAAGAAAAGTCTAGAAGCAAGTTCTTTGTCCAGAGCCCGACGTCACCTCGTTCGACATACAGAGTGAGACCTGTCGACGAAATAGATAAGAAACGCATGCTGGACAAAAAAGACCAAAACGACGTGCTAAAAAGTGACCTGAAACTCGCCAGCATGGGAAAACCCATGACCCCAACCTTCCGAAGACACATACCGGACAGACCGGACTTCGCAGACGGCAGGTTCAGCTACCGCGACCGGAGACTCGACCAGAAACAAGAGCCGAAGTTCATAGACGTCGGCCGGAACAGAATCAAGGCGCCAATGTCGACGGTCGAGAAGAAGATCCGGAACGCTAAGATACCCCTGACTACGAATATACCTAACATGGCCGAAGAGAAACCCAAGAAACGTGAACCGGGCATCTCTAGGAGCAACTACGTCAGTCTGGCCAACTTGAAGATTAACAGCAAAAAGGATTTAGACATGGACACGTCGAATGACAGCTCTCCGGTCGAAAAAGTCATATGACTGACTCGTGGGTGCCTTCACGAGTAAGCCACCCGACTGCGCTGAAGAAGGGTTTCGTTATCTTCTGATGTGGCTTCGATCTCAAAGGCCATTAGAAAGAGCAGCAGATATTTTTTCAATACACAAGTTGTTTGTCACAAATTGAGACAATTATAAAACCACTGTTATACAGAACAGTACTATACTCGTACTAAGCAATAATGTTATACGGGCTGTAATGATGATAATGTTGAATGTTAGACTCGCTGTACTAATAAAGTAAAGTATTAGTAAGTACTAAATAAAGTAAATACTCGGCGTAAATTAAGATTTTCAGATATCGACATGCCGATTTAAAAACCATTTCCAAAACTGAATTAGACAGCTCTTAAAAAATGAGTGCCATCCCTTTCTCACATACTGAAATTGAAAGAGATGCAGATGAACAGCTGAAAGCTTAGTAAATAATACCGACGGAGATGTAAGCGAGTTTTTTACCCGACCGCCCAAAAGGAGGGTGAAGTTTTTTTCTACTAAGGACTTAAATGTACAAAACAAATGTCCGCTGTTAGTTGTATTGAAGTGTACTCTTGCCATGTTGAACATGTAGTTATATACTGTTGTTGAATTGTTATTTATGTAACCAGGGACGGATTAAGATTAAGGGGCAAGACAGACAGAGAGGACGTGAGACGAGGACGAGACACGGACGGGACGCAGACGCGGCGTCCTTTCAATGTACTTTCATACAAAGAAGACGGGGTGCAGACGGGACGTGGACGCGACGCTTCTCGTTTTGCATGAAGGTGACATGTCTCCTTCATACAAAACGAGATAGCGTTGAAACCCTAGTTGGAGAAGGCCCGCATCTTAAGCCTGAGGGAGCGGGTTAGAACCCAGCCACGCACCAATTTGTTCATTGTGTGAACGTATGTGCGTATTGTATGTCATCTGCTACATGACTGGAGCCCGGTGTATGGCGACAGGCTTGCCCCCTGTCACATTTGGGACTGAATATCGTCCGGCGAAGTGTGGGTGTTGTATTACACCTCTGCCAGCCCCTTTAGAGGAAAGGCGTGACGATATGTTATTGTTATGTTGACATGTCTCCGCTCCGTCCGCATCTCGTCTTACGTCTTTTCTGTCTGGCCAGCGCCTAAGAGAGGGGCTAATTGAATGCTTCGCTTCCCCCTCTCGGTTTTCAGCTTATAAATATTGTTTGAAGTTCAAACTTTATGTTAAACAGTTTTTATAAGTATTACAAAAAAAAGTTTTTTTAATGCGCACTAAAATTAGCGTAAGACATGAATTATTATGTCAGCGATTTGCAGTAATTACTTAGCTCTCTAGGGATATTAATAAGCTTTTGCACATTATTATGTAAGTACAATTAGCTTGTACGTTACGTTATTTTAATTTTACACGTTTAGCTATTATGTACCACGTAATAGAGGAAAAATAGGAAGCTTGCCCTGACATTTTATTGGCATGATGGTTACGTTTTCTAGTTGATGGTGCGCGACCGCAAATCGTGTCGCCGCGCAATAAGGTTCATGGTTGCACAGCAGCGACAACAAAACAATAAGACAACAACAACAACAACAACAACAGCGGCAATAAGATGTCACGGTAGGCCTCCGGTTCGAGATTTCAATGTCTCTCTTTATTGTGGTTTCTGTGTCACACGTTATTCAATCACTCGCTAAAAAGAGCAAAAAAAAAACGCATTCCTTTATATTTATGTGAATATCTGGCTCACATAGGATACTTTTTAACTCCTGCCTTTGTGCCAAATTTCATTCTAATCTGTTCAGCTGTTTAGGCGTGAGAGTCACAAATATCCATCCATTTTTACAAACTTTCGCGTTTATAATATTAGTAGGACTAGCTGCGCCCCGCGGTTTTACGCGCGGTTAAAAAGTTACCTATGTGAGTTAATCCAGGGTATAAGCTACCATACCAAATTTCATCAAAATTCATCCATCCGTTTGAGCATAAAGAAGTGACAAACATACTCACAAACTTACAAACTTTCGTCTTTACAATATTAGTGTGTTACAACAGCATGTGATCACATAGTGAGTGATTAAAGGAAGTTTAGAGCAGTGACCACAGTTGAATGGAACAGTACATCTCGATGCGGTGCCTCCTCTAGTAGTACATCATAACTCAATGAGTAAACAGTAGTGTTGCTATCTATTGTAGCTATATTTAAGTTGGGCTGCCTGGAAACTGACAATAAGGCCGGCTACTCGGCCTACCACGCTTTCATGCTAGGTACCGAGCGAAGTGCCTTTTCGACAAGACTGTTGCTACTCGGGTTAGCGTCAATTGGTATTATCGCGATTATAATTACATTCCAATGCGTTTTTAGATCATGAAGCGACGAAAAAGCGACGCGACGTCCACATTACGAACACGTGACGCACCGTCGCGTCGCACGTAGTGTGGTTCTGCAGGGCTATTCACAACCATTCGGAAACGTTTCCGTTCGGATTTCAAAAATCTTAAGCCTAAATCATTCGAACTTCGAATGAAGAACTCAAAGTTCGAAGACTGCCTCGGTGGCTCAGTTGGTAGTGAACCTGCCTTCTGAGCTTGGGGGCGTGGATTCGATTCCCACCTAGGGCAAACATTTATGTGATGAACATTTGTGTTTGTTCTATATCTGGTTGTTGATATGTATTTAAGTATGTATTTAAAAATATCTGAGTATGTATATCAGTCTCTGGCAGCCATGGTACAAGCTTTGCTTAGTTTGGGGTCAGGCGACCGTGTGTGGAAGTGTCCCGAATTTATCATTATTATTTATTTACTTCCAGTCTATATTCATAAGTTTTTAAACGTGATTAAGTCTTCCGATCGGATTTATACTTGATTCCCTATTCCAAAATGTTTATAAGTAGACTGCTGAGATTCGAACAATTAAAGTTTGAAATTTCTGGGATCCGATCGGAAACGTTTCCGAATGATTGTGAGTAGCACCGCTGGTCATAGAAAACAGTACGGTTTGATTCAACTCAACACGCGTCGCGTTTCGTCGGGTGCCATCTTAATAGTTTCGGGCTTAATTATATACATAGGTATGTGTATTATCGATATTCAAACTGGTGCCCAGTATATTAAAATGTTAGTTTAGCCTATCCCCAAAATATCGCACTAGATTCGGCCCTGTACAGCTGCCACAGGGATAATAGTAAATATGTTATCGTAATTAAACAGCCTTAAGCATGAAATATACACAAGTTAAAAAACCTGATTATAATAATATTATGTACATTTATACCATTTTGTAAGTACAATAGATGACTTTGTAGATTAAATAATTATAGCCCAATTTAGACAATTTTTCAAATCATTTATAGAAGTTATAATCATAATAGTGTTATGTATTTACCTATATGTATATTAGACCCTATTCTGAATACTTACCCCCTTAGCAATAACCGTTGTATGGCTTCAAGTCTTTTTCTTACATTTTTTAACTTTATCGAAAAAGACAAAACACTGCATAACTATTCCGAGGCCATACAACGTTTATTAAATATCCAAGGGGATAAATTGCTAAATCTATAGCTAAAAATATACTTGTCTTCGTTATTGCTGCGTTTTAGACAAGGACAACAATACTTTCAGCTAGTTTAGATTTAGCAATTTAGCGTTTCAAAATGGGGGTTATTGTAGTTGGAATATTAGCTAGACCCGTTTGTCTCCCTCGGCGAAACAGTACGACGAATAGTTTGACCACAAGGCCTAGCGTGCGGAACGCGACAACGTTATGTCAATTTTATGACTTATTTTTATCGAGACAGACATGTATGTTTATTTATTTATTTATTTATTTATTTATTTATTTATATTAAGGAAAATCAACAGCTGAAATATCATATCTATATATTATACATAGCCTTGTCACGTTCTCACACGAGAAAAACTCTATACTAGAATTTTGTCGCGCGCGCATGCTACGGGTGCAAAGTCAAAGTCAAAATGCTTTTATCCAATTTAGGTATCAAAGATACACTTATGAACGTCAAGGTTTTTTTTTAAATAGACTCCGACTCGACCGCCTTGTTCGGATAAAGAGCCTCTACTCAGAAGAACAGGCAAGAACAGTGAGGGGCATTATTTTTTAAAGAATAAATACATTACAGTCTCACAAATTTTGGCTTATAACTAGGTAATATCTATACATACTAGTGGCTACTTGGCGGAAGTGGAAGGCTCCAGACATCTTTGTCTACTAAATAATTTTTAACCTTATATTTATACCCTCTTTTGCATATTCACAAATATGTATTACTAAATGCTAAGTACGACTTTGACATGTGAGCTGTCATACATTTTCTATAGCCTGTGCGTTCGAGTGCTCATAATAATGTTTGTGAATGCGGACTGCTCGCCGAGGATACAGCCAGCCTATGTAATTTAGTGCCATTTATTGATAACGAATATCGAGTGCTAAAAGTCCACATGATGACCTTTATTCAATGCTATGTACAGTTTTCTAAGGATCTAATTTAAGGGGTATGGTTAGGCACAGCAGCTGTTTCAATCGTTCGTAGTAGATATAAAATTATAGAATGGATATTTGATTTTGCCTTCATCGATGCATTGAAAACAGTATTACAAAGTATTCAGAATATTTTTTATGTTGATTCTACAATGAGTACTCAGAGAAACGTAAACACGTATTTTTTACTTGATTACGTTTTTAAGTAAAAACTATAAATAACAGCATCAAAGTTTTTCTAAATACTTTGTACTACTGCTTTCAAGGCATTGATAGAAACAAATTTATCAAAAATACATTCAATAATTTTATTTTATATTTGATATAATAGTGTCGTGAGCGAGCGAGACAGCTGCTGCGCATTGCCATACACCTTATATAAACTTTCTTATAATTTTGCTCTCTGTTTACTTTACTGAAAGAAAATGACGCAGTTTTTTCGCAAATTTTAAGCAATAAAGTAGAATAGACGTTATTTTGATAATTTTAACAAAATTAATTACTTAACATAAGCTAGCGTTTAGATTTTGCTACTTAATTTTGCTAGTTTTTAAGAAGCTGCGATATAAAGTCTGAAATATTGTTTTTCACAGGGTGCCATTTAAATTTTGATTTTTTACGTATGCTCTTATATTGTTTTGATAATAATTATGACTTATGATTATTTGAATTTATGTGAATTTTAACGAATCTCATTCGAAAATAACAGATTTGATTTTATAATTCGTTGACAGTTGATAGGTCGCTCATCTACATTATCTGTGATACCTACATTATGTTTGTTTAATCTGGGTTTTGTGATGAGTCACTGCGAAAGAAAGTCAAAATTCGGGAAGTTGAATGTGGCGTGCGCGAAATAAAGTCTTCTTTTCGAGGGATGACTCTCATGACTCATTACAAAATCTATAACGCTGCGCTGTAATAATTAAGTATTGTTATCGCACACGACGCCAACTTAACACTGACCCGACTAAAAAAAGAAATGGAACGTGAACCCTTTTTTTATCACCATTATCAACAGCAAACCTTACAAATTACGAACATTATAATATGGTTGTCTTACATTTTTGTCTTAAAGAGCACAAAATAAGGTTCAGATTCTAATGCAAGGATCGAATTGGTGTTGAGATGGCGCGATGTGGTCGTAAGAGCCGATTCTGGCTCAAAACCATAGTTAAGAATCAGGGACCGCTGAAGTACTCCATAACGGGGGGCAGGCTTTGATACCAATTAGTAAAATTGGACCCCCCGCCTCTCCCGTTTGATTTTAGGGGGGTATTTAGCCCCTCTGTCCCCACTTCCGCGGCCCGTGTTAAGCCTATAGTCAAACGGACGAAAACTTGGTCCTTCGATGCACAAACTAGAAAACTACATGAAGATAATTCTTACATAAGTAAGAATTATCTTCATGTAGTTATTCTTACATAAGTAAGAATTATCATTATTAATTTTAATGAAAGTTTCCATTTAAAGCAACTCTACTCAAATAACAATTGCATTGTAAAAATATAAAAATTTCGATTTTTTTATACCTACTACAGCCCTTTGATCAGGTAATTCGGCTGGTGTATGACTCCCGACTACCCAAGTTTTCGTCAGTTTTCTACTAAGCAAGTATTAGTTAACCCAAGTATATTTAACATGTTAACCTAATAACAAAGAGTATTCCGTCTCCTGCATTCCATGCGTTGGTTTCTGTATTTGTTTATGAGTACAAATAAATCGAATATTATTATAAACACATTCGTTTAATTCTGTCCTAAATAGGTACGCCTTTTAAACCCAATATAACGGTTTTCTATTGCCATTTCATCTTGAAGATGATGATTGAAGAGAGCAAGTCAAGATACTAACGAGCCTCTAACTAAATATCTACAGAATGACAAGATAATTATTATATTATTATAATTAATAAATTAATGATGTACGTAACTTCCTAAGAGAAGGGATTTTTGACTTGTTGTCTATTTATTAAATAAATCAGTCCAAAGTGACCTCTGACAAATGCAGATTCAGTAATAATGTAGTGGGTGATAACAAAATGAATCTCAGGTATCATGGAAACGGTAAGAGAAATAACATTGGAACATATAAAATGGAGAAAAACTTATTTAAAAAAGATGGCCGCCAGAAAAATAACTAACAGCCATACAAATTTGATAAATACTCTCAAAGCTTTTAAAACGTTAAAAATAAGTGAGATGCATTTTACCAAATATATTGTCATTTACACATCACATTGCATCTTATACATCAAGTTTTATGATATAGTTTCTCTCCCTCCCTCCTCTTTTATGTTCCCAAATGTAGTTAAATTAAATTTAAAATAAATAAGTTCTTGCTATGAGCAAATTGTCAAAAGACCAATTTATTTTTTGTAAAATTATATTTAATATTGTATACATGTTCATAAAACGATTTCTAAGATAAGCTGACATTCATCTGTACAAATTTTTTATTTCTTCTAGCATCAAATTGATGACTACGACGCAATGACTGCCTCGGTGGCTCAGTTGGTAGTGAACCTGCCTTCTGAGCTTGGGGGCGTGGGTTCGATTCCCACCTAGGGCAAACATTTATGTGATGAACATTTGTGTTTGTTCTATGTCTGGGTGTTAATATCTATCTAAGTATGTATTTAAAAATATCTATGTATGTATATCAGTCTCTGGCAGCCATAGTACAAGCTTTGCTTAGTTTGGGGTCAGGCGACCGTGTGTGTCCCGAATTTATTTATTTATTTAAATTGAGTCAATGCACTCTCAGCAATCTGTATGTTGGCCTATCATTGTTTTGTATGAAGGTTTGCTGAGATTGGTGAAATGTTACCGATATGTTGCAGCCAACTAGCTTAATTCGCCGTTCAATTAATAGCCTAGCCTTTTTACTCAATGGCGCTGTTCAAGTGGCTTCCTGATGATATTCCGCCATTCAGTCTAGCCAAACGGCTAGGCAAAATGACTTGAATCGACGACATTGACTATTTGCCTAGCCAAGTCATTTAATTATGAGGGAGGTTACAGGTTACTATAAAAAAATAATCACGAAGGCTAGGCCTGGAGCTCCGCTTTGCTTTGCTCCCGCCTTCCTAGGTTGTTATGGTACTAATCACAATTCTAATAGACATGATATCTATTAGAATTGTGATTAGTTTCACCAATTTTCGTTTTTTTATTCTCAAATTACATATCTTCTGTCAAAAACAGTAATTTTGGCAAATAATCACCCTAATCTATAAATGGCCTGCGCTTCAGCCAGCCAGTTTATTGAATGTTGTATTAGACACTATAGCTCAATATCATTCAGGAAGCCTGTTGAATGGCGCCATTTAGTAAAATGGCAAGGCTGTTAATTGAACGGCTGATTAAGCAAGTTGTCTGCAACAGATACATGATGTTTTACAACAAAAAATTACTATAATAGTCAGATTCCATCTTTAGGTCTGTCAAAATACCTATATTGAATTGTACACATTGAGGGCTGTTATAAGTAAAATAACTTTATTGCACAGCAGTAAAATATTACGCTTCTGACCAGCATGTTTTCATACATGACTTTTTAAGCTAGATTCTTGTATGGACTTGTTTTCACACATGTCACAATGGTTTGTTTCTAGTGTGTGTATGTACATTTTTCATAGATCTACATGCTGATTTATAATCACATAATTCACATTAGTGTACTTGCTCTCCAATGGGTGTTTGAATGTGTATTTTGAAGTGATCAATCCAACTTCACTTATAATCACACATGTCACATTCATATGGTTTAACACATAGTGTGTTTGGATTGTCCTTTTTAAGAGTACTTTTCTCAGTTGTATTATTACATATGTTTATTTGTTTGTTTGTTTAGCAGGGCATTTTCCACACTTAGCCACTTGATTGGGCCATTGTGCATGAGGTCTATCTTTCTACCCTTCCCCTTACTCCAACCACCGTAAGTGCTCCCAGAAGGTTAGCAGCCTTTTCAGGCTGCCGCAAGCCATCGGGAGGGAAAATGAGGATTGAAGGATCCAAGCCAGATGTTCAGCTACACTCGTGGACTCCATAAGCATGTGCCATGGCATTTCTTCTGCCTCCCTGCATCCTCTGCACAGAGGGCTGTCTGTCACACCTTATTAAATAGGTGTTTGTTTAGGGAACGGTGACCAATTATGGTACCTATAACTTTGCGGATTTGGTCCCTTTTTAGTTGAATAATGGGGTTGAATGATGGGGTTGCATGCAAATATTTTTGATGTCACCAGTACTTACTGCATCTTTAGTTTGCCTGCAGCCCTCACCATTTCTCCATTCTGCAAGGTGGGTCACTTTAAATTTGAGTATTATCACACATATTACAAGTAGGTAATAGTTTTCTTATTTTTAAAGTAGCAAAAGTTGCTGACCTTTAATTACATGTTTCACATCAATATAATTTACCACATGTATGTTTTCACTTTTTTTGCTTGCTGATTTAAAATCATACAGTTGACATTTATATGGCTTTAGCCCTGTGTGTTTGTACGTTTTTTTTAAATTAGATCTAAATACTTTCTGCTATTTATTCACACAATAATTCACATTTAAATAATTTTTGGTTTGTGTGTTTTTGTACATGTTTTTTTAAACTAGACCCACAAGCTGATTTAAAATCACACAATTCACATTTGTATGGTTTCTCTCCAGTGTGTGTTCGAATATGTAATTTCATGTGACTAGGCCGTGCGGACCTATAATCACACATGTCACATTCATATGGTTTATTTCCAATGTGTGTGCGTATGTGTCTTTTCAGAGTACTGGTACTTACAGTGGTATAATCACACATATTACAAGCATTTGTTTTGTTATTTTCAGCATGCTTCCTCTTGATGTGTTCTTGTAAATTAAAAAAAGTTGCTGACTTATAGTCACATGTATTACATGGATACGGTCTCTCACCTGTGTGTGTTCGCATGTGTGTTTTCACATTTTTTGCTTCTGCTGTTTTATAATCACACAGATTACATTTAAATGGTTTTGTCCCTGTATGTGTTCGTACATGGTTTTTGATACTGGATGCATGAACTGTTAAATAATCACAAAATTCACATTTGTATGGTGCCTTTCCAGTGTGTGTCCGTATATTATGTCTTCTCAGAGTAGTTTTATCTTCGGTTATGTAATCAGAATCACCCATCTTAAAATAAACCTGTTGTAATGTTTTTGTAACCAATATTGATGTTCTATTTACCAATTTTCATGTTTTTGAAAGAAATCTTTGAATCAGGATCGCGTTCACAAGATACGTCGGAGTTGCGTCGGAGCCAATAGTATTACTCTATGGTCGGAGCGCACCCACCCAGCAAATTCGCTTTACTTTTTTTATTTTAAATAGTGGCTTGTGCCCCTTTTAGTTTTAGGGCAATTTTGCCATCAACAGTGGGGAGGTGATAGTCATTGAAATAAAAAAAATTAAGAGAGTGAGAATTAATCCTGGTAGGGTAGATGACACCTTAAGAGTTAAGCGTCAAACACACAGGGGCGGCCTGGCGCGGCGGCTGACAGAGCGGCCAGTTGTATTTCATTGAAATGTATGGGAGTCTTCACACAGGCGCGGCCACCACGCGGCTTGCAGGCGGCTGGCCGCGCGTCGGAAACATTTTTGGGGTTCTGTACCCTAACGTTGTAAACGGAACCATATTATTAAGCTTACGCCCTCTGTCCGTCCCTTCGTCTGATTGCCTGTCCTTCAAAGACAGACGGATGAGTGAGAGACATGAGGTGATGGTCAGTTATCTTTGTTTGAAATAAAAAAACGAGACATTTTTGCACACACAGTCATCTGACCCCAAACTAAGCAAAGCTCGTAATTTGGCTGCCAGAGACTGAAATACGTACATAATATTTATTTTTTTAAAAGTACTATAATATATGTCAAGTTACGTTTGTGGAAAGATAACTGTTAAAGTTTAGGTTATTACTAATTGCGCAAGACTCTAGTATTGTCTAATTTTCGATACCAACCTTGTACTTTTGTATTTTATTTGGTATGCTCGAACGGAACCCTTAGTGCGCGAGCCCGGCTTGCACTTGACCACTTATTACAACAAGCTACGTCAGCCGCGGATACCGCGTAGAAATGGGATTAAACGTTAAAAAAAATAAACTGAAAACTGTTAAAAAACATTTTGAATAAAATGTTTAAAATAATTATCATGTTGTTTAAAATTGCTTGGTCGATAAATCAACGTTTCTTTAAATATTTATATTTAGGCATAATATGGCATACTTAAGTTAATTAGGGGTGAGAACTGTTTGTCCTAGACAAACCGCATTGGTTTTAAGGGCATATTTAGTTTAAATTGTAGTTAAATTTATGTTAATAATAAAATAAAACAAATAATAATAATAATTATAACAACAATTCGAAGACTTTTGTGGCCCAATCAATGAATGATGTACTTACCAATATTCTCATAGATGACGTTAAATTCTAAGAAATGCAAACCGGAAATTGGATTTATCAATTAACGTTTTGAAGAATATTTTTTAAAAATGTTAATGTTATATTTTTTCAACGCGTTAATTTAACTGAATAAAATTATTCATTGCTCATCTCTAGTACCGCGTTGACAAATGGTGAATGACGTTTAATGTTGCCACTTTAGCACTTTTCGGGCTAGATCTAGCATTTTTAATGTTGTGTTTTTGTAATAATTTATAAGTTGTCAAAAAAAGCAGATGTCAATCAGCCATCAACTTGCTCTACTTCAGCCAGTAGATATTATTATAAGAAGATTTTGATGAAGATTCCGACTTTTAACAATTTAATAATAACTTAGTTTTTCGACCGAGCGAGCGTTAGTAAGCGAAGCGTCTATGCTTCGACAAAAGTACTTTCGTATGTCCAAATTCCGTCTTACTAAATAAAAACCTTAGTCTTTGTCTACAGGTCGCATTTCTTAACCGATTCTTTTGAAACTTTGTGAGTAGGTTCGATGATTTTTTCGAATCATATCTTCGCTATTTTGAAAATTCCAAGAACTGTCTCGACGCAAATAAAATCGGCATAATTATCAAACCTGCTCACAAAATTTTATGAGAATCGGTTGAAAAATGCAACTTGCAGCCGAGACAGACTTAGCCTCGAGCTCTACAGCTTACAGAGCCACTAGCATTAGTTTGTTACATTTTCTGAAACTACTTATTTTAATAAATAAATAAATACTTGGAAAAAGTACTGGTCCTTAAAATAAATATTCAAAACATGCCAACAAACATCAAAACTGAAGTCATGATATCATGCCTCCTACCTTGTTTAACCTATGCATGTCAAACTTGGAAATTTACGTCCAAATTAACCTGCCAACGCGAAATGGAACGAAGTACGCTCAATATTAAAAAGATGCAAAAAATTCGTCACACAAAAATTAGAGAAACCACCAAAGTGACGAACTAAAATGGAAGCGGGCTGGGTAAATAACATTTTTTTTTTCTTATCTTTTTTTTTCCTCTTTCTTTAAACTTTGTGTGCATCTTAGTTTTTGCATGGATTAAAAGGCTTTTTATTATTTACCTAGGAAATAAAATAATTACCTACTTTCAGAGATCAGATCGATTCACAAGACATACTGGAAGTTGGTGAGATTTCTGTAATCCGGCAAGACGAACACCATGCCCAACCTCGTCCGACCGAAATATAACGTGTTCGATTGGGGGATGGTGTTACGTATCGGTTTGTGGTTTGTCTTCTTGATTTCGTCATTTGTTGTCAATGACAATACATCTTAACTTTGGCAACTTTAGTAACTTAGCCACAGAAATATTGTATAATTTTTTTTACTGAAAATTTATGTAAGTACCTACTTACCTACATAAAATAACAAAACAACTATATTTATTCGATATGATTAATTTGCGCCGGGGCTGGGTTAATTTTGTATGGATCGTGATCATTCTTCGAAAATCAATTTGTAATGTATTTGTAATGGCCCGAAATATACCTATGTAAATGCGAACACAAAATGCAGATTTTCCCCCGTTAAAAGTGTTTATTTTTTAGTCTCTTTTTTCAAGCACCACTTTTGATGCTAAAATTTGGTATATCTAGCCCGTTCTACCTTGTCCAACTAGGCCTTTTCAAAACCCAATGTGGCAACACTGCTGACGCTTCCGGCCGCCTCTGTCAATGGCCGCGGCAGTGTGTTGTCGCCGCGGCTGGAGCTGCGGCTGACAGTCAGTGACAGTAGGCCGCCTTGTCAGGCCGCCTCTGTCTGTTTGACGCTTTATGAGAGGAAATAGAAAGAAGAACTAAAGACGGATGTTATCGGACTGAATGAAATTAGCTAATGAAAAAATGATTTTTGTTTGGGAACGAGAGTAGACTGAAGTTTCGAACGGCGTGGTGGCGCGCTGGCGATTATTGAACGCTGGGTGGACTCCGGGCCTTTCTCTGAACGCAACCCTGAGTTGAAAGAGAAACCATTATGTGCGACCACAATTATGTCCGACCCAATTCTGTACAGTCCGTTTTGTACGGCAAGCTATGTAAAGCCTCCTATTCTACGACGTGAGATCATTATTTTCATGGTCATTCTCACTGTTATGACTGTTCGTTTGAAACGAGAGAGACAATGCTCAGAAATTATCTTCTACTCTAATATCTAAAATTGGCTGTAAAAATTACGAAATGAAGTTTTGATTTAAAAAAAAAGCATTTTGACATTTTCTATTTGATGGCACTCTCAAGTAGACAATTCCGTTTTTGTGAGGAAATCGTTGTAAAGTCCCTGATCAATGTCTAATACATTTTAGTCTGTGAGTTTTGAAATTGATAAGAGCACTACATATTTCGCTACGAAAATAAACTTCAAGACCCAGTAAAGTATTCACTACCTTACTAAATACGGAGAAAGGAGAGAGATTTATCAACACCATACATTTATCATACTACATTTAAATAAGTATCTGCACTCAACAAAGCAAACGAGGCTCTTTTATCATTCATTTTTTAAATGGCTTCGAAAAGTCAGGTTGTAAAAACGTTGGCCGTTCAAAATGGACCAGTGATTATATCAGCCAAGTTTAGTTTACTTGTTAAACCTGGGTCTTCTGCGCGTGTTTTTGTAGAAACATAAACATGACACAAACACAAACATTTATTTTCATACACGCTGTCTTCTGCGCATTAAAATATTTTTAGATCAACAACAGATTTTATGTAGATGTTGATTGAAAATGAAAAAATCTCTTCTTTTACCCATGCTGAAAATGTTTTCCATGTACCTAGCTCGGAAACAAATACATTATTTTTGTTTATACTAATCTTGCTTGCTTATGTGTATGACCACGTCTTTTTGTTTCGATCATCATGTCAGCCCGTAAGACGTCCACTATGCTTGACAATTGGCCTCCCCCAATGATCTTCACTACGACCGGTCCTGCACTGCCCGCATCAAACGGCTTCTCGCGACTCTCAGCAGATCGTCAGTCTACTTTGCAGGAGATGCCTTCCCACGCTTCGTATTACGGTTCTTGGTTGACACTTGGGTATCTTTCTGCCCCATCGGTCATCGGTTCTACAAGCGACATGCCCTGCATACTGCCACTCTAGTTTGGCATTTCTTCGGGCCATGGCCCAAACTATAACATGATATAGTTACTGTGGTTGCTATGGTTACTATAGTTCGCCTGCGGGTCTCTTCATTTCTGATTTGATCTTGCAGGGAAACTCTGAGCATAGTCCTCTGCATTGTTCTTTGGGTGATCTGGAGTCTTCATATTCGGCTCATCGTAAGTGACCACGTCTCAGTTCCTTGAGTCATCTCTGGCAACATACACTGGTTGAAGACTTTTGACTTGTGATACTGTGGTTTTTTTTATTTCGGTATTTTGTGTAATGTTTCGAAAAAACTTTACGTGTCCATGTCATGTCCGGGTTGTACAAAACTGGTCGTGCAGTTGTTGGTTGTACGTAATTGGTCATACATTACACTATGTAACTCTGAAATACTCGGAAACTCAGAAAACTTCAAAATAACGACAACAAACAAAATACCAAAATATCAAAAATCAAAATAACGTAAATGCACAGAATACGCCGTATATGCTTAGACTTAGACCCAAATCCACTGTTATCTCGTGTATGCCTGTGCCCTAAATCAAGCGAAATCCATTTTCTACCACTACCAAGTATTTTGCTTTTAGTTTTTACAAAGTAAAAACTAAAAAAAACTTGTAACTATCGTTTACTTATTATTGACTGCCGGGGAAGTGTCGGAAAAACCAGTAAGTTGTATCCCGATTACATACCTACACGGAGGCGGCCTCAGCCGTTGCAAAGCAGATTTTACGAGGCTCTGGGTCGACAGATTTGCGAAGCTCCGAAAGACAGATCTTTGCAAGGCCCCGGGTTACAAATCTTGGCCGAGCCCTCGTTCTTCGTGTAATATAAATTGAAAGGAAATATTTTCTTGATGATTTATGTTTTTAACAGTCATCATAAAATAGGTAATTAAGTAGAATATGTACTTACTTACTCTTAGAGTTAAATATTACTTATTAGACTTAAAAAAGTAAAAAGCACACATCAAATATTAATTCTTGATGATAAACTAAGGTACACAAACAGGGTGTGATGCCTTTGCAGGAGCGCAGATCCGGACAGTTGCTCTGCTTTCACCCCCTAAGGCCGCCACATACATGTTATAAGCAGCAAAATGTCAGTCTTTTATACAGTAACAAATAATTGGCCAACAGGGTTATCTAGCTTTATATGTTCCAAAAACCTTAACCCTGGTATTGCACCCAGAATACTATTGACTCCTAGACTGCATAAGCTATGGTTGCAGATTTTATATGACACTGAAATACTTAAAAAGTTTTTAACAGAAAATGTCAAGTCATTTTCCATATATTTGGAGGAAAAGAATGCCACTGAGAACTATGAAATGTTCTCAGTGTATAAACATGCATTTAATTATATTATGAGAATGCATCAGCACACCATGTTTGTATATGTGTCCTCTATCTATATACAATGTCACCATCAGCAAGTGATCACCAGAGAAATTCTTATAATAATAATAATCCTAGATTATAAGTTTTTTTGTTGGTTTTATGTTTTGTAATTATCGTAATTTTTGTTGTGTACTTAAATAAATAAAAATTAACTGAAAATTATCAATAAAAAACTCAGTAATTTTTTTAGTGATGTTTGTGACTTTGTTCAACACTTTTTGCCCTAATTCTGATGTTATGGGCCCAATTTCGATTCTGTTTTCTTATTATTAGAGGTCAATAAGTGATTTGTTGGATTATGTGCAGTTTTTAGTTAAAATAGGGTGGTTCATAAAAAAACGACATACAGTAATTTTTTCTGAGCAAAAAAATGATATTTATTATTAGAAAAACACATGTAAATAAATAAAATAACCCCACGACATGGGTTTTTTACTCATTTTTAATAATCTACAACATATCTGTAGTTTAGTATTAATACAAATCAACATGAGTTTCTAAATGGGAAAATATAATTGTCAGATTGCCTTTATTTCAATTTACCTAGTACAACGAGGTAATAATAACGCAGAAATGGCGCCCAAACGGTCCCACTCGCCGGCGTCTGCGTGCTCGGCGTGTCACAAGCGCAGCCGTGGCGCCCGGAGCTCCTCTGCCGACACCTCCCGTAAGTTTGGTACTCCTTTACAATTTTTTTGAAGTTTCATGGCTATTTCGAGCTGACAATACAACGTCGGACTTACTATACTGTACTTAGGTACAGTATATGCAACAGGTAAGAAATAAGGTTATTTCTTACTTGTTGCATATATACTGTACCTAAGTACAGTATAGTAAGTCCAAAGTTGTATTGTCAGTTCGAACTTAGGTACCTTATTTCTTACCTGTTGCACTCACTATCCTAGGCCTCACTTCCACGAGCGAGTAAATCGAGACGATACGTCGCGACGAGTTGCTGAATGCGACTTAAACCCACCATTCATTAGATGAGCCACGAGCCGTACGAAGGCTAGGCGGCGAGGGCTCGGCGCGGCGTGAGCAGCCTCGACGGCGAGCCGCAAATTGGTCCGACAGCCGCGACCCGATAGCATTCACACGCAGATTGGTCACGTGCAAATCCGGCGCATTAGCACGCGTGTGAATGGTGGGAAAATGTTAAGAGGGCCGCGACGCTCTGAAATTTCCATACAAACGCGCTTTCAAATTTCTTGAAAATCATTTGTCAGATTATGATGAAATTTAGCATGTACAATTAAATGAACTATATCTCCGCCCCTATGTTCTTGGTTTTTTTTTAAAAACGTTCTCAAGCTAAAACAGAGGTATGAAAAATATCCGCATTGTAAGGGGTCACTTTTGACTGGATTATTTAATAGATAGACAAAGCAAATCATAAATTCCATTACATAGGGAGGTTGTCTACATCATTAGCTGTTAAATAAATCCATAATACAAGGGAAATTCTTAGTTATTTAAGAATGATTACGGAAGTGCAAGTCATAAAAAAATTGAAATTGCACTTTGTCACTCTGTAGGGAACTTTAGAGGCTCTTCAGTATCATTACTCGCTCTCTTCGCTCGTCTTCTTCTTCTAGACGAAATGGCTATGGAGTACCTTAAGCCAATGCGAAGTTAGTCTAGGTCGCCTAGGTCAAAGTTAGTTAGGTCGCCGGACTCTTAACGTATCATTGTGCGCGTGTCGCCACACGCGGCGGTCTCGCAGCGAGAGCGGTCAAACCTCTTCTGTCATCTAACTGTCCTTTTTTCAACAAAACCAATTGTTCAATGGGGAGGCGCGATCACGCGGCGATTCTGTTGTGAGCCGCGTAGAAAGTAGTCGCGTAGGCCCAGAATGATCGTCATCTCGTAGAGATTACCCGACGATAGGAGCGCGGACTCGTCGCGATCATTTAGGCTGACAATGTTCAGTGTCCTAGAACGTCTAGTTTGCTAAAACGTTTAAAGCTGTATTACGTCCAGTCCAAAAATGTTCAGTGCTTCATGATATGCACTCGCTCGTGGAGATGGAGCTCTACTTACGGACCGTTAACATTTACGAGATAAAAAGTAGTCTACGTGTTGTGCTACAACCGAACCAAATTTTTATTAAAATCCAAACACAAACTTACTCATTTTTACTGTTAATGGCTTTTCATTTCACCCGACTGCGCAGAAGAAGGGTTATGTTTTTCGGAACGTACCTACGAGTACGTATGTGTTTATGAGGTTTCTTTGGCATGCGCTCATAACATTATAAATATTGTTTCAGCGTTACCGGCAAGAATTTCCCGTGGTGGGGGAAATGCTAGCAGACGTGGGCGAGGCCGCCCTCGCGGAACCAAGCGGACCCGACAATGTAAGCTTGTTGCGGCCACACTATTTATTTATTTATTTATATTAAGGAAAATCAACAGCTGATACATCTTACTAATAACTTGTAGCATCAGAGAGCTAATTATAGATTTTCACGATTAGTGACTGCTAATTAAGATAATTATGAACTTTATTGTGAACGCACGATAACACAAAGTTCTAACAAAAATAGAATAACAAACGCAAAAACACAAAAACAAATTACAAAGTTAGCTAAGTAATTATTAATTACACAGTAGCAACACCTGCAAAGTAGGATCTGCTCAGCCGCTGCTTGGCCGAATTAACGCTCGTACCGAAAAGGTCGAAGTCACTTATCTTGCACAATTTATTGAATTGGTCGCCAGCTCGCCAAAGAAATGAGTTCCGCCTGTACCTTGTTCCAACGACGGGAGTAGAGATGGGGGGGTTAAATCGAGTGAATCTAGGGGGAACGCGGATGGGAATTTTACTGAGTAGTTCTGGGCAATCAATCGAGTTAGAGGTTATTTTTAGTAAAAATGTTAGGTCGGCGATATAGCGTCTTTTTGATAGGGGGAGGAAATGAAATCTTTTGCAATGATCATCGTAGTCGTGTGTCTTAAAAGGAATTTTGGAACGGAAGCAAAGGTACCTAATGAATTTGAGTTGGATTCTCTCGATTCTATAGTTAGTGAATATATAATATATGATATATATATGATATATCATATATATATATATATATATAAATATCATATATTCACTAACGGGAAACGCCGTTAATTATCGCGTGAAAGTCGTGGCTAATCCAACGTTTAACGCGATAATTAACTGCGTTTTCCGTTAGTATGCGTAGCTGTTGTAAGAAAATGAAGCAAAATGTTAAAGATAATGAAGCAAGAAATAAACATACGAAAAAATATACATATTTATAAAATATTTGATTTGCTAAATAAACCTGTGCAGGCGCTAGCCACTAACTGCGGGAACTAACTAACGCCTGATGAGAATTCAGTTAGCACAACCGCCTCACGACGTGTACCGCCTCACAATGGTATGATTGTGCAACGCCTGACTAACCAACCAGAGCAACCGCGGAACTCCGCTACCGTCGCCGTGATGCCTTGCTATTCCTTCATAGCAAGCGAAGTTATGGCGTGGAGCACTCCAACGGCTGTCTGGTCTTAACGGGGACCTACTCCATACTCTGTGCCTATTTTCCTAACGTTTCCTATGTGTCCCTACTTCCCTATCGCATTTATGTTTCTGCAATGCTATTCACTATCATTCGGAAACTTCTTCGATCAGATTCTGCAAATTTCAAACTCAAATTGTTCGATCTCAGTCTACTTTTATACATTTTGGAATAGGGAATCGAGTATAAATCCGATTTGAAGAATGAATCTCAGTCTACTTTTATACATTTAGGAATAGGGAATCGAGTATAAATCCGATCTGAAGAATGAATCACGTCTAAAAACTTGAATACGGACTGAGATTAGAATAATTTGAGTTTACAATTATTTGTGTCCGAACGTTGCCGAATGATTGTGAATACCTATGCTGTTGACAGCGCACAAGATCGAGGTGCCCCCGCCCCCCGCCGCAGACACCTCCAGCCGTTCCTGGAGCAAATCGGACTCCGACAGCGGCCCCATGTCGCTCGGCCTGGAGCCGTCCGACAGCAGTTCGACGATCGCCAGCGACCACAGACTGGGCGGTGCAAACGTCGCTGCCAAGTTGGTACCAAAGGAAGAGCTGGCTGATGATGGCGCTACAGCCACCGACACACTAAGTATGATTGTACCCAATTTTCTATAGGGTCAACTCGGGCAAATACGTCTATTATTTTATTTTATTTATTTAAATAAAATCCACAGCTTACAATAATGCCACGGAGTAAACTTATAGCTAATTACGGATTTACATAAAAAAAAAAAATAAGTCTGTGGATAAATTGCGTCTTTCGAGAATTACTGACAAACCCTTCACAAATTAGGCAACTAACGCCATCTTGTACAGATTATTGCAACTAAAGATAGAAAAAAGATGTAGGTGGCGCCTAATTTTTGAATTTTTTTATGGGGATGAAAAGACATGGGTCAGGTGTCAGTTCAAAGCAAGTAATGTTACTAATATCTCAATATGATGGACAGATCACCAGTTGGCCTATTTTCAAGGGAAATGTTGCTGTGAGAGGGCATAGCAGGGTAGTCACTCAGACGTGTAACACCCAATGTATCAGATACTGTATCAAGTGAGTTGGCACGCAGGCGTGGCGTGCTCGCTCGCGGAGAGTAGTGTGCTCGCAGCGATCCGCTGGGCAGCGGTTTTGCGCGAGCACACATTTAAGAAGCTCCCAGTGTGCTTGAAGCTTGAAATAACAAAACCATGGACAAGCCACACACCTGTAGATTGACACAGTATCTGATACATTGCGCGCTACACGTCTAAGTGACGTCCGCAGCCTATATGTTAACGAGTGGTCCGTGTCCCAGTGAGGCTGGTGGCGGGCGCGCTGCCGGCGCTGGGCGGCGAGCTGGCGGCGCACGCGCGCGCCGTGCTCGGGCTGCGCGCGCGCCCGCTCGCCGACATGCTGCGCTCGCTCGCGACACTCACCGCCACCATCGTGCCGCATGTAAGTACACGTTACTGACGAGCTGGCGGCGCACGCGCGCGCCGTGCTCGGGCTGCGCGCGCGCCCGCTCGCCGACATGCTGCGCTCGCTCGCGACACTCACCGCCACCATCGTGCCGCATGTAAGTACACGTTACTGACGAGCTGGCGGCGCACGCGCGCGCCGTGCTCGGGCTGCGCGCGCGCCCGCTCGCCGACATGCTGCGCTCGCTCGCGACACTCACCGCCACCATCGTGCCGCATGTAAGTACACGTTACTGACGAGCTGGCGGCGCACGCGCGCGCCGTGCTCGGGCTGCGCGCGCGCCCGCTCGCCGACATGCTGCGCTCGCTCGCGACACTCACCGCCACCATCGTGCCGCATGTAAGTACACGTTACTGACGAGCTGGCGGCGCACGCGCGCGCCGTGCTCGGGCTGCGCGCGCGCCCGCTCGCCGACATGCTGCGCTCGCTCGCGACACTCACCGCCACCATCGTGCCGCATGTAAGTACACGTTACTGACGAGCTGGCGGCGCACGCGCGCGCCGTGCTCGGGCTGCGCGCGCGCCCGCTCGCCGACATGCTGCGCTCGCTCGCGACACTCACCGCCACCATCGTGCCGCATGTAAGTACACGTTACTGACGAGCTGGCGGCGCACGCGCGCGCCGTGCTCGGGCTGCGCGCGCGCCCGCTCGCCGACATGCTGCGCTCGCTCGCGACACTCACCGCCACCATCGTGCCGCATGTAAGTACACGTTACTGACGAGCTGGCGGCGCACGCGCGCGCCGTGCTCGGGCTGCGCGCGCGCCCGCTCGCCGACATGCTGCGCTCGCTCGCGACACTCACCGCCACCATCGTGCCGCATGTAAGTACACGTTACTGACGAGCTGGCGGCGCACGCGCGCGCCGTGCTCGGGCTGCGCGCGCGCCCGCTCGCCGACATGCTGCGCTCGCTCGCGACACTCACCGCCACCATCGTGCCGCATGTAAGTACACGTTACTGACGAGCTGGCGGCGCACGCGCGCGCCGTGCTCGGGCTGCGCGCGCGCCCGCTCGCCGACATGCTGCGCTCGCTCGCGACACTCACCGCCACCATCGTGCCGCATGTAAGTACACGTTACTGACGAGCTGGCGGCGCACGCGCGCGCCGTGCTCGGGCTGCGCGCGCGCCCGCTCGCCGACATGCTGCGCTCGCTCGCGACACTCACCGCCACCATCGTGCCGCATGTAAGTACACGTTACTGACGAGCTGGCGGCGCACGCGCGCGCCGTGCTCGGGCTGCGCGCGCGCCCGCTCGCCGACATGCTGCGCTCGCTCGCGACACTCACCGCCACCATCGTGCCGCATGTAAGTACACGTTACTGACGAGCTGGCGGCGCACGCGCGCGCCGTGCTCGGGCTGCGCGCGCGCCCGCTCGCCGACATGCTGCGCTCGCTCGCGACACTCACCGCCACCATCGTGCCGCATGTAAGTACACGTTACTGACGAGCTGGCGGCGCACGCGCGCGCCGTGCTCGGGCTGCGCGCGCGCCCGCTCGCCGACATGCTGCGCTCGCTCGCGACACTCACCGCCACCATCGTGCCGCATGTAAGTACACGTTACTGACGAGCTGGCGGCGCACGCGCGCGCCGTGCTCGGGCTGCGCGCGCGCCCGCTCGCCGACATGCTGCGCTCGCTCGCGACACTCACCGCCACCATCGTGCCGCATGTAAGTACACGTTACTGACGAGCTGGCGGCGCACGCGCGCGCCGTGCTCGGGCTGCGCGCGCGCCCGCTCGCCGACATGCTGCGCTCGCTCGCGACACTCACCGCCACCATCGTGCCGCATGTAAGTACACGTTACTGACGAGCTGGCGGCGCACGCGCGCGCCGTGCTCGGGCTGCGCGCGCGCCCGCTCGCCGACATGCTGCGCTCGCTCGCGACACTCACCGCCACCATCGTGCCGCATGTAAGTACCGATACTCTGTACTTCGGCATTTAAACTACTAAAAGCGGGGATTGGCCTTCACACCGTCTCGTCAATTCGAAGAGGTCAGTATATATTTTAGGGCCCGCAATCGATAACCGTGTACCGGCTACCATTCGGGATGCACCTTCCACCGCGTGCTTCAAAACCTTCAAAACAAGGATATAAAATAGCCTCTAAGTTTCATTTATTCCGACGTCCTAGCAGCCGTCTTGTCAATCGAAAAACGTTCAGCCTTCCAAATCATAGAACCAAGCCAACATTCACCTATGTATCGAATGTTAGCTACATACAACAAGATTTGTAAAGATTTAGATATATTTCACACTACATCTAGCGAAATCAAAAAAAATTTTTAATCTGTTGAGAAATAAGCTAATTTGTATAGCTTTTTAACCTATTTTATGTTTACCGAGTAGTGAAAGTACTCTGTTATCAATTAAAGTAAATGCATGCAGTGTTCACATCAAGAAGGTCGTACATTAAGTATCTTAAATTACTATATAGTACTGTGTAAGTTCAACGGATGTATTTATGTAACGGCCCGTTTTGTGAACCAATTAAAAAAAAAAATCTCCATTCTGATTTTTTTCTAAATCTGTTCAGCCGATCTGGCTGGTGATTGTGAGACAAACATCCATCCATCCAAACTTTCGAATTTATAACCTTAATATGATTTTAGAATGTAGAGAATGTTATTAGCGTTAAGGCGAAATTTTCCTTCTTATGAAAATAGTTCAGGGGATATAAATATTTAATTTTATTTAAAACCCGTTTTCAAAATATTTTGAATTTTCCAGAAAAAGAGACCAACGGATAGCGGTACAAGAGTAGAACGCTTCATGCTGGATACAGGTACTATGAAAGAAAAAACGAACCCGGAAAATATGGGAAAACCGCCGGAAGTCAGCTGTAAGTATTTGACGATAAAGAAAATACCATGACAAAAGACGTTTAAAAAGCCAAAAAGATCTGTAGGGCTGTTACGTTTTTAGGGCTCCGTACCAAAATGGTAAGAAGGAACCTTTATTGTGAGACTCCGATGTTCATATGTATGTTAGCGCCGTTTGTTTTTATAAAAATTCATTTGATTAGACACATGTCCCCCATAGAAATGTACCTTATTAATCGGAGGCTAGGAATAGCGATCGCAGAGCAAATAGTCTGTCTGTAAAAAATGCCTTTTTTTGTGTTTGTCTTTCCTGACAAGCCTCCCCCTAAACCAAAAAAATTACCTACCTGAATGAAGCTTACTTTCATCTACCCGTCTAAATCAACCCCGCCTCTTCTTCTCAAGAAGAAAGATTGACTTAGAACAGTGGCGAATCCGCCACTGTTCACCGCCTTTGCCACCTTTTTCACTGTTTAGTGAAAAAGATTCCCGGAGGTCGAAGACTCACCAAACAGATTAGCCTAAATAGTGCATGATCCATTTTCATCCACAACTTAATTTATTTTTCAGATCTTTGGAAACTGGCGTTGGATCAATGCAAGTTCCCAGACTCCGACGATGCATTAGTATCGACTGGCCTGAAGGACGAGGCCAGTACATCCAAATGCAACTTGACGCCGCAAACGACCCTAGATCACTTACCAAACCCACACCCACCACTGCAATCCAGTCGACCCCCAACACCACAAACAAATGAGTGCACAAAGCCAAACATAGACTTAAACGGGGAAACTAAACAAGAAATCTGCGATCTCACACAGAACATAAAAGGGGACACCACACAAATGAACTGCGACCCGGAACTGCTAGATTTGACGCTAGACGATGATAATGACATGGAATTGGCAGCAATGATACGTAAGCTAACTCTTTTTTTATTCACCTTGTGAAAATCCTTTATGGACCACCAACAGCCCCAGGTGCGGGCACAGAGTGGTTATGTGGGAATCCCGCCACTGACGGCCTACCCACTAAAAACCCAAGGGTGTTCCACCTCGGCGCAAAATGTCGGGGCTACGGGGACGCTTTCGGACTCTTCCGCAGCCCCGACAGTGCCAGCCCCTCGGGCACCTGCTTGAGCTTGCTCTCTCTCCCTCTCGATGACGATGTGTCGAACACCACACATCGTCATAATCCACCTCCTTGGGGACCAATTTTGCCCGTGGGCGCCAGACAGCACCCGTGTCTAGGCGCCCATGGTCCCCATGCGGCGGGTCAGATGCATGGCCCCGCCGCCTGCCACATCGGCCGCAGAGAATAGGGAGAGCGGCAACGATATACCAACACTCCTCTTCCTCTGCGGCCCCACCGCGTCTGCCATCTAATCGGTGGCGACCCCGTTTGGGCCGCGGAAGGTAGGCAAAGTGGCAACGACACACCGACAGTCCTCTCCCGCTGCGGCCCCCAGCCTTCGGCTGCAGTCTCGCCCATCCGGCACTGCACCCCGCCTCAGTTGTGGGTCTGCCCATACATGGCCGCATACTACTCAGGCCGCTTCCATATGGGCTTTGGGCTAAAAAGCTCAAGAAGCGGCCCCACCTCGGATTCCTCTTAAGCTTCATCCAAGAGAAATCCGTGGTGGTGGAATCGTGGTTGCCGAGGCCATGGCTACTGAGTCCCCCCGCCACGGCAAGACCCTAGGGGGGAACTGTATTCCCCTTAAATAACAATAATTAAGACACAACAAAAGTTCCGGTCCCTGGAGTCCATGATGTGTAATTTTTTAAATAAAAATACATACATAGCAAGACTATTAACCTTGTATTCATGCGTGGTGTATTCGTGGGTTGCAGTGGATGTTATCACAAACATTTTCTTGCTAAGCAAAGCTAGACACACGTGCGTGGCCTTTCCGTGCGCCGCGGTGGGCCAGCGGCTTAATGACGTCGTTGCTACACGCGTGCCTTGCCTGCCAAACGTGCGCTGCAGTGGGCCAGCGGCTTTAAATAAGGGACAAATATGCTTTGCACTCATTAGAGTCCTTGGGGCCTACCATGACATAGCCATCATGGTCACGTTTTGTTTTCGACGACGCGCTACCATGGACCTTATTACGCGGCGATACGACTTGCGATCGCGCAGCGTCGAAAACAAGACGTAACCCGCATGGCAAAAAAATGACATGGCACACCCCCCGGTTTTAGTTTAAAGTTTTTTTATTTGTGAACAGAGAGAATAGACGACATAACAGCGCAACACGAACGGACGCTGCAAATGGACGAGGACGATCTGGATAACCTTCTGCGTGAGTAATTACTGTCTCAATCATATCCCTCATATCGCTTCCACACTGTAGCTGTGCGAGCGAGATGCACAGATTTAACTTACGAGTTTTTTTTATAAGAGTGACAAACAAGCAGACGGCCCGCCAGATGGTAAACTGTAACTGCCGCCTACGGAAGCGGTGCTGTTGATGCTCTGCCAACCCGGAGAGGAACTTGTAAAGAGTAGACACCTTTTTTAAAACGCTCCATATGGTACCTCGGTGGAAAGACCTTCGGGGGAAGGTCATTCCACTAAAGTAAGCGGCAGAAGCGGACAATATGGGATAACCAATCTTGCAGGATGTGGGAATTAATCTAGTTCGACATAACTGTTGCTATAGAAAGTAACGTATATTTATTTCAGTACTTCATATCACTTTGCATTATGATGCGATGATAGCCTAGTTGGAGAAGGCCTGGCTCTCAAGCCAGAGGGAGCGGTTTCAAACCCAGCCAGACGGCACGCACCAATTTGTCATTGTGTGAACAAATGTCCGTATTGTACATAATATGTCATCTGCTATATGACTGCAGTCCGGTGTATGGCGACATGCTCGCTCCCTGTCACGTTTGGGACTAAAAATCGTCGGGCGAAGTGTGGGTGTTGTATTAAACCTCTGCCAGCCTCCTCGGGGAAAGGCGTGACGATATGCACTCATAGTTGTATAAATGCATTAAGTTGGGATGTCATGAAACATTCGCAAAATACTCGAACGCCGATATTAAATATCATTATAGTGGTCACAACATTATCCAATACAAAAATATATATAGCCGGCTGGGAATCAAACTTGACATTTCCGGTTCATAAAGCGAACTTAATAATTACATCTGTCCAACGGGTTTCAAACAAGCTGACAAACAGGACTACCCAGTTCAGGCAAAATTGTTTTATAGTCCCTAAATAATGTTGTACATGGTAATTTTATTTTTCCCTATGTAATTTTTGAAATAAATGTTGATTATTATTGTTTATATTAAATCTAAACATTTGAGTAATCTTCTTATTTTAGCCGCAATACATTTTCCACGTGCCTTCGGTTCGGAGAGCTCGAAGCCGATCTTGGAGGCGAAGCCGATCGTGGGGGCGAAAACGGGGCGGGGGGCGCGGGGGCGGGGGCGGCGGGGGCGGGGGCGGGGCCGGTGGCCAGGGCGGTGGACGCACGTGCGCCCCGAGGATGACTTCTCTGCTCTCGAGGATGATATGAGTAAGTATCATACAATGATGTCCACTTGCGCCAAATATAAGAATTGCCCAAGTCCCTGCTTAACTAATTTAATTTACTTTTAGCTAGCTCCCACCTCAATACTTCATAATTTATTGCTTCCATTATGGGACATGCAGTTCTTAAAGGTAAATCACGTAAAATTGTATCACATGATGACCCTTATGGGGTATAGTAACATTGTGCGGACTGTTTTTTCTATTTAACCTAATTTCTTTACACACGAACCTTAAGCCATCTCAAAGTCAAAGTCAAAACGTTTTTATTCAATTTTGATAACAAAGATACACTTATGAACCTCAAAGTTATATAATAGATTCGACCGCCTTGTTCGGAAAAAGAGCCACTACTCAGAAGAACAGGCAAGAAACTGAGAGGCATTATTTAAAAAAAAATACTGTCTCACAAATGTTTGCTTACAACTAAGTAATATCTATTGAACTAGTGGCTACTTGGCGGAAGTGGAAGGCTCTAGACATCTTTGTCTTCTAAATAATTGTTAACTTTAATATCCTCTTTTCATTAATGTAGTTTTAACATAGGATTTGAATTTTCCTTCAGTGAGCCCTGTTATATTTTTCGGGATTTTTTTTATAAAAATGAACGCAAGTGCCTAAAAATGACTTATTTAACTTAGTTACTCTAAATCTCGGTACAGCTATCCTATCCTTATTTCTAGTGTTATAATTGTGATAGTCACAGTTCAATTTAAATTTGTGTATTTTTTCATAAACATACATAATGTTTTCAAAGATATACAAAGAAGGTAAAGTTAAAATATTTATTTATTTAAATATATCTCAATGATTCGCGGAGACCCATCCCGTAGATAGCGCTTACTATAACCAAAGCGTAACCAGGCCTCAGATCAACCTAGAGGAAAAGATGGAACACTGACAAAGCGAGTAGCATAGTTTTTTTTGCGTCAATGTGTGTGTGTTGTGTACAAATACGACAGAAACGTAGTTCTTGGATGGTGTTTTGCTTCACCTAAATCATACGCCGTGCGCCATCTTACTCTCTGATCTGAGAACCAGGCATAAAGTCTTGGTCTACCAGAGATTTTGCGAGCTGCGATATGCCGACAGATGACGTAAGGTGACGAAACATCATTCAATACCCTTCTAGAAGCGATTCTATTTCTACAGGCGCTATCGCTCGAACGTTAGCCGCTCATTGGACCAGTTGAAAATACGATCACGTGACGTGTCACCTCGTCCAATCAGCAGCTGCCGTCGAATGCAAGTTCAGCCCTCTATTCCAAGTTGCATTCGAGCGATTCTGGAGAAGTGACGTAGTGCATGGTGTTTTTTTTGATTGATTTTTAAAAGTTCTTTATTAACTTAACAATTAAACACTTACAATACAGACACAGTCTATTAATGTAGCTAGTAATGGCTATTTAAATTAACTATTAGGCTAAACTCGCCTATTTAAGTCATTTAATAACAACAAGTTAAATTTTAATTTATAGTAGAACATGGATGTTACGTGTATCTAAGGTATACAGTTCATGATAGTACGAGTAGGTCTGTTATGAGTCTTTTGTGCCAGACTCATTTTTAATTATTATTTTTTAGATAAATCTTTAACATTATGTGCAAAAGAAAAACATAAATATTGACATCAACAAATTAATTAAGTAATTGGCATGAATGTAGCAAAGTAGGATAAACTTATATTGATAATGGTATTAATGAATAAAGTAATACTACGTTTTGGTAGGAATTTGTGCGAACGGCATTCACAGTCGACTCTAACTACCCTCATTTTCGCTGTTAAAACTCGACTGGCCGCGATTGAACGCGTCGCTTCGCAGCGCGTCATCGCAGTCGTCAAAGTGCATGGTGTAATAATATACTCCGCCAGCTATAGCATTTAGCAACACGTAGTGACGTCAATCAATGCTTAAGCAGGGTCGAAATAAGTCATTTACAGTAAGTTCGAAAGAGACGGATGACTATGACGTCATTGCGTGTTTGCGGAATGCTAACCTAACCTAACCTAACCTTGTTATTTTGGATCGTGACGTAGTGGTTGTGTTCACAGTGCAGGCGACCGACATGCTGTCGGCGGGCCGGCCGCTGATCCCTACTGATATTTTTGAGGTACTGTCCGAATGGTTATTACTTAGTATATTTTATTTTAAACTTTAGCATCTCAAAATTTCTTTCAAAAACAAAATAAACGGTCACTTTTAATTTCTTTTGGCAACATGCTCGCCCCCCTGTCACATTTGGGACTAAATATCGTCCGGCGAAGTGTAGGTGTTGTATTACACCTCTGCCAGCCCCTTCAGAGGAAAGGCGTGACTATATCATATGTTTTAATTTCTGTGCGTCAAAAATACATTCATTTGGTTTTATATATTTAGTACATTTTAACGTAAATTCGATGGACGTCTTACATGATACAGAGTAGTGGTGATCTTTTATGAGAAGTGGCGTTCTTATTTCGAAAAGCATGCCAAAATGAGTTACTATTTTTTAATGAAAATTTAAAAGTGAAAGTTATCTACTTTGTTTTTACCTGACTGCGCAAGAAAGAGATTTATGTTTTTTCGAGTGTATGTATGTGGTTTATCTTTGTATGTGGTTTATTGTGGGTATCTTTGGGTAGCCAACAGCCTATACAGCTTCATGTTAATGGATTTCGACATGTGAGGTGTCATTAGAATCGTCTTGATAGTGGAAGTGACATAGGGTATACATTTTGCAGCCGGGCTTTTTTTTGTTTTTCTTTTAATAATGTTTCTTTTTATTTACTTATTTTTTTAATTTGTAAGTTTTAATGTTCAGTTGCCGAAAGACAAAGAAGAAGCCGAGGAGGACGATGAAATGGGCTTCGCGGAGACGTATGCGGAGTACTCGCCAGCAAAATGTAATTTATTCAAATACATTATTTACAAGTAGATGACAACTACAATTGACAAACAATTGACAATTGACAAATTACAATGACCCGTTGGTTGAATCCAAGCTTCAGAGCTTGTCACACCGGCGTGAGGTGGCCAGTCTGTCGGTATTCTATAGAATACACTACGGCGAGTGTGCACAATCTGATCTGATCCAGCCATCACCGTTCTTTTATAATTGTATCAGGCGCATCAGTAAGAGATACCCTCTTATGGTGGAAATTCTGCCAAAACGCACTAAGCGTTTCAAGTCAACTTGTAAGAACTGCAGAGGTGTGGAACTCGTTGCCTGCGTCTGTCTTTCCACCTAAATACAATCCAGGGGTGTGTGAATAGGTATCTCCTAGGCAAGCATGTTACACCTTCGATAACGTCGACGCTTCCCATCAGGCGAGTCAGTGGTCAAGCGCATGCCTAGTCTGTTGTAAAAAAAAAACAAAAAAAAAGAATCTGTTGAGAAATACGACCTGTAGAGAGAAATACGGAAGCATTCATGCCAAAGTTGGAGCAGAGACGCTTCAGTCGTTAAAGTTGGCTCGTTCAATAAAAAAACAGCATTAAAAATAAATAAATAAAGTTTCACACTCATAGTTCCCCACAAGGACTCCCTGCATCGCGAATGCCATGGAACACAAAGACAAAGTCAAGGACAACTAACATCCAGAACCAATACATAAATTAATTATTTATTTAAACATCTGGCCGGCCGGGAATCGAAACCGGGACCTCCTACTAGTCCAGTCTTATGAGGCAGTCGAACTCTGACTACGCTAATAGGGTCGTGTATTTCGTCCGCATTGTTTAATTACTTTTCTTTGATGATCTCTTATTCAGCTAGATTCAATTCCTAATGTCCCTAATGGGTTTTCCTGGGTTTTTTGGTAATAATTTCTAGTGGCTTAGAATTACGCTCTAATATAAATCTCCGGCTAGTAAAGACGCAATGACACTATGTATTAGGCTACACTAAATGCGTATTAGTGTTGCTAAATTTACGATAATTGCCCTATCGACAGTTAACCTTGAAAATCAGTTACCCTATCGATAGTTCTATCGATATTTTCCACTTTTGTTAACCTATCAATAGACTATCGATAGTTAGACTATTGATCGTCAACACCAGTTTTTTTTACTACTACAAAAAATGTAGTACATTGTACTTGTCAACGTGTGCCCTATCTATCATAGAAAAGACGAATTGTGGGTAACGGCTTCATAACCAGCTCGCATGTCACGCTCCGTATGTTCTCACTTCGTGATTGCAGTAAACTTCGGCTGCCGGCACCCGGAGTCCGTGGTGGAAACAGCATCCCTCTCGTCCGTGGAGTCAGCCGACGTCACCTACCAACTGTCTCTGCCCGACGAGACCATCCGCGGCGGGATGCTGTCGGCGCTGCAGCTGGAGGCCGTCGTGTACGCCTCGCAGGCGCACGAGCACGTGCTGCCGGACGGGACCCGGGCCGGCTTCCTCATAGGTGAGACTGTGCTAGCGGGCTGGTTCGTAGGGGAGACTGTGCTAGCGGGCTGGTTCGTAGGGGAGACTGTGCTAGCGGGCTGGTTCGTAGGGGAGACTGTGCTAGCGGGCTGGTTCGTAGGGGAGACTGTGCTAGCGGGCTGGTTCGTAGGGGAGACTGTGCTAGCGGGCTGGTTCGTAGGGTAGAGACTGTGCTAGCGGGCTTGTTCATAGGTGAGACTGTCTAGCGGGCTTGTTCATAGGTGAGAGACTGTGCTAGCGGGCTTGTTCATACGTGAGGCTGTGCTAGCGGGCTTGTTCGTAGGGGAGATACGGTACTTGCGAGCTTGCTCATAGGTGAGAGACGGGGTACTAGTGGGCTTGTTCATAGGTGAGAGACGGGGTACTAGCGGATTTGTTCATAGGTGACAGAAGGGACACTAGCGGACTCGTGCACTGATGAGAGACGGTACTAGCAGGCTTGTTCATATGTGAGAGACGGGGTACTAGCGGATTTGTTCATAGGTGACAGAAGGGACACTAGCGGACTCGTGCACTGATGAGAGACGGTACTAGCAGGCTTGTTCATATGTGAGAGACGGGGTACTAGCGGATTTGTTCATAGGTGACAGAAGGGACACTAGCGGACTCGTGCACTGATGAGAGACGGTACTAGCAGGCTTGTTCATATGTGAGAGACGGGGGACGAGCAGGCTTGTTCGCACGCTGCCAGGATCAGATGTAGAATACACTACATTTACAAGTAGAGACAGTAAAGTACGAATCGTGTCCGCAGGCGATGGTGCAGGTGTGGGCAAGGGACGTATGATCGCGGGTATCATATTCGAGAATTACCTGAAGGGCCGCATGCGTTCCCTGTGGGTCTCCGTCTCCAACGATCTAAAGTACGACGCCGAGCGGGATCTCAGGGACATCGGCGCTGCCATCATCGCTGTGCATCCGCTCAATAAGGTGCGATACTAACAAGTGTTTTTTTAAAATGCTATGAAATGGTTCAATTCATCATGTTTTATGTCACTAAAATGTTACCCACACAGTGTAAATATGCAGACATCTCATCACCAATAAACGGCAACATAAAGGAAGGCGTGCTGTTCAGTACGTACTCCGCCCTTATTGGTGAAACTTCCTCAACTGTCACCCAGCACAAGACGAGGCTCGATCAGCTGCTGCGGTGGTGCGGGGAAGACTTCGACGGATGTGTATCCTTTTACAATTAACGTGTTGATACAATACACACATAGATATTGTATAGATGCTTCCAGCTTTAAGCGAAATATTTGAAAATATTTTACTTAATCAACTTTTGTCTCACTTTAACATGCACAGTATATAAAACGAAAATCAGTTCGGTTTCACGAAAGGGAGATCAACAACAGATCTCTGGAGATTTCAAACTTCAGAGAGCTGGAGTCTGACTAGCCACGCATGTGATGGAAGCTTGGGAGGGTTCACAGGATGCAATCAGTGTCTTTTGTGATTTTTCTAAAGCGTTTGATTGTGTAGAACACCGTACCTTGATCCGTAAATTATACCACTACGGAATTCGTGGAATCGGTCTAGATCTTATCGAGTCACATTTAACTGATAGACAACAAAAAGTGGGAATTAATGGCGTCAAATCTTCCGGATCTTTAGTTACAATGGGAGTACCACAAGGTTCTGTCTTAGGCCCGTTTCTATTTTTAGCGTATATAAATGATATGCCGTATATGGTTAATTACCTTACAGAAATAGTTCTATTCGCTGATGACACATCCTTATTTTTAGAACAGATAGGAAAGATAGTGAGCTTGTGCACGTGAACAACGTACTGACTATTATTTCGAGATGGATCGCTGCGAACAAGTTGTTACTAAATGCAAAAGAACCAAGTGTTTAAAGTTTTCCATGCCTAATGTTAGATATATAGAACCAAACGTAATGCTTGAGGGCGATAAACTTTACATAGACAAGGCGACGGTGCTCCTGGGTACAAGCTTTAATTCCAAACTGCAATGGGGTCATTATATTAGTGCTCTATCTGGTTTAGTTACTTAGTTCTGCTGCTTATGCGGTTCGTAAGATTAGGCAACTGACGGATATGACTACAGCTCGGATGGTTTACTTTGCTTACTTCCACAGTATAATGTCAAATGACGTGTTGCGGTGCAGTTCAGCTGCTATTCAGTTATATATTCAGTTCAGAGGTCATTTTTATTTTGTAAGAGCGAGCGGTTCGCGCTATCTACGAGATGGGTCCCCTCGAATCATTAACATAAATTACCATTACCTTACATTAAATAAAAGCTTCACCTTCTTTATAAATCTTTGAAATATTATGTAAATTCATAAAAATCTACATACATTTAAATTGAACTGTAACTATCATAACAAAAACACGAGAAATAAGGATAAGGTAGCTGTACCTAGATTGAGACTGACTGTGTCAAATTAGTCCTTTTTATACTGCGTCTGCACCAGTTGCGTTCATTTTTATAATAACATTCCCAAAACATAACAGGGCTTACTATAGGAAAATTCAAATCACATATAAAACTAATTAATGTAAACTACTTTTACCTTTTTTTAATTTTAACATGAAAAGAGGATATTATAAGGTTAAGGTGTGTGGTAAGGCGCGGCAGTTGCTCGAGAATGTTCTTACTCAAAGTAATTCTTCTAAGAGCATCCCATTGTACTCTACTATTTTCCTTTAACAAATTCTACCCCTGTTTTGTTGCTATAATAAACTTTGTAATTATTTAATCACAGAAATCTTCAAACTGAGTGTGTTTAAAGAGTTTGTTTCTGTCTTACTGTCACACTTCAGTACTTGTAACATTGACCTCTGACTTCCCCAATATTGGCTGTGACGTTCCCTATATAATGTAAGGATGATTTGCTTAGCATTGTCTCTACCTTCCCTAACATTGTTTGAACCTTCTCTAACATTCTCTACGACTTCCAACATTGTCTATGCCTTCCCTAACTCGTCCACAATAGATCGTGTTCGACGAGTGCCACAGGGCCAAGAACTTGTGCCCCGTAGGTTCAGGCAAGCCCACAAAGACGGGCCTAACGGTGGTTGAACTTCAGAACAAGCTGCCCAAGGCCCGCGTGGTATACGCTTCGGCCACCGGCGCGTCCGAGCCGCGCAACATGGCGTACATGGTGCGCCTCGGCATCTGGGGCGAGGGGACGCCCTTCCCCACCTTCATGGACTTCATCAACGCGGTCGAGAAGAGGTCAGTACAGTAGCCGACAGATGTTGGAACATTGCGTACATGGTGCGCCTCGGCATCTGGGGCGAGGGGACGCCCTTCCCCACCTTCATGGACTTCATCAACGCGGTCGAGAAGAGGTCAGTACAGTAGCCGACAGATGTTGGAACATTGCGTACATGGTGCGCCTCGGCATCTGGGGCGAGGGGACGCCCTTCCCCACCTTCATGGACTTCATCAACGCGGTCGAAAAGAGGTCAGTACAGTAGCCGACAGATGTTGGAACATTGCGTACATGGTGCGCCTCGGCATCTGGGGCGAGGGGACGCCCTTCCCCACCTTCATGGACTTCATCAACGCGGTCGAGAAGAGGTCAGTACAGTAGCCGACAGATGTTGGAACATTGCGTACATGGTGCGCCTCGGCATCTGGGGCGAGGGGACGCCCTTCCCCACCTTCATGGACTTCATCAACGCGGTCGAGAAGAGGTCAGTACAGTAGCCGACAGATGTTGGAACATTGCGTACATGGTGCGCCTCGGCATCTGGGGCGAGGGGACGCCCTTCCCCACCTTCATGGACTTCATCAACGCGGTCGAGAAGAGGTCAGTACAGTAGCCGACAGATGTTGGAACATTGCGTACATGGTGCGCCTCGGCATCTGGGGCGAGGGGACGCCCTTCCCCACCTTCATGGACTTCATCAACACGGTCGAGAAGAGGTCAGTACAGTAGCCGACAGATGTTGGAACATTGCGTACATGGTGCGCCTCGGCATCTGGGGCGAGGGGACGCCCTTCCCCACCTTCATGGACTTCATCAACGCGGTCGAGAAGAGGTCAGTACAGTAGCCGACAGATGTTGGAACATTGCGTACATGGTGCGCCTCGGCATCTGGGGCGAGGGGACGCCCTTCCCCACCTTCATGGACTTCATCAACACGGTCGAGAAGAGGTCAGTACAGTAGCCGACAGATGTGATGTACAAAAGGAAAAGTTTGATTCGGCATGTTTTTTTGCATTGAAAGTGTAAAACTGGACATAATTTTGAGCTATAAGATTAGACACAGTCTTTGAATGTTATTTTATGTAAAAATAACAGCTATAATTTATTCTTTTTATGTATTTTTCGTGTGCTTGTAATATTTTTTTTGTTATATTTCCAGAGGTGTGGGTGCCATGGAAGTAGTAGCGATGGACATGAAGCTGCGAGGCATGTACATCGCGCGACAACTGTCCTTCCACGGAGTCACCTTCAAGATAGAGGAGGTCCCGCTCAGCCTCGCCTTCAAAGATACCTACGACAACGCTGTGGCGCTGGTAGGTAACATTACATGTGGTGAGGCTGGTAGGTTACATCACAATTTCATAGTTGATGGCATGTAGCGAGGCTTGTGGGTTACACGACGACATATCACGAGGCTGGTAGGTTTCACGATGATATATGGCGAGGCTGGTAGGTTGAGGGACTTTATTTGACCAAAATACTTGGAGAAGTCATTTTCTCCTAAATTTATCTCACGTTAACACTTCCTGGGTTATGGAGAATAGAGTAACAGAGGTACATACTAGCCCAAACCAGATGTACTAATCATTCTGAATAACTATTACAATGGGGCCAACCGAGAAATCGCAAAAACGGATGGTCCATATTTTTTTATAAATGGCAATAACATTTCACTATGAAACATTTGTTTATTCAAAATTTCAGGTTTGGTCTCATTGTAAAAATTATTTAGAAAGATGAGGATGTTCCAACAACTGTTTTCGGCTTAGTACCCGTAGTAGTATTTCCATGACGGTTACGTTTTGTTTCTGAGGGTGCGCGACCACGAATCGTTTCACCGCGCAATAACAAATGCAATTTAAGAATAGAACCGTTTTTCGATAAACCATGTCTTAAGTTGTTTTCCGCAACATACTATATTACGTCTGTTAACGATGTTGTTTATGAAAGTTAAAGACAATTATACACATGGCATAGCAATTTTTATGAAACAGTGCCAATCTCGGATAGTGTTTGAGAACAAAAAAGAAGAAATAAAAATGTTGCGGGTATTAGCTAGTAGTATTATAAAAATATTTCTTTCCTAGTGGGTGAAAGCCATGCAATGGTTCTCGGATGCCGCCGATATGATAAACGCGAATCCGAAGATGAAGAAAGTCATGTGGTCGCAGTTCTGGGGAGCGCACCAGAGGTTCTTCAAGTACCTCTGTATCGCTGCTAAGGTAAGGCTGGCTTATTTCCTTCCGGTTTTTGTGTCTTTAGTGAAGTTTAGTACGAAGTCTTTTACCTGTTCCCGACTCGTTTGTTTATCCGAGAGTTCGTGTTGACAGGTAAATAAGGCAGTGGTGTCTGCTCGCGAGGCGGTGAAGAGCGGCCGTTGCGCTGTCATCGGTCTACAGTCGACCGGCGAGGCGCGCACGCTCGACCAGCTGGAGAGGGACGACGGGGAGCTCTCGGACTTTGTCTCTACTGCCAAGTGAGTGGTCTAACTGAACAAACCACGCAGTGCTGCCGGCGCAAGAGGCGGTCAAGTGCGTAGTGATCGGTCTACAGTCAATTTCTAGGTATCGACGACTGGGAATAAAATAAATCCCGCTAATCCCATAAAATCGATAGTATCAATGTATTCCGTTTCCCACTCGTTGACAGATATCGACGAGTGAGATACTATTTTGACTATCGGGTGTTCTTTGTCCCCAGATACGTGTTCCAGTCTCTGGTAGAGAAGCACTTCCCGGCGCCCGACCGCGGCGGCATCAACCGGCTGCTGGGGCTGGAGCCGAGGCCTTCGCTCGTCAACAATGGCCGCGCCCGCCACTGGGAAGTCAGTGACGTCAAACCTTTCAAGGCGGGCAGTGACAACGACGACGGTGAGTGACGGGGACACCTCCACAGCAAGTATTGGTAACCTGCAGGCCTAGCATGCGCAATGCGACAACGGTATGTCGACTCTTTTTATCGAGACAGACGTATGTTTAGGCATAGCTTTGTCACGTTCTCACATGACAAAAAGTGACGAGAAGAATGCCGGATTCGAATGCGCGTGCGGGCGGATGGCAGGGGGTGCTGCTGGGTGGGTGATTTCCGACTAGATATAATTCTTTTTGTCTTCTAATTTAAGGCACATTCTTGTGTGGAAGTAAGCTGCAGTAAAAGCGTTTCTGTCTCCTTATAATTAATTGTTCTAATTCAATTCGTTATTACTTGTATAGTCCTCAAAAGGAAGTCCCAAGTAGCGGCCAGGAAGAAGTCGAAAACGACTCAGGACAAGATCGAGGCCATGTTCGAGAAGAACAGCGCGGTCACTTTGAACAGGGGGCGGAGTGCTAGAGGCGCGCCGGGCCGGGCTAGCGGGCTCGATCCAGGTACGATCTTATTTTTTTCTGCGTGTCTGTTTTTAACCCCCAACGCAAAAAGGACAGGGTGCTATAAGTTGTGTCTCTCTCTCTCTCTCTCTCTCTCTGTGTGTGTGTGTGTGTGTGTGTGTGTGTGTGTGTGTATGTATGTTTGTCTCTGTCTGTCTGTGGCATCGTAGCTCCCGAACAGATGAACCTGTTTTGATTTGGTGGGGTTTATACTTGGTCAGGCGCTAGCCACTTATTGCAGTAACTAACTAACGCCTGATGGGTACTTTGTTAGCACAGCCGCCTCACGATCCGTGTTGGATTGCGTGACGCCTGACTAACCCACCAGAGCATCCGCGGAACCCCACTATGGCGTGAAGCACTCCGTGGCTGTCTGGCCCTAACGGGGACCTACTCTGCACTCTGCCTAATTTCCTAACATTCCCTTCGTATCCCTACTACCCTAGCGTCCCTAACCTACCATAAAGTCAATATATACTTGTATAGATAGGTACGGGAAACCTGGTACCGGGAGACCTATCGGCACCAGGCGGAGTGGGAAGGAATGAAGGATAGGTACGGTTTTTCCACTGCCGTAACGCAGACTCACGTCACGATCACAGAAGGTGATGGTACTAGGAAGCTCTTGCCACAGTGGAAGGATGAGGTAGGTACCCGTACGCCGCCTGCCCAGCGGAGCGTATGCTGGGTACGGCACTGTCCTCGGTGGTGCAGGCCTCTTGAAGGCTCCGTCCGATCCGTTGACGGTCGGAAGGCCGGTCGCCTGGTTGACCTGACTGCTAGCGCCGATGGACCCTTAACTCCGAATGCAGCCGTCCGACTGTGGATAACCGCCACTGCATTCCTTCGATGTGAATCAAACAACCATAAGATTGTGATTAATTTATTTACCTTTTCTTACATTATTTATACTAAATCTCTTACGTCCTATTGTTACTAATCTATGTTAAATCTCCTGACTACGCACTATGCGCCGGCGCCGAGATGCTGGCGCCGCTTACTACGCACTATGCGCTGGCGCCAAGATGCCGGTGACAATCTGGGTCGCAACTCTGCAGTCTCCGCCGGCCGGCGCTATGCTCAGTATGGACGTGCAGTTGCTAAGCATGTCCAGTATGGACATTCTGGGGCCTCTCCGGGATGGACTTCAGCTGGTACAATTCAACCTCTTCTGTCTTCTTGCCGCTGCAACTGATGCTAGGTCCTTTCCTGCTGGTTGCTGGCGACGGTGGGCTGCTGTAGGCTTCGAACGCCTGGTTGATGTAGCTTGTTGGCTGCATACTCGGTTGTTGATCTTCTCCTCGTGGTCGCCTGATGCCTCGTCGAATTGTGGCCGACACGGACTGCACCACCCGTGGACCGTACCGGAACGTCACTATGATGACTACGAACATAATCAATGAGGAGACAAACCTAGTAACATATGTGTGGTTACTGATTTGCCTCCAATATGTATTATCAAGATCTGTTTTTAACGTCTGTTCATTACTGATCAGTTTCGTTAACAGATCCTGGGAACTATCTATAACTAAATCTTTCGTAACGTTAAAACTATTTAACTCAGAACTAAATGTATGAACTAAAAAATCTACTGGTTGACATACGATGCTTGAATTTGGACATTAACCAAACGCTGGGCAGCAAGAATTTGAGTAGAAGTTTTAATGACACAGTTGTCTGAGATACAGATTACCCCAAGAGCCAAGTGTTCTTCATATACAACTGTTTCCATAGGATATTTATTCCTAGTTTAATCGATCTGGTCGGGCATTTCGTCGCCGTGTGGTTGGTGAAGAGTTGTTCAACAATGCAATTTTCCTTCAATTGCATGTTCTTCACCACTCCAGGAAACCAAATGAAACTATCAAGGCTGTGTAGTTGTACTGTTTACTTGCACCGTCTGAGGTGTCTGCTTGTCATTTTCTGTTTCATTTATAGGTAATGGAATCAATGTATGAATTGATCTTTTCAATATTGATCCTGATGCTTTTTTCAAGGTGACAACTCTTGTCAGGTTATCTTTTCCTTCGTGTACGTCTATTATCTTTGCAATCGGCCATCTGCTAGGACCTATGTTATCTTCTTTCATTAACACTACCGTGCCTATTTTTATGTTTTCCTGGTTATTTTTCCACTTGTACTTCTGCTGTAACTGGTGTAAGTAATCATTTGTCCAGCTTTTCCAAAAATCTTTCTTCATCTTTTGAATTTGCTTCCAACGTGCTGATAAGCTTGTGAATATACTGGATAACGGGTCAGGTGTTCCAACCGCTTCTCTTCCTATTAGAAAATGACTTGGTGTCAATACTATATCGTCGCTCGCTTCTTCGCTTACTGCACATAACGGTCTGGAGTTTAAACATGCTTCAATTTGACTTAGGAATGTTGTCATTTCTTCGAATGTTAGTGTTTGTTCTCCTATGACTCTGCGTAAGTGATGCTTCATTGATTTCACTCCTGCCTCCCAAATACCTCCGAAATGTGGGGATACCGGTGGTATAAAATGCCATGCTATTCCCATATCAGTCATTGCATTCTGCACTTGGCTTGATTGGCTTATTTCGAGTATCTCTTGATATATTATATTCGCAGTTCCTACGAAGTTTGTGGCGTTATCACTATAGATGTGAGCTACTGGCCCTCTGCGTGCCACAAATCTTCGAAATGCTGCGATGAATGATTCTGTCGATAAATCTCCAGTTAATTCCAAGTGGATTGCTTTGCTAGCCAAGCAGACAAAAACTGCCACGTATCCACGATAGGATTTGTGTCCTCTGCCTTTCGCTGCTCGCACCTGGATTGGTCCTGCATAATCTACCCCTGTATGGCTAAACGGAAACGACTCAGTTACTCTAGCAGCTGGTAGCATACCCATCTTCTGAGTCATTGTAGACGCACTATATCTTACACACTTAACGCATTTTCTGCCACACTTCTTGACCATTACTTTAGCTCCGATTATCCAATATTTCTGACGCAGGTATGCCAAGGTTTGATTATTTGTTCCGTGTAACATCCTTATGTGAGCGTCTTGGATAATTATCTTTGTTATGTGATGGTCGTACGGCAGGATAACTGGATGCTTTTGATCATACGGTAGATTTGCATTCTGTAACCTTCCTCCGACTCTTAGTATCCCATCCTCACCGAAAAATGGGTCTAAACTTGAAAGCTTACTCTTCTTACTCACTGGCATATTTGTTTTTATAGCTTTACATTCTTCTTTAAAACATTCTTGTTGTACTACCTTGACTATGTGTCTTGTTGTTCTTGCAATTTCTTCACAATTGATATGTTTTTTTATTGGTTTATATTTTATTCTTAGACAGTAGGATAGTACTCGTACCATTTTATTAAAACTTGAAAATCTTTCCAGTATCTCACTTCTTGGTTCTGACGTGATTGTACCATAATATGATCGCTTAATCTCATCACAAATTTCTGGAACGGTTTTAGTCGTGGGAATGCTTCTCCCTTTTAACCACTCTGGGCCTTCCCACCATAACTGTAACTCTTGTATTTTATTAGGGGAAATCCCTCTTGATATAACATCCGCAGGATTCTCAGCTGAAATTACATGATTCCATTTTGCTTGTGGTATGGTTCTTTTTATTTCGGAAACTCTGTTAGCCACGAATGTTTTCCATCGCTCTGGTTCTCCTTTTATCCAACCCAATGCTATCATTGAATCTGTCCAACAGTAGATGTTTGGGTTATTGAAATTCATTGCTTTACGTATTTTTTCCATTAGTTGTGCTAGTAATACTGCTGCACATAGTTCTAACCTTGGTAACGTAGCTTTCTGCTTCTTAGGCGCTACCTTCGACTTGGCTTGTAGCATTGTAACGTTGTATCTGTAATCATTAACTTGTACTCTGCAGTATATTACGGCTCCATATGCTTTTTCTGAGGCGTCGCTAAACCCATGTAACTCTACAATTGCTGTTGTAGCGTATTGACACCATCTTGGAATCGAAATACTTTCTATTGCTTTTAGTTGATCTTGTATTTCTACCCACTTTCTTTTTATTGTTCCTTCTACTGGTTGATCCCATTCTGTGCCATTTGTCCACAACTCCTGAATAATCAATTTCATGTTCGTTATGACCGGCGCTAACCATCCTAAAGGATCAAACAGTTTTGCTATCTCTGACAGGATGAATCGTTTCGTTGGTCTATCATTCTTGTTAACCGTTATGTGGAAACTGAATTTGTCTTCCAATGGTGACCATAATACACCCAACGACTTCCTTGTTCCGTCTAGCGGTATTGTAAGCAACTTATCGTCTTTTTTTTCTTCTGGTACATTTTCTAACAATTCTGCGCTGTTTGATGACCATTTTCGCAAATTAAATCCTCCTGCTTGCAACAATTGAATCAGCTCATGCTGTAACTTCTTGGCATTTTGAACGTCATTATGTCCCGACAGTACGTCATCAACGTAGAAATCCTTCAATGCCACCTCACTTGCCTCTGGGAACCTTTCTTTTTCGTCCATCGCTAACTGTTGCAACGTTTTGACTGCTAGAAATGGTGCCGATGCTGTGCCATATGTCACTGTTGTTAGTTCGTATTCATCGATAGGGTTCTTTGGTGAATCTCTCCACAAGATGCGTTGATAACTCATGTCTTGCTTGTTTATCTTTATGAACCGGTACATTTTCTCTATGTCAGCCATAAATACGACTCTATGCTTGCGCCATCGTAAAAGTATGGTCGTTAAATCTTCTTGTAACCTCGGACCTGTGAGCATATTTTCATTGAGACTTATATTGGTTCTACTTGCTTTACTAGATCCGTCAAACACTACTCGTAGTTTTGTAGTCAATGAGTTTTCATTAATTACAGGTTGATGTGGAAAATAAAATTTACCTTCGTCGTTCTCTTCTCTAGGTACCTTCCTCATGTGACCCATTTCGATATATTCACATAAGAATTCCTGATACCTTTGCTGAAGTGACTTGTCTTTGGCAAATTTTTTCTCTAATTGTATCAATCTCGCTGCTGCTCTTCTACGTGAATTCCCGTATTCTACATTTTGGTCTTTAAACGGAAGTCTCACCGTATAACTACCATCTTTGTTTCTAATTGTAGTTTCTCGGTAATATTTCTCACAAGCCTCATCTTCATTATTATTGTAGTTCTTGTCTCCTACCTCTTCTAGCTCCCAAAATTTATGAAGTTGCTGTAGTTCAGTGGTTCTAGTTGTCAGGCTGAGCACTTTTATTGCCTTTGTATAATTTTTACATACCCCTGACAGGACCCATCCGAACCTTGTCTCTTGAGCTGCGGTCCCACAGCTAAACTTCTTGCATTTCGTTGTTAATATTTCACCGAACTCTCGAACTCCCAGTATCATATCTATCGGAGCTCTTTTGTAATACATGGGGTCGGCTAAACGTTCTCCCTCGATATCTGCAATATCTATTGGTGACATATCTTTTAATGGTACAGCTCCTGTCAGTCTTGACATTATCAACAAATTTACCCGGATTCTGTATTCACTTTTGAATGCGGGTTGTACTTCCACATTTACTGAAAATTTTGATGTTTTTGGTTTCTCATCCGCCAATCCACTTATTTGCGCTTGTATTTTCTTGCGAGGATATGCCAGTAACTGAGCTACCTGTTCTGTACAAAACGACGCTTCGGACCCTTGGTCGCATAATGCTCTGAACACATGTGGTGTGCCGTCTGCTGACTGAATCTGAACCAAAGCTGTCGCAAGTAACGCCACGTCTGCTTCTGGTGCTGTCACTAAATTGGACCTGGTTTGTTTAAGTTGCTTACTTGTTGATGGTATTAGTGACTCCCCCATGCTTTGCTTCTGTCCTGGTCTACCGTCACTTACATGGAGCAAAGAGTGATGCCCTTGCTTGTTACACTTATCGCATGCCTTTTTATTTGGACATGTGGTTTTATTCCCGTGAGTCAAGCAATTTTTGCACTTGCGATTATTAAAAACTGCTTTGATGCGATCAGTCGGTGCAAGTGCTTGGAACTTCCTACAGGTCAAAATTGCATGGTTAGTCTTGTTGCAATACCAGCAATCGTGATCTTCTGACTGTACATTCAGAGTTGATGCGACAGGGCGAAGTGGTGATAGTGTGTAACCTGCGCCTTGTTTCGCCTGGTATGTAGCTTCATAACACATGAATCTTTTTTCTAGAAATTTCATCATATCCGCCAAAGTCTGTAGCTTGTGTGGATCTGCTAACTGATGCTCATACTTCTCGTTAGTATCTGGGTCCCATTTCGTTGCAATTATTCTCGTTAGTATTGGGTCCCATGACGATATATCAATATTATGAGTCTTGATGGCTTCAAGACTTTCGTTAATTAAATCGTGCAGGATTCTCAAATTTTGAGCGTTCGGTCTGTCTATCTTCTTAGCGTTTAATATTGTATCTATATGTTTCGTTACCACCAATCTCTCATTGCTAAACCTGTTATTCAACAATGACCATGCTGTGTGGTAGTGCGCTTCGCTTACTATCAAATGGCTGATTAGCTTGGCTGCATCTCCTTTTACATGCGTTTTCAAATACTGCATCGTCTCTGTTGATGTTAGAGTGTCGTCCTCGTGAATTATCTTGCGGAATAAGTCGCTGAATGCATTCCACGATTCATATCTACCGTTGAAAACTGGTAATTCTATCTTCGGTAAATTCACTCTTCGGTTTCCATGACATTGACTGTACTGTGAACTCTGTACGCTCGACTTGGCACACAAATCTCGTATGACGTCGTGAACTTCGAACTGTAATTCTTCGAACACGTGCTCCTGAACGTACTGGTGTTGTTGAATGCTACTTTCTGACAGTAGTGTAAAATGTTGACTTTCAACATCTTGCCATTGTCTTTGCAGAGTTGTTAATAAGTGTTGCAGATACCCTCGATCTCTGCCGTCTACCAACGCTTCTCTCGCTTGCCGCAACGTCCTTTGAATGTTCTGGATCCTTGCTAACTGAGAATTGAGTCTTAGGGAGTCGTTTCTCCCTGTAGTCCTCACAGATGTAGCCCTTCCAGGTTCTGCATTCTCGGGAACAACCTCTTCCTGTACTTTACACGTATCAAGATATCGCATGATTTCCGTGAATTCGTCGCAGATATTTTGAAAAAAATTATTCTTGTAGTAATTGTGCTCCTTTATAACCTCTTCTTGTTGCAGCTTGTTATTGTTCAAGGTTGCTTTCGTAAAGATTTCAGTTACTCGAGCCTTCTTCTCGCCGACATACGCGCTGCTTTTCCTTGACGGCGAATCTTTCTTGATATTTCTGAGTAATCCTTGTAACTCATTGAAATATCCTTCTTGGGACTTCAGGATCTCATTGATTTCCTTTATCTCCATCTTGACCTTCTTTCTTCTCTCTTCTCCCTTGCTGTTCTTTCTTCTCTCTTCTTTCTTGCTGCCCCTAATCCCTAGCCCTACTCCTAATCTACTAGCTTACACTTAGCTGCTGTTCCTTCCCTGGATCAGTATTTCTGCGTCTTCTCAAGGCACCGGTGAGACCCGCTTGTGGGAGGCCGGGCCCCGAAACGCTACTGTCCGAGGCAGCTAAGTGCACTTGCAACGTACACCGAACGTAGCGCTTGTTTATTACGCCAGCCCGAGGTACGTCACCTACTAAGGACAAGAGGACCGCGAACTTTACCTACTGGTTCAAAATATTTCGAAGGACCAAATGGTCAGGCGCTAGCCACTTATTGCAGTAACTAACTAACGCCTGATGGGTACTTTGTTATTGCGTGACGCCTGACTAACCCACCAGAGCATCCGCGGAACCCCACTATGGCGTGAAGCACTCCGTGGCTGTCTGGCCCTAACGGGGACCTACTCTGCACTCTGCCTAATTTCCTAACATTCCCTACGTATCCCTACTACCCTAGCGTCCCTAACCTACCATAAAGTCAATATATACTTGTATAGATAGGTACGGGAAACCTGGTACCGGGAGACCTATCGGCACCAGGCGGAGTGGGAAGGAATGAAGGATAGGTACGGTTTTTCCACTGCCGTAACGCAGACTCACGTCACGATCACAGAAGGTGATGGTACTAGGAAGCTCTTGCCACAGTGGAAGGATGAGGTAGGTACCCGTACGCCGCCTGCCCAGCGGAGCGTATGCTGGGTACGGCACTGTCCTCGGTGGTGCAGGCCTCTTGAAGGCTCCGTCCGATCCGTTGACGGTCGGAAGGCCGGTCGCCTGGTTGACCTGACTGCTAGCGCCGATGGACCCTTAACTCCGAATGCAGCCGTCCGACTGTGGATAACCGCCACTGCATTCCTTCGATGTGAATCAAACAACCATAAGATTGTGATTAATTTATTTACCTTTTCTTACATTATTTATACTAAATCTCTTACGTCCTATTGTTACTAATCTATGTTAAATCTCCTGACTACGCACTATGCGCCGGCGCCGAGATGCTGGCGCCGCTTACTACGCACTATGCGCTGGCGCCAAGATGCCGGTGACAATCTGGGTCGCAACTCTGCAGTCTCCGCCGGCCGGCGCTATGCTCAGTATGGACGTGCAGTTGCTAAGCATGTCCAGTATGGACAATACTTGTTTTATACCAATTGTATACGTTGTTTAGCTATGCCCTGCGGTTAAAAAGTAGCCTATGTGCTATTCTAGACTGTAATCTATTTAGCTGTAAAAAGAAATCCAAATCCGTTCAGTCTTTTGGCGTGATTGAATAACAAATATTCATCCAAACTTTTGCATTTATAAATATTAGTGTAATGGGAAGTGTAGTTTATTTATTTACTAGTAATGGCCTATGATTTCACAGGAACTGTTAATTTTTAGGGGATAACAAATACCCTATGTACCCCCTAAAGTCAAAGGCGAAAATTGACGAAAAATTAGGTGTTACATCCTCCTAAGGGCATAAAAATAGGATTACACTATCTACACTCGTGACGTGATACGTCTTTTAAATCACACCGATAAACACGGCTACCAGGGAGGGGCCTATTTCTACTATCGCTAACGCTCGAACGTCACTTGCTGATTGGATGAAATGCGAACTAAATAAATAGCACGTGATCTTAATGTCCATTCGTTCAATCAGCAGCTAACAGCTAATTTTGGTGACTGACAATATAAAAATATGGCAACATGGAGCTGGTTTAATGATGCAGTCGAAAGGTAGCCATAGGAACTCCGCAACAAAGCAAATTAGCCTAGCCGTGTTTGGGCTCATAAAAGGTGCTCGTTGATATGGCGGTCGCGTGTCGCCACTCCCGCTGTATGAACTCTACAGCCTCCCAGTGGCCGGCGTAGGTGCTACAGCGATGACTGTGCAGGTCCCTCAAATATACCCCTAGCTAGTGTCTCCCAACGCAGCGGCCGGCTACAGCGCTGTCCAGTGAAGGTCCGTAACGAACCCTAGCCAGTGTCTCCCAGAGATCGGTTACAGTGCTGTCCTGTCCAGTTTCGTCACAAACTCTAGCTAGCGTCTCCCAGTGATCGGCGCAGGTGTTACAGCGGTCTCACAGCGGTGTCTGCGCAGGTCCGTCGCGCGCGGCGCCGCCCCCGCGCTCCGCCATCGAGCGCGCCTGCAGCATGAAGGAGGAGCTGCTGGCCGCCATCGAGCGCCTGGGCCGGCGCCTCCCGCCCAACACGCTCGACCAGCTCGTCGACGAGCTGGGCGGGACCGAGAACGTGGCCGAGGTACGCCCGCCCCCCGCCCCGCCCCGCCCCGCCCCCGCCCCCGCCCGCTGCGGCTCTCACTCGACCGCTCGTCCGACAGATGACGGGGCGCAAGGGCCGCGTGGTGCAGACGGAGGACGGCCAGATCCTGTACGAGAGCCGCTCGGAGGCCGACGTGCCGCTCGAGACGCTCAACCTCACCGAGAAGCAGCGCTTCATGGACGGGGAGAAGGACGTCGCCATCATCTCCGAGGCGGCCTCCAGCGGGATCTCTCTGCAGAGCGACAGGAGGTCAGTACGTCGCCGTCGTCTCCGAGGCGGCCTCCAGCGGGATCTCTCTGCAGAGCGACAGGAGGTCAGTACGTCGCCATCGTCTCCGAGGCGGCCTCCAGCGGGATCTCTCTGCAGAGCGACAGGAGGTCAGTACGTCGCCATCGTTTTGAGGCGGCCTCCAGCGGGATCTCTCTGCAGAGCGACAGGAGGTCAGTACGGAGAGCAGGACGTCGCCATCGTCTCCGAGGCGGCCTCCAGCGGGATCTCTCTGCAGAGCGACTTAAGGATATCTTCTAAAATTTAATATTCCCCCAAAATGTAAAAAAAATCTTTGTTGAGTACCTTGTTTGTCTGCAGAGCGAGAAACCAAAGACGGCGCGTGCACATAACGCTGGAGCTCCCGTGGTCGGCCGACCGCGCCATCCAGCAGTTCGGTGAGTGAGCCCACAGTAGCACAGTACAGTAACAGCCGAGTCGCTCGGGGAGCGCCGCAGTACCGCAGTACTAGAGACACGCAGTGTGTTGTGACTGTACAGTAACCCTCCCCCAGGGCGCACGCACCGCTCCAACCAGGTGAACGCGCCGGAGTACATATTCCTGATCTCGGACCTGGCGGGCGAGCGGCGCTTCGCCTCCACGGTGGCGAAGCGCCTCGAGTCGCTCGGGGCGCTGACGCACGGGGACCGGCGCGCCACCGAGACCAGGGACCTCAGCCAGTTCAACATCGACAACAAGTATGGTGAGTTGACGACACACACTTACACCACACTTACTAGAGCTGCATGCAACTAGTTTTGTTTTAAAATTGATTCTAAAGTTTAAGTAGATTACTGACAAGGCAATAAGTTCTGAAGTACCTATCCTACAGTTTCCAGCTAATAAGCATTCATAGCAAACAAGGCTGTAGCATCCTTGTAACAAAAGGAAAGTGATTCAATAACGCTTCATCATTTAAACCAACCGTTGCTTCTGTAATCTGCACGCAACAGCTCTCTGCTGTTGCTCAATTATCTAACTTCTACCGTTCCTAACTATTAATACATTCGTAGCAAGAAATATCTTATGCTTCCGCGTTACAAAACAAATTGATTAAAAAACGTTTTATAATTCAAAACTTAACCATTGAAGCCGTGTAGTTCCACTGCCGCGCGACATCTTGCTCGTCATGTTGAGTTATAACGTAGTACGTAAACAACGTTATTTCGTAAGTTATTAGTATTTATTTTGGTCTTGTAAAATTATTTTTGTTGACATGCAAGGCCTCTGTGCCTTTTATTTATATGTTTCTGTCCGTACAGGTTGCCTGGAAGAGATCGCTTTGAGCGATAAGTCCGCCCATTAAAAACTTGATTTAGCCATATTTAAGTATAATTGCAATTATTTAATGTTTTTATTAAGAGTTATTGTATGTTGCCTGTCCATACGTGGTCAGCTGATCAGTCTGCTTAAGGAAAAGTTGGCCGTTTTTGTTCGACGTTCGTTGCCAAACATGTTAAGTATCACGAGAATTCACGTGTGGCGTGCTCCTCAACTGTTGCCTTGCTTAACATTTGAACACGTGCGTCAGGTCGCACGGCGCTACAAGCCGTGATGCGAGCTATAATGAACCAGGAGACTCCGCTGGTGGCGCCGCCGCAAGACTACGCGGGGGACTTCTTCCAGGACGTCGCGTCGGCGCTCGTCGGCGTCGGCACCATGCACAGAGATCAGTATACGGGCGAGCTGTCGCTAGACAAGGTAACAGACAAGTAACATAAAACAAAAAATACAAAAATGAAATTAAAATAATACAGTGCTTACATAGGCGAGAAGCGCGCTGCTACTCGCGATCGCACATTGGAGAGATTAGTTGCAACAATAGTGTAAATAAATGGCTTTTGATGACGAACTGTCAAAAAACTCACGATTTCAATACAGTTGTTTAGTTATGTTCAATCTTAAAAATCTATGCTTTTAAAAATTACGATTCCCACGTGTTGTCGACTCTACATTCTACGAGATTAATGTCGAAAATTAAATTAAATTTAAATTAATAAATAAATAAATTTACTTTAAGCAAAGCTGTGCAATTTCTGAACTAAGATAAGTAAGTACTTGTGATATCCCTTACCTTTAATTTAATAGTAACACTAGCACAGGCCTCCGTTGACGGGACTCCGAACTGCGTTTCTAACCTTCATTCCACTTACACGGAGTCGATTACTGAGGTCCGTGTATCCCCGATGTGTGTGTTCCCGACTTTGAATCCCACATGGTAGTGGGTTCACCCCCTACTTTTCACCTGCACTTCGTTCACTTACTTACGTAGGCTCGATATGAGTTTGATAAAATTAAAAATTTGCTAGTAATGGCCATGAGGAAATTTTTTTTAATTCTCAACAACCTCACTAGGTACGTGAATAAGGTCACTGTGTCAGTTACTAGTGCGTGTTCTACCTCCGTTTTTAGGACTGCAACAACATTACTAGGTTCCTGAACAGGATACTGGGCACACCGGTCGAGCTGCAGAACAGGCTCTTCAAATACTTCACGGACACGCTCGCCGCTGTCATGGAACAAGGTAACTACGCACTATAAATAGCTGCAATGTTGCATGCAAGCGAACTGAAAATTAACAAATCGATTAATTAAAAGAAGGACTAATTATGAGCTGAAGTTTCACACAGCACATACTTAGCTTTTATTCTAACATCACCTGGTTGTTTTCTACAATATGTTCGATAGATTTAATAATGAGGGTAGTTCGCAAATAAAAATTGTATCATAAAACTATGTGTTTAAAACTTACCCACAATTTAACTTTGGTTTGGCTTTTGTTCTACCCTCACTATTTGGTAATCTATGCAAAATGTTTTTTTCATTAAAGTTAAGGGTAGTTCGAAAAAAAAAATCTATAGGGTTTAACCCTTATTCAATGGCTTATCTTCTAACTCGTTTTGCATCGTGTGTTATAGCTAAGCGCAGCGGTCGCTTCGACCTGGGTATCCTGGATCTTGGCAGCGCGGGCGAGTGTGTGCGGCGCGTCAAGTGTGTGCGGTTCCTGCGGAGACACGCCACGGGCCGCGCGCCCGTCGAGCTGCACACTGTGCACTCTGAGGTAACATACTCAGACAAAACCACCTATGAACGGACGCCCAGCATAGTGCATTATCTGAAATATTCAAAAACTCTTGTTAAAAACATTGCAACTCTTCCCTTTCTCAGCGCGGCATGGACTGGGCGGAAGCTCTAAGGAAGCGGTGGGCGCTGACGGGCAGCACCGAGGGATTCTACCTGTCGTTGCAGCCGCGCAACAACAAGCACACGGCCGTGCTGTGCGTGGCCGTGCAGCACAAGCCCAACAAGTTCCAGCTGTACCGGTACTGACGCCGCTTGTACAGTGTAGATCAGTTCAACGAGTTTGCGTCACAGACTGACATGATTTTACCTCTCCCCCAGGCCCAACACCGGCCTGCAGCTGCGCCAGGATTCTCTCGCCGAGATCGAGAAGAAGTATAGGAAAGTGGAGAGTTCCGACGCAGAGACGTCGTGGCGGGCGCAGTACAGCGCCTCGCTGCGAGTGTGCAGCCACGCGTACTGGCGCGCTGTGTGCAGGAACGCGCACGACTGCGAGGTAACTACACTACACTCAGTACAGCGCCTCGCTGCGAGTGTGCAGCCACGCGTACTGGCGCGCTGTGTGCAGGAACGCGCACGACTGCGAGGTAACTACACTACACTCAGTACAGCGCCTCGCTGCGAGTGTGCAGCCACGCGTACTGGCGCGCTGTGTGCAGGAACGCGCACGACTGCGAGGTAACTACACTACACTCAGTACAGCGCCTCGCTGCGAGTGTGCAGCCACGCGTACTGGCGCGCTGTGTGCAGGAACGCGCACGACTGCGAGGTAACTACACTACACTCAGTACAGCGCCTCGCTGCGAGTGTGCAGCCACGCGTACTGGCGCGCTGTGTGCAGGAACGCGCACGACTGCGAGGTAACTACACTACACTCAGTACAGCGCCTCGCTGCGAGTGTGCAGCCACGCGTACTGGCGCGCTGTGTGCAGGAACGCGCACGACTGCGAGGTAACTACACTACACTCAGTACAGCGCCTCGCTGCGAGTGTGCAGCCACGCGTACTGGCGCGCTGTGTGCAGGAACGCGCACGACTGCGAGGTAACTACACTACACTCAGTACAGCGCCTCGCTGCGAGTGTGCAGCCACGCGTACTGGCGCGCTGTGTGCAGGAACGCGCACGACTGCGAGGTAACTACACTACACTCAGTACAGCGCCTCGCTGCGAGTGTGCAGCCACGCGTACTGGCGCGCTGTGTGCAGGAACGCGCACGACTGCGAGGTAACTACACTACACTCAGTACAGCGCCTCGCTGCGAGTGTGCAGCCACGCGTACTGGCGCGCTGTGTGCAGGAACGCGCACGACTGCGAGGTAACTACACTACACTCAGTACAGGCGGGTCACGTTGTGTGTGTGTGTCGCAGGTGGGGCTGCGCGTGCGCACGTACCACGTGCTGTCCGGCTCGGTGCTGGCGGTGTGGGCTCATGTCATGTTGTGTGTGTGTGTCGCAGGTGGGGCTGCGCGTGCGCACGTACCACGTGCTGTCCGGCTCGGTGCTGGCGGTGTGGGCTCATGTCATGTTGTGTGTGTGTGTCGCAGGTGGGGCTGCGCGTGCGCACGTACCACGTGCTGTCCGGCTCGGTGCTGGCGGTGTGGGCTCATGTCATGTTGTGTGTGTGTGTCGCAGGTGGGGCTGCGCGTGCGCACGTACCACGTGCTGTCCGGCTCGGTGCTGGCGGTGTGGGCTCATGTCATGTTGTGTGTGTGTGTCGCAGGTGGGGCTGCGCGTGCGCACGTACCACGTGCTGTCCGGCTCGGTGCTGGCGGTGTGGGCTCATGTCATGTTGTGTGTGTGTGTCGCAGGTGGGGCTGCGCGTGCGCACGTACCACGTGCTGTCCGGCTCGGTGCTGGCGGTGTGGGCTCATGTCATGTTGTGTGTGTGTGTCGCAGGTGGGGCTGCGCGTGCGCACGTACCACGTGCTGTCCGGCTCGGTGCTGGCGGTGTGGGCTCATGTCATGTTGTGTGTGTGTGTCGCAGGTGGGGCTGCGCGTGCGCACGTACCACGTGCTGTCCGGCTCGGTGCTGGCGGTGTGGGCTCATGTCATGTTGTGTGTGTGTGTCGCAGGTGGGGCTGCGCGTGCGCACGTACCACGTGCTGTCCGGCTCGGTGCTGGCGGTGTGGGCTCATGTCATGTTGTGTGTGTGTGTCGCAGGTGGGGCTGCGCGTGCGCACGTACCACGTGCTGTCCGGCTCGGTGCTGGCGGTGTGGGCTCATGTCATGTTGTGTGTGTGTGTCGCAGGTGGGGCTGCGCGTGCGCACGTACCACGTGCTGTCCGGCTCGGTGCTGGCGGTGTGGGCGCGCATGGAGTCGGTGCTGGCGGCGCGGTCCATGCTCAACAAGATGCAGGTCGTGCGCATCAAGACCACCGACGGACTCAAGATCGTCGGTACGTACACACCGCGTTACGGCGCTACACTTGCTCACCTCGGACTCAACTCTCACAGTTCCAAAAAAAATTCCATTTACCTTCTGCATGCTTAAAGGTGCACTCGGCACTCTCAAGTGTGTGTAGCCTTCTTGTAGACTTAAAGATTTCATCGGTTCAATGTAACTTGCACGAAATGTCAAAAAATATTTTTTTACTTTAAACTACATTATCATGCGTTTTTTGTGTCTCAGAACGCATTCTAGTTACAATGTTGACTTGAATTCCTTAGGCACGGTGATCCCAAAGAGCTGCGTGGAGCCGCTGAAGGAAGCTCTCTTGTGCGATGCAGTGTCAGTCAGTGAACTGAGCTTCATTTAAACAGACGCGTTTCAGTAATGCGGCGGCGAGCACTATATCAGGACCACTATAGTTTCTCTATCTGTCTTTAGTTTCGTTTTGAACCAGCCCTGGTATTTTGTTAAGCGTAATGGCAATGGTCATGGGCTTACCCACAGTGGGGCAAGGTGGGACGTCTACCCCACCCCGGACCCCAACTCAAAGCTCAAAATGTAGGTTTGTCGAGTCGAAAAAGTAGACAAGTAAATTTGTGTCTGGCCAACCCCTAAAAAAATTACTTTACTTCTGTCCTACACCTAGCAAAAGTCTGGTGGTCATGGCAATGGTCATCTTGTCTCGTATCTCGTCTCTCGGGTCTCGTATAAGGCGAGCAGTTGAAGCTAACGGGATGGCACGCGATGACCATTGTCTTTACGCTTAGAAAATCTAGAACTGTCTCGAATCTAGTCTATAATGGAAACGGTGTGGTACCCCTGGCGGAGGTTGGTCCTTCGAGCTGTGGCGGAGGTCGCGACACTGGTGGAACTGTGACATTCTCGACAGAGGTCGCAGTGATGACCTCGGCAAAGGTTTGATTACCCTGAGCGATGGTTCGAACCTTACCGAAGAATATAGTGGCAAATTAAAGAGAGCGTTACCAAAACTAGTTTTGTTTATTGTAAGGGTGCTTCTAGACAGGCTATATTTTTACTGCAATACAGGCCCTACAACTGCGACATTATTTTGAGTGTGACCCGGCCATATAGCATACATTTCACATGGCTGATGATGGCCGGGCTACAATCGGCATTATTGCCAGTATTGCCGGGCCAGAATTTCAGTACAAAAATGGACAGTCTGGGAGCTTCCTATGGGAAATATTGTCCAAGTGCTGTCTGATTTGTGAGCATTTGGACAAGCAAGCGGCGAGGCAAGCTCGTCTTCCCAAGGTTACTAGGTGTGTTACTAGAGTAAACACCGAAACAGTTGTAATTACAAATCAGTGATGTTGTGTTACGGCTACACAACATCACTGATTAGTAATTACAACTGTTTTATTTACCTGATTTATTTTTATATACGTGCTGTTTTATTACAGTTCGACAAGTATCTAAATGACTGACGAGTGATTAGTGCATTGCTACTATCTTTAAAAACTAAAGATAAAATAAGACAGCTTTAGTAATTAGAGTCTGACTACGAGCGTTTAGCGACTTGTCGGAGTGTATTCATCTGATTTTAGGAATTTAATTTCACGGGTTTTCTTTTTTTTATTTAATTCATTAAAAAGCTTGTAACGTTGTTGTAACGTTATAACGCCTTGTCGAATTGTATTTTTGTGATTAAATACACGGGTTTTTAAAATATTTTAGTATATTTTTTAATTTG